>OZ038375.1:74683549-75283549 GCA_964036015.1 Leptarthrus brevirostris
GAAGACGCGAAACCTGGGAAGATGTCTGCGTATACAGGAGACACAAGTAGTATATAGTATAGGGGTGGGAGCGTATACGGTTGGGAGCGTATAGGGGTGGGAGCGACTTGTAGATCTTGTATCGCGCGTTGTAATGAGTCTACAAGGAATCAGGCTAGCAATTTCGTTAGAACAATCGCCATGGAAATAGCGATAAAAAAGTGAGAGACAACGGACATTCCGTCGATGCTCCAGAGAGTCAAGGCCCTCAGAGATTGAGGAATCGCCAATAAGTTTAACAGCCTTACGCTGAACTTTGTCTAACGCGGACAATGCGGTGTGTCCTGCCCCTGCCCAAATATGGGAATTATATTCAAGTCTAGGCCTAATGTGGGACTTGTAGATCAACGCTAAGTCGGGTGGGGTGAAATATTTCTTACATCTCTGTAGAAAACCCAAACATTTCATCGCACTTTTAGCGATTGCAAATATATGATCCGTCCAGCTAAGATTGCTGGATATCTCAATACCCAAGATCTTTAGGTAGGGTGAATTGGGTATATTCACTCCGTCGACTGAAATGGGTTTGGGGTGAACTGGGCGTTTTTTAATGGACATTAAACAGCATTGAGTTTTGGATGCATTAAACGTAACACGATTTGCTCTGCCCCAAGCGAGGACCTTAGAAATGTCGTTGTTTAATGATCTAAACATGCGTTCCCGATTGACTTCTGTAGCATTTCCACGTGAATTCATTACAGAATCAAATGAGTACGCGAAATCAAGGGTGCTGTCGTCGGCAAAACTATGAATAGGATTGAGAGTAAGGGATAAGAGATCATTGATGAAAAGAAGAAATAAAGTTGGTGAAAGAACTGAACCCTGAGGTACACCGGCATTTATTTCGTGGGATGCAGATGTAACGCCGTCAATAACTACACGGATTGAATGGCCTGACAAAAAGCTCTCTATCCATTTAACGAGGGTAGGGTGCAGACCAAATGTTTGAAGTTTGGCTAAAAGGGCAGCATGCCAGACTCTATCAAAAGCCTTTGAAATATCAAGAGCGACGATTTCGGACTCACCGAAATTATGGAGACAATGATTCCAACGTTGAGCGGCCAGCGCGGAAACCGTACTGACAGTCGTTGATAAGATGGTTATTTTCTAGATATTTCAACAACTGAGAGTTGATGAGTGATTCAAAAACTTTTGTTATGATCGAGGTTAGTGCAATTGGTCTGTAGTTAGAGGGGTCGCATGCCTCTCCTTTTTTAAGTATCGGCTGGACATGAGCAAGTTTCCATACTCTTGGAAATATTCCTGTTGAATATGACAGGTGAAAAAGTTTGCGCAGAGGTTTAGCCAAAGCAGAGGCGCCGCATTTTAAAACAAGGGGCGAGAAACCATCAGGCCCAGTAGCTTTGGACACGTCGAGTTTCGAAAGTACTCTAAAAACATCCCGAGTGAGAAAGTGTAGCGGCTTTTGCCTACTAGTGCACTGTGATGGAGATGGAAGTGGCTGCGATGAAGGTGGCAAGTACGAGTTAGCAGCAAAATTAGCAGCAAACAGGTTGGCCTTGTCCAATGAGTCAGTAAAAACATTCCCATTATAAATGAGTGGTGATGTAGACGAACAGGTGAAATTGTTCTTTACGGTTTTTACTAGAGACCAGAAGCCCTTACTACCCTTTTGAGTAGAAAATACCTTCCGTCTGATGCTCTGGTCGAAATTGAACTTAGCCCGGCTAATTGCTGAATTGCAAATATTCCGCGCATCTCTATAGATACGTCTCAATTCCTCTGAAGGGCACAATTTATATGCCTGGAAGGCTGCTTCCTTCTTTTTAATGGCTGCGAAACAGTCATTATTGAACCAATTGGTGTTAGCTGGTTTGATGTTCTTGAAGCTATGAGGAATAAAGCTATGCATTCCAAACCATAGGATGTTCAAGATATAATCGGTGCTTCTGTTAACGTCCTTCATAGAAAAGCAATCAGACGAATCCAACTCTCTGAGATATTTATTAAGACCCGCCCAATCAGCATTTTTATAATGCCACACTAATCTTTTGGTGGAGTTTAGGTTAGTGCTTGTCAGAGAGGAGATGGAGAATCGGGCGGAGATTAGACAATGCTCCGAATTACCCAAGGGAGACGTCACTGAAACCGAGTATTTTTCTGGATGCGATGTTAGAAATAGATCTAAAAGATGTATCAGGAACATGAGTCGGACACTCAACCAGTTGTTGTAAATTAAAAGACTCACTAAATAACTCGACGTGTCTTCCAGACGGGCTTGTGGTGGAAGAATGCCTGAGCCACTGTGTGTTGTGGACGTTGAAATCTCCAGCAAGACCGATTTTAGAAGAGGGGGATAATTCCAAAATCTTATCGATATCGGAGGGCAACTTATCAAAGGAACACACAGTGTCAGTGTCAGACATATTCGGGCTGCGGTATAAAAAACAAAAATGAATGATGTGCCGATAGAGTTTTAATCTAATCCAGACATAATTAAATTCTGGATTAGTAGAAGAAAATTGGGGGAGAAGGGAGAATGGCACATCTTTTCTAACATAAACCGCGATTCCCCTCTGAGGAGAGAAGAGTGGCACTAAATGATAACCAGGGATGTGATACTGATTAATATCAGAATCGGAAACAACCTTGGTTTCGCTTAGTGCAAAAACAGCCGGATTTTCCGCGATCAAGTGGCAGTAAACCGAAAAATGGTTACTTTTCAAGCCACGAATGTTGCAAAAATTAAATAAAAATTTTTGCATACTCCCGGTGTTAATTTGCCCAAACAAAACAAAACAAAAACGTACACAAACACAAGGATTGACGAACGGGATCCACAAATGCGAAGCAAAGCCGCCTCTGTAAGAACAATGCCAGCAGCAGTGTTATGCCTGCTGTGCTGAACTTTGATCTCGACAAAGGCAGCCAAATGCTCAGCAGTGGAGACCCGTTAAACGCTTTAAAAATTTTTGGGGAGCAAGACACGGCACGTCCGTCCCCGTCAGTAGTTCAACTCAAACTCCTTTACGCGATCATTCCGCCAATTATGAATTGATTTGAGTATGGTCCCCGATGGATACCACGAGAAAAAAAATGTTCGTGGGTTGAGGGGGGGGGGGGTTTCTTTTGGTGGTTCTTTTATTGTTGTACGTAGTGGAAGACACTAAAAAGTGAAAAAAATAGTTTAAAAAATTGAACCGACTTCACAAAAAACACTAAAAAGCATAAATTATGTTTAATTTTATATTTATTACGACATATTGGAGTCGGTGCAAATTAAAGAAACAAACGTTTCTTTGTTTATAGTAAATATAAATTTATTTGTAAGTAAAGAACATAATAGTACAACATTTCAAGGGTCTCCTCTTTAATTTTTGGGTAAAAATATTGTGAATTGAGGGACTGACAGGAAATCTTCAAAAAAAAACATTTTTGTTTTGCGGTAATCATCATAACTCATTACTGGATCATCTGATGACAAAAAACCAAAAAGATTTCGTTAGTTTATGAGGTATCAACGTCGACATTTTGTTTATTTCATTGATTTTTCAATTTTTAGAAGTAAAAAAATATGAATTTTTTGAATTTATGAAAATTTATTGATAAAAATTGGCGAATTTGTTGTTGTAAAATTTATTATAATAATAAAAAATACAAAATCTCAAAGTTGTTACCTCGTAATTTATGTATAAAAGAAGTGTGCAAATTTTGAGAAGGATCAGATGAGTAGTTTTTGAGTTACAGTGATCACTGAAGTTATTCTGAAAAAAAACGCGTTTAAAGTTTTAACACTGTTTTTTTTTTGTATATGTAATGGATCGAATGGAAGGAGACACAAAGCACTGTATCTCCGGCAGTTTTGCTCCAATCGACCTCAAATTTTAACTTGTTACTCTTGAAGAACTGTACTATAGGATGAAACAATAAAAAAATTGAAAAAAAACTGTTTCAAAGCTGTTAATGTATTTCGGGTCATTTATGTTGTATCTTCTGATTCTTCTTCAGGTACCTGTGATAGGTTTCGCAATTTTGAAATAGTCCTGAATGAATTTCCTATAGTAACTGGTTAACCCAAGAAATGGCTAAATTTTTCGGGTTTCTAGGAATAGGGAAATTTTTGACACTCTCTTTTCAGAAATTTTGATTTGTCTAACTGGACCGTTAGGCTCACGTCTCTGAGTCTTTGTAAAATTTTTGAAAGTAAAACTAAATGTTCTTCTAAGGATGTAGAATAAATAATTATGCCTTCGATATATACAAAGCAAATTTTGTTAATTTATTCTCAGAATTCACAGAAACTCGTAATGCCCGTCTTCAATGATGGATGCTGTTTTGTGGGTATCATTTTCGCCTGAGCCATGCTAACGCATCAAAAGTCTTAAAGTTCTTATCACTTAATTAACCTTTCTTTATGTAACCTAATTTCTAACAAAAATACCTATTCAATTTCTATACTAACAATAATTTTCTAATTACTATTTTCTTGTCACATACATTAAACTTTTCCTTAAAGTACTTATCACTTATCAATAAGAACAATAATTCGTCAATTGCTTTTTTCTCAATAAACACAATAGGTCTGTTTGTTTCGCTGCAGATCAAGTGTAAATTAAGTGTAACATACAATTGTGGTGTAAGTCAAGTGACGTCAAAAGTGTAAAATTTACCCTACAATCACGTTAGTGAAACAAACGGCGAAGAGCAATTCCATCTTGACTTTTGTATTTGATAGCTAATTTGATAACTGAAAGTTGAGTTTCTTGATTTCAGAAATTGCTTGCATTAAATTAAATTGAGTGAAGAAGACAATTTTGCATTTCTTTATAAATCAATAAAATAATAAAAAAAATTCAATAAATTTGGTATATAATTCATGACTAATTATTTATTTATATAATAATATATATTTATATAATATATTATAATATAAATATACTTCGGCTTTCTCATTTTGGACAGTATAAGCCTTTTTAAAGGTCCTGACATAATTGACAAATGAATGACAACTAATTACACTTGAATTGAAAATAACACTTGATCAAAAGCAGGTGTAAAAATTTACACTTGAATTGCTACCATTTCAGCGAAACAAACGATTTTGAGTGTAAAATTTTAAATGTAAAATTTACACCTAAGTGTAAGAAGTGTAATACAAGTGTAGCGAAACAAACAGACCTAATAATTCGTCAATTACTATTTTCTCAGTAAGCACAATAATTCGTCAATTATTATTTTCTCAATAAGCACAATAATTCGTCAAATACAATTTTTTCAATAAACACAATAATTCGTCAATTACTATTTTCTTTTCACATACATTAAACTTTTCCTTAATGTTTAAAGTGCCGGACCGACCTTTGTCTCGAGTTGAAACCCAGTCTTTTCGACCGATCATTACCGATACTTTAGACAGACTCTTCGACTCAATTTAATAGAATCGATACCTGCATTTCTACATCAAGAAAAGAGCTTTCGCGCTTTTTCTTCGGTTTCATTGGACAGGTTTGCTGTAAATCGTTTTCATTCGCGCTGATTAAGCTGCCTGCTTATGGTATATTTGGCTACTGTGTGAAAGGAACGTCGACGGTAACCTGAGCGCGCTCTTTATCATGAGTTGGTTTTGAACATGTTGCAACTTAGTTTCAACATAATTCGATACATGGAATCCAACTCATTAAATATTTGTCGGCTTTTATTTTTTCAGGAGTTGGATTTTTGATATATGAAATCCAACTCATTGAATTTTAAGTACTTTTGTTTACCAATACCAGATTGAATTCTTTGGAATTAGGCTTATCTTATAATAAGCAAATCCACTCTGTAACATTCCTTCCTCCCGCAAATAAGAGGAGTATTCTTTGGATAGGAATACTCCTCATTTCGAGGTTTTAATTTCTTTAGGAGGACGTGTAAACTTTTCCGGGAGCGCCGTCTGGTGCTCCTGCTGTCTAAAGGAGTCTCCACGTCTACCCGCAGCTTTTATTATCACTCCTGGTCCCACTGAAGTCGCCCCAGACGTCGACACTGAGGACGTTTCCGCCGAGGAAGAAAACTGGGAGTGACCAGCGTCCCGTCCATCGCACCGAGGACTTTAAACATTTTTGTTCCCCTTTTTTTAAAGAAATTTAAATTTTTTAGTTTTCGAATTATATATATTATTGCAGTACTCACATTAATTAAATAAAGATGAAATGTCCTCCTTCTGAGTACATAACCGCATGAAATGTCTTCCCCCGATGACACATAGATGGCAGATCTAAAAATAAAATGAAATTAAGAAGAGTTCAAATAAGGTCAATGAAAAGAAAAAGAAATACCATCAACGGTGTCCAAAAAAAGTTGAAACAGCGGCCATATAAAAACGTCCTAGCGGGTCAGCTGCTCTCTCCCTGATCCTGAATTCCATCGAGTGATATACCTAAAAGCAAAAGTGAAGTTTGTGAAAAATTTAATTTGTTAAAATTAAAGTTACTAAAATTGAGTTGTATCAATTAAATAAAAGAACAGCACAAGAATTGTGAAGTGCTGGTTTTACTTCTCACCACAAGAATAAACCACCGGGCTGGTCAATTTAAAATATCCGGTAAGTGGCTCCTTGAATTTTGACTAACCTCCTTACATAAAAAAGTGCTAACCTAACTACACAAAACCAGTGCTAATTTGATCACGTAAAAGTTGCCTAAAATAAATCAGGAAGATTCCGTAATAAAACTCACTAAATATCGCGGTTGAATTTTTTTTTCACTGTTTAGACTTAACTCCCCACACTGGTAAATCCGCTTAATCCCAATTTAGCGTAAGTATTTAGCAATTTATTTAATTTTGACGAATCTCCGGCAATACCACAAAAAAACCTAGCGAGGTAACGAAAATTAGGAAAGTTACCTCAATCAGGTGGCCTATAGAAACACAAGAGTCCAAAATATTTCGGCATTACTATTTTAGGAGCACTTTAAATAACCCGATTGTCACCATCAACAGCACTTTGTCGAGTTCTAACACTCCTCCGGTAGTCACTTAATTAGCACCTTATCACTCCGCGTATTTACGAATCGAATTCGCCGAACACAGAAGTTGTTCAGATCTCAAATGCTCTGGTGACGTCATCGGTTTTCGCACTAACACACACACACACACTTCAGCGGATATTCCAACTAATTTCACACTTACCTAGTGGCCATTTTGCTAATTTTTCAATCCAAACTTTTTTTTGCGAAGATTTCTTTCCTCGTTGCACATTTCACCTTTTGATGTAGTAGCCCGGCTTGATTCGAGAAACTAAACGAAAAGGTGATCCAATATTCACCTTCCACACACACCCGTACCCTTCCCGAATTAAACGCAGGCATCACAAACCACTCATATCACACTAGCACACGTCACTTAACCCGTCTATAGAATTTAAACAGATCCACGAGACGAAATTGGCGAAAATTCCAACTATAATTTAAACTTCACACGCGAAATAAGAGTTCCGACATGACGTAAACAACTTGCGCCTTACATCAACCTCGAGTACTGAGGCAGGCTACGCAAGACGTTCATTCACTTACCACTACACCACACACAACTTGAAAAGTCCCATACAACTCTATCGTGACTTCACTTCGGCACTTCACGAGTAATCAACGTGCGTTACCACATAATTTAACGACGAATTCTGCACATGTGTTATTTCATTCACCTTGAGTGTTTTCGATTTTGCCACAGAGACATAACACCAGGGAGTTACTGTGACCCTGTACCGAAGTTTCATTTGCTTCCAAGTGATAAACCCTGTGTTCGAGTTTATTAGTGGCACCCAATAATGAAAATGAGTATTTTGAAGAAGAAATAATAAAATAAAAAGAATGGAAAGAATAAAGATTTTTCGTTTTTTCTCATTCTTATTATAACAGGACAGTAAAAATAATTAATTAAATATAAAAACTCGCAGCACGTAAGCACAATGCCAGTTCACTTTACTCATGTACTTCATTTGTGTTAGTAGTGTAACAGCTGTTCCTGGTCCGAACCAGGGGTAACCGGTGTTAGCACCAAGGGTAAAATGTGCCAAAAACGAACAATCATGGCACCGCAATCTCGAACACGCATTTGCTTCTTCAAGAGAAAAGGGTTAACCCAGAAGCAAAATCGAAAACACCCCTTATATCCACTGTAAGGGGCATAGGTTTTACATAGCCTGGGGAAATTAAGCTCTCTGCGTTTAGAGTCGGCGCCAAAAAAGGTGATATTTTTCACGCCTGATGGGAACCGTCAACTAAAATACAAAGAAAGCTCTTTATATCGATTAGAGCACGCGCTCATGTATTTTGTAATTCCCCTTTAAACTATACTTTCAACCCACTATAGCATCCAAAGTATATATAAGAAGAAGTAGACGCACCTCCGTGAGCAAAAATTTTTGTGAAAGGAAAAATTGTATTAGTGTTAGTTTCAATTTTATTCACCGACGGTATAAATCAAGTTGCGTGCAAAAAACACTGTGCAATGGAGAGAAACATATTATTTGCCAAAGCTCGCTTACTTGATAGCGTGTGCTAAAAGGTGATAGCACATTATTTATAGATGTGCGTTATTTCATCATAAACGCCACTTTGACAATTCTCACGTTTTTGCCAAAGAAATGTCAAACATCTCCAGCTAGCTAGTATGGAAAGGAATTTTATTTGATTAAACAAATAAAAGCAAAGAAATTTTAATGGTACATTACGATTTTAAAAAAGTAGAAGATCTGTTCAACTATGAGGGGTGTAAATTAGGTTGTGGTACTTATGGACATGTTTACAAAGCCAGACGAAAAGAAGGAAACGACACTAAAGAATTTGCTAATTTGCTCTTAAACAAATAGAAGGCACCCACATACCCTTGCAGAGAAATAGCGGTAAGTAATCATTAGGTTGATAAATTCAATTATAACGATTCAAAACTATTTCAGCTTTTGAGGGAGCTAAAACATCCCAATGTTATTAACCTCAATCGAGTGTTCTTGTTTCATACGGACAAGAAAGTGTTTTTACTTTTTTACTATGCAGAACATGATTTGTGACATATAATTAAGTTTCATAGAGCAGCAAAAGCTGCCAAAAACAGTTGTGGTACCAAAAGGAATGGTAAAAAGTCTATTGTACCAAATTTTAGATGGAATTCATTACCTACACACAAATTGATTTTTACTTCGTGACTTGGTAAGCATAATAAGGTCAAAGTACCAAGAGTGGCCAATTTTCTGACGCTGTACATCAGGAACAAATTAATGCGGCATTTGCTAATAAACTGGTCAGTTAAAGTTTTAAGTTTTCTGTTTTGTTTTTGAAGAAATTGCTCAAGTAATTGCTCCGTATGCGTCAATTAGTCCTGAGCAACTTTCCCTGCAGCGTATATATGTATACTTTCTTAAATTGTAACATTATTGTAAATGTCATAGTCATCTACGGCTGATAAAAGAACCTAATTACTTAAGTGTAATCATAATAATAATAAAATGAATAACCCCTTAAGTCCGTTTTTTCCGGATTTTAAATCTTCTATATAGTACCTTTCATACAAGTATCCCAAAGATTGTAAAAGCAGATTATTTAACGGATAAAACACTATGTATATAACGACTATAGATGAAAAACCTCGAATTCTCGCAAAGTTGATTTTTGGACTTCATGAAAATTGAAATTATATCATGAAAGTATTTAATATGTGATTTCTGTTCCAAGGTAAGTTGCTTAAAAACAAAACATGTTTATATGGCCGAGGTTTAATGTTAAAAATTTTGAAATTAAAATTAAAGTATTGAAATTAATTTGCGTATATGTAAATTCTGTTTTTGCACGGTTCGATACGTTGCAGATTTTAAAGGCATAAATTAATATTATTGCACAGACGCGATCTATTTTACTTCGTAAATATGCCGGTGTAATATATGTATGGTTTAATTAAAGATTAGCCAAGACCGCAATTTGCAATTATTATAAAATTACAGCTTCTATTGGCTCTAAAAGTCAATAAAAATTTTCACAAAATAGCTTTGTATATTTGCTTTATTAAACAAAGGTATTACTGATACACTTTATTTCAATTTCCTTTAAACAATTTTTTCCCACCTTGATTAAAGAGTTTTTAATTACACTTTATGAGTTATTTGTATCAGTTACTTAGTTCTCCAAGCGGAAACTTTGCTTCTGCTGGAAAGTTCAAGGAAGCAGCTAGAATATACTAAAAGTTTGGTCAAAGCAACCGGGCTTTGTATATGTATAGTGATTTGAGATAATTAAGGCGATCGTGTGTCATAGTAGACATTAAATATGTTTTAATTCCATTTAACACCGATAAAGAATATTCCTCTTAACTATTAGCAATTGGTGCGTTGACTTGTAGTAAAATAAACTGGAAATTGCCTGGACAATGGGTTAGTATTGCGCATCATTTTTGTGTGAGTACGATTAATCTAACGTCAAATTTTTTGAATGCAATCGTACTCTTCACACGAATGTAGAAATGGCCTTAAATTTTTCTTTTTCTTTTACTCTTACGACACTAATGGCCACAGGAAGCTTTGAAAACTTTGAAGCTCTCCAACACTACTTTTCGGAGCTTTCAAGTATTTGCCTCTCTTTCCCATTTTTCTTCCCAATAAGGTGCGTCTACTTTGCCTTAGTTATTCTTTGATAGCATCTGACTACGACGAGAGCCGTAGTGGGCCAGTGGTACTAAATGTGAATTAAATTGCAACACTGTTGAAAATGTTGCAATAAGTTTAATTTTAACCGCTTAACTGGAATTTTGAGGCTATTTTTATATAAAAATACTTTTTGATGTTTTTTTTTGGTAAAATTAAAGGTTGCATTTCTAATTAATATCTATTAGCTTATTAATTATTAATATTGGATTGATTTTTATTCCATGTTGACATATTGTTATCTTTTTTTTATATAACTTTTTTTTTATATAAGTACATATGTAACATTCCATGTTATGAATACTTTTTAGTTTTAATGTAAAAATACATTTAATGTTTCATACCTATAATGAATATTCTTTTAAAACCTTTTTGAATCAAACAGGTAAAACAGAAAAACAACAATTTTATGAAGTAATACTGTACCTACATTTTAACAGTGTATGCTCTCTTGTCACAGTTTTCATTTTCCCAGCAGTGGGGATTTGTTCTCTCACTGCACATCATAAACCAGAAGTTAAAAATATCATCTTTTTTTGCGCTGAGTCTATCACGTAAACTTACCGACACGGCGAATTGCTGGTTAGGCGTTATTATTATTTGCTAGAGTTTTGGAAATACTAACTATGCAGTCAAATCCAATACAAAAACCCCTCTCGGAAAGTTTTAATTATGCAATTGCTCGGCAACCTCTACAAAAAACTGTAACAATATGTATTTTTTTTAAATGTTACTTTTTCTCCCAAATGTAGTTTATGTATTCCAATAAAAATAAACAAAAGTTTTAAAGTACTGTTTTCTTATCTGTAGTTCTGCCACCTTAATTTCTATTAAATCAGATCTGGGAAAATAATTCAATACCCAGAACAACTTCTCGGGTTCTTCTTGATAACCAAAAGGACCATTGCTGACATAATCATTTTAATGTTTCCATGTACCTAATTTTATTGTTAACTTATCAGCATGTTCACGGACTAAACTGCATACGCAGCAGTTTTAAGTCAAGTCAAGTGCTATCGCCTGTGAACGGGTTATGCTGTTAAAGAAGAACCGGAGTAGTTCTTTATAATTTGCTCGCCTTAAGTTAATATTGAGTTCATTTCAGTGCTAGCGAACTGTCGTGCTGTGCGGACGTATTTTCGTTTTTTTCTGTGTGTTTTCTGTTTTTCGTTTTGAATTAGTTCTGGTGATTAATATTGTTTTGTTGTTGCTCAATTAATTTTACAGGAAGGTTTGATTCTGATTGTGTTTTTCTGATCCATTTATCGTGTTCGTTGTTGCTCTGGTTTAGTTTTCTTTTTTGTTTAATTTTTAGAGAAATAAATGCCATTTTTGATGTGATTCTTTTTTTTGCCGCTGTCTTTGTTTTTGGTTTTGCGGTGTTGCGGTGCCTTTGGAGTTGTGTCGGTCAATGCTCCACTGTAGCTGTTATCGTCACCCGCTATTTTGTTTTTTGTTATTGTTTTCGTTGTACGCACTGAAATGCATTATTTGTCTTGACATTTTATTTCATATTTTTTGACTTAACTATTTTCTGAGTCGACCAATTTTTGGAAATTGTTCGGTTTTGCTTCTTCGCTGTCCCTTAGGTTTGCTGGACTATTGTTTCCCCACTTTTTGGTAGGATGTCTAAGTGCAAGTTTTGTACATTGGAGGTCACAATGGACGTTGTTCTTTGTGATGGTGTTTGTGGTGGTTCCTTCCATGCGTCTTGCCTGAGGCGTTCATCAAAGTCTTCCTCGGCCAAGGTCACTACATGCGTCGAGTGCTCCGATATTAAGCCTTGCCATGTCCTTAGGCTTGAAAGGGAGCTGTTTCACTCCATCTATAGTGACCACTCCTCCATTGCCGATAATGTATCGAATATTTATTCGAATTGGGTTAAGTGGTCTCGGATGACTTCCATATCCTCAATGATAAATTGGATAAGATTCTTCAGAGTTGCGATGTACTATATTCAAACTCGGAAAGATTATTCGAAAGGTCCCCTGACCTCCGCTCTTGCGTCATACGACTGTCCGACGCTTTTGAGGACTTGCGGTTGCTTTCTTGTGACGACACTGACACCTCTCATTCAGGTATTGATAGTGACTTTCCTTTGCTAGAGGATATTAGGCGTGGCGTTGAGATGGTTCGCAGTGATTTGGGTAACTGAACTGCTGCAGTTTCTACAAGTTCTGCGAGGAGCCGGAGTTGGATCAATTTGTTAAGCGGCAAGAATAACAATTCATGGGTCCCGGGTTCGAGACCAGATAATCCCGTGAGCTTTTATTAACAAATTAAAATAATCCACTCCGCCTTTGGGCTGTTTTCTAGCTCGCAGCAATGCAAAAAACAAGACTCAAGTTTAATCACTTCCTTTACCCTAATTCCCTTCCGGCCAAAAGCATACTAACGCATCAAAGGGTTGTCCCCTAGGATTTGGCCACATCGTATAAAAAAAAAACTTTGAATTTCCGCGTATAATGTCACCTCTACCCTTTTCATATTGATCATGAAAGTAATAGAGATGTTATTATATGCGAATTATCTATAACTGTACAATTTGTGGTGATCTTTCGTTTTCCTTATTCCTAACACTTCATAAAGTGACGAAGTTCAGTTGTTAAAGAACTTTTAACATCAGAGGCGATAGTGTTGATGAGTTTCAACACTATCGCCTCTGATGTTAAAAATTTTTACCGCCCTAATACGTCTCATGGGACAGAAGGTCCCTGTTTTAGTCGCCCCAGGTTTGAATCCTGTATCTTTCTCCGAGGTCGCTTCTTCTCCCTCCTCTTCTGATGCGACGGTGGTTAGGAGTTTGTTCTCCAAAGTTTCTGCCCATCCGGCTGAGGTCCCTTCTGATTCGTCTGTGATCCCCGTAGTACCCCCTCCCCCCTCTGCATCGCACCATCACGGCAAGTGTAATACCAGACGCCGGAAGGGTGTTATTGCTGAGGACCGTCTCTATGTTCCCCTTGGTGACCGGTCGACCCCTGAGCCTGCTATTGGTGTACATGGTTCATCTGGCGCTACTTCGCGCTCTGCTACTGGTGCCTCTAGTACTGCTTTGCCAGCCGATCTTTTTTCTCAACAGGACGCACCACTGGTTGGGTCTTTTGACCTAGCACAGAGCATGGACCTCACTCTGAGGAGTGCTTCAATCCCTAGGTTCTTTTTTGTTTCTCGACTCGACGATCCTTCTACCTTTGTTGATCACATCCTAAATTAAGTGAGAAGGAGGTCCAAGATTGATGACTCTGTACCTCTACGTTGTCAGCGACTTAGTTCTCGCGTGTCTCAGGAATATGTTTCGCCTTTTAAGTTGACGACTTATCCAGCTCTTTTTGATATTATTTCTTCTCCGGACTTCTGGCCTAAGAGTTGCATCGCGCATGAATTTGTGCCTCAAGGCAGGTTTTCTAACGGTACCCATGACAGAGCAATAACTAGTGCTCCAAAAAACTAAGTACGCTGTCCCTTTACTATCAGAATGTAAAGGGACTAAGAACTAGAACAAACCATCTATTTCAAGCATCCCTTGCATGCTGCTCCGATGTTACCATGTTTAGTGATACTTGGCTTCATCATGGTTTTTGTGATGCAGAGATTCTTCATGACTCCTATCAGATTTTTCGTAGGGACAGACATTCTGAATCTGTGGAGTACTAGTTGCCTGCAGATCGGACTTTAACTGCAGCTTTGTTGATGTTCCTGACTTCTCTGGTTCACTCACTATTGAACTATTGGTTCTTAAGCTAGCGCTACCTAAGCTCAATATCTTTTTGCTCTGTTGCTATATTCCCCCTAACCTGAAAAACTTCGTTGATAATGAAGGGCGTAGTCTTTACGATATTCCAACCATTACTTTAGACCTCATCCATAATATGACGAACCCTGAAGATGAAATTCTTCTCCTTGGTGACCTTAATTTACTTCTTTTCCTCTTTTTATCCCACATCTATGGTTTCTATATTTTTTGACACCATTGCTTCCTCTCGTTTGCACCAAATGAGTGATGTAAAGAGCTTTATAGGAAAGCAGTCAGTTGGATCTTGTCTTTTGTTTTTATTCGACTAACACTATAGTCAAATTAGCTTCTGATCAATTATCTGCTATTGATAGTTTTCATCCGCCCATCTTTGTCTCGTTGTGCTACGATGGTACAAGTATTGTGGATCCCAATTTCGAACATCATGCTTATGACTTTAGCAGATTAACTTCTCTTGGTTAACGTCAAATCTCCTTTCGGTTGATTTTTCGGCATTACTTAATGATAATGATATTGATATCTGCACCTCCCTTTTTTATAACAAGATAAATGATTTGTTTAACTATTTGGTTCCATTAAAACGGATTAGGTCTACATGCTCCTCTCCCCCGTGGTACAATGCCGAACTCTGTGGTCTTAGGAACAGGAAAAACAAACTCAGGAAAAATTCCTTGCGTTGTAATAGCGCAATAGCGTATTCTGACTTTGTTACCTGTTATGAAAGCTTTAAGGCACTATCCTCCTCGCTCTATAAGGAATACCTTGTTAGTGTTCACGATTATATGTATAATAACCCTCGAAATTATCCATCTACGATGTGGTATGAGGGGTCTTCTAGTAATAACGTGTCCGACATAGCAAATAATTTTGCTTAATTTTTTGAAAGTGCCTTTTCTTCGGATAACTTTGAGCCTTGTGTGAATAATTTTGATCATATTCTGGATCGTCTAACTTCATCCGATTTTTTGCCGTTTATATCACGGGATCTTATTTTGGAAAAAATCAATGAACATAAATCGGACTTTTCCTCTGGTCCTAACGGTATCCCTCCAGCCTTCGTCAAGTCCTGTTCCGATGCCCTTCTTACTCCATTAGCGATTCTCTTCAATAGGTCCCTTCAAGTTGGTAAATTTTCTGCATTGTGGAAGTGTTCTTTTATAGTCCCTGTTCATAAAAAGGGCCATAAGAATATATATACTAATCGCGAAGTTATCTTGCTTAAACCTAAAGTATTTGAATCATTAGTTTATTCGCAGCTTATAGAGTGTTGTATTGCCTTAATCTCTCCTAATCAGCATGGGTATTTGCCCGGTAGATCAACGACTACTAACGTACTTGAATTTACCTCCCACGTTATTTCTGGCTTTCAGCGAGGCATGCAAACTGACTGCATATACACGGTTTTCAGCAAAGCCTTTGATAAACTCCCTCACTCCCTTATTATATTTAAACTCGGGAGGCTGGGTTTCCCCCCTGTTCCTCTCGACTGGATTTCTTCCTATCTAAGAGAGAAGTCATATCGTGTGTCGCTTTTTGGCGCTACCTTTAGATTCTTCAGGGCTTCATCTGGTGTACCACAAGGCAGCCATCTCGGCCCTCTACTATTCGTTCTTACCATTGACGACATTGTCCATCTGTTCTCATACTCTAATGTTCTGATCTACGCTGATGACATGAAGATCTTCTCTTATGTTAAAGATTGTGGTGTCCTTATTCATAAGGACTCAGATACGTTTCGTGAGTGGTGCTAGCATAATGGCTTACACCTCAATTTTTAGAAATGTGAGGCTATGACTTTTCCGGATTACAACTTTGCGGGGAATGCTCTTCGTCGTGTGCTGTCCGTAATTGACCTTGGGGTAAAACTTGATAGGAACTCTAATATTGACTCAGGTTTGCTTGTTAGAAAGGTATCCTTTAGACAGTCCCAACACAACCTTCGAAGACTGCTTTACTGCATGTTGAACCATCGACATCTAATTATGGCATGCATGAACCAATTAATCGTTTATTAAGGGCTGTTAATGCATGTCCTAATTTTGAATTAACTCTTAGTAAGGTGTTGTTTAAGAACTATCTGTGCTCCCGTGACTCTCTGTTTGCATGGTGTATTCCTTGCTTGTTTTCTTCCTATTCCTTTCTTTTTTGATATTTTTTCCTTCTCATGCTGGTGTGGGAACCTCATTTCTTCGTTCTGATGGAATAGGTGAAGTGATTCTGGGCTCCTGCCATAGAAGTGCCCCTTCTGTGTTAGAAGGGTTAATTCTAATTTATTCTAATTTCGTTTTCTTTTGGATATTAAATTACCCCGTTAAAATTGTTGCTTCTTCACATTTTTTTGAGTGTTGTACTTTACCATGTTAGATGTAAGGTACTAATTTTAGTTCAAATCCAGAAGTTCAGGAAATATTCAGTCCCGTTTTAAGTGCCAGTCAAAGGTGATCTCTCCCAATCGTTCGAGTGAATATTCAGTAACCCATTGCCTGTGTTGAATCCTCAACCTAAAAAAGAATCAATATTAAAAAATGTACTCATTAACATAATTTACCTACAAATACCAATCCCTACTTTATAAGTTGTCTTCTCCATCCCTCAGTACTCCAGCTTCCTATAAATTAATCAAATTTATTAAAATTCTAAAAATCTCCAACCAAAACAAACTTACCTTTTGACATTCCCTACAAAATAATTGACAGCTATCAGCTGTCTCGTTTAAAGTCATATGAAATACCATTGGAAGAGCAGCTACGGGACTTTTCCTATTTAATCAATGCTTTTCGAATGATATAAATAGAGTGCACTCAGCAAGCAAAAATCATTCTGCTTTCAGAGTTGAGACCGACTGGTCAACTTAAGCTGATTGCGGCTATTAGAGATTTCTCTACAAGATATTGCTGATTTCAGCCTTTTTATTAATTATATTATACTTCAGCATTTTCGTATATTTTATACTTTGTATTCGATTTTCTTTTTTAGCTAATTTTCCCTTTTCCTTTTATTTTTTCATTTTCTTCGTGTGGTTACAGATTTCGTGGTGCTGGTTTCTTTTTTCAATATATATAACTAATCTCGTTTTTTCTGCTTTTTATTTTTTACAGAAAAATAATTGGATTCATCGGCTTCATCTTCATTTTTTAATTTATTGTTGAATTTATTATTTTATATATTTTTTGATTTATCATTTTGGATTGCTATTTTTTATTGAATTGTTTTTATTATTATTATTGTTATGAATTGTTGACTTGTTATTTAGTTTTAAGATATTTTTTTTCGTTAATAAAAACCATATAAAATTAAAATTGTTTGGTCTTGTCAATTATTGACCCGGCCCCCTTCTTCGCTTAAGTCTCATCATAGGCTTAACATTGGTCTTTCTAGCCGGATACACCAAAAAATACACAATATGGAGATCGAAAAAATACTTAAAACACAAAAAGCTCTTCACGAGCAACTTTCCAAAGCCATTTTAAATCACGAAAAGGCTCCTAAAGTCAGGCGCACGGAAAGCTATTTCAAAATTCGAATTGACATATTTCAGTCAATATGGAGTCAATTCCATACTAATCACTCTCTAATTTACCAATCCGAAAGCGAGTAAGCCGAAAAATATATATACAGCAGCCTATATGAGGAAACAGAAGACATGTATATCGAATACTTGTCTGAGTTTACCGAAGAATTTAAAACTTTTAACAAAAATGAGGAGAAACCTCATTTTGAGCCACACAAAAGCGAAGTTAAGCTTCCTACGATAACAATCCCAAAATTCGATGGGACATATCGCTCATGGAGATCATTCCATGATTTATTCAAATCAATGGTTCATAACGATCCAGCTCTCTCTCCTGTCCAAAAATGTCATTACCTAAAAATTTGTGTCTCTGGCGAAGCCGAACGATTGCTTCGTCAATTTGACATTACTCAACAAAACTATCCAATCGCTTGGGAGTTTTTACACAAACGATATAACAATACCAGAATATTGGTAAACACACAACTAAAATTATTACTCAATCAACCAACAATCAAAGCAGAATCCTCTGAAGCGATCAAAAATCTTCTCGATCAAACCGAAGAATGCTTACACGAACTTCGGGCTTTGGACGTTTCCACAGATTCGTGGGACGCCATTTTAGTGTACACTATTGTACAAAAACTTCCACAAGAAACCCATTGCCAATGGGAGCAAGAGAACAAAACTACTATTCCCTCATACTCAGAATTAACAAATTTTTTAGAGTCTCGTTTCCGAACTCTAGAAGCACTCCAAGAGTGCAAGGGCAGCAAACTACAAAACGTAAATCCAAGTGGGAAACACACTTACACACTATTTAACAAACCTATTACATGCATTAAATGCAAACAAAATAATTTCATGTATCACTGTTCTCATTTTAATAAATTACAACCAAGAATTCGATTACAAGTTGCTCAACAACATCAGTTGTGCAAAAATTGTTTGAGTTCAGAACACAATACAGCCGATTGCGGCAGTAAAAAAAGATGTTTAAAATGTCAGAAAAAACATCACACACTTCTACATTTAGAGCAGCAGACTCTACATTCTAGAGAAACAATCTCTAAATCAACTACTAAACCACAGGAGAGGACAATTTCTAACGCAGATATTCAAGCTGAAGCATTTTTCTCCACAAATTGCAAACGAGTATTACTGTCAACAGCACTAATTCAAGTGCAAGGGTCAAAGGGAGAATCACAAGTCCTGAGAGCATTACTCGATTCAGGCTCTCAGGTCTCCTTTATCACGGAAGCCGCATGCCGACGGCTTAACTTGAGGAGAACCAATACTAACATGGAAATAACAGGGCTAGGAAAAACTCCGACTGCCCATGCTACTTCTCAAGTGACAGTTGTAGTCAATTCACTACAAACAAAGTTTTAAACGTCAACCTTCGCATTGGTACTAAAGAAAATTACAGACGTTATGCCCCCGCAGGAAATCAACATTACAAATTGGGCAAAAATAACTTATTTAAAATTAGCACACCCAAATTTCTGTACACCAGGAGCTATAGACGTATTACTTGGGGCTGACGTATACGCACAGATTATTGAAAGCGAAATAATCCGAGGAACAAATGGAAATCCAACAGCACAAAATACTAAATTGGGTTGGATATTAATGGGACAGATTAGTGACGTCATCAAACCTAAGTGTGAAACATTTACTATACAAGTAAATGAAACACAAAGACTTGATGAACAGCTAAGGAAATTCTGGGAGCAAGAAGAAATTTCAACAAAAATTATTCATGCAGACGACAAACAATTATACAGCAAAACACATTCTCGTTTAACAAATGGACAGTATGAGGTAATGCGTCCATTTCGAGAGTCTACAGGACCAACCTTAGGACAGTCAAGACACATAGCACTAAAACAATTTCTACAACTAGAAAAGTGGCTGGAAAGAAATAACGAAATAGCATAGCAGAACAAAAAATGTATAAACGAATACATTCAACTAAAACATATGGAGGAAATTCCAGAGAAACAAATATATCAGGACTTAACCTCAAAAGAAGTTGCTCATTATTATCTCCCACATCACGCTGTTTTAAAGGAGAGCACCACTACTAAACTACGAGTAGTTTTTAATGCATCTGCAAAAACAAGCAATGGGAAAACCCTCAACGAGCAACTATTGGTTGGACCAACTATCCAATCGACACTATGGGCACTCTTACTAAGATGGCGGACATACCGATACGCATTTACCGCCGACATTGAAAAAATGTACAGAATGATACATATGCATCCTAATCATAGAAAATGTCATCGAATATTATGGCGGAATAACCCAAATGAAGAGATCAAAGACTACGAATTGACAACTGTCACATTTGGGACGGCCTCTGCGCCCTATTTAGCCATAAGTGAATGGTCGCTCAGGATGAAAAACAAAAATATCCATTGGCGGCACAAAGCCTTTTATCCGATTTCTATGTGGACGATTTATTAACAGGGTCACATGATATAACCACAGGAATCCAACTACAGAGCGAATTAATAAGCGTACTCAAAACAGCTGGATTTAATCTCCGCAAGTGGACTGCTAATGATACGGAATTAATAGAAAGTGTTCCCTACGAACACAGAGAAATAAAAGAAGTTTTAACATTATTAGAAAACGAATCTATTAAAACTCTGGGAATACAATGGCACCCACTGACAGATGAGTTCAGCTTTGCTGTTAAACTTCCAGAACGAAAATTTCCACACACTAAACGGACTATCCTATCGGAAACAGCATCTTTGTTCAATCCACTCGGATGGTTAGCCCCATGTGTTATCATAGCGAAAATATTTATAAAAAGGCTATGGTCGTTGACACTTGATTGGGATGAAGAAATTCCAGAAAATTTGACAGCTGAATGGGAAAACTTCAAGTGTCAATTACCAGAACTGAGAAAAATAAAAATTCCGAGGTGGATTAAATATTCTCCGCCACTGGAAGCAATACAAATACATATATTTACGAACAACAACAAGAGATGTCACTAGTAATATTCATCTCTTGACATCTAAAACAAGAGTTGCTCCAACCAAACCAGTCACTCTGCCTAGATTAGAGCTATGTGGAGCTCTACTACTATCCCAACTAATCAGACAAGTCAAGATTGACATGAATTTTTCTAATGTCACTACATATGCTTGGACTGATTCAGAAATAGCATTAGCTTGGATCCTCGGTCAACCCACACGATGGAAAACTTTCGTGGCAAACAGCGTGGCCGAAATCCAAGACACAATTCCACCTCATTCATGGCGCCATCTGTCATCTATACACAATCCAGCAGATTGCGCGTCACGAGGTTTGCAACCCAAACAATTACCACACTTTGACATTTGGTGGAATGGTCCCACATGGCTTAAAAATAACGGGTGGATAAATGCCAAACACAATATCACGGATACCAACCTAGAAGAAAGAAAAATTAAAAATTTTACAAACACTATTGAGGAACCACCCTTACTAAATAGGTTTTCATCTTTTACAAAACTAATTCGAGTAACTGCCTATTGATTACGTTTTATTTTTTATGCTCGTTCAGAAAAAGACAAACGTTTGACAGCATACCTTACTGTCAAAGAGTTACAAAACGCCGAAACGAAAATTATAATAGTATTACAACAAACGTGTTTTACTCAAGAGTACAAGGATTTAAAGCAAAACAAAGTTATTTCAAGCAAAAGTCGCCTACTTTGCTTAAATCCATTCTTTTCAAATGACAATACTATTCGAGTTGGGGGTCGTTTAGAAAACTCCTCACTCACATATAACCAAAAACATCCTATTATTCTTCCTAACCAACATCATGTAACTTATTTAATTATCGATCACATACACAAATAAACTTTACATGGCGGAACACAATTAATTCTAAATACATTACGCAACAAATATTGGCTTATTGACGCCCGAAATACTATTCGCCATCAAATACACAGATGTATAGTTTGTTTCGGAACCAACCCTAAACCTGCTAAGCAAATAATGATCAATTTTCCAACTCCTAGAGTCAACCAATCACTGCCATTTGAGCATACTGGAGTTGACTATGCCGGTCCAATCGACATCAAAACGTCAAGAATTCGTAACGCAAAAATTACAAAGGGCTATTTAAGTATATTTATATGCTTAGCGACAAAAGCCATTCATGTTGAAGTTGTTTCCGATTTAACCACAGCTGCTTTTATTGCAGCATTGCGTAGATTTATTAGCAGAAGGGGCATGTGTTCTCATCTATATTCCGACTGCGGTACCAATTTCGTTGGCACACAAAATGAATTAGAAAAAGAACTTCGTAACACTTTAAAGCTGCCCGAATTAGGCATTACATGGCATTTTAATCCCCCAGCAGCTCCACATTTTGGAGGTATTTGGGAAGCTGGAGTTAAATTAATAAAAACACATCTACGCAAAATTTTGCAGAAAACAACTTTGACATTTGAAGAACTGTCAACTGTCATCAATCAAATTGAGGCGTGTGTAAACTCTCGACCATTGTTTGCTATATCAAATGATCCTGGTGATTACAACGTAATAATACCAGGGTATTTTTTGACAGGAAGAAATCTACTTCATCTTCCCGAACAACGGTACGACGGTAACATTTCTCCACTCAAACGTTGGCAACACATACAATATATGATGCAACAATTATGGCGACACTGGTCAACGCAATATTTGCATACCCTCTAACAACGAACAAAATGGATGACAGCAGACAATAATCTTCAACCGAATGACCTAGTCCTAATAATAAACAATCAACACCCACCAGCTCAGTGGCCATTAGGTCGAATTATTGAAGTTCATTATGGGAGTGATAATAAGGTTAGAGTAGCAAAAATTCAAACATCTCAAAAAATACTTACACGTCCTATCACCAAGTTATGCAAGCTACCTATCCTGTAGTAACCTTTTACAAATTGGAAACCACTCATTCATCTGAATGTACCCTGACCTTAATTGTCAATTCCCTTTACGTCAAATGTGAAAAACGTGTTTACTCTTCCCTTTGTTTATTCCATTATTTTTTCATTTTATTATTTCCTCTCAGTTTATTATTTCCGTTCATTTTATTATTTTCTTTTCTCATACTATTTCCTTTGGTAAGAAAGAAAACCCATAATTTCTTTTTTTATTTACTTCTTTTATTTATTTTTTAGTTTTATAATATGTCACTACCAATACTGGAAGATATTCTCGTAATAAACGAGTTCTTTCCGGAGCTAAGCTCCTCAGATTCGGAGACCACAAACAGCGACAAACATTGAGGACAGTTTACGGAAGATTACTTCACCGCAGAAACTGCGCCCTTTTTCGCCACCTTTTGAAGCTCGCACTGCTTCCAATAACACCAAACAGTTGGCTAAAGGGCCATGGATCAGAACCCCTACAAGTCCACGGCCCGTACCAACCAACAACATTATTTAACAACAACAGCTTCGCCAAAACTGGCTACTAAGAAAATTACAAATGAACCAAAAGGACTACAAAATTAATACAAAATCATTAAACTAATTTATTCAATAAGTATCCTCAGATGGCACTTCAGTTTTCGCCTAGAACATCCCAGCTCGATATAGGCAGCGTAGTCATTGTAGAGGCGGGACATATAATTGATAGGCTCGTGCATGCCGTAGAGCGAACGATGAAAGGGAACATGCAGAAAGTTGAAATTCCTAAAGGACCGGGCGGGAATGGAGATGCCTGTATCATTCAGCAGTTCGGAGGAGTTGATCGTCCCCTGCAATAAATCATGCATAAAAGTGATCTTATATATTCGGCGTCTCTTTACAAGGGAATCAAGAGAAATCAGTCCAAGCCTAGCATGATATGATGGGAGGGATAAAGGATCACGCCAAGGAAGGTCGCGGAGAGCGAACCTAAGAAATCTACGCTGAACAGCTTCAATCCGGTTGATGTGGACAGCGAAATAGGGATCCAAAACCGGGCAAGCGTATTCCAGAATGGGTCTAACGAATGTGCAAAAGAGGAGCCTAGTTAGATAGGGATCGTCAAGTTCCCTGGACCACCTTTTCACAAAACCCAGCGTGGAATTAGCCCTACTCACCACGAAGTCAATGTGATCATCAAAGGATAGGCGGGAATTAAGAACAACCCCCAAATCTTTGACCCTATGTAGCCTACTTAAGACACTGCCATCCAAAGAGTAGTCGAAGAGAATGGGACAGTTTCTGCGGGTAAAGGTCATTATGGTGCATTTGTTTATATTAAGAGGGAGACGGTTACTAGAGCACCAGTCGTGAAAAACGTGAATGTCGGAGCTCAACAGAGCACAATCGTCGTCGCGGGAGACGACACGGAATATTTTGGCGTCATCTGCATAACACAGAATCTTGGAACTAGAAAGGAGCACCGAGACATCATTAATAAAAATTATAAAAAGAAGTGGGCCAAGAATGCTGCCCTGAGGCACCCCAGAAGAAACAAAGAATTCACTGGATAGGGCACCACGAAACAAGACGCGTTGGGTGCGCCCAGAGAGGTAAGTGGACAACCAGTTAACAAAAAGCGGTGGGAACCCGAGCAAATGAAATGTATGAACCAGAATCCCATGATCGATTCTGTCGAAGGCCTTACTAAAATCAGTGAAAATGCAATCAACCTGTAAGCCAGACTCAATCAGAGGCAAGCAGTGATGCACGAATTCAAGTAAGTTTGTGGTGGTAGATTTACCCTTAATGAAGCCATGCTGAAAAGAGCCTAAAAAGGTTTTACAATGAAAACGGAGCACATCACTGATTAAGGCCTCGAACGCCTTCGCAACATGACACAA
The DNA here is from genome assembly GCA_964036015.1 of Leptarthrus brevirostris. Lineage (NCBI taxonomy): Eukaryota > Metazoa > Arthropoda > Insecta > Diptera > Asilidae > Leptarthrus > Leptarthrus brevirostris. Next base: position 74,708,310 of record OZ038375.1, read on the forward strand.
ATTGGCGATGGGTCTGTAATTGGTGATGTTGAACTTGTCACCCTTTTTGTGAAGGGGAATAATCACAGAATCCTTCCAGAGACCGGGGAAACGGCCACAAGACAGAGACAGGTTAAACAAATGACAAAGAATAGCGGACACAGATGAACAGCAATTTTTAAGGAAGGACGAAGGGACACCATCTGGACCACACGAAAATCCGTTGGACAAACTAGACAAATAATCGGTGACAGCACCATCGTCATAAACTAAGTCCTTAGTTTCAAGGGAAGTATGAGGAAGCCTGGTCAAGTGGATAAAATCGGAAGAAACAATATCACAGTCAGAATCACAGAATGAGGTGATGAAGAAGTCGGCGAAATAATTGGCCACAATGACGGGGTTACAACTCTCGAAATCACCAAACCTAAGGGAGGAAGGGTAGCCATCGCTATGTCGCTTAGAGTTAATAAATCTCCAAAACTGTCTGGGGTTAGAATGAAGAATATGTCTCGAGTCGGACAGAAATCTGTTGTAGGACGTCTGAAGATCAAGAGAGAAACGAACGTTAAGGTTGTAGTAGGCCTGGTAGTCCTCGTCGCACCTAGAGGAGTAGAACCTTTTCCGGGCCTTATTCTTTTGGTTTTTCAGGTGTCTCAAGGAGCTATTCATCCATGGCTGAGATGAATGGGGGGAGCGCGAAAAGGAGACCGGTACGCACTGAGTAAAACAGGTATAAAACACGTCATAGAAGGAGCAAACGGCCCGATCAATGTCGGGCTCAGCAAGTACGTTCGCCCAGTCATAAGCCTGGAGCCAGTCGTTAAGGGAAGAAAAATCAGCGGCTTTAAAGTTGAATGACCATCCCGCAAGAGAGGAAAAGACTTTGTCGGGGGCCTCAAAATGCAGGAATACCTGGAGTGCAGGGTGATGGCTGGACTCTAAAATTAGGGGAGTCGGACACCTTCTCACAAGCGAGCCACCCGGATTGGTCGAAAAAACAAGGTCCAGCGATCTTCCAAGGTCGTTCACGACATCGCTGCACTGTGTAAGACTCGCAGAGGCAAGGGTGTCCAAAAGGGACAGAATGTGCTGGGGAGCGTTAGTGAGGCAAGGCAAGAGCCCCTCAGACTCCGAGGACTGAATCCAGTTGACGGTGGGGAGGTTAAAATTACCAAAGACAACGGCCTCATCGGCGGGCAGCAAGGCACCGCTCAGGCTGTTGATGGAGGCAGACAGCAAGTCATATAAACGTGGGGGTGAGCCAGGAGGGATATACACAGTAAAAACGTACAGATTTCTCTGGGGGAAATTTAAGGTGACGCACAAAATCTCCAAGTCGCCGGAACAAGCAATCTGCATGACCGAGGAAGGGATATTGGTCCTAATAGCGCAGAGCACACCACCACCAACCGGAGCACACAAATCGGAGTGGCGATCACGACGAAAGACCTGAAACTCAGGTGTAAAGAGCTCGGCGTCAGATATGCCGCCACATAACCAGGTCTCAGTCAAACAGATGACATTAAAGTCGGCGGAGCTGGAGGTGGAGAACAAGCGCGAGGTTTTGGAGCGCAACCCGGTCACGTTGGCATAGTAGAAGGAGACCTCGCTGACAAGTTTTTTGGAGTGTTAGAGTGAGCAACGCCAGGATGAGCCCTCGGGACAAACTCACGAACAATAGAGCCAGGAGGCCATAAGTCAGGCGAGATAATCGCTGGAAAGGAGTCGTCGGAAACAAAAACCTTAAAAGGGGCTGAAAAGGCGCTCACCTTGGCCGTGTGCTGGGCTGATTCTCCGACAAGCGATCATGCCAACGGGAAGACTCGCAAGTGTGGAGATGTGGTCAATGACGTCGCGCTCAGATGTATCAGGGTGTACCCTGGATACGAAGATGCATTTGGGCCGTCTAGCTGGTCTCAGTATAACCGTCCTAAAAGACGAAGTACTCGCCGACTAAACTTCCATTGTCGGACGAGAATTACTCGACAGCGTGGAAGGTGCTCGTGGATAGATACGAGAATAGGATCGTATGATGAGCCTCCAAAATATAAGTATCGACACCACCAGTTATTCTGCACATATTATTGAAGAAGAAATACCCATGCCTTATATGAGTAATCATTGGCTCGCCCAAAGGAGTTGCAAACATTAGGAGACTTCCTCCAGTTTTTGGAGATACGATTTCAGTCACTAGAGGCAGTTGGCACCAAAGGACAACCACATCAGGACTACCAAAGAAATAAGTTTATGAAACCATCATCGCTCGTATCAACCACCATGCAAAATCAATGCATCATTTGCAAGCAATCTCAGCAATTATATTCATACAGAGAGTTTATAGCCAAATCAGCAACAGCAATGTTGCAATTTTTTAAATCCCATAGATTATGTCTTAATTGCACGCGATCTGGCAATACAGCTATTAAGTGCACCTTGCGAGGTTGTCCAAAGTGTCCACATAAACATAATTCACTGGTGCATATAGACAGTATGTTACGTGCTATATTGGGGAACGCCTGTACCTAAAATAAATTAAGATACAATTAGCTGAATATGTATTAAACTCAAAAAGAACTTACTTGTTGGTCTATGATGTGTTGTCCCGTGAAAACGCATTCTTTATTAGAGTGATGCTGCAAAAATATTTATTTATTTACAGATTCGCTACCTAGTCACAAATGGATTATTACCTTACCCCGGTGCAGAAAATATTTCGTTGAAATGGTCTGGAGACCTGTTGATCTGCGTGTCCTGCTTCTCTCAAATATTGGTTTTGGAATTCTCTAGGAAGTACTGATGTGGAGACGTAGCCTACCGAAAAGATGGATTATCCTGGGAAAATTATGAATTTATTAGCGTGGATATATTTTGAATTATATAATTATCTACCTGTGAATGTTAGTTTTACGATAAATTCGTCAGAAATCACAGGAAATAGCCGAACACCTGGTAATGAATGATTTTAATAAACACATGCAAGCAAAAGACACTGGGATGGGGAAAGCACACCTTATCACTAGATCATAAGATTTAGTAAAAATATATATACTTACCTGGCCCAAACTTTCTTTATTCGTATCATAAGCGATACTTTTAACACTTCGACATATCCTTCACATACGTTAAAGTATAGTCGAAAATTCACCCTTTCTTCACGTTCCTCAGGTGAAAAACTTACCGAACCGGATTACAATGAAACATACGATTAATTGGTACTAAAATCAAGCCCCGTATACGAAAAAAATAAAAATTATAGACACGTGAAAGGTCGCTGTCAACATCAGCACAGCGACCTTTCACGTGTCTATAATTTTTATTTTTTTCGTATACGGTGATACTCTGTGGAATACACCAAAATATTCCACAATTAAAGTAGATAATTTAAATCCAAAAAAGTAGAAAATAATAATATTATTTTCAAACCGATTTGTACCGCTTGGAAATGTTCCTGGAATTTTCCTTAAAACTTGCAAATACGGGGCAAAAAGATATAAAAGGAACGATCCCTATAGGCTTGGCCTCTCTTAGTTCAGTGCGAGTTTTCTTTTAGCGTCGAGTGAGGAATTTTTAAAGTTGAGAATTTTCAAATTTAGTTGAAGTTTAGTTAGTTTAGCGAGTTGAAAGTAAAAGTTTAGTTAGGGAGTGTGAAAGAAAAGAAGATTGGACTCGGTCAACTCCCATCAATTTTCATCGCGGATCATAGGAGAAAAGATAAGTATCGCTACTTCGTATATTTTAATCAAAATAAGAAGCAAGTAAGTTCTTTCTTGACCTGTGTTTTCTTTGTACGCCACAAATTTTTGAATTGTTCAATAGATACTTGTAATAGGAAATAAATCGTGGATTTACATATCTTTGTGCACATCATAAAACCTTGTTTTACATATTTTTACTTTGACAAGTTGCTTGTGTACGTTTTATATCGAGTGAAACTGAGCTTAGCACATTTGGTGGCAATAAAATTAAACATAATCACAACAACATTTCTTTTATTTTGGAGTGGAGCAAAGATAAGTTCGTGGACTTAGCTCAAAACCTCGTGGCGCCCATTAAAATATCTTGACCCACCCCTTCTCCAGCCTAGCCGGCATAAAAGTTATGCCTGAAGAAAAGAGGATATCAAATTTGGCGCCCAACGTGGGGCCTAAAGGGGTGAAAACACCTAATCATAATCTCTAAATTGAATACAAAGTCTTCATTACACAAGAAATGTCAACCATGTTTCACAACATTTGTATATAAGCTTCAGTTAAAGCAACTTGTCATTTATCCACAAACTTGCCGCAACTTCAAACGAATTTATTTATAAGGAATGAAAGTTTGCAACACGCTTTAAAAAGAGAGCAAGAATTGGGGAAACACAATTAAATGAATTTCGAATTTATTTCTTAGCGAGACATACATACATTTACAAAAGAGTAGAAAGAGAAGTTAATAAAAACTTACCATAATTTAGAAATAACTGGCTTTTGTGTAAATATCCCATGTGTTTCTTTTTAGGCTTATGGCGTTCCTTGTATAGCACTAAAAAAATTTAAGTTACAAACATATTTATAAAACATACACTTTTTGCATTTTGCTAATTAGCTTAGCTTGCTTTTTGAAATTTTTTTTGTCACGTAATTGCACAGATTTATAAATATAATTTTAATCACTTTAATCACCGACTTTTTTTTACATACACTTTACACGTTAGTTTACACTTTATGGCTTAGTTTGCAGTTGTAACTCACAACGATATTAGTTAATATTTATTTAATTTCAAAACACGTGCAAATTTAAAGACGCGTTTATGCACCGACCGTAGTACACTCGTAGTCACGTATCAACTAAAGGGAACTACATTGATAATCGGTTATCGAAATTTTTACAAATCAGATCGACTCTCCGATAAAGAGAATTCATTAAGAGATTTGTTAGGGCAAATTTCTATTACGGTTGATGTCAAGTTCACGCAAAACCATAACCTAGGACAACAATTGCCCCAGTTTCTCCAGATGAATTAATTTTAAGTTTTTGCTATACACTTCGGAAATTGGTGTGTTGGATGCATGCTGATAATGTCGATGCATGTGGATGCATTTATTGCCGCAGATTATTTTACAATTTGTTGTAAATATTGAAATTGTTAACCTACGATATTTAAGATTGCCTATATTAGTTTTAGTATATATTTACTTGAACTTATAAACGATCTTAGCATAGTTTTATACGTATTAATATAATTTCATGAGGAAATTAAATTACTTATTGGTAAGTTCATAGGATTATTGTTGGTCGGTTTTAATTTCTAAAGGTTTATAGTTGGGTTAAGCGGGTTGATAGACAAATTGAAGTTGAGAATAAATTTAGCAAGATTTTAAAAATGATTTTTCGATTCTTATTAGTTGAATTTTGTTGTGGAATAATCTAATGGTTGTTTAGGAAAGCGTAAATGTTCGAAGTGGATCTCGAAGCCCTAAATAGGAAAATCGATGAGATTAAGACGTTATCTGAGGCTCTTAAAGGGGAAACAGGTTGTTCGGACCATATTAAAATTGTGACGAAAATTGAGTGGGCCTTGGCTAGGCTCCAAAGAGTTATCGCTGTCGATGAGCAACAGAAAAAGAAGAGATCAAGGATTCGGGCAGAATTAATCTTAGCCTTAGGGACTTTACAAATCAAAGCTGCAGGTGAAGAAGAAGAAAGTGATGCCTCGGAAGGAGCCGCTGATGAAATAACTTCACCTAATCCGGTTCTTGCAGGTATACATCCGCGAGTGGCACTTTATAAATGGGACGTTAGATTCTCCGGGGATCAAGGGCAATCTCTCAATTACTTTTTAGATAGAGTACAAGAATTAGCTGATCCACGAGGGATAAACAAACAGCAATTATTTCGTTCGGCACTTGACCTATTCACCGGTAAGGCCTTAATATGGTACAGAGCGAATAAAGGCCTATTCAATTCATGGAATGACTTAGTGAGAGAATTGAAGAAGGAATTCTTGCCAGTGGATTATGATGACAGGCTGCTCGAGGAGATTAAGTAACGCACCCAGGGAAAAGATGAATCTATGGGTATATATATAGCAACTATGTCAAATATGTTCGCTAGACTCACGGATCCGCTGAATGAGAATCAACAGTTACGCATACTCAAGAAAAATATTAGCCCATTCTACCAAACGCAACTAAGACTAACAGAGATAGAGAGCATTAAAGATTTAGTAGAGTTTGGCAGACGACTTGAAGTGGTGCGAGTTAATGTTGAATCCTTTGTACCTCCTCCATCACGAAGGAGTAATCAACTGCTACAGCCTGACTTGGCTTATGGTTCGATCGAACCATCAAGGGTGTCAGCTATTTCGAATCGTGATCCACGTCCTAATAATATCAGGCATCCACGTTGTTTTAAGTGCGGAAATCCTGGCCATATAGCAAGATACTGTAGGGCTGCCTCTGTTTTGAGGAGTTTTGGATGCGGAGCACCAGGCGTGATTCGCCCTTAATGTAACCAATGCAATAGTGGCAGCACATATAGACAAAGTACCAGTAATATCCGTCAACCAGCGCCGGAGACGGGAAACGCAAACGGCGCTCGCGTTTAAGCGGCGAACCGAATAACCCCATAAAAGCCGCCCTATCCAAAGATTTAAGCAAGGACAACGCATATAGCACGTTAGTGGACTACGTTTTTGCTCAGGCAGGAAATTATATGCGTCCTTATCTCGAGATTTCGATCTTCGGTTTAAAATTTTGTGGCTTGCTCGATTCAGGTGCTTCACGAACGGTTATTGGAGGTAAGGGTTGGGAGTCGATAAAGCATATGAAACTAAAGCTAAGCGTTACAGGAGCCAAAAGAGTGAGTCTAGCGGATGGTGGAAGTGTGGATGTACTTGGGGAGATAAGTTTACCAATTGAATTAGGCGATCACGTAAAAGTATTTGATGTTCTCATTATTCCTGAGTTGCCTCTTAACATTATACTCGGCATAGACTTTTGGCGTGAAATTAATATTCAGGCGAACTTTATAGAAAATTCGTGGCAATTCTTAGATACTTCGGTCAATTATCATGTCAATGCTCTTCAATGTCAAACAAGTTTGTCAGAGGATGAGAGAACCGAACTAGAGGAAATTATAAATAAAGCCAAAACTAAGCTGGGAACTGGACTTGGTTGCACTAATAGGGTTGAGCACGTGATACAGACTGATTCTCCGCCAATAAAGCAGAGGTACTACCCAGTCTCGCCAACAATTCAGAAGATTATTAACGAGGAACTGGATACAATGCTAGCCGCGGGGGTGGTGGAACCTAGTAATAGCGCGTGGGCCTCACCAATCGTTATGGTAAGGAAAAAGGATGGCCAATATCGATTCGCTTCCATACGTTTCGGCTTCCCTCGATAAGCTAAGAGATGCTAAATTTATGACTTCTCTAGATATAAAGTCTGCATTTTGGCAGGTGCCGCTAGAAGCTAACTCCAAGCAATATACAGCCTTTACAGTCCCTGGCAGAGGGCTGTTCCAGTTTTGTCGAATGCCATTTGGCTTAAGTAATTCCCCAGCTACGTGGCAGCGATTAATCGACACCGTTCTATCAGGAGACCTCGAAAGTAAGGTGTTTGTATACCTTGATGACGTTATTATAGTAACGCAGACATTCCAAGACCACAAGAGAGTTTTAGAAAAGGTGCTAGATCGATTACATGAAGCGGGCTTCGTTATTAATTATGCAAAATGTGAATTCTGTCGCGGAGAACTACGTTATTTGGGATATATTGTAGGTGAGAAGGGTCTGCAGGTCGATCCTGAGAAAGTTAAATGTATTTTAGGTATAGGAAACCCTAAAAATGTATCCGAGGTTCGAAGATTTGTTGGGGTGATAGCATGGTACCGCAGGTTCGTTCCTAATTTTTTCACTATGATTGCCCCTATTACAGCATTATTAAAAAAGCGAAATAAATTTATTTGCACTGAAGAGTGTGAACAAGCCTTTCGTAGAGTTAAAGATTGTTTAGTTAGCGCACCGATACTGACTTGCCCGGATTTTACGCAACCATTCATTATACATACCGACGCATCTGGCTATGGACTAGGGGCGGTTTTAACACAGCAGATAAATGAGGAAGATAAAGTTATCGCGTATCTAAGCAGAACGCGAGTGTCTTGCTGTGTTATGGGCGATCGATAAATTACGACCATATGTCGAAGGGAGCCATTTCACAGTAGTTACAGACCACGCTTCCCTGGTATGGTTACATAATTTGAAGGACCCTACGGGTAGATTGGCGAGATGGGCCATGCGCCTTCAACAATATAATTTCGAGATAATACACCGTAAGGGCAAAGAACATTTGTTACCAGATTGGTTATCTCGTTCGCCTTAATATTCAAGGCACATGACTTACCAACCTCTGGTCATAGCGGAGTACAAAAAACATATCATCGACTGATACAACGCTTCTATTGGCCAAACATGAAGAGCGACGTAGCGACTTATGTAAAACGGTGCCATATCTGTCAGTCGATTAAGCCAGAACTAAAGAGACCCGCTGGCCTAATGTCATCCCGAGTTATACCAAGTAAACCTTGGCAATCAAGGTAAAGGCAAGGTAAACCTTGTCCTCTACCGCGTTCCAACCGCGGATTCAAATACATTCTCACAGTAGTTGACTTATTCAGTAAGTATCCAATGATCTTCCCATTACGATCAGCTAGCAGCAATTCTATTTGTCAAGCTCTCGAGGAATATGTTTTCTTGCTATTCGGTGTACCAAAAACTTTGGTTTGCGATAATGGGGCACAATTTAAGAGCAGAGACTTTAAGAAGCTGTGTACCGAATATGGGACTAGGATAAACTACACAGCCTTTTATCATCCCCAAGCCAACCCTACGGAAAGGACAAATCAGGTTATCAAAACCATGCTTCGTGCTTATGTAGCGGAAAACCACCGCGTGTGGGATACGTACTTAGCTAAAATAGCCTGCGCTATTCGCACATCAGTACATGAGGTTTTGAAACTCACACCGTTCTTTGTAAACTTTGGGAGGGAAATGATAACACACGGAGAGGAATATGATCAGGTTATAAGTACTGAAGAGTTTGATGCAAAAAGTAGGTCCCGAGCTTTAGAGATTGTAAGGAATGACGTCAGAGAAAGGTTACATAAGGCAGCCAAGATATCAACACATTCGTATGACCTACGTAGAAGGGATCAACAATTTCTTGTCAATGATCTTGTTATGCGGAAAAACTACATTTTATCTGACGCCGCTAAATTCTTCAATGCCAAGTTAGCTCCTAAATATATCGGTCCTTTTAGCGTTGCAAAAGTGGTTTCTCCGTGGACGTATGAATTGCTAGATCGTTCCGGGAAAAATGTAGGAGTTTGGCATTCGGAAGACTTAAAGACATATCACCCTACTGGTGTGCTGTAAAAGTCTCTATTTCTGGTTTATCAAGGGAAAAATGTTTTGATTTGTGCGATAGAGTAGTAATAAAGATTTCAATATATTAAAAGAAAAGGTATCCGCGCAACTCCCTGAACGCTGTATAGTAAGATTAACCTAGGTTGGCAGAGATTGTAGATAAGTATTTAGTGTTTCATTGGAGATTTCTCACACGCAGCTTTTTATTTAAGGAGATAAGAAGTGTTTTTCAAGTTTGAATATGGGAGTTATAGCTTCATGAGATGGTTAATTTATTTTTAAATATTTCGATTTTATGAAGTTGATGAGATTATACGGTAGTGTGAAGTCTGATGGTTAAGCGTTATACATAGACTACCTGAATAGTTAAAGGAAGGAAGGAGAAGGCTGTGGCGCAACTGGATTAAGTTGAACAGATTGTATTTTTTCGTTCCTTATGACCTTGAATCAATGGTGTGTCGAAATAAGTTTTGGGGAAATATAAAGTAGATGCATATAAGTTTGTATATAAGTTTATTTTAGCTTTAAATTGAGGACCAAAATCTCTTCACAAATATCCGTGTAGTAAGATTGCTAAAGGAAAACTTAAAATAAAGTAAACTTCCCGAATGTAAATTAGAAATCAATACCTATAGGTTTACTGAGCGGCTGAAGAAATTTATTCGATGAATTAAATTTTTCTGAACATTAGAAAATTAGATTTATAAGATCTTTTACGATAATATGAATTTGTGATCACAATGATCTCAGAGACTATTTTACTCAGTTGAGTATAATTTGAAAATGGAAACAAGGTTAAGAAGACATATAAGTGATTATATTTCGACATGAATTTATTTTAAAAGTACTATGACAATATAAATAACCTAAGTGAAATGGCGTGCTGCAATAACGAAAACAGGAATTTAGTGAGACTTTTTTTTATGGAAAAGCATTCTAAAGTATAATTTAAAACTAAAAATAGTTCGCATGTGTTACTATAACAGTTTGAAACTAATTAAATTAAAATATATTAAACAATTAAGAAATGATATACAATTAAATCGGTTCGTTCGGTTCTGGTGAGTGATCGCCGATCGTACCGTAGTAAGTTGCGTGTGAAGTATTTGGTTGAACACAAAATTTTGGAAAAGTGTTCCCCGGTAGACATTCTATTTTGAAAAGATAATTTTAATTGAGTTGAGTGCGCGTGTTAAAGTCGTTCTTTATGTGTTTCTGTGTAAATATTTTTTTTATATCATCATGCGTCTTTACAAGGACATATGTTTTACTGAATTTTGGATTTGAACATGTTCACGCATTTTTGAACTGAACTTTTTTTTTTAACATCCTAGAGTCGAACTAATTACGATGCATCAGCTGAGTTTTTTTGGAATTCGGCAGTGAAACCTACCTTCAACTATGCCCAGATCATTTCAATAACAATGCATGGAAATGGACCAATAATACTTCAACGAATTTCTGCTTGGATTAAAAGAAAACTTGCATATTATCGGGTTCTTAAAAATTGGAACAACTTAATCCGGAACAATTTATCACAACATTATTGTTCCGAAAATTGATCATAGTAAATTTTAGAACGGCATGTTGGAAATTAGGAATTGACACTACCAGCTCCGATAGAAAACGAGTATGAAATATAAATCATCGACATAGTTCAAGTAAAGAAGAAATTCGTGTCGGTAGTCCGAATGAAACCAATCAAAATCCGGTCTACATAAACCAGTTCACCAGTCAAATATTGTCAAAGAGAAAATAATTTAAGATTTTTTTTTTTTGGAACAATGAATTACGAGATTTGAATTTCGAGGCTAATTTAGATATAACGTCTGTCATTGAACAAACATTCAACAAAATCGAACATGTTGATATCCATCAAAGTGGAAAGGAATTGTCACCGGATTATTGTTGTAAAAAGGACAATAACGTTAATAGCAGCTCATAATTATATTAAATCATACAAAGAACGACAAGAAAAGCAAATGATAGAGTGTTAGGGACCAGCAGCTAAGCTACGAATTGAAAACATTGAATTAAAGAAAGGATTCAATAATACGTTGAAATTAGTAGGGAAAAATTAATGAAAAGTGAAGATATAGTCCAATAGTTACGGCGCAACAAGAATAGTCTGGAAAATCGTCACTGGAGGTATCTTCAAAAAAAAAAATTGGGTCATCACAATTGCGAAAGAGACGTATATGGAAAACTACAGTACGACCGCCTTGGAAATGTACAAAAGTCAAACTCTACCCAAATACCATTAATATCTCGCTTCATCGTCAATACAGACATCGACGATGATCAAGTACATTGTGGTCACCTGAGTTCCCATGTTTAGCTCCTGGTGTATACCTAGAATTCATTTTGTGCGCGTTTAATTTTCTGAACACTTCCGAAACAGCAGTTCTCACAGTATTAGTGGTTGCAGGAACTCTTCCATATACCAGACTCTTGTGACATACCAGACTGGTGACATCAAGTGGAACAACCTTTCTAACATAGACCCCATCAAACTCTGGAGAATTTGTTTTTTGTTGTTGTTTTGTTTTGTGAATTTTTGTTCGTTACTGGGTGCACCGATTGTATCTCTTCAACTACTTTTATATTTCGGGCGCATTCTAGTGGCTTATTATGTCCTCCTAGCAGACCAACATATAATACCTACTCAAGTCTGCGAGGAGGTCTGATGAAACCGGTATAAATCGTAAGGAAAGTGCGGAAGAGTCGAGGATACCTTTATACCCCAAGTATATATGTGAAAAAAAAACGCTGAACCTTTATCGAGCATAAGAAAAGTGAGCAGTAAGAGTAACAAAAAAAAGGATATAAAGCATACGGGAAGGCATATATCCTAGTCTGTGAAAACTCGCAAAATTTAGTTTTAATTTAATATTTGTGGATAGGTTGGGTTCCATCATTTTGAAGCTACTGTTTCAATGAAGACACTTTTCTTGCAAGTCCACACCCTTAATTCAGGGTTCTGCAAGATGTACTTAGTTTCAGCATCTACGCGTTTACGAAAATCAGCATCGTATGCAAATCATTAGATCACGCGACGAATTCCTGCGCCTAGAAACTAATCCCTCTTCCAGAGATGCCAGACGGTATAAAGCAAAAGGCGCCGAGCCGTGGCGCTGAAAGCGCCCAAAGGCGCCGCGCCATATTTGAAATCGCCCAAAAATCGCCTTAAGATTTTATAATCAATCAAATCTTTCAAAGGGTTGGTTGTACAACTTTAATGTAATATTTATTGCAATAATCACAGCAACAGATACAAGTAACACAAATTTAAAATTTTGAGAGTCGTCGTGAAAAACAAAAAACACTCTTAATTAAGTATTTAGTAATGGAAGTGACTATTTCCACTTACGTGTACTTTTGTCTAAGTCTAATAAATTGTTGACGTTAAACACGTAAGTACACGTAAATACACGTAAGTGCAAAGAGTCACAGTCTTTAATAATTGAGCCACTCACAAGAAGACAAATCGATTAATTCCGTTTTCATTTTTTTCTTACCATCAGAATATAAATGCTTTTATCCAGATTCCTTGCAATAAAACGATACATCGTATTTTTCTCAATTTTGAAGGAGAAATTTAATTTTTAACCGGCTTACTCTGCACGATAAAAAATTGCAACGTAATCTATTCACCTGCAGGAATTTTAAAATAGTCTTTCACGAAACTCAATATGAATATAAAATAAACGAAATATCACTAATTATTAAACAATCTTTTCTTTAACAGACACATAACACAACGAAAATAACTTATATTCCTTATATTAAATAGGATAATTACCAGTAAATGCTTCTTATCCAGATTTAATGTTGTAGCACTTATTTTGATATAAATTAACAAATAACAATAACTGCATACACTTAGCTTAATCAGCAAAAATGTTGAAAAGTTAACTGAACTTACTGAAACTGAACATCGATACGATATAACTGGCAACTGCTCCCGTTTAACGGCTTAATAAAGAATGCTGTAATTCAAATTACAATAGGCAGATTTAGCAAATGCAATTAGCAAATTTAGCATTTTATTTAATCAAAGATATGACTTTTATAATTTATAAAAATTGTATTACACAAAAATGGTATAGCAATGTAAATGGCGTCACAGCACAGTCACTTTATTATATCTAATAAACTAATAAATTAAATTGGCTTCACCAAAATCACGAGAAGCCGCCGCGGTGAAATGTGGAAAAACGAAATTAAAAATCACCAACTTTTAGACGTGTCTGAATTCAGAAAAAATAAAATGCTGTCACCAATGAGGCGTTCAAAAACACCAGATTCGGTGACAAAGTCAAGTCGCCAGTTTGGACTCGTTCGGAGTTCAGTAAAAAGTTATTCGCGCAAAATTAGAAATTGAGATAACTCGACAGCAAAATTGTTTCTACTGTGACAGAAAATCGCCCAAAAGCGCCCAGCAAGAATTAAAAAATCGCCCAAAAAGCGCCTAGTCGCAGAGAGCAAAATTTTGGCGCCCGACTGATGGCTAAAGGAGCCCAATCGGCGCGAAATCGCCCGAATTGGCAACTCTGCCCTCTTCCTAGCCTATCACAGGGCACCCTAGTAAAACGTATATGTAAGATTTTAAATATTTAATTCCAATGAATTTCATGGCTATTGCAACTTATCATGCAGATATACTCCCTATATTAGTAAGTTCAATTGGTTAAGTATTCAAATATAATAATAAGCATAGTCATGTTAATAAGCTTTTGATGAAGTAGGGAAGGCATTTAAATTTCAAAACAAGTGGTGAGACATTTTTGTAGATGTAAGGATGAGAATTTTTGTTTAGTATGACCAGTAGGGCATTTACTCTAACCGTATAACTTCGGGCAAAAGGATTCGAAGTAAGAGATTTCAGGGAAATCTCCCGGAGGAAGGGGAGGCAATGTTACGTGCTATATTGGGGAACGCCTGTACCTAAAATAAATTAAGATACAATTAGCTGAATATGTATTAAACTCAAAAAGAACTTACTTGTTGGTCTATGATGTGTTGTCCCGTAAAAACGCATTCTTTATTAGAGTGATGCTGCAAAAATATTTATTTATTTACAGATTCGCTACCTAGTCACAAATGGATTATTACCTTACCCCGGTGCAGAAAATATTTCGTTGAAATGGTCTGGAGCCCTGTTGATCTGCGTGTCCTGCTTCTCTCTAGTATTGGTTTTGGAATTCTCTAGGAAGTACTGATGAGGAGACGTAGCCTACCGAAAAGATGGATTATCCTCTGAAAATTATGAATTTATTAGCGTGGATATATTTTGAATTATATAATTATCTAGCTATAATGTGCAAGGTTTAAGGAAGAACTTAACTGTGGATGTTAGTTTTACGATAAATTCGTCAGAAATCACAGGAAATAGCCGAACACCTGGTAATGAATGATTTTAATAAACACATGCAAGCAAAAGACACTGGGATGGGGAAAGCACACCTTATCACTAGATCATAAGATTTAGTAAAAATATATATACTTACCTGGCCCAAACTTTCTTTATTCGTATCATAAGCGATACTTTTAACACTTCGACATATCCTTCACATACGTTAAAGTATAGTCGAAAATTCACCCTTTCTTCACGTTCCTCAGGTGAAAAACTTACCGAACCGGATTACAATGAAACATACGATTAATTGGTACTAAAATCAAGCCCCGTATACGAAAAAAATAAAAATTATAGACACGTGAAAGGTCGCTGTCAACATCAGCACAGCGACCTTTCACGTGTCTATAATTTTTATTTTTTTCGTATACGGTGATACTCTGTGGAATACACCAAAATATTCCACAATTAAAGTAGATAATTTAAATCCAAAAAAGTAGAAAATAATATTATTATTTTCAAACCGATTTGTACCGCTTGGAAATGTTCCTGGAATTTTCCTTAAAACTTGCAAATACGGGGCAAAAAGATATAAAAGGAACGATCCCTATAGGCTTGGCCTCTCTTAGTTCAGTGCGAGTTTTCTTTTAGCGTCGAGTGAGGAATTTTCAAAGTTGAGAATTTTCAAATTTAGTTGAAGTTTAGTTAGTTGAGCGAGTTGAAAGTAAAAGTTTAGTTAGGGAGTGTGAAAGAAAAGAAGATTGGACTCGGTCAACTCCCATCAATTTTCATCGCGGATCATAGGAGAAAAGATAAGTATCGCTACTTCGTATATTTTAATCAAAATAAGAAGCAAGTAAGTTCTTTCTTGACCTGTGTTTTCTTTGTACGCCACAAATTTTTGAATTGTTCAATGGATACTTATAATAGGAAATAAATCCTGGATTTACATATCTTTGTGCACATCATAAAACCTTGTTTTACATATTTTTACTTTGACAAGTTGCTTGTGTACGTTTTATATCGAGTGAAACTGAGCTAAGCACATTTGGCGGCAATAAAATTAAACATAATCACAACAACATTTCTTTTATTTTGGAGTGGAGCAAATATAAGTTCGTGGACTTAGCTCAAAACCACGTGGCGCCCATTAAAATATCTTGACCCACCCCTTCTCCAGCCTAGCCGGGATAAAAGTTATGCCTGAAGAAAAGAGCATAACAAGTACTCCAGGCAAGCATCCAAAAAAAAAACAACTGTCAAAATTGCACAGTGAAGCCTCTGGCGAGGCGTCAAAATGCACAGTTATGGACCATTATCACCACACTTCAAGGGATCTCATTTGACCACATTAACAACTCAAATCGACCAACGAGATATTTATGTTCTGCTGAGCAGAGTTCTGCTCAACGTACTCGACAACAATGGAAGGGATATTCATTGCAGGGCGGTACTGAATTCAGGCTCTCAACTGAATTTCATTACCAAAAACTTAGCCAAAAGACTTAAAATACAACCAATTTCCGTACAAGGAAGTGGGAAGGCAATGCAGAAGTCCCAGAATCGCCTTAATGTCGCCATTAAATCTCGCACATAAGGATTCACCAACAGATTGGAAGCCTACACCATACCACAGATCACCAGCGATCAACCATCATGTCGGCTGAATATTTCATCAATGCCAATTCCCAAAAGTGTTCAATTAGCAGACCCAGCGTTCAACCGTCCTGACAAGATTGATATGCTAATTGGAGCTGAGTTATACTTTCAGCTTCTCACCATTGGACAAATTAGGCTTGGAAACAGACTCCCAATGCTTCAGAATACAATCATCGGATGGGTCGTGGCTGGGCGAGTTAAGCAGCGTAATAAGACCATCCCTATTGTGGTCTTTTTCCCATGATCAGGCCAAACTCGAGGAGCAAGTAGAAAGATTCTGGAAACTCGGGCAAACAGAACCATCATCATCAAGAATTATTTTAGCTGAGTTGGACTGTGAGGCACACTTTACCAGAACAATGAGAAGGAATGAAGAAGGACGGTTCGTGGTTGCATTGCCATTCTCCAGGGATCCAAACTCGCTGGGGGAATCCAAGGATATTGCTTTAATGAATAAATAAATAAATAAAGGTGCAATACCAACAGTTTATGTGAGAGCACATAGACCTCGGTCATATGCAACCAGTAGACCATGACATCACTGAACCAAATTACACAATAGCGTGATTAAACTTGACAGTATGACAACAAAGCTTCGAGTAGTATTCGACGCATCGGCCAAGACGTCTACGAATGTATCCCTAAAAGATATTCTTTACACTGGCCTGACGATCTAAGAGGACTTATTCTCAGTGCTGGTACGATTTAGAACCCCACGATTTGTATTCACGGCCGACGTGGAAAAAATGTACCGCCAAATACTGGTGACCGAAAAGGATAGAAATACCAAATGATTTTGCGGAGAGACGAGCCGACGCAACCAATTCAGCAGTATCAGCTAAGCACAGTGACTTATGGTGTGAAAACTGGCTATAAAATGCCTTCACCAGTTAGCAGCACAGGCAAACCAACATCCTCTGGCCGTGCAAACCATAAGACGTAATTGTTACTTGGATGACGTGATGACAGGAGCGGATAGCTTGCGAGAAGGCCTAGACACGAAACAGCAGCTTAAAACAGTTTTCCAGTCAGCCGGCGTCAATATTAGAAAATGGTGTTCCAATCACCCTTCGTTAGTAAACCAATTCAGTCCTGAAGACAGGGCTGTCCAGTTTGAAATTAATGACCAAAATGAATGCGAGGTCAAGACATTGGATAACTTGGTTACCAAAAACAGACGAATTTGCCATAAAAACGAATTGGGAAGATGAACCAAGACGAGTAACCAAAAGAAAGGTCCTATCTGAGATAGCTCACCTGTTCGACCCATTGGGCCTAATGAGCCCTGTAGTTGTCAAGGCTAAGATATTCCTCCAAGAATTATGGAGTTTAAAATTAGATTGGGACGCGGCAATGCCGATGGAGCTCCACACCCAGTGGATGAATTTCAGAAAATCCTTGCAGATGTTGAATGAAATTAAGGTGCCGAGACACATTCTTTCTTATAATCGATCAAGATGGTGTTATACGCGTACGCTTGCCTTTTGCCAAATCCAGAGTAGCTCCAGTAAGGAAACCACATTACCACGGCTAGAGTTATGTGCAGCCAAGTTAGTATCAGCGCTACTAACCCGAATAAAAGGTTATCTGCCATGGAACCACATTCCATACACTATTTAGACTGATTCAGAGATAGCTCTGGCGTGGCTAAATTAAGAATCAGCTTAGTATCACACATTCGTAGCAAACAGAGTATCCGCTATCACAGAACTCACGCCAGCGAATAATTGGAGACATGTTCCATTCTAGGAAGATCCAGCGGATTTAGTATCCAGAGAGTGCATCCAGAAAGGTTGAAGACCTCCATCATGTGGTTCTATGGACCACTGTTCTTACACGGACCAGAAGAAGCTTGGCCAATCAAGTCCATTGATAAGGAGGTAGAACTAGAAAAATGTCACCCACAGGCAACCACGCTAACAAGTTCTCCCATTCCAATTAACCCAATCGAACTAATCGACACCAGGAATTCGAACAGCGAGTAATGGCTTACATACTTCGATTTACAAAAAACATCCGCCAAAAAACCAATGATAAATAATAGCCAGAAATCCCAACTATCAGTTTCTGAATTAGACGATGCATTCAGGGTTATGATTATTCAAGTCCAAAAGCAAGGTTTCCCAAAAGAACTAAGACCGCTACAGCAAACTCAGCAAGTACACAACCAAAGTGTACTTAAGACTTTATCTCCATTCTTGGATAATGATGGCATCATTCGAGTAGAAGGTCGACTAGAAGCATCCACGTTACCGTATGACGCCAAATATCCAATGCTGTTACCTCATTTGCACCAAATAACCAAATTATTGATGACTCACATCCACACCAAGCATGCCCACGCAGGACCTCAAGCCTTATTGGTTTGGCCAATCCAAAGAAAAACACTTGCAAGAAACATAGTCCATAAATATGTCAGGGGTTGCAAATCCAGACCCCAGTTGTTAAACCAGTTTATGAGGAATCTTTCACCAAGCAGAGTTCAACCAGCGCGACCATTTATCAACGCAGAAGTAGATTGTTGTGGTCCATTCGGGATACATTATACGATCAGAGGAAAGCAACCGAAGAAGTGTTATATCGCGATATTTTCAGTTTTGCCACGAAGAAGTAGCTGCAGAAGTAGTCTGCGACTTAACCACGAACGCCTTTATAGCCACTCTTAAACGTTTCGTTGGTCGACGGGGCAACTGCAGAGACTTACATTGTGATAATGCCACCATTTTTGTCGGAGCTTGGAATCAGTTACGAGAGTTACAAGAGACCATTTACTTAAAGAGCTCAGAGCAATAAATCACTAAGTTCTGCACATCCAGAGGAATTGATTTCCACTTTATACCACCCCGCGCGCCGCAATTCGGTGAATTGTGGGAAGCTGCAGTTAAGTCGCCGAAACATTTGTTGCAGCGAAATATAGGAAATGCTTCCACTACCTATGAGGAACTAGAAATCATCATGGTCGAAATTGAGGCGATATTAAAGTCCAGGCCATTGACGCCAATGTCATCCGACCCAAATGATCTTTCTGCCTGAACACCAGGACACTTCTTGATCGATGAGCCTTTAACAGGAGTAATCCACCAAAGAGCTGAACCATTGTCAGTGATTTCCCAATTAAAGAATGATTTCTGGATTCGTTGGACTCGTGAATATCTCAACGAGTTACAGCATCGCTGCAAATGGAATCGTCTTATCCAGAATGTTGAACCAGGCACCATGGTCCTCCTAAAAGATGAAAATCGGTCAGTCCTAAAATGGCCCCTCGCTAGGATAATCAAATGCCTCAAGGGATATGATGTTAATTTCCTTCTCCCAATTTCTTCTTGTTCTGATTAGATTACAACGAAAAATCTTAATAAAATAACTTAAGAAATTAATAACTAAAAGGCAATACTTTTCCTAGTGAAATAAACACTTCAATCCATTGTCATTTGTGTTTAATGGTTAACTCGAAAACATCGGTTAGTGCAAAAAACAGGGCGACAACGTTTTGGGGGAAAGTCCTTATGTAAATTGTGTAATTTTTGTTAACAATTTGTTTTTGCGTACATATTTTCAAAGCTATTATCAACTGACATTGTTAAGGCATCGTAATAAGAAATTTTTCTCCGAAGGAATTAAAGTGATTTTACTTCAAGTCTAAGAATTTCGCAGAAAATGGGCACAAAGGATGACGAATGTGATTATTTGTTTAAAGTTATGTTCATTGGAGAGCTGGTCAAGAGCGCTATCGTGCAATAACGTCAGCCTATTATCGCGGAGCCGTAGGAGCTCTGCGTGGCTACGACATTGCAAAACATTTGACTGAGGGAATTGCGCGATCACGCTGATCAGAATATAGTTATAATGTTGGTATGCAATAAAAGCAATTTAAGACATTTACGAGCAGTGCCTATAGATGAGGCTAAATTATTTGCCGAGAGGAATGAACTGAGCTTTATTGAAACATCAGCCCTTGATTCAACCAATGTTGAGACAGCATTCCAAAATATACTCATAGAGATTTATTGAATTGTGTCGGAAAAACAAATTAAAGATTCTCCAGAAGGTGATGTAATTCGGCCGCAGAACATTGAAAAAATCGACGTTGAGCCAACCGTATCAGCTGAGTCTGTACACAAGCAATGCTGCCACTGACCGCCACGTAGACATTCTATCGATGGTGTCTCCACACCATACAAAAGTTTTCATATTTGCAGTAGAACAGAGGTATATGCATAAATAAGTTGGATCCTTATTATTAAACAAAAATAATTACGAGAAAAAGAACAAGAGTTAAAAAGTAAAATGTACCAAATTAAAAAAGAAATCATTGAATATAACAGCAACCGCTGCTATGACATGATGACATAAAAACAGTCGTGTCCGTGTAGCCGACGTCAAAACCAGTAACGGAGTTCTAAGACGACCGATACACAAAATGGCACCACTACCTTTAGAGCAGGACAATTCAGAAGGGGTGGCACGAGATGATTCCATGAGCAACAAAGAGCCCCCAAGCCCTTCCAGAGAGCCAGATCGAAAGGAACCAGGACCATCAGGCACCCAAAAACCTCTACCACCATCCAAGCGAAAGAGGAGAAGCAAAAGTAGAGACACATGACGCCCAGGACCTTCTGACTACACCAGACGCCGTTGTCTGAACCCAATCAGTTTAGCTGTACTGGTATGCGCTATTCTGCCAGCGTTTGCAATCAACATCACTATACCACCATTTAATACACAACCTGGGTTGTATTTCGATGGCATGGGCCCAGCTCACCTCTTCACGAACGAGTGGAATCTAGTTGTGTTTTACAACATGACCCCATACTGGCAATAATTTGACAACTTGGAAAACCAGTTTATTGGAAAACAAATCCTGGTGCGTGTAGACTATTGAAGACATCAACATACAGTTTCACAAATCAAAGGAAATAACCAATTACTTGCTCACCAGCCAAAGGTCAGAACAAGACGCGCATCATTGAACATCATAGGAAACATTGCCAGTTCCCTATTCGGTGTACTCGACTCAACCTATGCAGAGAAAATAAACCGCATCATCAAAAACATTCAGGGAAATGAGCAACATCTGCTGCAGTTGATTAAAAACCAGACGTTCATTATTGATTCAACAGCTAATATCATGGAGAAATCTCAGTTGACATGCACATCAACAAAACCCTCACTGATATCAACACCATAAAGCAAGAGCTACGACAACAGCGATATACTGAACTATTTAATATGTTCTCTATCCATCTAATGTTCACAAATAATGCTTACCAGAGTGTTCAGACTTTGATAATAGACGTCATTATTGACACCCACCACGGCAAGGTTAACCCACAGTTATTATCACCGATCCAGCTACGGACAGAACTTTTGGTAATTAAAGAGATTTTGCACCAACCTTGAGGCTGACAGCAAATCAGAACAGCTTACCTGAATTATACCAGTTAATGACAATCGAGGGAGCTGTAGTTGAAGATCAGATATTGTTCAGAATAAAGCTACCATTATTTTTCATGAACAGTTCGAGCGTTTGCGAATCGTACCTGTACCATTTCAGGTGAATGATACATTTTTCATTGCTGTACCAGCATCCGAGTTTTTGATAGTTAACTTGCATAGAGATCTGTACTGCCCCTTACCAGAGCAAGAATTAGGGATGTATAGCTTGGCAAGCTATTCGAGTTGCATGTGCAGGCAGCATCACCCATTATATCGAAAGGGATCCCATAATATCATTAAAATTCAAACCACTGGATATATGTCATGAAGGAGGAATCTACTATCAACATTGTTTGCGGAGATACAGTCGTCCCGAAGACCTTGATAGGTTCCGGTATCCTCAACTTGCCAACCATTTTAGCCCACAACTCCTATCCAAAAGTAATCCGAAGCTCGTTTGTGACATCTAAGTATCTTACAGCCATGCTAACGCCACTCAAGTTGTCTGAACTTACGCATCAACCAGTATCTCACAGATATTTCCAACTTGAAGAAGCAGATTGATCAGCTTCAGCCAGAAGAAAGATTACCCACCAGAAATCTTGGATACGATGCGTATTACTTTAATCGGATTAGTAGTGTATACCATATGTCACTTCAGGTCCAACCGCCTCATGAAACGACGACTGCGAACACCACTACCACCACCACGCAAGTCTCTGGACTTCCAACTGGACCCGACCTTCGAGGTTGGTTAATCACACTTCAATACTGTAAATCACCGCAATTCAGATCTGGGAAAATACTTCAATGCCCAGAACAGCTTCTCAGGTTCTTCTTGATAACCAAAAGCATCATTGCTGATATAATCATTTTAATTTTTCCATGTACGTAATGTTATTGTTAACTTATCAGCATGTTCACGGGCTACACTGCATACCCAGCAGTTTCAAGTCAAGGCAATTGTTGTCGCCTGTGAACGAACGGGTTATGCTGTGAAAGAAGAACCGGAGAAGTTGTTTATAATTTGCTAGCCTTAAGTTAAGATAGATTTCATTTAGTTTTCTTTTGGATATTTAATTACTCCGGTAAAATTTTTCCTTATTAAAATTTTTTTGAGTGTACCATGTTACATGTAAGATACTCGGTTACAGGGTCGCCAGATGTGGCGATTTTTCGCCAAATTGGCGAATTTTCATCAATCCTGGCGACAAATATGAAACTGACGATGTCGATTTTTTTGGCGGTTTTTCATCGACTTTGGGCGTTTTTATGGCGATTTTTCTTGAAAGAAAAATTGACAGATTATTTACCTTTTAAAAAATAATTTCTAAAGTTTTAGAAATGTAACATACATCAATTTAGCAGAATTTTCTGAAAAATTTAGCTAATTTGAGTAAAAGTTGCCGCAATTGCAAGTGACACTTAAAGTGACAGAAAATGCTACTGCTCTAATGAGTTTGCCGGCTTTTTCGCAGTTTAATTCTGTGATTTTTAATAAATGTTAGGAGAAATAATGGAAAACGCTTTATTAAAAGTAAGAGATCCTACTTTAGCAAAAAGTCGTATACTTTTGGGAAACCTACAAACATGTACCAGAGAAGAACTCGAAAGGATCTGTAATAGATGCGGAACAATTTTTGCTATTTGGAGCAATAATAATAAGCCAGCTCTCAATGGATCTTTGTTTAAAGAGTACAAAAGAACAGTCCGGAATAGGTAAAGGTAAGGAACCACAGCTAAAGAAAGAAACTCTAGAGGCAGCTCAAGCCAATTTACAACAGCTTCAGCAGCAGTATAATGCTCACGTCCCTCCTGATTACAATGATTGTTAGATAACACAGGCCGACAAGATTCCAGAACCAGAAACCAGAGTATACTTTTCCGAAGGTTTTCGGTGCGCTGAACAAGAATCTGGCCTCAGAATTACTCCATCACGTCGCTAAATGTGCGAAAATCGTGGTTTTTGCCTATATTTGAGGTTATGTAGCATAACGATTTTAACTTTTATTGTAAAATTACTGCCAGCATCTTAAAGTACAAGCCTTGCCCTTTAAAATGCGCTTTAGTGTGCTCAAAAATTATTTTTTTTCGTGCAGATAGGCAGAAATTACTGCCGACAGCTTTGCCAATCATTCCTCCAAATAGTTCAGTTGCTCCTCCTTCAAAAGAATGTCATCCAGACGCGATTCAAACTTTATTAAACACACTTGCTGACAATCGTTTGTTAACGGTTTTACAATTGTTACAAAAAAAGGCAGAGTTAGGCGACGCAGCCGACCTTCCAGCTCCTCAACCAAAAATTGTCGAACCTGATACAGAGAGTTGCAGAAGAAAATTCTAAGGACCCTCAATAATCACATGTACACAATGTACAAACTAAACACGTGACCCTAGCAAATTTTTCAAAAAAATTTTAATAAAAATTCCGAACTAAACCTTTCAACTCGAGCAAGTAAGAAATATTAAAATATTTCTTGACGCGATCGGCGTTTCTAATAAAGAAAAGCTAAATTCCTTTGGTTACCGTCAACAGCAGCACCAAAGGGTTAGCTTTTCTTTAGCTGCTGGACGCCTTCGAAGAAACCGAACACTAGATGGAAAACCAATATATTTAAATAAAAATACCCGATCTAGACAACTGTTTTTTTATTAAAAATCCTCTATAATTCATCTATAACGGAGTCAAAATCCGATCTATGCAAATGTACAATCACTGCAAAACGATTCAAACACAATTGAACTTCTAAAAGATAATAAGATGCAACGAGCGTTGGATTCACTGATCAAAAAAATCACTTTAACTAGTATTAGATAATGAAATATATTTTATTGTAAGCCTTTAATTGTTTGGCGTTTTTTCTGAAACTCTTTCATATAGGGGGTTCATATTTGGCACGAAGATAGGAATTGGTTAAATTGGAATAGTTAAATTTTGATGTTTGGGTCTAATTTTCATTGGGGTGAAATGGGAATGCTTGTAAAAACGAGTTCAAAAATATTATTAGTGGCTTAAACAACATGCTGGTAACGATTGCTTTACTAAAAACCAACGAAACTTAATGTGTTGAATTGAAGAAATTACTCGTACCTTGACATAGTATATTGCATATCCAATAAAAAAACATTTCATTGTAGTATTATCGCGATAAGCTTAAGGAAGTGACTATTTGCACTTACATGTACTTCCGTGTTTGCCATCTTGATTTCCACTTTGACATTTTGGCTATAATCATGGCAACAAAAAAGTAATAGATTGGCGATTTTGGCGACTTTTTAGTGTCCATTTGGCGATAATGTGTAAAGACTGGCGACCCTGTTCGGTTAAATAAATTTTAGTTGAAATCTAGAACTGGAAGTATTCAGTCGCGTTTTAATAATTTCCAGTCAAAGGTTATCTCTCCCAACCCATTGCCCATTGCCTGTATTTAGGTCCCAAGTACCTAAATACCCAGACAACAATTATGTGACATCCGCACATCACAAATCTGAAATCGAGCGAATAACAAAATAGTTATTCTAGTCTGATTTCGTTTTAGGTATAGATTTCCATCGCGTAATGAGAAGATGATTATCTGCGTTTTGTTCGGTGGTCTTGCTTTTGGCCGTTTTTCTGGTATACAGGGACCGAACGTATTACGAAATTTTATTCTATATTTCTTATCATTTTCTCTTTTGGCAATACTTTTCTTGCGCCACGGTCTATTCCTGACCGTAGCTTGTGGTAGTATTCCACGGCGCGTAAGAATTTATTTTATTAAAATTTTATGGATTTAGTATTTTCTTAATATTTATAATATATTTTGAATCCTATTTATTTATAATTCTTTTCTTTTATTTTTTGCTAGTGCTTGCTTTGCGCTACGGTCTCTTCTCGACCGTAGATTGTGGTAGTACTCCACAGTGCGTTATTATTTTCTTTTTTACAGTAAATTTCTAAGAATGGTATTTATTTTTACTTAGACCAGTTGAATTGACCATGCCCTGGGCAGTGTTTGTGGCCGTTGGGGCCGGTCTTTTTGTTCGGAGACTGCCTCCTCCAGAGGGATTTCGGGCATGGGCGCTTGATTACGCCGCGTAATCCATGCATTTACAGGCGGAATGATTTATTTGGCTGTCAAATAAATGACAGTGAGCAGCAGTATTAAACACGTAAGTGACAACGAGGTAATTGAGAGAAAGAGGGGCCTTTTAACGCGGGAGTGAAAATGTAACTTCTGTAGTTTGGCCTGTATTTGGTCCAATGATTGTGTACTCTCGTGCAACTGCTCGTTAGTGTTGTCACCCAATAGCTGTTTCGTATATGATGCTTCTGCCCTAGTGGGCTGGAAAGGAATCTAATTCCTTAGCCGTTTCGTTCGTTTGCGGAAGGTACGCTGGTTGCGTGATAATCAATGGACGTGTATTTTCAGCCTCGTAGTATAGTGTATGTGGCCCTATTTCTAAATGGGAGGGTTGGGTGATTACCAATATTCCCTGTCCTGAGAGGCGATGCGTGAGCAATTGCTGGGTGCACGTAATATGCACGATGGTTGACTTCAATGCATATAGCCAGGTGTAGCGGTAGCTACAAATTTAATTTTTAATTAAAATTTTATCAGTTTGATTATATTATTTCAATAAAATATTTTAAATAAATCCACTTTATTTATATTCAATCAGACTGTACAGATAGAATAACTGTCAAATATATTTTGGTCAACCTGTACACTTCGATAAATTTTGAATAGTGTGAAACACAAACACCTTTAAAAATATAATAATCATTCAATCATTGACAATAAAATACTGTACTCTATACAGAGAAAATTATAAACTAACTATCTATGTATTAAATGTAAAGTAGGTTACAAAAATTGAAAATTAAAATTTCAGTCTAACCAGATTGTTTGAACTATAAAGGTTAAAAAGTTAAATAAAAATAAATATCTTTTAAAAAAATAAATTTTTATGTCTTAATAAAAAACTTACAAAATGTATCTAGACAATCTTCTAGGTATAAAGAAGTACTAGGATCTGAGGCACCACAACTGAAGGGACTTTCCTAGATTCAACCTGGCACAATCCTATACTACAACTCCCCACCAGCAGGCATTTGGCCTATTTAATTCAATTAAAAAGTCCCTGGGGGGTATTTGCACTTTGAGCGAACACCTAGGGTTTTCATCCAGGGGATTGAAGAGCAACTTGATTACACATTCATCCGATTGTGTTGCCTTTGTTTGGCTTTAACATTATAAATTCCTGAGTCAAAAGTTGACTCGCTATATGGGAATATTCCATTTCCGGGACCAATGAATGATTTGTTTCTGTGTATAGGGAAGCACTTGACTCGTTGCAACTTCATGTAATGTGTGCGCATGATTAGCAACGTGAAGTTGCTGCGGGATGTCCCAGTGGCACGCGCTAGCTGACAGCACGTCCTAGCTCGTCGGTATGGGGTCAGAGTTCTTGGTTATCCTATCACACATTGCAAACAGAAGTTCGCGTGCCTGTGACAACAGAAGGTTGTGGACTCCCTCTGTCAGGTCTGTCACGAAATAAAAAAAAACCAAGAGAACAGATAAGGAAGGAAGAACAACAGGTCTGGTGTCACTTGTTGTTCCTAGCCGCGCTGAACTGTCATGGAAATTGCACAAAAAGAAAATTTACCCCCTTGACTGAGAGTTCAGGAACTAAACCACGCCATCCCTACACCTGGCTAGGGTGTAGGCCCAACCTGAAAAAAGGGAGCTGAAACAAAAGAAAACAAAATAAAATTTAAAACATTAAGATGGAGGGAGAAGGGATGCGGGGGCAAGAAAAAGAAGAAGCTTCATAGGAGGTGCCTGAAATGTAAAGAAATGATTCACATCATAATATAATTCATCATTTTATAACTTATAAAGATTGGATACAGAAGCATGAATATTGTTGCTTGATGTGGACTGTATGAATTAGTTACCTGAGCTTGATTTCCGCGCCTTGAGTTTAATTTCCGCACCTTGAGTTAAACTAAGGAGGTGTATTAATGCCTGCGATGAGTTGATCTCTTCACGTTGAACTGTAGCCGATGGAGTGATGATAATCTCTGACCAAATTTATTCCAGTAAATTTGGTCTGATGATTTAATTGCCTTTCTGCTTCAATCTCTGTTTAATCTATCACAAGATTAAGCACGATGAATTGAACTAAACTGATTCTCTAGCCCTTTAGAGAATTGTTCAGCACCAAGGAACAAAGCAAGAAAACCCCAAAACTTGTTGAATTCAAAACGTTTAATTGCCTTTTGAACAAAGCTGAACAAAAAACTGAACTGCCGTCACAATGCAAATTTTTAGAGAACTGAACTAGCTTGCCCTATCGGTACTTAGGTAAAAAGAAGTACATAATACATTTGGTTTTATTTACAAATTGGTGTGACCAGAGTAATTTCTTCTTGATTAATTAAAACAAATTGCAAGTTATTCTAAACAAATAAAATTTATGAAATTAGTAGGAATTTTGAACATCCTCCCGCCGTTAAGAACTGGACTTCTTAACTACTTGGTACTGGCAGCCTTATGACTCGATTGATTGCTCTCTTGTAGATTCCACGTTGAGTTTGAACCGAGACCACACGTACTATTTCGTCCTTTCCTGGGTGAACATGAAGGATTCGCCCTAAGAGCCACGTGGTAGGAGGCATGTTGTCTTGCCGGACCACCACGAGATCACCTTCCTGAAGACAGTCCTGTTTCTTCGTCTATTTTGCACGTTCTTGCAAAGAAGACAGGTAATCAAGTCGCCAACGTTTCCAGAACCCTTGCATCATCGCTTGAATATGCTGCCAGCGATCTAAGTGTGGTACCTTTGTTTCGGTTACATCTGCTTCCGGGAGAGTAGTCAGAGATTCCCCTATCAAGAAGTGCGCCGGTGTTAAGGCGTTGTAGTCCTCAGGATCAGTTGTCATGGCACATATTGGTCTGGAGTTGAGGATGGCCTCGATTTGTGACAATAGGGCGACCATTTCTTCGAAGCCTAGGATTGTCTCGCCAATAACTCGTCTTAGATGATATTTCACTGAGCGGACATGGATGCTCTGTGCTTAAAGTAGGTGATACACTCTCTCGAAATTTTCCTGACAATGTTTCTAATTCCAAGTATCCAATACCTTTGTCTGAGAATACTGATAAGAAGAGAAGTTCCCGGATGAAGGGGTAAACGATGAGTGTCTCGTATTAATAATATTGTAACATTATGAGATTTTGGAAGAACTATTGGGTGTTGTGCATTGAAACTACATTCAGAGTTCTGAAATCGGCCTCCAACTCTTACGATTCCACTCTCATCCAAAAAACAATTCAGTTTTAACAGTGGACTTCTAGAGGCAATTGGTCGATTTCGTTTCAGCTCCTTTATCTCCTTTGGAAATGAACTTTCTTGGATCCATCTAATGCATACGATGATGCTTTGGTTTGTTTCCTTGGTGGACAAGATTGGGGTTAGACTTCTGGCTTGCCTCGCCTTTCGGCTGTTTTCACAGAATCTCAACATATAGCCGATTATACGTATTAACTTGTAAAACGATGAATAGCGAGAGGACAGGTCTGTAAGTGTGTCGTTGCTAACCTCTTGAAGATGCGACAAAATGCTACGTTTTCGTTCCTCCTGTGGAGCGGAATTGTGAGCTTCTTCTGATGAACTTGATGGCCATTCAACTTTGTCCCTTGACAGCCAAGGTGGCCCATTCCACCACAGTGAAAGATGTGTGAGGTCGGAGGGTCTGATACCCCGTGATGCGCAATCCGCAGGATTGTCCTTGGATGATATAAGTTTCCATTGACTTCGTGGGATTTTCTCTACGATTTCAGCAGTCCTGTTGGCTACAAATGCGTTCCAGCGCCGAGGAATGTCTGAGAGCCAAGCTAATACAATTGCGGAATCTGTCCAAGCAAATATGTCAATATCTTCCAGCACCAGGGCTTCGGAGACCTTTTTCATTAGTCATGCCAGCAACAGTGCAGCGCACAATTCCAGTCTAGGAAGTGATACTTGTTTTAGGGGCGCGACTTTGGTTTTGGCTGCTATTATTCTGATAGAAATTTTCCCATCGAGGTCTTGACTGCGACAGTAGATTACAGATCCATAGGCCAGCTCCGAAGCGTCAGAAAACCCATGCAATTCAAGCCCTTGTTTTGTTGTATAAATTCGTCGAGGAATGCTTATCTTTGTAATTGAAGGTAGATCGTTTCGTAGATTATCCCATGTTAGTCTTATTTCAGCAGGTAGAGTTTCATCCCATTCGTACTTAAGAACCCACAGCTTCTGGAGGAAAATCTTTATTGATATCACCACTGGGGCTAGCCAACCCAGTGGGCCAAAGATTCTCGATGATTCGGAGAGTATTTTACGTTTGGTGTCTTCTTGAGAAGGACTTAATTTCAGGTTGAACGAGAATGTATCCCTTTCCGGGTTCCATTGTATACCGAGAACCTTTGTTATGTCAGAATTATCTTCGATTCTGAGGGAATTTATACTCGAGCTATTGTGACAATTTCCTTTTCTAACGTCTGCGTTGTTTGAACGCCATTTGGTCAATGGGAATCCACTAGAATTTAAAATGTTAATTAGTTGGCTTTGTAGTGTCATGGCGTCTGAGAGAGAGTCGGCTCCCGACAAAAGGTCGTCGACGTAAAAATCGCGTTGAATGACTGAACATGCTGCATGTGAATTCCCAAGGCGTTTTCTGTCTTCTCGTAGGGGTAGTGAAACCATATAGCGACCGTCTACTGCACGTGTGAAGGTGCTTTGAAAATGTTTTTCGGCTTGCGTTTCTTCTCCGCTTAAGGGAGCAGCATCTAAACTCATTTCATCTAATTTCCAAAAGCATTGTAGTGTTTTGTCAAGGTCAGTTAGAAGTGATATATTCATGCTCAGAGCCGAACTGTGACCTGTTGGAAGGAAACCTGCCATTACCCAACCAAAAATAGTATTATGAGCGATAGAATGACCTTTACTGTCATAAAGCTTTCCTTCACATAATATTTCAAAAAATTTGTCTGCCCCGAGAATTATGTCTATTGAAGATGGTTTATCAAATTCCGGATCTGCTAATTTTACACTATAGAAGAAATCGCAACTATCCACAACCGCTGCTTTAGTCGAAACATAGGACGTTAAATTATCCATGATGAATGCTATAACCTGAATTCCCCGTGACTTCTCCCAGCGTGGGAAAATGTCTAAACAAAGTTTTCCCCTGGTATATCCAACACCTACCGATGACAGTCCGCTTATAGCAAGTCTGGCGTATTGTCACTTGAGCTTAAGTCGTTGAGCGAATTGATCTGAGATTAATGATATTTGCGAGCCTGAATCCAATAGTATTCTGCAGGTATGAAAATATCCATTGACATCTTTTACCTTGCAAAGAGCAGTAGGCAGAAGAGCGACACTCGTAAGGGAACTTCTAGATTTATCTGCATAAGCATTCAGAGACGATAATTGAGAATCTGTAGGATGAGAAGTGCGATCAATGTTGATTGAAGAATCGAAGCTATCTGTTGATTGATCCGGGTTGACAGAAGAAAGGGAGTTGATTGAAGAGGTCATGTTGATTGAGTCATTCGGCTTGATTGGGTTTGGATTCGATACCGGACTGCTTTTGACAGACATGTCGCCAGTTGTGCTTTTTGAGGATGCATCGTGCAGTAAAGAATGGTGATTTCCTTTGCAGCGTTGGCAACGTAATTTAGAGAAACATTTCCTGATAGAATGGCTTGTACCCAAGCATCTAAAACAAAGTGATCTTGAGATGACCAAGGCCTTTCGCTTATCAGGTGTTTCAGCTTTGAACTCAGGACACTGATATATAGGATGATCATCTGTGCATTTCGGACATTCAGAAGCTTTATTGTTGACAGAGTTGTGCAACGTTTTAATAGAATGAGGCGTTTTCTTCGAACCTATGTTTGCAGATTCTAGAGCGTCGCATCTTTTATTGAGAAAAGCGAGAAATTCGTCGAAATCGGGAAATTCTTTCTCCGCTGCTTCCTGAGACCACAATTCTTTAGTTTCCGAATCAATTTTTGTTAAAATAATGTAGATGAGCCAGGGGTCCCTAGCTTCTGCACTTTCACCTAATGACTTCAACCCACGTATTATTTCGTCGCACATATCACACATGTTACGCAAGGCTCTAGCAGAAGGATTACTAAGACTGGATAACTCCATGAAAGTTCTTATAAATGACGTTGTAATATGCGATGGCTTATCAAACCGTTTTTTTAGCTTTTCCCAAGCTTCTGGAAAGCTGGCATCCGTAACCGGTAAATGACGGATCAGACCCGCTGGGCTGCCCTTTAACAATCCTTTTAAATATTGGAATTTTTGGGACCCACTCAACGATTGATTTCCATTTACTGATGCTTCAAAAAGATCTTTGAAAGAAGGCCACTCTTTGTAGTCTCCTGAGAAATGAGGAATGCTAAGCTTTGGCAGACGGACGTTGTTAAGTGAGATTTGAGTACGGTCGAGATTATTAAGAAAAGATTGTTGCTGGGAAAAAAACTGATTCATTGTAGAATTTAGATCCACGTTTTCTTGATTTGCTCTTGGCTGACGAGCATTTAGCGCACGTACCATCAAAGATTTTGCTTCAAAATATTTTTGCTCATTTTCCTCAATTTCGGATTGTTGTTCTTCGATAAGTAACAAAATATCTTCAATGGAGCGAAATTCCTGCCAGGTTTCTTCTAACGTTTCAATACGAATAGATATATCTTCCGCTGTCGTACTATCACTTATGCCCTCTGCGAAAGTTTTTAAGCGAGTAAGCGCCCCTTTGACGCGACCGCGTTTTTGCACTAAAGTCCTTTTATCAGACATTTCACTGTATAAATTCTATTAATCTAAATATATCGAGATTAATTTTTTTTATATGCTGTAGTAAACTATAGCTATGACTGTTCTAAATATGTCGTATATATCTATCACAAGATTAAGCACGATGAATTGAACTAAACTGATTCTCTAGCCCTTTAGAGAATTGTTCAGCACCAAGGAACAAAGCAAGAAAAACCCAAAACTTGTTGAATTCAAAACGTTTAATTGCCTTTTGAACAAAGCTGAACAAAAAACTGAACTGCCGTCACAATGCAAATTTTTAGAGAACTGAACTAGCTTGCCCTATCGGTACTTAGGTAAAAAGAAGTACATAATACACTTGGTTTTATTTACAAATTGGTGTGACCAGAGTAATTTCTTCTTGATTAATTAAAACAAATTGCAAGTTATTCTAAACAAATAAAATTTATGAAATTAGTAGGAATTTTGGCGTGAACAAATATTATTATTTTTTATAGCTAAAGAAACTCCAACCTATTAGTATATGCTAAATACTTTCCCTTAATACCCTAGACTAGAGTAAAATATATTAATGCTTTCTATAAATTGAGGTGCTCATAACTTGAACAGATTACAAGGGAAATTCAAAACATTGGTATTCTCCATGATTATAACTAAACGTAATTCAAAGGAAAGTTTCTCCAATCATATGTTTTAGTCACAAAAAGATAAAAAAACGATTGGCGCGATACGGATTGTATGTCAAAGCGAGGTCATGAGTAATTATCAACAAAAAAAGGACGGTGAGTTATGTATCTAGCTAGATCCATGATTGACGCGAGAAGCACGGTTGACGAAAATGAAACTTTGAACTTTTATATCTGAAACATTTACATTTATATTTCCCGATACGTGGCAGTATAGTACAAATGGTCTAGCCGTAGTAAATAAGGTAATTATATTAAAAGCTATGGTGACAAAATAATAAATAATTTGCTTATCTTTATCGATGTTACAGAGTAGCAACATTTAGCAAATAGGTAAACGAATCTACAATTTATAATGCACAGTAAGCTGAAGTGTATGTTGGATTAAAAAGGTATTTGATCAAAAGGAATGAAAAGTATTCAAATAGTTCTTAAGTCGTACGTAAAGGTAAATCAAACTTATAATTTAAACTTTAGTTCAAAATAAAAAAGCAAAACTGACAGAAATTTGTTGGGTTGACTTTAAAAGTTAATTGGAAAGGATTAAGGATTTTTTTTCTCTTTTTCTTGAAGCTATAATCAAAATTAATTGTAAAAGTTACTAAGAATCATTTCTACCAAAATTATAAAAAAAAGAATAACTATGAGGCTAGCTTAAATCAGCTCGATGCAGTATGGTTGAGAAGAACAAACTAAGCATTTCTGAGAATCGCTTAAGTACTTGGCTTAAGGATGTAAAGTCATTAATGTTACACCTTATTTCCGCGACTAATAACTTCTACTTATTAAATTGATTTTTCTAAGTTGTTCAAAAGGAGGTTCAACTCAAGCAGGATAACGAAATTGTTGTGAAATTCAATAAACCAAACCTGCTGACACTAGGATTAAATCGAGCTAACTGTTCTTCTACCGACTGTAACTATGTTATATAAAAATCTAATGGATACTGAGTCACCTGATAATTTCCTTTTTTCCTACCAGTTCCTTGAGTCTCCAGAGTTGCTATTTTTCCAATTTGGCAAGAGACATTCCTGCCTTTGGAAGCCGATGAAAAGCGAAGTTTAATTCTGTGTGGCTAATTGGGACTAGCACGACTATGAAGGTTAGCTGGTGAGTGCAGCAAGGGGACTATGAGACTTTTTCAAGGCCGCTGGAGAAAATACTAAAATACGCTTCTGAATTATTTTCCGCAGGCTGAGCAGATTGCCCTGGCGCGAGTATTCCTTTGTTTTTCTTTATTTTTCTTCTTTCTACTGTGCTATTTTGCCATCCAGACAAATAAAAAGGAAGCGCAAACAAACTTTAAAAAAAATTCAGGGATAGCCCTCTTTCGTTATTTAGTGGCGCACTACAATGAAATACAACCGTTCAGCAATCATCCGAACTCGAATGGATTGGATAATTATTGATTTTGAATTTAAAATCTCTTACCTTTGATCTTGCCCATATGCCGGCTGCCGCGTTTTTGACAGCTTTACTCGTAATTAAGTTGGTGGCAGTTGCAGGGTGGACAATCTCAAAAGTTTAATGGCACGTTTAAATGAAGCGGGTATGTTTTGCGAGACTGCACGAAGGTGGCACTGGTTCAATTTAAAATATCACCATGTCAGTAGTATAAATATGAGGTTTCTGGACCAAATGAGCAGCAGCACCTTAAAATTGGTTAAATTGTGAGGGAAATCGAGGTCTGACGTCACATTTTTGCTCATTTTCAATGGTCCAGAAACCTCATAGCAATTTTTGGAGGAGCAGTTTCGGTCTTGTAGGCTACAATTGAGAGATAAGGAAAAGACATAAGGATTTTCGGTCTTATAGGCTACAATTGAGAGATAAGGATGTCGGCCACCTTGGATCTTGGGTTTTCGGTCTTATAGGCTACAATTGACAGATAAGGAAGAGAGATAAGGATTGTCGGCCATCTTGGATTTTCGGGTTTTTTTTGTTATAGGCTACAATTGAGAGAAAAGGATGTCGGCCATCTTGGATTTTGGGTTTTCGGTGTTATAGGCTACAATTGAGAGATAAGGATGTCGGCCATCTTGGATTTTGGGTTTTCGGTCTTGTAGGCTACAATTGAGAGATAAGGAAAAGAGATAAGGATTGTCGGCCATCTTGGATTTTCGGTTTTCGGTCTTGGAGGCTACAATTGGTCTTCTTCTTCTTTGGTTTGCATCTGGACTTAGATCTAAACCTTGGATCTGAACCTAGATTGTTTAGTAAGATAAGGCACCTGTCGGCCATCTTGGATATTGGGTATTCAGTCTTGGAGGCTACAATTGAGAGATAAGGAAGAGAGATAAGGATGTAGGCCATCTTGGATTTTGGGTTTTCGGTCTTGAAGGCTACAATTGATGTTGAAGATAAGAGTTTGTTGTTTTGAGTTTTTAATTACGAAGTACAGCTTTATCAGCTAAATGAAATAACATGATGCGAATTTAATTGGAAAACAGAATATTGCGTAATAAAAGATTTCACCACTTTGAGTAAATAGATGAAGTTTATTTTTTATTTCTTTTGCAAATTCTTATTTCTATGATATCATTTGTTTCCAAGCAAGTTTTAGCATGTTTTTCTGCTCGAGCTGTGATTGATAAGCGAGCTGGTGACTGCGTAGAAATTAATAATTTGGTGACAATGTTGAGGTCGTTGAGTGATAAGGTTTTGTAAATGAACCTGACCTCGTGCTGAAAATAAGAGTTTGTTGCCTTGAGTTGTTAATTACGAAGTACCTCTTTATCAGCTAAATGAAATAACATGATGCGACTTTAATTGGAAGCAGAATATTGTAACCTCGAACTTTAAAAGATTATCATGCAATTTCTTTTCCAGGTCTAAATATAGCCATTAATTCGAGGTCATATTATTAAATAATTTCGTGTTTTATGCAACTAGCAAGTAAGTTATTCCACCGATTACGTCATCTCGACCTTGATTACTAGTTAAAATAACACCATTGAGGAATAGCCAAAAGAATTTCTGTAATTAATGGAAAAAATCTGATGTTTAAAAATAACATGCATCGCTTTGCATAAATCCGTTGATAAGTAATAAACGTCTAGTCAAAGTAGCTGGAATGGCTTCTTTCGGTACTTTGGAGAGGTTTATCATGTGAAGAACTTGCAAAGAAAATAAATATATTTTCATAGCCTTAACTTCGTTTCTTTATGATTCAGCCGTGTTAATCTTAATAAGGGAAACCATTGATTCATAATTATGCTTCAAATTTATACCAAACTAGCAGCTAACAAACCCATATAACAACCTTGAACTTCAGATAGGAAGACGAAATTAACATGATCATTGCGATCGTTGTAGCACTTTCTAAAAATAGCCTCAAAACTATGAATTTAGACTAGGACAAACAAATTCGAGGTAGCTGAAATGTCCTCTTTCGATACTTTAAAGAGATTTATCATGTGAAGAACTTAAGAAAATAAATTTTTTATATGCGTCATGTTACAATAGACCCAAATTGTGATCTCACCGAGTTCAGTTTACTTTGAGTTTGTCATATAATTTTGGCAAATGTCAGCTTCCGGGTTTGTTGCCGTTGCAGCACTTTCTAAAAATAACCTCAAATACTTTGAATTGGGACGATAGAACAAACAAAATTGAAGTACTCGAATGGCTTCTTTTGGTAATTTAGAGAGATTTATCATGTCAAGAACTTAAGAAAATAAAAAAATCTTTTCATAGCCATAAACTTCGTTTCTTCTTTTTTCAGTCGTAATAATCTTAATAAGGGAAACTATATTTTTTTTCTTGAATCGTAATTATGTTTTAAATTTAAACCAAACTGATAGCTAACAACCCTATATGACATTTAAAATTTTAATTATTGTATGAGTCATGTAACAATAGACCCAAATTGTGATCTCACCGGGATAAACGAACGAAAAACTACTATCCCAATGACATTTTCAAAATTTATAGAGAAATGCAGCTGAACCAATGAAAGAAATTTAAAGCGCATTAAACAGAGGCTTTAATATTCGTATTGAAAGCTTTCTATTGGAAAAGGATGATGAAGGAATTTTGAATCCAAAACAATTTTTCTACAAAATCAAACCTCAAGTTATAAATCTTCTTGAAGCAAGTTTACAGAAAATCCTCTGAATTAGGCTCAAGGAAATTGATATGTTACTTAGAAGATACATTTCATTATATAATCCATTATAGAAATCTCCAAAAAGTAGTTTAAAGTATGAATTGAAGTTTTCATACATTCATAGAGCTCTTTGATTCAGACAATGGAATTGATTAAAACTCATACATTCATAGAGCTCTTTGATTCAGACAATGGAGTTGATTAAAACAATATATTGATCTTAGTTCTTTGAATAGATCAAAAGCTGTTAACACTTTCCGATCTTAAGCTCTTATGATGGAATTTGTATTTATCACGATGAATGACACTAATTTTGTGTTCTTAAGTATATTCAAATGTTCAACAGATGCTTACTATTGTCAAGACTTATTCTAATATCGCCATTAAATCTTTTGGTTGAAGCACAGTTCAGGTTACTAAAATTATCACAGTTAAAAAAATTATTAACTTTATTTTTGGTTTGTCTTTTACTTTGTTTGCATTTTAGATTCATGTAGATTAGATTTCTCTAGTATAGGAAAATTAGCGAATAATTCATCTGATGAAAACTTAATAATAACCAGATCCTTTTATAAAAATGACGATTTATTTAATTTAATGAATACCTTAATTGCTTTGAAAAATTTAGTGAAAATTCATTGCCTATACAAAAGTAGTTTGATAATAAATTTACAGATACGAAGTGTTCTGATAATGATTATGCGCATTCAACAAACGTTTCTAAAGCATTCGAAGGCAAAATATTTGTAGACTATTTATATTGTTATTATTATATAAATTCAGGATAATTTTGGGGTGCTATGCTTAAGTATTGAAAGATTGAATTGCAATAATTATTAACTGTCGTTAATATGTATGACTTTATATGTTCTCGCAGGCATTCTACTGCTAATAATAAGCATATGGAAAATGTTACCCCATCACAAAGCTCAACATTTTTAATTTACTTCGACAGCAATAATTTATATGGGTGAGACATGTCTGAATTCTTACTATATGAGGAATTTCAATGGGATAGAAAATACGGATATCGATATAATGAGCATTCCTCAAAGTTTAGAAATTGAATATATAATAAGACATTTAATTCTTATTTCTATCTTCTCTTACTTTTCTAGAAAATTTCTTGAAAGGTAAACATTGAGCATTCCCTTATGAATTAAACACCATGGGGGGTTTTATACAAAAAAATTAAGAGAAGATAAATTTGGACACTGCAATTCTTCTTCCATATTATATTCTATTACACCTTCATCAAATGTATTTTTGATCCAGCAAACCTTTTCACAGCCTTTCACATAAAGTACTTTGTTTCTTATTAAAGGAGTCACTATAGTACGTAATTGATGTTAGGGGATATATCCACCGTTCCAATTGAATCCATGATAATTATGCTGCAATCACTTCGCTTCTTTTGTCTTTTCAGTTGTGAAATCCTTAAATCTAAATGGAGTTTGAAAAATAAAGTGCTGCATTTGGTTTCCATTTGTCAAAATTTTCAATTGCTTTACAATGAATTTCGTCTTTAAAACCTTTTTACTAAAGCAAACAAATGTTCACCTCGTTTTGATGTGAACAATCGATAACTGCAATTGGAGCACTGTCCTTAAACTTCTCTCGAGTAAGCAGTGATTGATGGAGACGTCTGTAATATGATTGTTGGAATTTTATATACATATCATACAATAAACCATAATATCTCTCCCGATAAAATTTAATGTTTAAGTCTTCATATGGGAATGTTTCAGAATTTAACCTTAATTACAACAAGTCTTCTTTAAAAATTTTTTTCTGATTGGTTTATGAAGTTCATTAACTACTTGTATTTCATTCATTTTGTAATTGTCAGAGATTCTACATTAATCAACGCTATTAAAGTGTCTTTCATTTTTTCTATATCTAGACCTAATATTTCATTAACTTCTCCTGAGCATCAACAATTCATTCATTTGTATACAAATCGTATGCTATTTTCAGTTTCCCGCAATTGATTCAATGATCCCCATGACTTTTAATTAAAACAATTTAATAAATTTTTATATCTCGTGTTTCCAGGGAGTCGGCTTTGTCTAACTGGTTTGATTTAGTTGATAAGTAACATAATTTGCGGTGTTTGCTGGATAGACAATTATGACTTTTTAGTAATCGATAAAGATAGTTTGTTGAAGAAAGGACGTTATCGAAAAGGTCTCGGTATACATACATTTCGCTATAAATTTAGAAGATCTAGTAAAGCTGTTCATAGACTTGCTAATAAAACACAATTTCGAATACATAATAATATATTGTTTTTATTCATTTTATTTTCACATGTATAGTTCCACACGAATATGTAAGTTTAAAAATCATTTCTTTGTATTCATCAAATAAAATATCGGAAACTCCTCTAAACTGATTTATGTACTCCATTGTTGTCGTATTCCAGAGTACTTGTTAAATTATTATATCAGATGATATTTTTAACTTATCAATCTTGCTTTATCATCCCAATCTTTTTCCCTAAACGGGCAATTAGGCGGAAAGATATTCTCTTGATGTATATTTTGTCTATATATAGTGTCTGAAGCTTCACCAACTATGGTAATATCACCTAAGGACACCTCTATTTTAACATGTTCAAGAGGTTGAAATATGAAATCGAAATCAATAAATCTTTTTGGAAGTAGATCATTACTTTTAAGATAAAGCAAAAGAATTGTTTCACCATATTGAGGAGTCATTAATAAATTAAACACGGGTCCATTAACTTGAACATTTACTAATTTAAATTGCCGCCAACCAACTGAACAAATGCAGTATTTTTGTCCTTGTTTTATATTATCAGCCCAAAACATGATATTCAATTGAAATCTGCTATACAAATGAATAATTCTTGACAATAACATGCGTACTATAATCAGATATATCTAAGATTCCTTTTCTCTTTTAATCTACTCAGAATCAGTTTCAATATCTGCAAAAGGACAGTTTTTCTGGTAGCCATCGATTCGTCTCGCACTCAGAACAGCATCTACAACATCTCCGATTAAAATTATATCACCTGATACAACCTCAATTTTTGCATGTTCGAAAGGATGAAATTTATACGTAGTATGTAAATTTTCATAGTAGGGCTCCCCTTTTCTAATACTAAATATTAGGGTTTTGCTACCCTTTTCCGGAGTAATAAACACACTTAAAATAACTCCAATCACATTAACGTTAATTATTTTAAAATTTCGCCATCTAACTGAGCAAATACAATACTTTTGTCTATGCTGAATCTTTTCCAACCAAAACATCTTTTCTTTCTCACACCAGGAATTGAAATGAAGACCAAAAATAAAAAAATTATATTTGAGTAATATTTAACACAAGAAAAATCGCCCCCTGCCATTTTCAAACATTTTTATACAATGACATTGCGCATTTTTAACTGTTTTAGAATTTCCAAAGATCTTCTTCCTGATCTCCATTCGGGGAGGTTTAACACAATGTTCCTTACGATATTCTCTATGGGGTTTTCTGTGATGGTAACAAATAGGAAATTGGTAATGCCGTTCTTCAAATTGATGGAGACACTATCATATCAAGAAAAAAAAAAGATATAACATTACTTCAGGTTTTCTCGAATTGCTTTTCATTAAAATCTTCTCCTCTATTAAAACTATACTCATTAGATGATATGAACAGCTGCAGAATCGTTATGAATGATACCAATGCTTATAAACTCGATTATAAGGGATTAATTTTGTTCGGAAATTCAAACTTAAAATCTATAAGTGACAGATGTAAACATAAAACTTGCCTATGGTAATTAATCCATTCTGCGCATAAATCCTATGCTATTCATTTGATTCAGTTTATAATGCCCCCCATGCATACGTTTCAATTCTATCCTTTACCAGGTTTACAAACAGCTCTTACCATGTCTATGAACAGCTTTATCATGGTGTTGGCGTTGGTGTTGATGTTGGCGTTGGTGTTGTTGTTGGCGTTGGCGGGAGTAATAAGTTATAAATATCGATTTCAACAGGTCATTTTTAGTGTTTAGATAACCACCAATATGTTTAAATGCATAGAATGCAACAAATTCTTTAGCCGGAAAGATAGTCTTCTAAGACATAAGAGACGGTCAACACATTTATTGAAAGATAACAATCGTGAAGAAGAGATTTTATCAGATGAAAATACCCATTTATTAACACCCATCAATGAAGCCGGTTTTGATCCCGTTAGGAATACTATTAGAAATAAAATTATACCCCTTAGAAAAAATCGGGGGCATTCTCAAGAATCTTTAAAGGGTGAGAATAATGGATATTTTAGCATCGCTGATAGAAGAGTAAATGAAGATGTGAACCCAAATTCAGTTAAAGATGACAACGCCGCGTTTGAAGATAATAACCGAAGTTGTGATTCCGCGGTTGAGGATGATGACCGAAGTTGTAATGAAGACTCCAATGGCGATGATGAAATTCAAGATATTACAGACCCCAATATATTGTGGATGAATTAAAATTAACATCAAGCTAAAGCTGGTAATAGACCTGTTAAAGCTGGTAGTAGACCTGATATAGCTGTTCATAGACCTGCCAAAGCTGGTAATAGACCTGTTAAAGCTGATAGTAGACCTGATATAGCTGTTCAGAGACCTGGTAAAGCTGGTAGATCTGATATAGCTATTCATAGAGCTGATAAAAGTTGTTTTTCGACCTGATAAATGAGAATCAGATACTTTAAAGCTGTAGCTCCTTTATTTGACCATCCGCTCTTGCCGTCATGATAAATCAGTTAACTTATAATTTATGCATACTTTGAAGCTCTAGTACCTTTTATTTAACCATCAGTTCTGTATTATCTTTTAAGTCATATTTGCTCTACAAAAATTTACAGGTTGTTTCATAAAAAGCAATTCACATAAACCTAGCGTTATATTATAAAATTTTCCGTTAAAAAGGAAATAATCTTTCTCAATTTCAATCTTTGAATTTCCAATTTTGCTGTCAATTGTCGGGCTTTTTAGGCGTTGAAAAGTGAATTATATTCGACTATTCTGAGATGTAAAAAGCAAACAAAAATGATGTAGCGATAGCGCAATGTGTAAGGGGTGCTACGGTCTTCATAATTCTATAAAAGGAAAGGGATGAACAATGATTTAATAGCTAATACCAACACTTTGGTGGAACTTTCTCATCTATAAAACTTATTTGTTGATTACCTATGAAACTCTCATAAAAGTTATTTTTTGATCATTCCATAAAACTTCCTTCAAATTTAATTAAATGATCCCCCGCTTATCTCTATATAATTTCGGTAGCAGCTAACTATCAATAAGCATTTTTCATATTTTTTGGTCACCACAATTCCTTTCAAATCATATGTAAAGAATTTAAATTTAAATTTAGAATTCTATAAAGATAAGCGGGGGTCATTTAATTAAATTTGAAGGAAGCTTTGCGGTAATAAAAATAAGTTTAATGAGAGTTTCATGGTTAATCAACAAATAAGTTTTATAGGCGAGCAAAAAAATGTGAAAAATGAATAGACATAAGCGGATACTATTTAAGCAATGAACCACTTAAGAGTTTTAACATTCACCAAAATGGAGAGTATTATAACAGCAGTTCTTAAGGTGTTGGATACCCCAGAGGATTACGAGGATCCTCATGAGCGGCTGCAGGAACTGGTAAATTCTCCGCTAACCCCGATAAACCTGGTCTATAGGTTAGGATGGGAGTCTGAGTGGTGCGAGGTGTCCACTACATATTCGGAGAATTTGACGGGGTTGCGGACGGTTAGTTTTTAAAATTATTTTACATGTTATTTTTATTATTTTCTTCTTTATAGATTAACCACTCAGTTAGCGGAAGGAGGTGTATTGCAACAGTTTTCAGCGTCGAAGCGATGGCCCTCGAGATGAGGGCCCGACTCGATGCTAACTGTCATATAGAGGAGGACTCGGATAGCCCGGATGAAGAGACATGTAATTAAAGTTAAATTCTAAAACATCCTCCCATATGAAGACTTTGATCGGGGAGAGATATTATACCTTGTTAATTTGTAAGAACATTTTAATAGAATACAATTTTTAAATAAAACAATAATATATTATTTTTGTTCATTTATTTCAATTATCCTAAAATTACCCCAAGTGTTAAACCTCCCCGAATACCGCTTTTCATGAAATTATATAATACATTTCTATAATTCTAATTTAATTTGAATGTGTTTTAACATAGCATCCCATGACAATCCTGGTGTTGTGTAATAATGATTCGGAACAAACTCATAGATATTTATGTATACTGTTCTAAAATTCATAAAAATGTCTGCTAGCAATAAAGCATCACACTTTAAATATAATTGTAACTTTTCTCAGATATTTCTAGAATTAAATTTTTTCCATTCATTAACGACATGCTGATATTCTTCTTCTTATTGCTAAGTTTATTAAAAAATCCTGAGGGGCACACATGCTTCATTTTAAATTTATCAAAAGAATTTAAGTAATCATTTGAAAACCCCCTTTCTCCTTATTAAATTAAAATACTCATCATCTTTAAATTCATTACGGATTATTCTAAAGTCTTCATCTTTCAAAATTTTTTTTTCAGAGTATCTAAACTCTCAGGCATACAGCGAATGGACTCTAAACATTGTAATTCAATCGTTTTATTCTCAGATGAAAAATTGACATTGATATATAACACATTATTTAAGGGAATAACGTTAATGAAAGCTTCAATTTAATTAAATTTTAAGCAGTTCAAGTTTTAAAAATTTCCAGTGGGGGTAAAATACTTGCTATAAAAGCTGAGGCAAATATTTAGATAGATCAGA
Organism: Leptarthrus brevirostris; assembly: GCA_964036015.1. Classification (NCBI taxonomy): domain Eukaryota; kingdom Metazoa; phylum Arthropoda; class Insecta; order Diptera; family Asilidae; genus Leptarthrus; species Leptarthrus brevirostris. Next base: position 74,752,598 of record OZ038375.1, read on the forward strand.
TTCAGGAAAGGAAGGAAGACCAGGTATGTTGCAGAGTAATTAATATATGTGTAAACAAAAAAATGTTATTACAGAAATAAAATGGAAGGAAAATCTATCGTAAAGACTCCTCGCGAGCAATATACTATTAAGATACAATTCACCCCAGTATGGGATGAAATGATATTAGCGGTGAATAATCAACTGGTTTTCGGAATAAATGCGCTGAAGTATTTACTAGAAGAACATTACTTAAACAAATTTCAAGAACGCATTCAAAAATATCTAAAAAATTATGCCTATGAACCTGTTTGGGTTATAACACGATTCAAATACATTAATCGATGTAATGAATACAATTTTGAAATCATCGAACTTAATACATATCTTAAGGATGGCGATATTAAACAGGAATATCTAAATAAAGTAACACAGCCTATAATTCAGAAAATTGAGGAATTTCAGAGACAAAAAGATGTTCGTGTATTGAATATATGCTTTGTAAAATTCATTTTCGAATATCATCAATCATTGGAACCGCAGTCAGGGATTCAAACAGTGGAGATCAACAACACTGTGTATGAGATGGATGAAGATTGCAATTTAAAATTTATCGAAAACAAAATGGACGAAATACCAGGAATTAGAAATATGTAAATTAATTATATAAAATAATGATAAGTCACGAAGAGTTAATAGAACTCTGCCGATTTTAAATAAAAATTGATTAAGTGAATTACGAGTGTTTTTATTTATAAGAAATTTAGTATTTTGTAATCACATTTTGTTTGGGGTATACCCTTTTTCAAATACATGTTTATACTTGCTAATGCCAACAAAGTAAAAGACAAACCAAAAATAAAGTTAATAATTTTTTAAACTGTGATAATTTTAGTAAACCTAACTGTGCTCCAACCAAAAGATTTAATGGTGATATTAGAATAAGTCTGTTGAACCTGTTGAACATTTGAATATACTTAAGAACACAAAATTAGTGTCATTCCTCGTGATGAAGACAAATTCCATCATATGAGCTTAAGATCGGAAAGTTTTAACAGCTTTTGATCTATGCAAAGTAATAAGATCAATATATTGTTTTAATCAATTCCATTGTCTGAATCAAAGAGCTCTATGAATGCATGAAAACTTCAATTCATACTTTAAACTACTTTTTGGAGATTTCTATAATGGATTATGTAATGAAATGTATCTTCTAAGTCACATATCAATTTTCTTGAGCCTAATTCAGGGGATTTTTATATTATTTGCGCAAAATGGTAGATCATTGTGTAAGTCATGAAGTGATTCTAGATAAGTTAAATCTACTTCAAATATATATATTCAATTTCTGAACTTTGAAGAATGCTCATTATATCGATATCCGTATTTTCTATCCCATTGAAATTCCTCATATGATAAGAATTCAGACATGTCCCACCCATATAAATTATTGGTATCGAGGTAAATTAAATATGTTGAGCTTTGTGATGAGGTAACATTTTCCATATACTTATTATCAGCAGTAGAATGCTTGCGAGAACATATAAAATTTTGTATAGATAAAAAAAATACGTTTTAGACTTTAAACCTATAAATTCTAACATTGTGTTATCATTAAGCTCATCTATCATGCAACCTAATTTCTTTTTATTTTTTAGTGGAAGACTAAAAGGATTATTTGGTCTAAATTCTGAAGTATCAAATCTTTCATTTCTCTCATCTGAAATATCACTTTAAAAATTAATAGTTTTAATTGTATAAATAAAGGAATCTGTATCCATACAATTTAACTTAACTCTATCTTCATACTTTGATTTTATATAGTCGTAATGGAATTCATACATTTTAAATTTCGATATTTCAAGAAGTACAAAGTCTAAATAAACTGGTTTGTTATAAGTCACTTTTACTTTGCTTAATTCTACTGCAGCCATATTTATTGTAAATTGCGCAATACTAAGAAAATTGGGATTTGTAATTAAAGCACGAAGACCTAAATATTTACCTCGACTTTCCCATTCCGTAGCTATTTCAATATCTCAACTCTTATTAACATTTTACATTGCTTTGCTGTAGATAGCATTATTATCGAATTTTTAAAAAACTTTTTTGAAAAGTGTTAACAGCTTTTGATCTATGCAAAGTATTAAGGTCAACATATTGTTTTAACCAATTCGATTGTCTAAATCAAAGAACAATTTTTCTACGCTAGAGGATATAAATATATCTGAATCTAAAAATCGTATTTCTATACTTTGATTTCTTACAACATAAATTCTTTTCGAGATTACCACATAGCGCTCCTTATTTAAAGTTTTAATATTTATTGCACCTTTAATTACATCTAAGGCTTTAATAAATAAACGACAATCATACTTCTACTTCAATGTGAATGATTCTAAGAAGAGCTCAACCGCTATCAATTTCTTGAAATTCTTCAGATTTTGCAATAATTTGTTTCATCATTCTATCGAGTATGTCTGGAAATTGAAAATTATCGGATACTATGTTCAGCTTCGCCTGAGAAGATTTTATATCTAAAGCTACTTCGTTTTCATCTACATCATCAGTTTTAGCATATTTCATAAATTCACAAAATAATTCAATATTGAACTTTATAGCATTGTGTTTCTGTAAACTTGCTGCAAGAAGATTTATAACTTGAGGTTTGATTTTGTAGAAAAATTGTTTTGGATCCAAAATTTCTTCATCATCATTTTCCAATAGAAAGATTTCAATATGATTATTAAAGCCCTGTTTAATGCGCTTTAAATTTCTTTCAATTGGGTCAGCTGCATTTCTCTATGGTTAATATTAAGTTTTCATCAGATGAATTATTCGCTAATTTTTCTACGCTAGAGAAATCTAATCTATATGAATCTAAAAATGCAAAGAAAGTAAAAGACAAACCATTTTTTAAACTGTGATAATTTTAGTAACCTGAACTGTGCTCCAACCAAAAGATTTAATGACGATATTAGAATAAGTCTTGACAATAGTAAGCATCTGTTGAACATTTGAATATACTTAAGAACACAAAATTAGTATCATTCAGCGTGATAAATACAAATTCCATCACAAGAGCTTAAGATCGGAAAGTGTTAACAGCTTTTGATCTATGCAAAGTACTAAGATCAATATATTGTTTTAATCAATTCCATTGTCTGAATCAAAGAGCTCTATGAATGCATGAAAACTTCAATTCATACTTTAAACTACTTTTTGGAGATTTCTATAATGGATTATATAATGAAATGTATCTTCTAAGTAACATATCAATTTCCTTGAGCCTAATTCAGAGGATTTTCTGTAAGCTTGCTTCAAGAAGATTTATAACTTGAGGTTTGATTTTGTAGAAAAATTGTTTTAGATCCAAAATTCCTTCATCATCCTTTTCCAATAGAAAGCTTTCAATACGATTATTAAAGCCCCTGTTTAATGCGCTTTAAATTTCTTTCAATTGGTTCAGCTGCATTTCTCTATAAATTTTGAAAAGGTTATTTTGATAGTAGTGTTTCGTTCGTTTGGCTCTGTGAGCTCACAATTTGGGTCGCAGGTTACATGAGGCATACAAAAATTAAATTTTAAATGTCATATAGGGTTGTTAGCTGTCAGTTTGGTTTAAATTTAAAACATAATTACGATTCAAAAAAAAATATGGACTCAAAGTAAACTGAACTCGGTGAGATCACAATTTGGGTCTATTGTTATATAACGCATATAAAAAATTTAATTTCTTAAGTTCTTCACATGAAAAATCTCTTTAAAGTATCGATAGAGAAAATTTTAGCTGCCTCGATTTTGTTTGTTCTAGTCTAAATTCACAGTTTTGAGGCTATTTTTAGAAAGTGCTACAACGACCGCAATGATCATGTTAATTTCTTCTTCCTATCTTAAGTTCAAGGTTGTTATATGGGTTTGTTAGCTGCTAGTTTGGTATAAATTTAAAGCATAATTACGAATCAATGGTTTCCCTTATTAAGATTATTACGGTTGAACCATAAAGAAACGAAGTTTAAGGCTATGAAAAGATATTTATTTTCTTTGCAAGTTCTTCACATGATAAACCTCTTCAAAGTATCGAAAGAAGCCATTTCAGCTACTTTGACTAGACGTTTATTACTTATCAACGGATTTATGCAAAGCGATGCATGTTATTTTTAAACATCAGATTTATTTCCCTAATTACAGAAATTCCTTTGGCTATTCCTCAATGGTGTTATTTTAACTAGTAATCAAGGTCCAGATGACGTAATCGGTGGAATGACTTACTTGCTAGTTGCATAAAACACGAAATTATTTAATAATATGACCTCAAATTAATGGCTATATTTAGATCTGGAAAAGAAATTGCATGATAATCTTTTAAAGTTCGAGGTTACAATATTCTGCTTCCAATTAAAGTCGCATCATGTTATTTCATTTAGCTGATAAAGGGGTACTTCGTAGTTAAAAACTCAAGACAAGCACGAGGTCAGATTCATCTACAAAACCTTATCACTCAGCGACCTTAACATTGCCGCCAAATTATTAATTTCTACGCAGTCACCAGCTCGCTTATCAATCACAGCTCGATCAGAAAAACATGTTAAAACTTACTTGAAAACAAATGATATCATAGAAATATGAATTTGCAAACGAAAATAAAAATTATAATCTTCATCTATTTACTCAAAGTGGTGAAATCTTTATTACGCAATATTCTCTTTTCCCATTAAATTCGCATCATGTTATTTCATTTAGCTGATAAAGCTGTACTTCGTAATAAAAAACTCAAAACAACAAACTCTTATCTTCAGCATCAATTGTAGCCTCCTAGACCGAAAACCCAAAATCCAAGATGGCCGACAGGTGCCTTATCTTACTAAACAATCCAGGTTCAGATCCAAGGTTCAGATCTAAGTCTATGTGCAAACCAAAGAAGAAGAAGACCAATTGTAGCCTCCAAGACCGAAAACCGAACAATCCTTATCTCTCTTCCTTATCTCTCAATTGTAGCCTATAAGACCGAAAACCCAAGATCCAAGATGGCCGACATCCTTATCTCTCAATTGTAGCCTATAAGACCGAAAATCCTTATCTCTTTTCCTTATCTCTCAATTGTAGCCTACAAGACCGAAACTGCTCCTCCAAAAATTGCTATGAGGTTTCTGGACCATTGAAAATGAGCAAAAATGTGACGTCAGACCTCGATTTCCCTCACAATTTAACCAATTTTAAGGTGCTCCTGCTCATTTGGTCCAGAAACCTCATATTTATACTACTCATGTCTCACATTACATTCATTTTAGGAAGATTGAAGATTGGTAATGTTATTCTGATTACCAATTTCTCTTGCAACAAGTGTGTTCGTAATTCCGCCGTTTGGGCGCTTGCAGACGTGGCATGGGATTTGTGATACATCTCAAGAAGTGAATCAGGGGCGATCAGCAGGGGGTGAATTTGATTATTTCGGCTAGCAGTTACTATGTCCAGTAGCGCCTGCTGTCGAAACATGATTTTTACCATTTGTAGCAAAAGACTAGAGACTATTTCCTCCCTCATTTGTCTTGCTACGAGTTTGTCGGTTAGATTATGTAAATCACTCATCTGGTACGCTATTTTCCCTTGTCTTTCGACCAGTGAATTTAAAGGTCTTTGAATTTTATTTAGCCCAGTCTTTACTACACTGATTTGTTGTTGATTTGTTTCCAAATCAGCGAGTACCTGATTATTAGTTTCCAACTCATCCAGGCGGCTATAGACTTCGCGTTCATTGGCACTATCGATGGTACCGAATATTTAGTGCATGGCGTTTGCGATGCCATCGAAGATAGATCTCGTTTTTCGAGATTTGGGAACAACTTGTTTAATTACCTTAGTGGGTTGTTTGATGTTTTCCATCATCGCGTGCATATGCTTTAACTGGAGTTCGCAGAGGTCTTCTGGGTTGTTTCCACACAGTTAATGCACGTTGTGTTCTGTTCGTTCCGCAAGCGTTGTTTGATTATCCAATTCGATCAGGTCCAATTCCGTGAGTTTATTCCACGTGTAGTGATAAACCATGAAGCTTCTAAATCCACAGATAACACTCCTGTATTGTTGAGTGGGTTTACCGAGTAAGGCTCCGGCGTACTAATTCCCATTGTGGAAGTAATTAGTCCGAGGATGATAGCGTTTTGTATCATACCTGGGGAAAGGAATATGGTTAATAGAGGTTTACTAAATTAGTTTTCTGATTTACTAAGCGTAGATTTTCCTTACGGTGGTTTCATGCGGATTTTATGTTTCCGTGGGTGTTGTGGCCCTGGAGGAGGGTAATGGTGGCCTTTGCGTCAATTTTTTATAGATGTAAATGTAGTTACGTCATAATTCAAAACTTTTTACCTACTTTTTACTGCTTTTAAATCAACGGAGAGTAGGCCGTTAACTAGGAAGACTCCTTAATCTATCTCTCTCGATAGACAGAACATTTCCTCCTGCAGCTGCAATGGAATCCAAACTATGATCTGTGACCTAGCAGGTATGCATATAGGCTCTTTTAACTGTATTTGTTGCTGCCTCCTCTCACGGGTCAAATCATTCTCAGTCGGATTGTCCATCTCGCATCCCGGGGACCGGCGGTCATTGTTCTCCTCTTGAGAAACTTTCGAAGTACCACAGATTGTCTGATTGGCCTGTCTGGGCTCTGCGCTATCTCTTTGGGTATTCACTTTAACCAATTTTTCAGAACACGGGTTATCCAAAGCAGCTGTCAATGAAACAGCAAACTCCTCAGGATTGTTTTCCGTTCGACGGAAATTTAGTGGTGGCGGTGGTATGTAAAACGTTTGCGTTGGAAAGCTTCGAGCAGGCGTATATGGGGTTCTATGGAATGCCCGTATTCTGGCAGTGAGGTCCATAGCGACCGGGGAAGTTGTGCCCTGTTCTACAACAACCGGGGGTAGGAAATCCTTGGGTTGTTGTGGTTTGCGTGAACTGCTGCAGTTTCTCCATGTCGTGGGTGCTGTGAGACAGCTCCTCGAGTGTGCCGTCGGTTACGGTGAGAAGATACTACAGAGGTGCGGATTTATAACACCGCTGCGGAGTACGTTCTTCGCGAAGTCCTCCAGCTGCGTTGTAACGGCTGGGGTGGCTGCAGCTCCGTATTTCGTTTGTGCTGTTAGGTAGGGTACTTATTGAGAAACAAAACATTTTCCATACGAGTACTCACTTTTGTTTTGTTTTCAGAACTCACTTAGTTTACAATTGACGACCCTTCTTTAACTCATTACTGATTACTATTTACTGCTCGCGCCCAGGTTACCACTTTCTTTCTTATAACTTGATCTAACCGACTCAATTTTTGCTGGATTGGAAAAATGTCGCAATTAAATTTTTTAATCCAGCAATTGCACGACCCAGATAAACAACTTGAGCAATTTGTTTGTTTATATACTAACTTCCACGTTGGGTTCATAATGTAAACAGTGAGGTAAAGTTTGGAATTGCACTTCGTGCAACACTCATGAAATTCTTCGTTTCTTAGTGCGATGAGGTGAGTTTCTCGAGTTCCATTTAATAGGATACTTGCTTCTAAATCTAGAATATCAGTGTGTTCTCGGAAGCAAGTTGGTTGGATTCTTATGTACATGTCTCCATCATGTTGAACGTACCATACCTTAATGATTTGATTTAGCAAATGAAAGTCGATTAAAGGCTGGGGGTACCCTTGGAAATCTCTGCATATGCATTGAGTAAAGTTTTAGGTGAAATTATTAAAGGGTGTGTTGCTGCAATGAGTTAATGATGGAAAAGTATTCTGTAATGTGGCTGTGAACGGATTGTAGTGCAGTCAAAATATAAATGCATAACTGATTTAGGTCCGCCTGCAATTGAACTGCGCGTAATTCAACATTCATCTGATTCAATTCACTATTTACTTTATAAGAAAATTCATTCATCTTAGTTTCTATTTGGTTTTGATAGTTGGACAAATTTACCAAATTTTTACCTAAGGAATCGAAACTAGTTTTCATTATTGTTATCTATTTATTTAGTAAATGGAATGAGTCCTTGTCGTGCTCCTCCAATCTTTGGAATCGAGAGTATATCTCTTTCGCATCTTCACTGTCCATTGTTGCAAACAAATACTTCGAGAGCTTTCCTGCTGCGTCAACAAGTTCTCTTTTTTCTCGATAGGTGTGAAGATAAGAAACCAATATTTCCACGTTGTATTTTAATTTTTTATACGACATGTTGTATTTCGTCGTACCAATGGCGACAAAAATTCTTATCTTGCCTCTGATTATGGCATAGTTTCTCCACCGCCTCCTCGCCACTTGTTACGAATGCCAAGTTATCGTCCTCGTTTACAAACGGTATTTTCGTGAAAATATTCCAACTGGACTGGCAAACGAAGGTTGGACTTATCGGTTCAAATAGGATCCCAGATGAGTTAATTCGAGTAATTGTGGTCTGGCCGCTAGCGGTTAGTATGTGGATTACTCCTATGAACAGGATTAACACAAACAAGATTCCTGTATGGAGAAGAATTGACTCAAATTGTAAACGGGTTGGGGTAATAAATAAATATTTATAATAATTTTTATAATAATAAAATTTTTTTGCGAAGATTGATATGTATTCTAGCATAGGCAATTGGCTGGTCATTTCCGATTTCACCTTGCGAAAGTACTGCCCCAAGAGCTTCTCCACTAGCGTCAGTTGTTAAAATAAAAGGCTTAGAAAAATCTGGGTACGTCAATAAGGGAGGATTTATTAACGCCGTCTTATGTTCACAGAAAGCAGTTTCGCATTATCAGACCCCTTAAATTTTATTTCTTTTCTTAATAATTTGTTAAGAGGCTCTGCTTTTAAAGAAAATTGTGGTATAAATTTCCGATAGTAATTAGCGAGGCCCAAAAACGATTGTAGTTGTTGAATAGTTCTAGGGGTCGGGTTCTGTACACATTCAACTTTAGAAGGATCGAGTCTTACTTCTTCTGAAGAGCAGACATGCCCAAGGTACACAACCTCTTTTCTAAGAAATTGGCATTTTTCGGGTTGCAGTTTTAGGTTATTCTCACGTAACTTCTCGAAAACACTTAAAAGTATTTCGTTATGATCTTCCAAATTTTTTCCATATATTACTATGTCGTCTAAGTATACAAAGCATTTCAAACCTTGTAAACCTGACAATACATAGTTCATTAACCTCTGGAACGTTGCTGGTGGTCCAGTTAAACCGAACGGCATTTGCTGAAATTCAGAATGTCCCAAATTAGTACTAAAAGCAGTTTTAGCACAATCTTTTGGATCCACTAGGACCTGGTGATATCCACTGGATAAGTCTAAAGTAGTGAAATAGCGAGCGTGACCAAGTTCGTCAAGGATGTCTTCAATGCTTCAATGCTTCAATGTTTTGTGTGATTACTATCCTTGTGGATAAGTCTTAATTTTTTTCCTACTTCCAGAGTTTCTCTGTAACCTATAGGTTTTTGTGAAATTAACTCAGGAGTTGAAAGAGGGATGATATCCTAATTTTTGCTTGGGGAAAGTTTTAATTTAATTTAATTTAAAAGGTTTTAAGGTGTTGTTCTCTTCACTAACATTTAGAATACCGATAGCAAATTTATTACCGACCGCTTTGACAAGACTGTTTCCCACAAATATTTCCGGGCTTATCTTTTGCGAAATATAAAGCATTTCTTCTTCTAATCTGCCTTGTATTTCTAACAGCTTCTCAGAACGGGCTGGAATAACCACTTCTTCTTCAGTCTAGAATTCATAAAATTCGTTGTATGCAACTGTTTTAACATTTTTAGATTTTTCTGAAATGGTAATGTCAGGATTTTTAAGTACGTAGTTCATAATGTCTCGGCTTTTCTGTTTATTACCAGAATGATACATTATCTCCGTTTGGTTTAGGTCATTCTTTGGAATTGTAATTCTCGGTACCAGTTTGCTATTTATAGTATATTGTTTTCTTTATTGATTACCTTGTTCGGTGAGGTTAATGGGACTATGTATTCTGTTTTAGTTTATTTCGTGCGAGGAAACCTTAAAACTTGATTTAGTCCTTCCACATTACAGCGGTAATATTAGGTAATTGACTATGTGGAACTCACATTTGTGTTTGTGGTCTAAATTAACAATTCCAGTGCACGTAACCTGTGTTATTTTATTTTTATTTATAGGAATCTTTTTATTTAAGGCGCTGTTTTTGAGAATACTTATTTCGGCTCCTGTGTCCATTAAAAGGTTTGGTTTTTTTCTTTTACTATATTAATTAGTAAATTAACCCAACATTTATTTTTGTTGTTATAGGGCTGGCACCTCAGGTTGTTAGAAGGAGGTGGGTGACAGCCCATATCTAGTTTCCCTGTGAATAAAAATTTTTATCTGTTTGATTCGCATTGTTTTCTATATTGTGCTTTTTCTTCTGTAAAAAGTTACACTTATTTGCTACAGATCTAAACTCCATTAAATTTGCCGAAGGACGAGAATTATAATTTTTACAATTTTGTATGTTATGACCATATGCTGTGCATTTTCGGCAGAATAGTGTGGACTTCCGAATTCTACACTCGGCATAAGTATGATTTGCTCGATTACAAAATCCACATTTATCAGTATTTCGATTATTTGAAATATTGACGGATTCTGCTGTATTATTAGCTTCAGATGTGTAAGGTAGTTTGCCACGATACGTGTGTGGTGTTTTACATAAACTTTCAAAACTATTTGAAAGTATATATTATAGGATGTGTGGGGGGAATTGTAATTCGGGATAGCTAGCTGGGCTGCAGCATTGTACCTATCTGGCTGGCAATATTTCGGAGGCATAGTAAATGTATTATTAGTAAAATTATTTCTAGTGCTCACATTGTCAAAATAATTGGCCTGACCGTGACGATACATTGCCAACATTGCTACGAATTACTTTCTCAAGCACGCTTGTGTGTCATTTAAAAGAAAAAATCAGTGGTGCGGATTAAGAATACCTGCTTTAAAAGTGAAAATAGCCGTTTCTTCTAAATCTGAATTTATGGCCTCAACGCCATACAAAAACTTCTTTTTAGCAAAAGCTTTTCAACCATTTACAAGCTGCATTACTCGTCTGCCATAATCAGATAGCGATTCTCCCAGAAATTGCCTGCATGTTCTAAGTTCATTTAACTGAACTTGGTACGGTTTTGTAATTACTAGTTTTGTTATAAGAAAGCTTTTTAATTCTTCTAACGTTTTTTACTCAATACATAAGTGCAGCTCTGCCCCTAAACTTTGTGGGTAGAAGTTGCAAGAAGAATTTCTTATCTTCCTGCTCAGTAATATAATTGTTAATGTGCTCACAACACTAAAGGAACACTTCGACCTCATTAGCTAAATTAAGACATATTTCAGCCTCCAGTAATGGAATATTATTATTTTAACTTTTTAGGCTTTCGCGGTTGCTCATATTAATATGTTAATATTTCCGGATTAGCCGCGTAAATAATATATAATTTAAATGAGTGCTAATATTAGTACTCACCCCGAACGTTTCGCTACAAGTTATATTGAGCGTGGTCACCGGGAAACTCCCCGAAATGCTAAATACTCAAATCCAGTGCATTCACCTGTAAGTATCAGGTGACTTACTTTCTTTAATTGCTCGCGAGCTTCTGTTTGCTGCGCGAAGCACATTCCCGTCGGTCAGTGCTTTGGTTCATTGTTTGTTTATATTCTTCCGACTCGAAACTTGAGTGCCGTGATTCAGCTCTACTCAAATCGCAAAGTGTAATTTCTAGTAGGTCAGGATTGATATTTATGTCCACTTAGTGGATTTGAGTATTTAGGTTGCTGCACATACCCCCTTTGGGGGAAAAAATTATTGAATTAAAAAATTTTGAATATTTGAATTAAATGTTTTTTAATTTTTTGTTTGTTATGCTATTACTTTACTAGTCAATATTTTACCTATCTCAATTGTTAAGGGTTATTTACATTATATACTTATTTTACCTATTCTGCTGAGTCTCTTATTCTATATTTTTCTTAACATATCAGATGGTTACAATTACGTTAGCGCTAGTTTGCTTAATGTCTCTTACAGATTATAATAATTTATATCTTGCAACTATGTTTATTTTTATATATATATATACATATTCATTTTTTTTTATTATTATTATTATGCTTTTATTAACATTTTCTTTCTACACAGTTTTGTACCGGAATATTAATCTGACTCGGGGCTTACAGCCAAACGAAATCTGATTGTTCTATTGCATAAAGGATCGGCCTATGTGACAAGTATCTAATATGACTGCTTTCTGGATTCTATTGACGACATTTTTGTGAATTCCAAGTTGTTTCAGGTTGTCCTGTAGTTTGACGTGGATAAGTCCAGTAGACGAAACGTAGGAAAAAAGAGTGTAAAAAAGTGTAGAAAGGACAATTAGTGAGCAATTGATTAATAGATTAAGAAAAAACTGTGAATTTATAAAGATTTAAACTATAAAATCTAAAAAGAAATTATAAAAAGTCAAAAAAAAACGTGACATTTTACGAAAAAATTTTGTTGATTACCGGTTTCTATGGTTACCATAGAACTCTGAAAGCATAAAGTAGCCAGGAAATAAAAAGTTTTAACGTGTATTTGCTACTGCACTCAAAATGAGTTGCGGTAGCAGCAGCGATACCGGGGGGGGGGGGGGGTGTAAAAAGCCCCCCAATTTAAGGAAGAACAAGGAGCGGGGTAAAAAAATGGACCTCGGCTCTTTTCTAAAGGTGAAAGTGCCCACTGAAGAGGCAAAATTAGGGCCCACAGAAAAGGCCAATATTATGAAGGAAGGAGGAGTAGCAGCCGGCAAGGCCGCAGCCACTTTTGCGACAAGTGCAGCGACATCCGTCGCAAATGCATCCCCAACCAGGAAGTCGGCGACCTCCGTCGCCTCGACATCTGCAGCATCTGCTGCGAAAAACACAGCAACATCTGCTGCGAAAAACGCTGCAACATCTCAATGCAATTGTGACCGCAGCAACATCTGCTGCAATTGTGACTGAAGCATCTGCTGCAACTGTAACTGCAGCATCTGCTGCAACTGTGACTGCGGCATCAGCTGCAATTGTACCTGCGGCATCTACTGAAATTGTGTCTGCAGCATCTGCTGCAAAGAAAGGAGTTACTGCAGCTCCAAAATTAGTCGACGTGGTGAAAGCTGCTTCCAAGGTAGCTTCACTGACAAAGACGTCACCAATGCTCAAAGTTCGTGCGGTTCCACTCAAAATTGGGGACCAAGATCTGGGCAAGGGCATCCTCAGCTCTAGCCGGGAAGATACGTCTCCCTAAACTAGGGATGTGTGCTTCCAGAGGGCTTCTTCTGGAGCATGCTCGGGTCCATAAATTGCACTGAGGTGAGCACCGAGGCAAGATGTTTCGCCTGCTATCAGGTAGGGCATTTTGCTGCAGAGTGTCCCAAGAGGGAGAGGAAAGTGGCTGAAGACGCTGTGGAGCGTACACCTGCATCTGCAGTTGTACCCGCAGTAGTGCTTTCGCCCAGTGCTGCGCCTGCTCTCTTGGAGCGAACTGCAGAAAAAGTGCCCGATGACGAGCCACCTCGACACGAGTAGAAGCAGTGAGCTCGGATGAGGAGGTCACCAAGTCAGGTCAGGAGAGGAAGAAGAAGAAGAGGCGCACAAAGCGCAAGCCTGACCAGGAGTTCATGCCTGCACCTCCGTCAAAGAAGGTGCTGAGCAAGAGGGGGGTTCCGGCAGAGGAGACAAAACCTATCGCTCCGTGTGCGTCGTCGGTGGCATCGGAAGATGTCACTGATGCCCACTCAGACGTCGAGGCTACCGAGACGGCCGGTCCAACTCAGAGCGGCTATGAATCGTGCGGCAGTACCGCTTCGCTGAATAGCCGCTTCGAGGTGGACCCCGATTTGGTGGAGGTGCCGAGGGCGAAGCTTCGCACGATCCTCGATAGCCTCCATAATTAAAATAGCGGTGACAGGATCTTGAGTATCCTCAGGCGCGAGCTTGATGATCCAGCCAGGATCCTGCCCCAGTTATTGCTCTTAAAGCAAGAGGCAAAGAAGCGGGCTCGCTATAATGAGGTGTCGAGGCTCGAGCGCCTCTACAATAAAGTAGTGGATGCCCTCGAAGAGCAGCGCCTGGACAGGGCGCTTCTTCAATAGAGTCGTACACTCATAATCTGAGTTCAGCTTTCCCCTTTAATGTGTAGGATAGTCTCTCTGAATACTGGGAGCTTAAGTGCACCTACACGCCTACACGCAATTTTCGAAGACAGAAAACATTGGAATACTGTCATTGCACTCTTACAGGAGACAAATTTCACACTCGACACATTTACACAACTCGAACAAAACACTATTTTACACAAAGGTTACACAGTTTTTTTCCACACCAGCTCCTCGTAGAGGATCTGGTGTGGCAATTGCTGTGTCCAACAGTTTTACACTACCGTAAATAGTAAATAGGATAGTAAAAGTGTGCCTACCGCATTACCAGGATATCGCAAGACAGGTAATGGACTCTGTCCTGTCGCATCTTGCGAACTTCGGTGGTGACTTCAACTGTACACTGGATTCTGCACTCGACCGCCATTCTGAAGTTGAATTCAACCCAGTGAACGCGGGAGGATTGCGGAACCTAGTCAGACAGCTCAACCTTGTCGATGTCTACCGTTGGCTTAATCCAACGACTAGGTCATACACAAGGGTTTCCCGAAATGTCCGGGGTAGCTTTTCGGGTTCGAGGATAGAGAGACTTTACGTCTCGTCTAGCCTTCTTAACTTTTCCGTTTGTGTAACTCATGAAGTGTGTTCATTAAGTGATCACCTTCTTGTTTTGGCGACTAGCACTTTGGTCGAAAAGCGAACTGCTTACTGGATTTTCAACAATAACTTGTTGAATTCAGAGCAGTTCGTTGAAGAATTCATACGGTTTGGCATCAATGGCGAGAAAGGAAACAAGACTACGCGAACCTTAGTCATTGGTGAGATGTTGGAAAGCTTCAGATTCGCTCATTTATTGAGACGAGATTCAATCAAAGCAGGTATATAGCATCGAGTTTGATGGCCGAAGTCACCCGGATTGGTTCGCTTCTGCCCGCGCAACCAGAATTGCTCTCGCAGTACGAGAGATTAAAAGAACGGCTGAGAGTACAAAACTACAAACATAGTTTGGATTTTGTACTCCGAAATCAGTCGCGCTGGTTGCGAGAGGGCGGGTCTCCGACCGAGTACTTCTTCCAGACAACACGGCGACGTACCGCTTCTTGTGAAGTAGATTCGATTCTTGCCGAATCTGGGCAACTCCTACACGGCGACGAGCTTGCGGATTATATCCGAAACAATTACACACAGCTATATGCTGGACCGACGTTGCAAACATCTACGTCCGCTGATGAATTCTTCCAGTACGTTCCTATTTTCTCTAATGAAAGTAGAAAATTCCTGGACAGAGCATTAACCCTCGACGATATGCTCACCGCAACGAAGGATCTTCGCCATCATACCTCTCCTGGTTATGATGGTCTAACTCCAGAATTTTTTCTACGCTTCAGGAATCTTGTGATTCCAGACCTATTGGAGGTCTTCAGTTCTGCAGTGGTTGGACATACCGAATTTCCCTCAAGTTGGCGGAGATCCGTTATGCGTCTAATACCCAAGAAGGGAGATCTTCAGAGGCTGGGAAACTGGAGGCCAGTTACGCTGTGCAATGTCGACTACAAGATAGTTTGCAAAGCACTCGGAACTATACTAAGCTCAGTGATAGCATCGGCTATACACCCGGAACAGTCCTAGTGCATTCCAGGTCGTACTATTTACGACAACATCGCCGTAGCAAAACATCCTTTCGCCTACCACGAAAAGATTGGTTCGCAGATGACCATGATCTCGCTAGATCAAGAAGAGGCGTTAGATAGCGTCTCACATGAGTATCTACTGAGAGTGCTCGATAAATTTGGGCTTCCGTCCAGATGGATTGAGATCATCAGTGGTCTGTATAGAGATTCAGTGATTCTCATAAATCATAATGGGCATATATTGTCTCCTATTCCGTTTCGTCGGGGTATCAGGCAGGGATGCCCGTTGTCAGGAATGCTTTATGACTTTTCACTGGAGCCGCTGCTAGTAAATCTTCGTCAATCGTTGAAACAATATTCAGTTCACCTACCATACACTACTATAAGGCCACTTATTCTAGCGTATGCTGATGACCTGTCTATTTTCGTTACGAAAGAAGATGCATTTCCCGTCGCTCGTAGGGTTTTCGAACAATATGAGCGTTTAGAGGGCGCTAGGGTTAACCTAAGCAAAAACCAAGGCCTATGGTGTGGGAGGTGGCGGAATCGTTCAGATTCTCCCCTCGGCATACAATGGACCAATACTTGCTTGAAGTATTTAGGTGTGTATATCGGGATCGATGGTAAAACACGTAATCGCCGCATGGCTCTGGAGAAACTTTTCGGGGCAATAAATTCGGGGCGGACTAGATTGTTCCCCCTTTCGCTGAAAGGTCGTGCAGTCGTTGTCAATTACCTGATTACCTCGTCCATCGTTCACCTGCTTAAGTCGGAGTGCTTCGAGGAAGGCTTCGTTAAACTTTTGCAGGCAAAAATCATTGACGCATTTTGGGGGGGAAGAAGATGGGTCGCTGAAAGCACGCTCTGTCGACCAGTAGCGGAGGGTGGATTAGTTCTTACGGACATGATCGTTAAAACTCGTTGCCTTCAGATCAGAGCATTCCAACGAGTGTTCCGGTTTGAAGACAGCTTGATTTCTCAGTTGTGGGTAAGTTCCTTGGGGAGTTCCGGCGTAAGCATTACTATCTGCTTCCAGTCCGCCCACCCTATCCGCACGACTGGTCTGAGGAAATGATCTCTACGATCACGACCTGAAGCAGAATAAGACCGGCATTGCATTTGCGATGGGATGAAATTGGGTACGGGGGTTTTTCTGCTATACCGATCAAGTTAAATCCTGAATAAGTGGATTCGATGTTCAGTAATGCTCGAAGTGTAACAGCCGATACAGGACAGCTTACAGTTCTCGGAGATATCATTGATGCCTCTGGGAACATACTAATACACCCACATACAACACAATTAAACCAATTGGTTGATACAGCACGAGAGCGTTTCAGCCAACTCAGTACCTGGTCGCCTGGCACAGAGGTGGTGAACGCTTTCGTGGTGAATCAACCGCCGTACACGCCATTCAATACACTTTCAACAAGTCGGCTGCGCGATGTATTTGCAGATGCGTTACCTGCAGAACACGTAGGTGTTAATAGATGGAGCGCACATCTCGGGGTAGAATTGGGAGTAATCGGAGGGGTGACTAGCACAGTGGTCTACAGTTTTCCGTTGGATCAATGCGTTGAGCGGATAGACCAACATGCCGTGGGTCCCGGGTTCGAGCCCAGATGACCGTGAGCTTTTATTAAGAAATTAAAATAATCCACTCCGTCTCTGGGCTGTTGTCTAGCTCGCAGCAATGCAAACAAGACTGAAGTTTCCTCACTTCCCTTACCCTAATTCCCTTCCGGCCAAAACCATGCTAACGCATCAAAGGGTTATCCCCTAGGATTTGGCCACATCGTATAAAAAAAAAAAAAAAAAAAATAAATAAATAAATTATAGAGCCTCTGATATAGCATTCAAACTGCTACATCATAGCCTCGTGCATCCAAATCAGCTGTCGCACATTGACCAGATCGTTCAAAGAGTCTGCACGGTCTGTGGAGGTGAAGGAACTTTGTTCCACCGATACTTCACATGCCCGGCCTTGTAAGAATTGATGCTACTGGTCCGTCACTTGTGCCAGGTAATCTGCCCGCGTTTCGGCATTACGAGAACATCGTTTTTACTGGGGCCAAGAACATGCAGCCAGGTGAATTGTTTAATTAGCTTTGTTCTTACACTAGCTAAATCAACAGTTCATTTGTATTGCATGCGGATCCAGCCTGGGCAACAGGCCACTGACACACAGTTTCATACACAAGAAGAGACATTTCGTTGTCTGGCTGAGTAAATGACTCCGTCTCGAGTTTCTGGTAACGAACGCCGACACAATGAACTGTACCTGGCAGCCGCTAGCATCGGTACAGAATGGTAGTCTCACTTTTCACTGGTGACAATAGGCCGCAGTCTTGTAGCATCTTTTCCACGGAGCTTCTCTCCGCTTTGGATTTGCTGCAAGTGCTGCGGGAAAAGTGATCCTCCCGTTGGGAGAGAAGAACTGGGATCAGTTTGCAGATGTATACGACTCTGCAGACTAGTCCCGCGGGACTCTATCGCGTTCAAAATTTGTCGTGCGTTCGTCTAGAACACTTGATGCTGAGTGTTCCGGGGGAGTACAAAAGTGGCGAACGTCCCTGCGGAGAGCTTTTCGCCCGGTGCTGCGTCTATTCCCGGGAACACTCAGTGTTCAGTGTTATAGTTATTCAAAATTTTCGGTTTCATTTTCGGTTATTTTTTCGTCAGTTTAGATTTAATTTAAAATTTTTTCAAAACTCAAAGGAACTCTTCCTGGAGCTGCCGCTTGCCTGGTGGCTTTTAAAATTTTTAGTTGATTTTTTTATACTTTTTCAGTCATTTTGATACTACGCGGTTTTTTGCTGATTAGTCTATTGTTCTTCTAAGTTAGTTTCTTGTTCTTTTATTGTTCTTATTCTTGTTTGTTCTTTACATTTATTGTTCTTGTTCATTCTATTGTTCTTTTCGTTTTGAGTTACTTAACCATTTTTTGTTAATCTTAGTTTACATTTTATAGGTTAAGTAGTTTCTTTTTTGTCTCTTTTTATAGAATTTTTACATGTACATTTATAACGTTTGTGCCAAAATATAGTGCCTTATTTACATTAAAAAAAAATTATTATTATTGATTGTGTGGAAGTGGACGGGCGCGTCAATTTTAATAAAAGCGAAAAAAGTGTCAAAATCGGTGTTTAAAAAAAATAAAAAGTGTAGAAAGCGTATCAAATGTGTCAATAGTGCTTTAGTGATGGTGACTGTTTTGTTTTGATGTTGAACGTCACCATCTACCAATGAGTAGAGATTCGTGTTCTTCCGTAGTCGCTAAGCTCCACGTCCAATCAACGCTCGACTGAATTGATAAACTTCCTTCTAATATTTTCCTTAAATATTTTTCGTCTCGGTTGGGTCACAATACTTCGTCCACAGTCCTACGAACTGAAATTGCCTCAAGAGCGTATAGCTCCAGAGGACTTTAAAAGCTCGCCTTTGTTGCAAGGACTTTTTATTTGAATTGGCAACCAAATGGTTGCCAAGACATATTGCAAATAATAAAAAAGAATTCCGTTAACTAATCGAGAGAGATATTTATTTTAATTTTTTATAAGTTACATCTATTGCGGTTGAAGACCTGAATTCAACTAACTAGTTTTTTAAACATATTTTTTTGACTTAAATAAAATATAACAAAATTCATACACAATTATTTCAACCTACTTAGATAACCTTTACAACAAGTGAATAGGCAACGTATTTTGAACGAACGAAACCTAAAATGAAAACAAACATTATAAATGTTTCAAAAAATTCTTAAAACCATAATCCGAACTACTGTGTGTCCCCACAGTACTCCCCCGCTAGCGAATCCTTAGGATTAAGCGAAACGTTTAGGAGGGTTAATGGTTCGCCCAGCTCTTGTTTTTCTGTAAGGAAACAATGTGTTTCCGTCTTCTGTAAATGTAATTTTTTTGTTTGTTTTGTTTCTTTTTCTATCCGTTTACTTTTTATTTGAGTTTGCCGAAGTTGTTGGGTTCTACAGCACTGGATGGAAAGACACCCTTTTATATATTCGGACTGGTTGTGTCTGATCGTCTTGCACTGGCTCTAACGACCTTGTGGTTTGGTGTGGTCTATCGTTTGGTGGTGATGAAGCTTGTGTTAAAATGGGATTCGGCCAGTGATTGTGTTTCGAATTTGGGTTGTTTCCTTGCACTGACTTCGGACAAATACTCATTCGATTGTCTGATAAAAGATTATTTTGCGCTGGCAAACTTGATCTTTGTGTTATAATAGGAGAATGTTCATTTGAGTTAGTTGTAGTGCTTTGCGTTTTATTAAGATATGAGCTAAGAAATGCTGGCTTTAATCTGTTTATGGAAACGTTAATCTCTTTACCTTTTACGAGGAGTTTAAAAAATTTTTCGTTTCTTTCTAACACTTGATATGGACCTTCGTATGGAGGTTGTAAGCATGGTCGACAAGTGTCTACTCGGATAAAAACAGAAGGACAATTTTTTAAATCTTTCAAAATGAAAATTTTTTGTGAGCTTTGTCGTGATGCTGGTGCTGGTTGAATGTTTTCGAATTGTTGTTCCAGATTTTTTATGAATTCCGAATGATTATTTAAACCATTTGATTTGTTAAAGAAATCTCCTGGTAAACGCAAATTTTCTACACAGACCAGCTTTGCGGGAGAACATTGGAACTCGTCACTACTGATTGCTCTGAAACCGAGGAGGACAAGTGGTAAGTATTTTGTCCACTGAGAATTTTCATAGTACATTAGGGATGCTTTGAGCGACCTATACCAACGTTCAACAAAACCATTTGTCTGCGGGTGGTACGCCGTTGTACGACAACTTTTTATACCTAATAATTTTGAAATTTCTTTGAACAATAAGGATTCGAATTGTGTGCCTTGATCTGTAATTATGGCTGATGGCACCCCGAATCTGGCAATCCAATTTTTCAATAATACGGATGCTACTGTTTCCGCGCTGATATTTTCGATGGGAATAGCTTCCGGCCAACGTGTGTATCGGTCAATTATGGTGAGACAATATTTAAAACCTTCAGAGCTTGGTAAAGGGCCGATTAAATCGATATGGATTGTGTTGAAACGTTCTGTCTCATGTTGAAAGTCGGACAAGGGAGCGTTTACATGCCTTGAGATTTTGGGTCTTTGGCAAGCTATACAGTTTTTGCTTCATTCCTTGGTATCCTTTTTAATTGATGGCCAAATGACTCTATTTGTTAAAAATTTAACTGATGCTTTACTTCCGGGGTGGCTTAAATTGTGCATTGCCTCGAAGATGTTTTTACGAAAATTTTTCGGAATATATGGACGCATTCTGTTTCCAGAGACGTCACAGAAAATTTCTTTATCTGAATTAATTAATTTAACTTTAATTATTGTGAGAGAAGAATGTTGAATCAGATATTGAAGTTCCGGATCATTATTTTGTGCGTCAGCTACATCTTCAAAATTTATGGCTCCCATTATATTTATTTCATTGAGCCTTGATAATGTGTCAGCCACGACATTGTCTTTGCCTGAGATTTGTCTTATATCGGTGGAGAATTGACCTACGAAATCGAGGTGTCTTGTCTGCCTTGGTGAAGCTTTGTCAGGGTTTTGGTTGAAAGCAAATACCAATGGCTTATGATCGGTGAATATAGTGAAAGTTCTTCCTTCTAACAGGAATCTAAAATGTTTAATGCTATAATACATTGCCAGAAGTTCGCGGTCATACGTACTGTATTTTGATTGCGCGATAGATAATTTTGAGGAGAAGAAACCTAATGGTTGCCAAATGTCGTTACATTTTTGTTGTACGACCGCTCCAATACCTATATCTGAAACATCAACAACTAAAGCCAATGGAGCGCTGCCAGATTGGAATGCTAGTAAGGTAGACTCACATAATTGTTTCTTAGTTGCTTCGAAAGCCCTAACCGCTTCCTCTGTCCAGTTTACATTTTTCTTGCCGTCCTTTTTGTTGCCTGTTAATTTGTTTAACGGCATTTGAATGGACGCGGCGTTCTTTAAGAATTTCCGGTAAAAATTTACCATTCCAAGGAAACGTCTTAACTCCTTCACCGATTCTGGGAGTTTCATTGAATTTATGGCTTCAACACGTTCTGGCAGTGGTTTAATTCCATTAATTGAAACAGAGTGTCCTAAAAATTTTACCTCCTCTTTAATGAAATTAAATTTCTCTAAGTTAATGGATAAACCATATTCATCGAATTTTGAAAAGATTTGTTTAAGGTGTTCTAAATGATCTACTTCAGATTTAGAGGCTACCAGAACATCATCCAGACACACAAAGCAAAATGGTAATTTACGTAAAACAGAATGGATGAATCTTTGGAAAGTTTGTGCGGCATTACACAATCCGAAAGTCATTCTGGTAAATTCAAAGAGGCCAAAAGGGGTACAAATTGCTGTTTTGGGTATGTCAGAAGTTGCGACAGGAATTTCATGATATGCTTTGACTAAATCAATTATTGGAAATATAGTACTGCCCTCCAATTGATTTGCGAAGTCTTGGATATGAGGAATAGGATATCTGTCGGGAGTTGTTCTGGCGCCTTCTATAGTCCAAAAATGGTCTCCATTCACCATTCTTTTTCCTCACCAAGTGAAGCGGAGATGACCAGGGGCTATCGGATGGCCGGCAGATTCCTTTTTCCAATAGGAATTGGAATTCCTTCTTGGCTGCGGTGAGCTTTTCACCTGTTTAACGACGAACCTTAGAAGTTATTGGATGTCCTTCAGTGGGTATGTAATGCAGTACATCGTGTTTAGTTTGAGCTGTGAAATTGCTTTCTGTCGAAATAGAATTAAAATTTTCGAGCAGTTTCTGTACTTGATGATTGATAGAAGAGTCAGAATAAATTGCTAGTGATTCCGAAACTCCTCTAATTGTGTTAGGGATTAACTGAATTGAAGTAAGGGGATCAATGAGTACCCTCTTCTTCAAGTCAACTAACAATCCATACTTTCGTAAAAAATCAGCACCGATTATGGGCTTGGAAACATCAGCTATTATAAATTCCCACGGTATCAATCAGAAATTGTTTGTTGGTGGATTTATCAAAAATGTGTAAGCGACTTTTGAGTATGTCCAGTTCCCCCGTCGCTAATGGGGACTGACCAATTAGTTTGTCGAATGTTTGGGAATGATTGTGAATTTGCACGGTTGAGTACATTTGTTGGCTTTTATACCAAATTTGTAATGGTACCAACACCACTCTTTACCTTTAGAACGACTACGATTACGAGATTGTGTTCGAGACTTTGACCTTTCCATATTGTTATTATAAGTAGGTCGAAATGATGGATGAGAAATTCTTTTGACAGTTTCTGCCAGTTCGTTGATCTGGTTTTGTAGTGACGTTATAGCTGATTCGGTTGAAACCGAAAACACCTCAGTTCTACTAGTCGCTTCCAAAATCTTATCGGCCATAATGGACAACTCGTCTAATGTACTCGAACTGCAAGCTAGAATAGCTTAGGTGTTTCCGGGTAACCTTTGTAGCCACAACGATTTTAATATTTCTTCCAAGATTTTTCCTGAGTTCAACGTCTTCATTTCCCTTAATAAATATGAAGGACGAGAATCTCCTTAAGCCAACTCATTTAAGAGTTGCTTTAGTTTAACATGCTCGGAGGTAGAAAGACGCGCAATTAACGTTTCCTTAAATCTTGTGTATTTATTACATGCTGGCGGATTTGAAATGATATCGCTGATATCTTTAAAAATACTATCATCTAATGCACTTAATAGGTGGTGAAATTTTGTTTCTTCCGATGAAATATTTGCTAGCACAAACTGTAATTCTAGCTGGAGGAACCATGATTGCGGGTTTGACCGCCAAAATGGTATGGTTTTCACAAACACCGCATTTACCGACAACGAAGCAGAGGAGAAAAGTGGGACAGCCAATTGACCCGGGTCAGAAACGCATGGCTTATTGGTTGTTTCGCCCAATAAATCGCTAAGCTCGTTCATTGCTAATCAGTTGTTGGAAAGGTTGAGGTTTTAACAAATTTAATAAAACTTTATTTTAAATATAATAAATTAATAAAAAAAAGGTAAATCTTAAATAAACTTATCTTTTTATGTATTCACAAATTTCTGACGTCTTGTGTTCTAGTCTGCTTGCTGTTGAATTTTGGTTTCTTTGAAGTGCTGTATTCTCTGCTGCTTTCTTTTATTTGAATTGATGTGTTCTTGACAGCTTCCAGTTAATTCACCGTGTGTGTTGAGTTGAAAGGCTGTAATCTTGGGTTTTATGGTGTTAATAGGTACCTTACCACTGGTGGGGGGGTACCTATACATAAAGCGAGAGTATGGCTTTGTTAGAGAGTGCCTTACCACTGGTGGGGGGGGGGGGGGCACGTCTTTAAAAGTTTTGGCGTTGTCAACGAGGAGTTTTGTAATATTGTTTATAAGAGCGTGCCTTACCACTGGTTGGGGGCACGTCTATCAAAGCTATATGTTACAGCTTCGAAGATCACGTCGGGGTCACCAATTTAGTGATGGTGACTGTTTTCTTTTGATGTTGAACGTCACCATCTACCAATGAGTAGAGATTCGTGTTCTTCCGTAGTCGCTAAGCTCCACGTCAAATCAACGCTCGACTGAATTTATAAACTTCCTTCTAATATTTTCCTTAAATATTTTTCGTCTCGGTTGGGTCACAATTCTTCGTCCACAGTCCTACGAACTGAAATTGCCTCAAGAGCGTATAGCTCCAGAGGACTTTAAAAACTCGCCTTTGTTGCAAGGACTTTTTATTTGAATTGGCAACCAAATGGTTGCCAAGAAATATTGCAAATAATAAAAAAGAATTCCGTTAACTAATCGAGAGAGATATTTATTGTAATTTTTTATAAGTTACATCTATTGCGGTTGAAGACCTGAATTCAACTGACTAGTTCTTTAAACATATTTTTTTGACTTAAATAAAATATAACAAAATTCATACACAATTATTTCAACCTACTTAGATAACCTTTACAACAAGTGAATAGGCAACGTATTTTGAACGAACGAAACCTAAAATGAAAACAAACATTATAAATGTTTCAAAAAATTCTTAAAACCATAATCCGAACTACTGTGTGTCCCCACAGTGCATTATACTGTAAAAAATGTGTGAAATTGGGAAGAATTCTGTGAAAATTAACTTAATTAAAAATCTGGAAAAAGTGAAAAAAATTGACATTTCTGAAAAATTATTTTTTATTCTTTATCTCCTTGGTTACCTATCACAATTTTTAAAATTAAAGTAGCCATATAAGTGAAAAATAGAAAGATTTTTTGCAAATGCCCTCTAAATGAGTGGCAGTAGCAGCAGCGATACTGGGTGGAGTAAAAAGCCCCCCAAATTAAGGAAGAAGAAGGAGCGAGGAATAAAAGTCGACCTCGGATTATTTTTAAAAAAAGTGCCCACCGAAGAGGCAAAAAAAGGGCCCACTGAAGTGGCCAAAATGCAGAAGGATGCAACAACTGTCGCCTCTGTGTCTTGTGTGTCTCCGTCATCCGGCGGAAAAAATGTATCAGCTTTGATAAAAGCAGGGACCACTGTCAACACCAAGACAGTACCAGCGACAACTGCGACGACAGCACCCGCTGTCACTGCGACAACAGCACCAGCTGTCACTGCGACAACAGCACCAGCTGTCACTCTGACGACGGCCCCAAAAGGAGTGCCGAAATCACCAAAACTGTCGGATGTCGTTAGAGCTGCGTCGAAAGATGCTCCAGCTCCGACCACCGTCATAATGTGGCCGAGTCTATCCGGGGCGACGAAAGCCGCATCCAGCAACCCAGCGCCAAAGGGATCAGCACCAACCAGTTCAGGGGTAGTTGTAGGCAGTAGCTACGCCCAGCAGGTAAGTGGTAGCTCCACTAGAAGTACATTCATAACAATTTCAGGTAGTTATGTGACTCCTCGTCAGCCCCCGCCTGATTTAGGCAAGTCTCGGCCTGGATCGGGCGCGGACCTGCAAGGGCTTTTTGACGCCCAGTGGCAGGACGATAGGTACGATATGTACTTTGAGCGCCTCCGTGGAGTTGCACAAAGTACATACCTGCGAGCCCTGTCACAGGTCGTCCCATTGGAGAAGATATTCTCCTTTGGTCTGGTCGGACGCGGTATGGTGGAGGTGTATTGAAACGTCCACGAAGCTGATGCTTGAGGGCATCGATGTGGGCGGTAGACACCTCCAACCGTACCCGGTTATAGTGAAGCCGACGAGAGTCTGCTTTTCCCGGGTCCCACTTCGAACTAAGTCACAGGACCTCGAAGCCTTCTTGCAAAGGTTTGGCAAGGTTCACGGCAAAGTTCGAGCGGTTCCATTGAAAATTGGGGACCAAGGTCTGGGCAAGGGCATCCTCAGTTCTAGCCGGGAAGCATACGTCTCCCTAAACCAGGGATGTGTGCTTCCAGAGGGCTTCTTCTGGAGCATGCTCAGGTCCAGAAATTGGATTGAGGTGAGCACCGAGGCAAGATGTTTCGCCTGCCATCAGGTAGGGCATTTTGCTGCAGACTGTCCCAAGAGGGAGAGGAAAGTGGCTGAAGACGCTGTGGAGCGTACACCTGCATCTGCAGTTGTACCCGCAGTAGTGCTTTCGCCCAGTTCTGCGCCTGCTCTCTTGGAGCAAACTGCAGAAAAAGTGCCCGAGGAAAGTACTCCAGAGGCAACTCCGGTCCTGGCTGCAAACGGTGCCACCTCAACACGGGTAGAAGCAGTGAGCTCGGATGAGGAGCTCACCTAGTCAGGTCAGGAGAGGAAGAAGAAGAGGCGCACAAAGCGCAAGCCTGACCAGGAGGTCATGCCTGCATCTCCAGGCAGAGGAGACAAAACCTGTCGCTCCGAGTGCGTCGTCGGTGGCATCAGAAGATGTCACTGATGCCCTCTCAGACGTCGAGGTTCTCTCCGTTACCAAAACGGCCGGTCCAACTCAGAGCGGCTACGAATCGTGCGGCAGTACCGCTTCGATGAATAGCCGCTTCGAGGTGGACCCCGATTTGCTGGAGGTGCCGCGGGCGAAGCTTCGCACGATCCTCGATAGCCTCCATTATTAAAAGAGCGGGGACAGGATCTTGAGTATCCTCAAGCGAGAGCTTGGTGAGCCAGCCAGGATCCTGCCCCAGTTATTGCTCTTAAAGCAAGAGGCAAAGAAGCGGGCTCGCTTTAATGAGGTATCGAGGCTCGAGCGCCTCTACAACAAAGTAGTGGATTCCCTCGAAGAGCAGCGCCTGGGCAGGGCGCTTCTTCAATAGAGTCGTACACTCATAATCTGAGTTCAGCTTTCCCCTTGAGTGTGTAGGATAGTCTCTCTGAATACTGGGGGCTTAAGTGCACCTACACGTCTACACGCAATTTTTGAAGACATAAACCATTTTAATACTGACATTGCACTCTTACAGGAGACAAATATCACAATCGACACATTTATACAACTCGAACGAAACACTATATTACACAAAGGTTACACAGTTTTTGCCACACCAGCTTCTCGTAGAGGATCTGGTGTGGCAATTGCTGTGTCAAACAGTTTTACACTACCGTCTCCTGTATACACAGACATCTGCTCAGGTTTCGCGTCTTCCTTAGAATTTGGGTGACTTCAACTGTACACTGGATTCTGCACTCGACCGCCATTCCGGAGTTGAATTCAACTCAGTGAACCCCGCGTTTGCGATTGCGGAACCTAGTCAGACAGCTCAACCCTGTCGATGTCTACCGTTGGCTTAATCCAACGACTAGGTCATACACAAGGGTTTCCCGAAATGTCCGGGGTAGCTTTTCGGGTTCGAGGATAGACAGACTTTACGTCTCGTCTAGCCTTCTTAACTTTTGCGTTAGTGTCACTCATGAAGTGTGCTCATTAAGTGATCACCTTCTTGTTGTGGCGACTAGCACTTTGGTCGAAAAGCGAACTGCTTACTGGATTTTCAACAATAACTTGTTGAATTCAGAGCAGGTCATTGAAGAATTCATACAGTTTTGGCATCAATGGCGAGAAAGGAAAAATGACTACGCGAACCTTAGTCATTGGTGGGATGTTGGAAAGCTTCAGATTCGCTCATTTATCGAGACGAGATTCAATCGAAGCAGTTATATAGCATCGAGTTTGACTGCCGAAGTCACGCGGATTGGTAGGCTTCTGCCCGCGCAACCAGAATTGCTCTCGCAACACGAGAGATTAAAAGAACGGCTGAGAATACAAAATTAGAAACATAGTTTGGATTTTGTACTCCGAAATCAGTCGCGCTGGTTGCGAGAGGGCGAGTCTCCGACCGAGTACTTCTTCCAGACAACACGACGACGTACCGCTTCTTGTGAAGTAGATTCGATTCTTGCCAAATCTGGGCAGCTCCTACACGGCGACGAGCTTGCGGATTATATCCGAAACTACTGCACACGGCTATATGCTGTGCCGATGTTGCTAACATCTACGTCCACGGATGAATTCTTCCAGTACGTTCCTACTTTCTCTAATGAAAGTAGAAAATTCCTCGATGATATGCTTACCGCTACGAAGGATCTTCGCCGTCATACCTCTCCTGGTTATGATGGTCTAACTCCAGAATTTTTTCTACGCTTCAGGAATCTTTTGATTCCAGACCTATTGGAGGTCTTCAGTTCTGCGGTGGTTGGACATACCGAATTTCCCTCAAGTTGGCGGAGATCCGTTATGCGTCTAATTCCCAAGAATGGAGATCTTCAGAGGCTGGGTAACTGGAGGCCAGTTACGTTGTGCAATGTCGAATTCAAGATAGTTTGCAAAGCACTCGGAACTATACTAAGCTCAGTGATAGCATCGGTTATACACCCGGAACAGTCCTACTGCATTCCAAGTCGTACTATTTACGACAACATCGCCCTAGCAAAACACCTTTTTGCCTACCACGAAAAGACTGCTTCGCAGATGGCCATGATTTCGTTAGATCAAGAAAAGTCGTTTGATAGCGTCTCGCATGAGTATCTACTGAGAGTGCTCGATAAATTTGGGCTTCCGTCTAGATGGATTGAGATAATCAGTGGTCTGTATAGAGATTCAGTGATTCTCATAAAGCATAATGGGCATATATTGTCTCCTATTCCGTTTCGTCGGGGTATCAGGCAGGGATGCCCGTTGTCAGGAAAGCTTTATGACTTCTCACTGGAGCCGCTGCTAGTAAATCTTCGTCAATCGTTGAGACAATATTCAGTTCACCTACCATACACTACTATAAGGGCACTTATTCTAAGCAAAAGCCAAGGCCTATGATGTGGGAGGTGGCGGAATCGTTCAGATTCTCCCCTCGGCATACAATGGACCAATACTTGCTTGAAGTATTTAGGTGTGTATATCGGGCTCGATGGTAAAACACGTAATCGCCGTATGGCTCTGGAGAAACTTTCCGGAGCAGTGAATTCGTGGCGGACAAGATTGTTCCCCCTTTCGCTGAAAGGACGTGTAGTCGTTGTCAATTACCTGATTACCTCGTCCATCTTTCACCTGCTTAAGTCGGAGTGCTTCGAGGAAGGCTTCGTTAAACTTTTGCAGGCAAAAATCATTGACGCATTTTGGGGGGGAAGAATATGGGTCGCTGAAAGCACACTCTGTCGACCAGTAGCGGAGGGTGGATATGGTCTTACGGACATGGTCATTAAAACTCGTTGCCTTCAGATCAGAGCATTCCAACGAGTGTTCCGGTTTGAAGACAGCTTGATTTCTCAGCTGTGGGTAAGTTCCTTGGGGGGTGCCGGCGTAGGAAAGCATTACTATCTGCTTTCAGTCGCCCACCCCATCCGCACGACTGGTCTCAGGATATTATCTCTACGATCACGACCTGAGGCAGAATAAGACCGGCATTCCATTTGCAATGGGATGAAATTGGGTACGGGGATTTTTAGCTATACCGATCAGGTTAAATCCTGAATTAGTGGATTCGGTGTTCAGTAATGCTCGAGGTGTAACAGCCGATACAGGAAAGCTTACAGTTCTCGGAGATATCGTTGATGCCTCTGGGAACATACTAATACACCCACATACAACACAATTAAACCAATTGGTTGATACAGCACAAGAGCGCTTCAGCCAACTTAGTACCAGGTCGCCTGGCACAGAGGTGGTGAACGCTTTCGTGGTGAATCAATCGCCGCACACGCCATTCAGTACACTAACAACACGTCGGCTGCGCGATCTATTTGCAGATGCGTTACCTGCAGAACACTTAGGTGTTAATAGATGGAGCGCACATCTCGGGGTAGAATTGGGAGTTATCGGAGGGGTGACTAGCAGAGTGGTCTACAGTTATCCGTCCAATTATAGAGACTCTGATATAGCATTCAAACTGCTACATTATAGCCTCGTGCATCCAAATCAGATGTCGCACATTGACCAGAGCGTTCACGTCTGTGGGGTGAAGGAACTTTGTTCCACCGAAACTTCACATTCCGGCCTTGTGCGAATTGATGCTACTGGTCCGTCACTTGTGCCAGATAATCTGCCCGCGTTTCGGCATTACTTGGGCCGTTTTTACTTGGGCCAAGGACATGCAGCCAGGTGAATTGTTTAATTAGCTTTGTTCTTACACTAGCTAAATCAACAGTTCATTTGTATTGCATGCGGATCGAGCCTGGGCAACAGGCCACTGACACACAGTTACATACACGTGCACTTAAGAGACACTTCGTTGTTAGGCTGAGTAAACGACTCCGTCTCGAGTTTATGGCAACGAACGCCGACACATTTAACTGTACCTGGCAGCCGCTAGCGTCTGTGCAGAATGGTAGTCTCACTTTTCAGTGGTGACAATAGGCCGCAGCCTTGTAGCATCTTGTCCGCGGAGCTTCTCTCCGCTTTGGATTTGCTGCAAGTGCTGCGGGGAAACTGATTCTACCGTTGGGAGAGAAGAACTGAGTGGATGATGGGATCAGTTTGCAGATGTCTACGACTCTGCAGACTGGTCCCGCGGGACTCTATCGCGTTCAAAATTTCTCGTGCGTTCGTATAGAACACTTGATGCTGAGTGTTCCGGGGGAGTAGAAAAGTGGCGAACGTCCCTGCGGAGAGCGTTTCTCCTTGGAAGCAAGAAGTAGGTCTTGATGCAGTGACTTCCCCCGGTGCTGCGTTTATCCCCGGGAACACTCAGTGTTCAGTGTTCTAGTTGTTCAAAATTTTCGGTTTCATTTTCGGTTCTTTTTTGGTCAGTTTAGGCTTAATTTACATATATTTTCAAAATTTCAAGGAACTCTTCCTGGAGCTACCACTTACCTGGTAGCTTTCTAAATTTGTTGATAATTTTTGTTTCTTTTTTACAGTTCTACTAATTTCGATACTACGCTTTTTATTGTCGTCCCTTATCTTTATCGTTTGTTTCTAGCTATTGTTCTTATATTGATCTTGTTCTTATATTGTTCTTGTTCTTATATAGTTTTTGTTCATTTTATTACTCTTGTTCTTTATTGTTTTTATTATTCTATTGTTCTTGTTCGTTCATTCTTGCTTAACCGTTATTTGTTTCTGTTTGTATATAATTTATAGGTTAAGTAGATTCTTTTTTGTCTCTTTTTTTAGTATTTTAACATTTCCATTTATAACGTTTGTGCCAAAATAAAATGCCATAATTACATAAAAAAAAATTATTTTTTAACTAGCATATAGGTTATTTTACAATTTTCTTATTCGTGAATTTTTCTTAATCTTAATTTTTCGTATGTACCCATCTTCTATAATACAATTTACATAGTCCAATTCAATTACTTTATATGGTCCTTTGTATAAACGATCTAATTTCTTTCTATTTTGGACTGTTAATTATACTTGGTTGCCTATTTTTAATATTAGCGGGTTACAGTCGGTTTTACTTGTCTCATTTCGTGATTGTTTTGAAGCTTCTAAGTATTGATTTGCTTTATTTAGTGCGTTCTGTAGTCTAAATTTTACTGCCTTCCTGTACAAGTCATAATTATATACCGGGTCTAGTTGGCTAGTGAAGAGTTCTGATGGAATGCTGAAATTTTTAGCGAAAATATGTTCGAATGGCGTGTATCCATGCACAGTGCTTGGTGTGGTATTGTAGGAGAATGTGTAGTAAGACGTCCATGTATCCCAATCATCTCTGTTATCGTTTACGAAACATCTTAAATATTCATTAAGACATTTGTGATTTCTTTCTAACGCTCATAGTTTCTGGGTGTGCTGCCGTCGCGAAGAGTTGTTTGATTTTCAAAATTTTACATATTGCTGTGAAAATCTAATTTGTATATTCTGTTCCCAAATCTGATTTGATTTTGCTCATCGGCCCGTATATTAATATGAACCCATTGACTATTGCGTGAGCGATAGTGTTTGCTTCCTTGTATTTTGTTGGGATTATCACAACGTACTTACTTAAATCGCACTGCATCGTTACTGCGTATCAGTTGCCATTTGCTGTTTTAGTGAATGGTCCTCTACGAAGAAAGAACTAAACGGAATGGCTATACCGTGTAAAAATCCTGTACGTGAGTGAAGCATCTCGTTTGTGGAAGAAGTATGGGGGACGAAAGGGTGACTTTAATTTCGTCAATAAGAAGAAGATACTTAAATTTATGCTTACTACCTAAGTTTAAAGTACTTATTGGCTAACATAATTTCCTAACAGTTTAATCGGTTATCACTAATGCTAAATACTCTCATCATTGCTAAATACTTAAATCCAGTGCATTCACTTGTAAGTATCAGGTGACTTACTTTCTTTAAGGGGGTGTAACATAGGTAGCTACCAAATGGGATTCCTCACGCCATGTCCATAATTTCGGAGGTGGAATACAATGGATAGGATGCATCCGGGCGCCAGGCCCCTTTGGAAAAAATTTTTATCTCAGGTCGAACAAAAAAAACGAAACCGGATTCAAGCTAGGGAATTCCCGAAGACTCGTCTACATGGGTACCATAAAGAAAAAACGCAAACTATACCACTTACGTCAACTGACTGTACCGTGGGGTTTTTATGAAACATCGTAAATTATTAATTAATTAAAACTCAGTTTTACTTGTTTCAAACTTTATTTTTATTCCGATACGCGTATTTCGGCTTATGAGGCCATTTTCAAGGGAGTCAAATACAAACTGATTCTAGTGCTTATACCACTTAATTGGACCCGATCTCTCTATTACCTCCAACTTTGCCGGTTCTAGCTCGTCGGGTGGGCGTGGGAAGAGATCTAATCCATAAAAATACCAAATTGGGGAAATTCAATGAAGGAAATTTAATAAAATTAAAGAGTAGCAAATATGGGGGGCAATGTAATTAATTCCATGGCAAATAGAAAAAAAACTTTATGCAATTCTACGGCAAGCAGACCTCGAACCTCGGACCGCTGATCCCACTGACCAACAACTCTCGCTCGAGACCATTTCTCATCCGTAAACAACTGATCATAATGCGAAATTAAAATACGACTCTGACAACTTGGGCACAGCAAAAGTCACTAATTAATCTTCATTGATGTCACTCTCCATTTATTTCAATAATACAAAAAAATTCCAACTATTCGTGAGACTACCGTATAATATTGTCAACAAATTTTTATCTATATCGATTATGACTTTGTTAAATAAATTTTAAATTTATTCAAAACAATTCTGGTTGCAAAATCCTCTTTTCTTCATTGCCCTTGAGCCGACTAAACAATAACATCTGGTCATAATTATCTCAATCACTTATTGAATTCACTGTCAAGGCTCTATTTCTTTATTGCACACTTACTCAGCTCAATATTTTCAAAAAAAGGTTATCATATTATTTCTTTTGTACAATCTGCTAATAATCCGAAATTATTAATCTACTGATTAAAGAATTCTATTTGTTTACTTCACACGTACTTAGCTCAATATTTTCAAAAAGGAAATCAGAATGTTTTTTTTTGTGTAATTTATGAATAATCCGAAATTATTACCTTACTAAATAAAGAATTACACTAGTTACTGGGACTCACTTCAAGTTAGTGATATAGAAAAAATATTTTATATGATATAATCGATTGTGTAAATGTGTATAATGAATGAAAAAAAAATTATAATAAATTTATAGTACCTACCCGGCAGTATCCAAAAGCTTTTGGTGTGCCGGTTAAAGCTGACCTTAATAGTTGAAAATTGGTAATCCTATTAAATTTGACTAAATTAAATGAAATTCCTAATCCAGTGACACGTGCAGGTGAATCTAAATTATTCGGGTGCAAGATGATCATTCTTATAAAATTATCCTTTTCTCAGTAAGAAAGAGCCTTCTTCCTTTCGCCCTTAATAGCGATTTGGGTTGTTTTCCTTCGTTATACGATTACGAATTCTGAGGTGAATTCGGAAGTGTTGGAAATTAACTTGGAAATGTTAATTTAGGTTAGGATTGCACAAGGGGCAAGTAACAGGCGCTCACCTTAATCTAGCTTTTTTTTAAACTCTTACGCTAACGTCCAATTTTGCCAACTTAGCAGGAAAATTACGATATCCCCATTTTCTCGATCTCTTCTTAGTAACATGTGCCAGAACATTCTGGCAGGTGTAGCAGTAGCTTCAAATTTAATTGTTAATTTTTAATTAAAATTTCATTAGTTTTATTATATTATTTCAATAAAATATTTTTTTTTAAATCCACTTTAATAATATTCAATCAGACAAAATAACTGTCAAATATATTTTAGTCAACTTCAATAATGGCAAATATATTTAGTCACTTCGATAAATTTTCAATAGTGTGTAACACAAACACTTTGAAAAATATAATAATCACTCATTCATTGACAATAAAATGCTGTACTCTATACAAAGAAATATAAATGATTTTTAGTCTAGCCAGAACAACCGAACTGGTAACATAAAAAATAAAATTAAAATAAAAGTTTTAAAATAAAAAAATTAAGAAATACGTTTTTTTAATTACAAATATATTGTATCTCAAGGTTTTCAGATACAAAAGGAAGTTCTAGGATTTAGGACTCTAAACCTACGCCCCATATAAATTATTCATATTACCTTACAACCCCGATATGATCCCGATATATTTTTTTTCTCAATATACTATAGGAAGAAAGAAGAAAAGAAACAAAAACGAAAACAACGATGGTACGTGTTTTTATATTTAAAATTACTTTCATTATACCACAACTACATAATTAAAAAATCATAAACTACATTTCCTCATATTTTCAAAATATTTATCTTAATAAAATATTTTTTTTCTACTAAAAATAATATATATTTTTTTCTCAATATATAGTCATTCTCGAAATATCAATATAACTTGAAAGTGATAATAAGGGGTTGTTCTTTCATTTTGTGATTCGCGAAGTTAAGTTTCGTTAAAATCAGTGTGCAATTAAAAAAAAGTTAAATTTTACTTTAAAAAAAAGTACATAAATACAACCATGATGACTAGTGCAGATGAGTCAAACTTTTCACAACAAACTTCACATACAAATACTACAAATTTAATTTAAAAAAATTATGTAGCCACAACTTCAATCAAACTACCAAGCTTTTGGACTCCATATCCAGAAGCTTGGTTCATTCAAGCCGAAGCCCAATTTTCTTCTAAACAAATAACGGTAGACGAGACAAAATACAGTCACGTTGTTCAATCTTTACCAGTGGAAGTCATAACAAATGTCCTAGATTTTTTACAAAATCCTCCACTTCTCATTAAATATGAAAGTTTGAAGAAAACTCTAATCAAACGATTTACTTAATCGGAAGAAAAAAGTTAGAGCAACTTCTATCTACTACCGAAATCGGAGATAGAAGACCTTCCGAATTCTATCGCTCTATGGAAATTCTTGCAGGCAATTCATCCACATTTAGCAAATCTTTAATTAATAAAATATGGATAAGAAAATTTCCGGCAAATATCAACATAGCCTTAATATCTTCCGGAAAACAAGATAATAAAGAACTTTTAGATTTGGCAGATAATATATATGATATTTCCAAAATTCAATTTATATCGGAAATAAACAAAAATCTACCAACACCAAATTACAATTTTATAGATAACAATTTTCTTTTGACAAAAATAAATAATTTAGAAAACAAATTAGAAAATCTCGAAAATTTAATAAAAGGATTATCATGTCAAAACCAACCTTCTTATTCACGTTCTAGAAACAGATTGAGAGATCGTTCATTCTCTAGAAACAAACTTACAGACAAGTTTCAAAATCTAGAGCTAAAAATTCTTATTGTTGGTACCACAATAAATATGGTACCAAAGCGAATAAATGCATTTTGCCGTGTTCTTACAAAACTATTAATAATCAAAAAAACTAATTAATCCCTCAGTGAACAATATATTTAACAATAACATTTCTAAACGTTTATTCATTTTTGACAAAGAAAACCAATTCAAATTTCTAATAGATACAGGTGCTTCAGTAGTACCTAACGAATTCTTTAGAAAATTTTACAAAGACCCAAACTTATATTTATCCGCAGCAAACGGTTCTACCATTAACACTTATGGTACAAAACTACTTAAAGTAGATTTCGGTCTTAGGAGAGAATTCATTTTCCCATTTATAATTGCTAATGTCAACAAACCCATCATCGGAGCAGATTTTTTAACAAAATTTAATTTACTTGTCGACTTAAAAAACAAAAGATTACTCGACGGTACAACAACATTAAGTGTTAATGGAATCACGGTAAACGCAAATACTCCAACTCCTCGTGACTATGCATTAACGCAACTACCTCGTTATAATATTCCAGTTAAACATAACATAGTACATCGCATAGAAACTAAAGGACTACTTCTTTTTTCCCGTTTAAGACGTTTAGAGATAAATACAAAATTGCAAAATTAGATTAGGTCTGTGCCAATTATCGTATTCTTTAGAATCTCCTCCACTACATCTAGTAGCAAAGAAAAATTCTACAGATTGGCGACCATGTGGAGATTATCGCAGTTCCTGATAGATACAAATTACCAAACATACAAAATTTCTCACTGAACTTAAACGGTTGCACCAATTTCTCAAAAATTGATTTGGTAAGAGCTTACCACATAATTCCAATGACTAAGGAAGACATACACAAAACAGCTATTACAACTCCATTTGGATTATTTGAATTCACTAGAATACCTTTTGGTCGAAGAATGCTGCACAAACATTTCAAAAATTCATGGACCAAATCATTAAAAATTTAGATTTTGCTTTTATCTATAATGACGATATTTTAGTTGCCAGCAAATCTGAATCCGAACATAAAAATAATTTAAACCAAATTTTTAAACAACTATCAGATTTCGGAATCAATATCAATCCATCCAAATGCATTTTCAGAGCTGGAACTTTGGGCTTCCTCAGTCACAAAATAACAAAAGAAGACATCTTACCTTCAGAAGACAGAGTCCACATTATTAACAATTTTCCTTCTCCAAATTCTATTAAACAAATTCAACAATATATAGGCATGGTTAATTATTACCATAGATTTATTCCAAATCTTGCCAAATTACTAAACCCAATTCATACTCATTTGGCTTTACTTCTGAAAAAGAAACCAAATAACGCTAAAAAATTTTCTTGGCCAGTACAATATGAAGACCAACTTAATAAAATTAAACAATCATTTTCAAAAGCAACTTTATTAATTCATCCTATTGAAAATGCCAAACTCAATTTAACCGTAGACGCTTCTGCCAGCGCTGTTGGTACAGTTCTACAACAATCCAATGCAAACCATTGGGAACCCATTGCATTTTTCTCTAAAAAATTAAAAGAAGCAGAAATCAAATATTCAGCATTCGACCGAGAACTTTTGGCATTATATCTAGCCATCAAATATTTTAGACATTTTCTAGAAGGTCGAGAATTTATAGCTTTTACATACCACAAAAGACAAAGAAGTCCAAGACAAACTAGACATCTGGACTATATTACCCAATTTACCATATCAAAGGCAAATCAAACACAGTAGTAGATCTAAAATTTCTATCGAATACGAACATTCAAAATATAGTAATACCAAATCTGATTTAAAAAATGTTGCTGAGTACCAAAATAGTGACGAAGAACTTACATATCTTTTGATAACTCAACATAACAGACCAGATAATTCAAAATATAAGCTTGTAAAAATAAAATTAAACACTTCTGAGTCTGACATTTGTTGCGAAGTTTCTACTAAAAATTCACGGTCCTATATACCCGAAGAACTTCGAAAAATTATTTTTAATACCATTCATAATTTGTCCCATCCAGGAATTAGAACATTTCTAAGTACTTTTGGCCTGGAATGAATACATATATTAACAATTGGACTAGAAATTGTGTCAATTGCTAAAAAGCCAAAATAACCAAGCACACAAAACCAGAAATTGGTAAATTCGAACTACCCAAAGCAAGATAGATAGATAGATTTACTCGTTGGCCAGAAGCATACCCAATCAAAGATATTCAGGCAAGCACAATTATCCATACGTTATACGAACAATATTTTTCACGTTTTGGTATTCCACTAGAAATTAACACAGATTATGGTACTCAATTCGAATCCAAATTATTCGAAGAATTTACAAAAATTTTAGGATCACATCGAATCCGCATCACTCCTTATCATCCACAATCAAACAGAATGATAGAACGGTTTCACCGACAATTAAAAGCAGCCATACGCGCTCGTGACGGCCAAAATAATTGGGTCACACAATTACCTGCAGTCCTCTTAGGTTTCTGAACCACGATTAAAGAAGACTTGAAATATTCTCCAGCAGAACTTGTTTATGGACAACCTCTTCGCGTTCCAGGAAAATTTATCATTAACAACACTTCAACAATTCATGATCCATTAAATTTCTTAAGTAAAATCAGATCTTGCATAAATAACTTTAAACCCTCTCTCGAAATCAAAATTCTAAAATCTACGTACCTAAAGATTTAAAAGAAACAGAATTTCGACAGAATTCGACAGAAGCAAATCTTCTTTACAAAACCCATATGAAGGCCCTTTCAAAGTATTAAACAAACTTGACAAATATTATCAAATCGCCTACCGTGGTAAGGCAACGAACATTTCAGTCGACATACTAAAACCAGCATTTATCGAACACACAGAACAAACAATTACACCAATCAAAAACAAGCCAAAAACAAAGTAAAATTTCAATTATAACTTCTTATTACTAACAATTATTATTATTCATCATATTCTTAATTTTGAGATAAAATAACTGTCAAATATATTTTAATTAACCTGTACACTTCGATAAATTTTGAATAGTGTGAAACACAAACACCTTGAAAAATATAATAATCATTCATTCATTGACAATAAATACTGTACTCTATACAGAGAAAATTATGAACAAACTTTCTATGTATGAATTGTAAAGTAGGATACAAAAATTGTAAATATAATTTTTAGTCTAGCCAGAACAACCGAACTCGTAACATAAAAATAAATTTAAAATAAAGTTTGAAAGTAAAAAAATTAAGAAATACTCTTTTTTAATTACAAATATAATGTATCTCAAGGTTTTGCAGATACAAAAGGAAGTTCTACGATTTAGGGCTCTGAGACTACGCCCCATATCAATTAGGAGCTCCATATTACCTTACAACTTCAGCAGGAATCCTGCCATACTAATCACTGTGATTCAGAGCGCACTTTACCGAGTAAATTAATTTTACATCACTATAGGTTACTTAATTTATGAACTATTTTACAGAATCCGAGGGATTTCTTAATTTCACGCACTTGTGGAAATAACCATGTTACCAGGCACACTTCAAAACCAAAAATGACGGAATGGCTTACGGTGATAACAAGCAGCCCATCAATCTTAACCGTGTACCGTTGTTACTAAGTAATGTTAAAGCGCGTACTGGAATACTAGCACCGCCCCTTCCGCACTACCGGAATCATACTTGGTTGCAGTTTACTATAAATTTACCAGTACGATTTACTAAAGCCAAAATTAATTTAAAACTCGACGCAAATGCTAACCTATTTATTACTTAAGTAATATCGTAAGTTCATATAAATGTGATCTGTAATATTTATCAATGGGAATTTATCTGCAATAATAACTAGCTCCGGCTCAAACCTACTCATGGCGGCGAATATTTATTCTTGTCGTATATTGGAAATTTGGTAACGACATCTATTAGAATTAATTAAACTTGGTAATCGTTAATTGAGTAGTGTTGAGATTGTTTGGTTATTCCTTACTTTATCGGTTTGGCTTATTACTAAACCAGGATGAGGTTAAATTGTGAATTTTTTGCAATCCGATTTAGCGATTGTTACAGGGGGAATACCAAGTAAACGGCCGATGTGTGAAATTCCTGCCCAGTAAAAAAATATAGGTGCACGAATTAGAGTCTGCGCTCGGGGCAGAGGTAAACGGCGTCCCTGATACAGACTCAGGAAATGATGCTACAACAAATAGTAAAAACAAAAAAGTTTCGTTATTGCGTTTACTCGTCCTTGACATTTTTCGTTTCTGGAAAAAAAATTAGCGTAAAAACTGAAAAACTCGATTTTTTGCAAGTTATTGTTTATAAACAATTGTTGATAAAATTTTTTTTTAAAATGGAGAATGTTAAAGACTAAACTCAAGTGTTTTACATATCTGGTACGAATTTCAAGACAATCGATCGAGCGGTTTTTTTGCAAATAGGGACGCCGTTTTAAATACCTGGTTTTCGGGAAAACGTGTTTAAAGTTTTGCTATGAGAAAACAGTGTTTTTCTTTTAACTTACGATCAAACAAATTAATCAGCGATGCCTGGTCCATACATTAGACCCTCTGATTCCTGGAGAAATTTTTCGATTCTTTGCATTCGAGCGACAATTCGGGCTTCTTTGGTCTCTTCGAACGTGGCACAAAAATACACCTACTCACATTTACAACTAAAAAAGTAAGACAAAAATATGCATACTACCTTCAATTCAGTTTAAAATTTTGAACAAATATTCTTGAATAGTTCTACAATTAAATCATGTAAAAAAAGCTAATTTTTTTAACTAGTTACTTGGTATTCCTCCCTTAATTGCTCGCGAGCTTCTTTTTGCTGCGCTATGCACTTTCCCGTCGGTCAGTGCTTTGATTCTTTGTTTGTTTATATTCTTTCGACACGAAACTTGAGTGCCGTGATTCAGCTACTGCCTGGCTTTATTTATGTTAACCTCAAATTGCAAAGTGTAATTTGTGGTAGGTCAGGATTGATATTTATGTCCACTTAATGGATTTGAGTATTTAGGTTACTACACAAGTCCGGGAAATTTGATACTCTCCACAGTTAGCAATTCTGTAATAAAGAATTCCCATATCGTTTCCATTTCCCACTATGATGGGATTAATTAACCCAAGCGGATCGAAAAGGCTAGCGATAGTTGAGAGAACTGTTTGATAGCGTCAACTCTATCAATTCTAATGTGTTTTTCTTTATCGCTTTCTGAAATTCCATTTAGAAGCTGAGGGCAATTAGTGCACCATTTTCGTAGAAAGAAGCCTCCTTTTACGCAATAGACAGCCTACCACATGACGAATTTTAATGGCTTCTTCAAAATCATGCGCGCCCGAAAGTACATCATCTACGTGAAAGTTAATTTTGGTGAGTAAAGATCCCGCAGGATATGTGGTTGCTTCATCTTGAGCTAACTGATTCAAGCAACGAGTTGCTAAAAATGATGTTGACGAAATCCCATATGTAACGGTTGGAGTTTGAAAATGCCGAGAGGAACCTTGGGACTTTTCCGCCATAATATACACTTTAAGTAGTCATCTGGGCTTTGTACTTGTTTTTGTAACCATCGAAAACAACACGCAATTTTGTACTGGAGCTATCTGGCTTT
This sequence comes from Leptarthrus brevirostris, assembly GCA_964036015.1. Taxonomy (NCBI): domain Eukaryota; kingdom Metazoa; phylum Arthropoda; class Insecta; order Diptera; family Asilidae; genus Leptarthrus; species Leptarthrus brevirostris. Next base: position 74,794,160 of record OZ038375.1, read on the forward strand.
AGCACGCAGTGATGTGGTAAGAAATAGTGGATATATTCTACTAGATCATTCGAATTTATTTGTATCATGTGCTTTAAATCCTCATATTCCTGCATAAAGTTTGTGTGCTGGGCCTCTACGTCGGCATTACGCACTAATTTAGATTCCAATCGGAAAAACGTTTTTTTCGATATCTCTAGGGAGTCACTTAATACATCAGGACTTTCACGAAAGGGAAGACGAACAGAGTATCTTCCAGTTTTAAGTCTCATATAGTTTTGTACAAAATGAGACCCGCACTCACTCTCTTCTGCGGTGAATCCAGTAGTTTTTGAAATTTTATTTTGAATTTCCCAAAATTTTTTAATAAGGTTATCACAATTCAGTTCTGCATACGATTGACATGATTGAATTGCTGTTGCAGTATAACATGATAGTTTATGATGAGTTGAGTTAAAGGACCCAGATATGATCGAACCAAGACCAGTTTTCAGAAGTACAGGCATTTGTTCACCCAATTTTACTTGCCCCACCGATAAGAGTACAAAGAATAAGCCTGCTCCAATTTATATGTCTATTTCTTTAGATACATTGAAGTTAGGATCAGCAACGTGCGTGAACGAAAGTTTGGCGCAAATATGATAAATTTGCGAGAGGATTATTTAATTTTCCTGTTCTAATATCGGAGGACCCTTGTTAAGAATTCCAAGCCTTTTTGGAATACGGATTTTTGCAGGACGAGAAGCGGAAGTGAAAACGCAGACGTGTAGAATCCAAGAGAGAGTTTATTTTTTAAGCTTTTACAATATATATGAGCTCTCAGCCGGGTACGAATCAATCTTACCAACATCTTCAATAAAATATCTCAAACGATGCGATTACAAATGTAACAAAGTTTATTGTGTTCTGTTATTACCTTTAGGTTTACAAATATTGTAAATATTATGTTTAACAATAGAGTACAAAAATGCAATGTGTAGATAAAGCTTAACAGGTAGGCCGCATTTAGCCTGGTTTCGACTTCCTGAAATGTTGTCGGTACCTCTGAGGCCAACAGTTTGTATGCTCCTCCGCGGAGACTTGTGGGGAGGATCTTGAGGAAAGCGTCGTGTTCCTCGTCGGAGAGACACTGTTTGGCCTGGCGGCAACAACCCAGGAATGTTTGCAACTCTGAACCGAGATGAGGGCTTGGCTCACCTGAAAAAATGGGCACCATTTGCGCAGTTAGTTTGACCACTTTTGCATAGTCTGCCATTGTGCGTGGCGTAGTTACTTGTTTGCATACAAGTGGACTAGCAAAATTTTCTTCTGAGCTTTCCTCCGTAAGGGATGTTTCCAGCCAATCGAGCAATACATTTTCCGCAGAGATCTGATCGTCGGTGGTTTGGTTGGTTTTGTCGGTGGTGGAGTCTGTGCTTATATTCAAGGCTCTTAGCGCGGGAATTCTGTAAATTGGACAATCTACTCTTTAAAACGGTTAGTGTCCTCTTTCAATTTGTATATTTTTGCGAGACTTTCTCGCGTTGTTTAGTTATCCCCTGGTCGAGAGTTATTTAGAAAACTATTAAGGCTTACTTGATAATTTGGCCCTGGGAGGACCGTACCACTTCTTAGGCGAGCTTCTGGACGTTGAGGCACGGGCAAGGGACCGGTGACTGCTGCAGTTGTTCGGTGTCCTGTATGTTCGCAGGTGGATTCTGCGGATGACACGGCCGCTGGAGCTGGAACTGTTGATTGACGAGAAGGTTGAGGTTTTGCCTGCACGGACGCGTTGTCCTTTGTTGCGCCCGGCGTTGAAGTTGAGGGAGCTGTTGGTGGTGTGTTGTCTGTTGCTGTTTTAGGCGATGTTACTTCGCCGGTGGGCATATACCTCCCAATTTGGGCTTGGATGAAGCCCGCTAAAGTCCTGCGGTGGCACTTGGGTGAGTGAAGTGCAGTTAAGTGCGTACTCGCCTGGAGCAGAGGCAGTCAAGTTGACTAACTCCGAGGGTTGGTAGTGACTTGTCGAGCAATTGACGACTCAACAGTGGTCAGAGGTTTCCCTTGCCGCTAATTTGTAAGATCAGGGTTTTTAAAGCACTTACGGTTGTTTAGGCTTCAACCAATCGGTTCTGTTTTATTTGTTACAGCGACTTGCAGTGTTTGTTATCAACGGAAGGAATTCCGTGCCGCAGCCAAAACGAACTAGTCTCTAATTTGAATAATAATATTTTGGTAATTACTAACTTCTTTCCAGAAACATTAAACTTTCCCTTTAAGTTCTTATTACTTAATTAGCCTTTCGTTATGTAGCCTAATTTCTGAAATCAATGACTATTCAATTTCCATACTAGCAATAATTCTGTAATTACTTTTTTCTTTTCACATACATTGAACTTTTCCTTAATGTTTAAAGTGCCGGACCGACCTTTTTCTCGAGTTGAAACCCAGACCTTTTCGACGATCATTACCGATATTTCAGACTCTTCGATTCTATTTTCATAGAATCGTGAACAGCCGATCTACATGAAGAAAAGAGCTTTCGCCCTTTTTGTTCGTTTTTGGCTTTTGCCCTGATGTAGATGGCTGTCATTGGACAGGTTTGCTGTATATCGTTTTCGTTCGCGCTGATTAAGCAAATTTCTTATGCTTATTGTATATTTGGCTACCGTGTTAAAGGAATGTCGACGGTAACCCAAGCGCATTGTTTATCATGACTTCGTTTTGAATATGTTGCAACTTAGTTTCAACATAATTCGATATATGGAATCCAACTCATTAAATATTTGTCGGTTTTTATTTCTATTTTTTCATGAGTTGGATTTCAATATTAACAACTTTGTTGAAATATAATTCGATGTATGAAATCCAACTCATTACCAATGACAGATGGGATTCTATGGAATTTGGCTTATCTTAGAATAAGCGAATCCAATCTGTAACATTAGCAAATGTCAATGACACAGAAAATGATGACCTTTACGCACGAATAGAAAGACTTTCTCACGATTGCGAATAATTTACCAAAGATTGAGCAAACGGGAAAAAAATACATAAAATTCTGTCAGAAAGTCAAGCATGATTTCGCACCGGGTACTCTACGATTGACAATATATATAACCTTATGACTATATTTTATTGACTTTAAGTCAGCCTTCGACACAGTTGTACGTAGGTTGTACGTGGTTGCTCCAGCTCTGGAGGTGGGCGGTCCCTCGTCTGTATTGCTTGCAACTGGTGATGGCGGCTCGCCTGGCCCTCGTGATTGTGTGACACGACGTTCCCGCGCTGCCCGTAGGCGTGCCCGCCGAATGCGCGCCATTGATCCCCCTGCTTTACCGAATGTTGCTTCAGTTTGTGCTTCAGCCGCGAATATATCTCCCAGTGCCTCCCAGTATAATCATCACTTAATTTTCCCCTTGAGATCTATTAATGTGTCTCGAAAGGAGGGTTTCAATGCGCAACCACCGAGGTCCTTTTTTGTTTCCTGACTTGATCCATCGACTTCTGTTGACAACGTTATTGGCTACGTGAGGGAGAGGAGTGGTGCTGAAGACTCTGTACTCCTCCGTTGTAAACTTTTAGTAACTCGTCATTCTCAAAGACTCACGTCGTCTTTTAAGTTGACATCGTCCTCGGATCTTTTCAAAATAATGTCTGCCCCCGATTTCTGGCCCGAGAATATCATTGCACACGAGCTTGTGCGCCGTCGTAGGGTTGCGGGAAGCACTCAGAATAGAGTGTTAGAAACCAAAAAAACTAAGTACGCTATCCCTTTACTACCAAAATGTGAGGATATTAAGAAAAAGAACAAACCAGTTATTTCAGGCTTCTTTTGCCTGTTGTTACGATGTCATCGCTCTGACCGTAACGTGGCTTCATAACGGTTTTAATGATGCTGAAATTTTCGATGTTTCCTATTAGATTTTTCGTAAGGATAGATACTCTGACTCCATGACTCGTGGGGGCGGCGTGCTGGTTGCATGCAAATCACATTTGGATTGCGGCTTGGTTGATGTACCTACCTTTTCCGACACGCTCATAATTGAGCTCTTAGCTCGTAAGATATCTCTGATGAAGATGCACATTTTCCTGCTTTGTTGTTATATACCTCCAAACTTGACAAACTATGCTGATGCAGATGGTAGAAATTGTTACGATATTTTAATTCTAAGCCTAGATTTTATTAATAATATGACAAACCCAGAGGACAAAATTATCCTTCTTGGTGACTTTAACTTACCCAGCGTTCAATGGGTATTCAGCTCTGACGACGATGACTACCTTCCTTCAAATTATCTTACTACGAAAGACTCCCATTTTCTTGACGCCATCTCCTCCTCTCGTTTACACCAAATGAGTGTTGTAAAGAACTCTATGGGAAGACAGTTTGATCTTATCTTTTCTTCTGATTCCAGTAACAATATATTGGAACCGACTTCTCGTAACTTATCCGCTATCGACAGTTTACATCCGCCCATTTTCATTTTTTTTGCTACGATGGTTCTAATACTGCCGACCCCAACATAGATCAGTATGTTCTTGATTTTAAAAGCGCGGACTTCTCTGACCTTTCAAACAGGATCCTTTCGATCGATTTGGCATCTCTTTTTGATGAAAGCGATATTGATTAGTGCGTTTCCGTGTTTCATAATAGGATTGATGATCTGTTTAATTCGTGTGTACCACTCAAACGGTCGAGATTATCCTGTCAATCTCCACCGTGGTATAGGAAAGAACTACGCGGACTTAAAAATAAGAAAAATAGACTGTGGAAAACTTTCTTACTCTGTAGAAACACGTCAACTTATTGTGATTTCGTTTATTGTCATGACAGCTTTTTAGCGTTATATACAGGAAATTCCTCGATAATGTTCGCGATAACTTGCCTAATAATCCTCGTACCTTTTTTAAATTTGTAAATATGAACAAGAAAACTGATAATTATCCATCTACAATGTGATACAATGGATCCTCTAGTTGCGGTGCGCCCGATATAGCCGCTGCCTCCATTGCTTTGCTCATTATATCTCGTGATATTTTTATGGATGGTATCAAGGAACTTAAAATGAACTTTTTTTGGTCCTGATGGTGTTCCACCTGTATTCTTTAGATCCTGTTCTGACGCTTTACTCACTCCACTGGAACTCATCTTCAACAAATCTCTTCAGGCCGGTAGATTTCATACGCTATGGAAGAGCTCCTTTATAATTCCTGTTTATAAAAGGGGCATAAAAACTTAATAACAAATTATAGGCCAATCGCAAAGCTTTCCTGCATACCCAAGTTGTTGAACATGGCTTTTTGCCTGCTAGATCGACAACAACTAATCTGCTAAATTTACATACCAAATAATCTCTTCTTTTTAACAAGGTCTAAAGACTGACTGCGTCTACACTGACTTTAGCAAGGCATTTGAAAAACTCCTTCACTCTGTGATTATGCTTAAACTTGAAAAGTTGGGTTTTCCGCCTTTATTGATCGATTGAATCATCTCTTACTTAAAAGATATATATATATATATATATATATATATATATATATATATATATATATATCGAGTATCTTTCCTTAATACCTTATCCAGAGTCGTTAGGGCTACATCTCGCGTATCCTAGGGTAGCCATCTGGGGCCGTTGTTGTTTATTCTTGCCATTGACGATATTGTTCCTCTGATTAAGCACTCTAAAGTCTTAATCTACGCAGACTATATGAAGATTTTCTTATGCGTTAGAAACAGTTATGATTCTTCCTGCATTCAGGATAATTTAAACACCTTCAAGAACTAGTGTGGATCTAATGGCCTGCAGCTTAACTTGGATAAATGTGAAGTTGTGTCATTCTTTAGGAAACAAAATCAGCACGTCTTTGATTATACCTTTGCGGAAACTAATATCTGTCGTGTGCAGTCCGTCACTGACCTTGGAGTGAAGCTTGACCGTAAACTCGATTTTCCTCTGCACATTAACCATTGTTTCTAAGAGTAATTCAGTTCTGGGTTACTTAAAGCGTTGGTCAAGGGAATTTTCTGATCGGAAGACCTTAATTCACTTATTCTTTTCTTCGGTTAGGCTAATTCTCAAGTACGCATCTCAGGTGTGGTCTCCCTGCTATGCTGTTCATTCCAGACGCATTGAGCCGGTGCAGCGGAACTTTGTTAGGTTCGCACTAAGAGACCTTCCATGGGATAATTCACTCAGGCTTCCTCCTTATGTGGATCGCCTCCGATTGCTTAATATGCACTTTTTGGAAGAACGAGGTTGGTTGCAGGTATGGTTTCTTATAGGCATACCCCGTATAGCTAAAGAAGACTGCCTTTAGTGCATGTTGATCACTCTCTGTCTAACTATGATATGCATGAGCCTATAAATCGTATGTGTAGAGCCGTGAATATGTGTCCTGTTTTTGACCTGACTCTTACTAAGGATTTGCTAAAACGATCTCTGTTGTCTGTGCACCCCTTATTGTTGTGTGTGGGTGTGTTTTGGATTTTTGATTACTAATGGTTTTTTTTACATGCTGGTGTGGGAGCCTCATTTGCCTCAATATATAGTTATATTCTGGCGAATAGGTCAACTGATTCTAGGCTTCTGCCTGAGAAGTGCGCCTTCTGAGTTAGAAGGATTAAATCTATTATTAACTGCGGCTTATCCTCTAAATTAATTCGTATTATACAAGGACTTTATCACAATACCACAGCACAAATATGGGATGGCGTTAGATTATCGGATAGTTTTAACACTGACAGTGGCGTAAAGCAGGGATGTGTTCTCATTCCACTATTATTCGCCCTTTTTGTTAGTGTTTTAGAAAGTTATACAGGATCAGCTTTCTTTATTTACAATATAGAAGTTAACCTCTTCTTGTATGTGGATCATATTGTTTTATTATTGGATTACCCCAACAATTTACAAAGAAAAATTGATAAATTGCAAGAATATTGTGAGTTATGGGGCCTTACAGTCAATTTAGAAAATTCCAAAATATTGATCTTCCAAAGAGCTGGACCTACAAAAGTTTCAGAAAATTGGGTGTTTGATAATCAAAACATAGAAGTAGTTATGAAATATTCTTACCTTGTAGTAACTTTGGCTCCAAAACTGTCAATGTCAGAGCATCTAAAAAAGCGATTGAGTTTGGCTAAAGACAGCATTTATTCTACGTGGGGAAGTTTTATGAGGAAAGCTAATAGAGCGTATTCTGAAAAGGTCAGACTTGTTAATGCAGTCAGTAGGTCCATACTCTGTAATGCCTTACAGATATGGAGTTAAAATCAATATGGTGATGTTGAAAAGCTACAGAGATTATTTTTGAAAAAAACAGTAGCAATTGCCAAATTACGTTCTTTCACTTAGACATATCTTCCGAACTTATTCGTCTTTACGTTAAAGTGCCACTTTAAATATGTGCTCCGAACACTATAACAGTATATGTAGTTCACATAAATTACCTTATATGCTAAGTTGTAAAATTAGAGGACAAAGTAATAGCAAGATTTAGCAGAAAAACACAACGTGGAGTTAAATGCAGGTCAACATTCATCTAGAGAACTAGAGCGGCAACTTTCAAGAATTGTAGAAGTTGAGAGTATTTGGTTTAAACATAGGGCTTTAGACAAAGCAAAAACTACAAATAGAAATGACTTATACGACAAATTAAATTATACTGCTCAGCAAAACTATTTTAAAAATGAATTTTCAATTAAGAAGATAAGCCTGATGCTCAGATATAGAAGCGGTCTTCTGAATCTAAATGCCAGCCCATGGAAAAAGGAAGGTAGTAGCATTTGCTCATCTTGCAATCTTATGGAGAGTGAAGACTAGATGCACTTCTTCGGTATATGCCCAATTCTATCTGAGTTTCGCATAGGGATCAACACAACATTGTCTGAATCTGAAGTTATTGATATTTTAAAAGGTAAAAACAACTAAAACGATTTATATCGCTTTGCTACGACAGCTTGGAGATATATGGAATTTTTTATATCCGAGTACAACATTTGAATTATACACTTATAATTAGTTACTTTTCAGCCCAATAATTTACCGGTAAGAACATGTAAACAAGATTATTATAGGTTTTTCTGTGAACTCCTATAATCCATATGTAGTTCTTATGCTAAATATTGCATTTTACTATGCTATATAAATCATTGTCAATCACGACAGATGGCTTTATCACCAATGCTGTAGTTTATTGCATTTCAATTTTATATTAAGCACATATTCGATGGAAATGTTGAATTAGGTACACAAATTAATTAATACTGAATGAACAAACTTGAACTTACAGTTTTGTAGGATTTTTACTCTATAACGATTGTGGCAAATAAAGCGCAGTTATACTTAAAAAAATATTATAAATACTATTATTGTAATATTCAACGAGTGTAGACGTTTTTATCGACATTTTATCAAATAAAAAGCACTTGTTAAATTCTGCAATACTTTATTTATTTATTTATTTATTTTTTTTTTGACGTGTCTGTAGTAAGTGCCGAGAGAAGCTATGAAAAAGTGCCGCTTAAAGATAAAATGAAATTTGTAAAAGTAATAATTGTGCCTAGAAACGTGTAAAAGTAAATTTGAAGAAAGAAGGGATATTTTATAAACATTATTGAAAAAGACTAATAATTTGAAAATTTTTGTGACAAGTGAGCAATACTGAAAGATAATTTAAAGAAACAGACAGTTTAGGCTTTAGCTTTAACATATTTTGTTGACAGCTTCGGCACTTTTACATATTTAAAAATTTATTAATTTATTGACCTGTCAAACTTCTGAGATTTCTTCAAATCCTACTCGATTTGCTACTGCATGTATGAGTACTAGTAGCGAAGGTGAATTTGGTGGAAAGAAAAAACCCCGAATATAACTAAGAAAAGAGACCGAGGCCAGAAGGTTCGTTTTTAAAAAGTAAAGAGCCCACTGAAGAGGCTATTAAGGGCCCCACTGAAAAGGCCGAAATTGTGGAAGCTTCAGGCCCCAACAGGCCGCTGACTTGCAGCAAGCTTATCCACGAAGCTTCTCTTCGCTTTGGTATTGCTACAAGTGTTGGGAAGAACAAATCTCACGTTGGAACCATTGAAATCGTTCGGATTACAGACTGGTCCCGCGGGACTCTAATTGGTTCGAAATTTTGGTACGTTCGTGTAGAACATTTGGATGAGCGCTCCCGGAGAACTAGAAAAGTGGTGAACGGATCTAGAAGAGGGCAACTGATTGGGAGCAGTGGTTACCGAAGTGGGAACTTCGCTCAATTCTGTATCTACGCTCTGCGAAGATTCAGACAATCATGTTCTAGTTTGATCTTTCGGTTTCGGTTCATTTTGTTCGTTCGTTTTAGGTTTAGCTCTAGGTTGAATTTCGCAATTTTTTCAAAATTTATTTGGAAGTTTTCCTAGAGCTGGCAATCACTTGAAACTTGAAGGCCCATAACAATTTCTTTGTATTCCTTTTTTACGGGTTTCTGGCTTGAAGTTTTAGAGTCGTTTTTATTTAAGCTATTTACAGTAATTTCTGTTATGTTCCTTTTGATCTTTATTACTGTGTATTTTTAATGTTTGTGCAACTTTTAGGGTAACTAGGTTTTCAAAAGTTTTTTAACGATGGACGAAATAAAAAAAAATATTATTGTATGTAAAATGTCATATATTTTATTCCAATATCAAATGCAATCTGTCATTGGTAAACAAAAATCCAATCTGTCATTGGTAGACAAAAGCCGTTAAAATACAATGAGTTGGATTTCATATATCGAATTATGTGGCAACAAAGTTGCAACATATTGAAATCCAACTCATGAAAAAAAAATAAAAACCGACAAATATTTAATGAGTTGGATTCCATATATCGAATTATGTTAAAACTAAATTGCAACATATTCAAAACAAACTCAAGATAAACAACGCGCTTGGGTTACCGTCGACATTACTTCAACACGGTAGCGAAATATACGATAAGCATAAGAAGTTTGCAGCAAACCTGTCCAATGACAGCCAAGGGCAAAAGCCAAAAACGAAGAAAAGCGCGAAAGCTCTTTTCTTCATGTAGATCGGCTGTTCACGATTTTATGAAAATAGAATCGAAGAGTCTGTCTGAAATATCGGTAATGATCGGTCGAAAAGGTATGGGTTTCAACTCGAGAAAAAGATCGGTCCGGCACTTTAAACATTAAGGAAAAGTTTAAAGTTTTAGTAATTACCAAAATATTATTATTGAAATCAGAGACTAGTTCGTTTTATTGTCTACGATTGATAACAAACATTGAAAGTCGCTATAAACAAATAAAACAAAACCGATTGGTGCAGCGTTGAGTAGACTTCGTTGGTAATCCCCTTAACGAATTGTAACGTAACAAAAACTTGGCGCAGCCGGTAGGATCGGGGAAGCTTAGTTGAAGTCTAAACAACCGTAAGTGCTTTGAAAACCCTGATCTTACGAATTAGCAGCAAGGAAAACCTTTGAGTCATCAATTGCTCAACAAGTCACCCCAACGCTCGGAGTTAGTTAGAGATAGAGTGCGATCAATTCGTTGAGCCGCACGACCACCATGCCATGGGTTTCGGGTTCTAGACCAGATCTACCCGTGAGCTTATATTAAGAAATTAAAATAATCCACTCCGTCTCTAAACTTTAGCGAGCTTTATCCCAGCCCAAATTTGGAGGTACAAATTTGGCCTACAACAGCAACTGACAACACACCACCAACAGCTGTCTCAACTTCAACGCCGGGCGCAACAAAGGACAACGCGTCAACTGCAGCAGTCACCGGTCCCTTGTGGTACAGTGGTACTCCCCTTGCTCACTGCGACGCCCTCGACTAGAGGATAACTAAACAACGCGAGCAAAAACTGGAACAAATATAAAAATTTAAAGAGGACACTAACCGCTATCTCTACAGTGTTATTTAAGATACAAATAGATATAGTGACAAGGCCAATGTTAGAGTAAGAGCCTTAAATGTAAGCACATACTCCACCACCGACCAAATCAACCAAACAATCACGATCAGACCACAACTGCATTTTGTGAAAGTTTATTGCTCAATTGGTTGGAAACTTTCCTTACGGAGGCCAGCTCAGAAGAAAATTTTGCTAGTCCACTTGTAGGCAAACAAGTAACTGTGCCACGCACAATGGCAGACTATGCAAAAGTGGTCAAATTAACTGCGAAAATGGTGCCCATTTTTTCAGGTGAGCCAGGCCCACATGTCGGTTCAGAGTTGCAAACATTCCTGGGCTGTTGCCGCCAGGCCAAACAGTGTCTCTCCGACGAGGAGCAAGACGCTTTCCTCAACATCCTCCCCACAAGTCTCTGCGGAGGAGCATACCAACTGTTGGCCTAAGAGGTACCGACAACTTTTCAGGAAGTCGAAGCCAGGCTTAACGCGGCCTACCTTCCCACAGAAACTTAGCAGGAACTGGTAAATAGGCTCATAACAGCTCACCAAAACCCCTGCGAAACGCTCACCGCCTTTACTGACGCTCTGTAAAGGGGCCGCACAAACGAAATACGGATCAGAAACAACCCAGCCCTTACAACGCAGCTGGAGGACTTCGCAAAGGATGTATTCCACAGCGGGGTTATGAAGTCTGCCAGTATCTTTTCACCGTAACCGACGGCAAACTCGAGGAGCTGTCTCACAATGACCTCGACATGGAGAAACTGCCGCAGTTCACGCAAACCACAACAACCCAGGGATTTCTTACCCCGGTTGTTGTAGAACGAGGCACAACTTCCCCGGTCGCTACGGACCCCACTGCCAGAATACGGGCATTCCATAGAACCGCATATACGCCTGCTCGAAGCTCTACCGCAAACGTTTTACAGACCACCGAAACAACTAAATATTCTGCGACAGACTCCGCCATATACGACTCTACGCTCGTAACCCCCACGATGGTAACCGCCGCCATAACCTCGACCAGTTAAGGTCAAAAATCACATGCAATTTTTGCCACCGAAGAGGCCATACCGAGGCAAAATATATGCACATGATGTTCGCGATTGTAGAAGCAATCGGCAGGTTCCGGGCCCGAGTAAGCAGGCAAGGCTCCCCGAACGACGGGTTCAGGATCAACAACCTTCCGCTGGTCCTGGAGTTTCCAACATAAAACTCAAGTGCAAAGAGGAATGCCGCCAGAAACAAAAATGGGACGCTAAGAGCCAGAGAAACGACGAGCAGCCGCCCGAACCCTGTATCTCTACAATTAGCCTTCCGTTGGAAAAATATACATTACAAACCCTTTTTGGTACCGGAAGGACGCTGGGAACATGAAAACATATAACAACTTCTTTTTATTCCTTTTTTACAGGTTTTTTCCTAAAAGTTTATATTTTATTCCTAAGAATTTCCTCGTTTTAGAAACTTATCATGAAGATATATTCCTATATTATATTTATATATATATATATATATATATATATATATATATATATATACATATGCGTGTGTATATATAAATATATAAGTTCAATCCGTTAAGTAAGTGAATATAATAATAAGTACCGTTATGTAAACAAGTTGTTTGGAATTTTACCTTTGTGTCGTGTGCGAGTTGCGTGATGTTGTGTTGTGTGGATTACAGGTGTTGTGTCCAGGTAGGTACAAAACCAAAGTCTTCACTAGTACTAAATCTTTACACCTTATTTCTAAATTGAATGAACTCTAAATTCAACTAAATATAATGAACTTCTAAACATTAAACTCTTTATTTATTTTAAGCGGCTAATTAACTTGGTTGTTCTGAATAGAATGCCCAGATGTGCAACCGTTCCGTGATAAGCGGGTCCAAGCAACGGTAAGCATTAAAACAATAAAATAGTTTTTAAAAAAAAAGTTGAACCGACTTCACAAAAGGCGCTAAAAAGCATAAAATAATTTTTAATTTTATATCTATTACGACATTTTGAAGTCGGTGCAAATCAAACAAACCAAACAACTACAACAAAAATATTTTATCGTCATTTCTTATGATCCCGTAAGCTGAAACGTTCAGGTAGTATAATGTATTATTTTCAATTGTGGTTCTGTAGTTGTTTTATTTGTTTAATTTGCACCGACTTCAAAATGTCGTAATAGATATAAAATTAAAAATTATTTTATGCTTTTTAGCGCCTTTTGTGAAGTCGGTTCAACTTTTTTTTTAAAAACTATTTTATTTTTCACTTTTTAGTGTCTCCGACTCTACACAGCGAAGAAAGAACCTTCCAAATCTGTCCACGCGTTAAAAGTTAGTTTTAAGCCCCTACCCCACCCTCATTCCATTAAACTTTTTTTCTCATGGTATCAATCAAGGAACATACTCTACCGAACAGAAAAGGAATCATCGAAATCGGTCCACGGGTTACGAAGTTACTACCCCTTTCCCTCCCCAACCACCACCATAGGACCAAATTATTCTCCTATTAGCAATGGTTGGATCACACTCTATACAACAGCAAAAGAACCATCCAAATCGGTCCACGCGTTACAAAGTTAGGTTCCACCCCCCTTCTCCCACCCCAACCACACCAACAATTTTTTTTCTCGTGGTCTCAACCAGGGAGCATAATCTACCAAAAAGAAAAAGAAATATCCAAATCGGTCCACGCGTTACGAAGTTAGACTACTCCTCCTCTCGCCCAACCCCCCACCATGGACCAAATTATTCTTCTATTAGCAATGGGTCATCACACTCTATACAACAGAAAAAGAACCATCCAAATCGGTTTACGTGTTACAAAGTTAGTTTCCACCTCCCCCCCTTTCCCCCACCCCAGCAACATTTGTTTTCGCATAGTATCAACCAAGGATCATATTCTACCCAATGGAAAAAGAATTATCCAAATCGGTCCACGCGTTAAGAAGTTAGACTACACCTCCCCCCACCCACACCTTTCACCATAGGACCAAATTATTCTTCTATTAGCAATGGGTCATCACACTCTATACAAAGTTAGGTTCCACCTCCCCCCCCCCCCTTCCACCCACCCCAGCAACATTTGTTTTCTCGTAGTATCAACCAAGGATCATATTCTACCCAATGGAAAAAGAATTATCCAAATCGGTCCACGCGTTAAGAAGTTAGACTACACCTCCCCCCACCCACACCTTTCACCATAGGACCAAATTATTCTCCTATTAGCAATGGGGGATCATACTCTATACAACAGAAAAAGAACTATCGAAATCGGACCACGCGTTACAAAGTTAGGTTTCACCCCCTACCCCACCCCCATCTTCCCAAAATTTGTTTCTTCTGATATCAACCACGGAACATAATCTACCCAACAGAAAAAGAATTACCCAAATCGGTCCACGCGTGACAAAGTTAGACTACCCCCCCCCCCCCCCCCCCCTCCCCCCACCCAAGGCCAAATTTTTTCTCCTATTAGCAATGGGGGGGTCATACTATGTACAACAAAGAAAGAACCATCCAAATCGGACCACGCGTTACAAAGTTAGGTTTCACCCCCACCTCCCACCCCTACCCTACCAACAATTTTTTTGACATGGTACCAATCGGTGAACATACTCTACTCAACAAAAAGACATAAAAAAAAATAAAAAATAAAAAAAATAAAAATAAAATTAAAAAAAAATATACGCGTCGAACTTATAACCTCTTTGTTTTTGGGAAGTCGGTTAAAAATGCAGCTGCAAGTGATGCTGAAATGATCTCGTTGCCAGGGAAGGGAAACCTGTGTTAATACCAGGGAAGAGAAACCTGTCGGTCTGTAGGTATTTAAATATAAGTTATTTGCTTTTAATTTGTATAATAATTTCTCTTTTATTGTTTCAGGTTCCAGTGAGCGTCAACACAAGTCCTTCAGTCAAGTAAGACATTTATTTATTAGGACCAGAGTAGTATAAATATGTATGTTCTGGACCAAATGAGCAGGAGCACCTTAAAATTGGTTAAATTGTGAGGGAAATCAAGGTCTGACGTCACATTTTTGCTCATTTTCAATGGTCCAGAACCCGCATAGCAATTTTTGGAGGAGCAGTTTCGGTCTTGTAGGCTACAATTCAGAGATAAGGAAAAGAGGTAAGGATTTTCGGTCTTATAGGCTACAATTGAGAGATAAGGATGTCGGCCATCTTGGATCTTGGGTTTTCGGTCTTATAGGTTACAATTGAGAGATAAGGAAGAGAGATAAGGATTGTCGGCCATCTTGGATCTTGGGTTTTCGGTCTTATAGGCTACAATTGAGAGATAAGGAAGAGAGATAAGGATTGTCGGCCATCTTGGATTTTGGGTTTTCGGTGTTATAGGCTACAATTGAGAGATAAGGATGTCGGCCATCTTGGATTTTGGGTTTTCGGTCTTGTAGGCTACAATTGAGAGATAAGGAAAAGAGGTAAGGATTGTCGGCCATCTTGGATTTTCGGTTTTCGGTCTTGGAGGCTACAATTGGTCTTCTTCTTCTTCTTTGGTTTGCATCTAGACTTAGATCTAAACCATGCATCTGAACCTAGATTGTTTAGTAAGATAAGGCACCTGTCGGCCATCTTGGATATCGGGTATTCAGTCTTGGAGGCTACAATTGATGTTGAAGATAAGAGTTTGTTGTTTTGAGTTTTTAATTACGAAGTACAGCTTTATCAGCTAAATGAAATAACATGAGGCGAATTTAATTGTGTTGAAGATAAGAGTTTGTTGTTTTGAGTCTTTAATTACGAAGTACAGCTTTATCAGCTAAATGAAATAACATGATGCGAATTTAATTGGAAAACAGAATATTGCGTAATAAAAGATTTCACCACTTTGAGTAAATAGATGAAGATTATTTTTTATTTCTTTTGCAAATTCTTATTTCTATGATATCATTTGTTTTCAAGCAAGTTTTAACATGTTTTTCTGGTCGAGCTGTGATTGATAAGCGAGCTGGTGACTGCGTAGAAATTAATAATTTGGCGACAATGTTAAGTTCGTTGGGTGATAAGGTTTTGTAGATGAACCTGACCTCGTGCTGAAGATAAGAGTTTGTTGTTTTGAGTTTTTAATTACGCAGTACAGCTTTATCAGCTAAATGAAATAACATGATGCGAAATTAATTGGAAAACAGAATATTGAGTTCTTGTATAAATATCAAGCGTTCTTAGGTAGTCTTTTAGTATTCATAGTGAAGTCAACCAGTGAAATTCTTATAATTAAAATTCGTGCTCTAAGGCAGATTGAAATAATAAAAAACAAAACAAAAAAATTTAAAATGTATCATCAATCAACCGATCAACGAAGCAGTCATCGAAGACTTTGAAGTATTGGAAGAGTTAAATTCTGCAAATTTTAAGCCTGCACTCGCTGTTAAAGATATGGAAGAGTCTCAGAATTATAAAATCATAAGCTGCAGAAGAACAACAACAAAATATGGACCCAGGATCCTTTTAGAACTGGAGAAGCACCATGTTTTTTTACCGCCTAGGTTCGACGCTAAAATTTCTGAGCATACAATTGAGAAAATGAACGATGGAGGCTTCTTTGTTGAAAGGAAAGCAGCAGCTGGCAGCTATTTTAATTTAATGTTTTCTAAGATAGCACCTAGCACTGGCTATTATTTAAATTTATAAATAAATAAATAAAAGTACTTTTATTAAATATATGTTTTTGTTTCATTTTACCTCCTTCAATTCTCTAGCTAAAGTTAAAAAAGTCCAAAAATTTTGCTTGATTGAGATTTGAATCTGTAAAAAAAAATACTTCAACAAGTCGCCAGCGGTCTAATAATTTCCTAATCTAGCTGCTGAACCGCGGGGTCAGTGGAGTACTTTTAAAAGTCACATTTCTTAAGAGATTTTGAATGGATGCTATAAATACCTGTACCTTCATCGATAAAAACGTCAGTCTAGAAAGATGTTTTGGTCTGAAACCGTAAAGGCAGACAGTAAATTTTGTGTCTGCGAAGGAGGGTGGAACAATTTTAGAATTGTTAATGTAAGTATGGATCCTAATGATGTTTTAGAAGTATACATGACTCCAGAAGATGGAAACAGGAGTCTAATATTACGCTTGAGATCTGGCGAGCCGATTTCTTCCACATTTCATTTTGATTTTAATTTTACGCCCTGGCAGCATGTAAAGTTAGAAGTCTACGGTAATTGAATTGGTATAGAATCAAGCAAATATCTCTCCTTATATTGATTTTAGGAGGTGACATTGTATTGGTTGGTGAATCACAAGATCGCACAGTTAGATATAAAGCTACAAATCATTTCCCCAGGAACTGTCCCTTTGGTGATGAGGATGATTGGAATTGGAATCATCCTATGAAAATTAAAATGGAAAATAAAAAAATTGAGGGGGATGCTATAAATATATCAACATCATAAAATTCATTTAGTTCTTGAGTTCAAGTCAACATATTAACATTAAAAATGGCTAAACGTTCAGCAAGTCTTTTGCTTTTATCACTATGCATCTTACACATCAATAGCTTACAGATCCCGTTAAGTGTAAACCTAATGGATCAAAGTAGTAGCAATTTAGATTTTGCACTAACTCTACCCAATAACGATACTATACAAATTGGCTTATCTTTTAAATTGATGACTTACAGTAACGCTAGCAATCCCAAAGAAGATGTAGTTTCTACTTCAAAAGAAAGTAATGACGAGCAAATTCCTACTACCACATCAAGGATCACTACGAATGATAATCCTAAAAAGAAATTTGTGTCTATTGACGAGGCCATCGAAGGTTTCAGGCAAGAACTATTAAAGAAAGAATTGGATATTGCAGGAATTATTGAGAGCAAAGATATCTTTTATAGGCACTTTAAACTTGAATTCGATGACGAAACTATGCTAACCATTCGTTGTACATATGACAGTAATTACGTAACTCGCTCATTGAAGATATCATGCTATGAATATCGCGAGTTTGAAACTGAAAGAATTCTAAGTAGTGGTGAAGTAGAGATGGTGAAACAAGTTGATGCTAATTATAAAAGCGATGTGGAATTAGTGAATTTGAGAGGAATGAAACAAACATATCAAATGAATATTTCTAAATAAGCAGCTATAAAATAAAGTCTAATCCGTTTTTAAGTCATTTTAAAATTATTATGGAGTATCTTCATACAAAAATAATTTTGGATAATATTTGTAATTTAATTGAACTAACAGATTATAATAAACTTATTGCTGAATATAAAAAGCGAGATTTATTGACTCCTGCTATCAAAGAGGTTATAAATGTAAAACCAACAACATTTTTCATTTATTTATATATATTATAATTATTTTTTTTGATAGAACGAACTTTTGTTTAACGATTATCAAAAGCATGGGAGGTTCTTTCTTAAGATTTCTAAATCTGATTCAGCAGCATATAAAGAATTCAAGAATATTTGTAGGAGTTTGGACCTTCAAGATGTTTTGCTTTTGCTACAAAAAGAAGAAGATAAGATCAAAGTAGTTGGAGAAAAAGTAGTTCAATTCAATATCATCCCAAAGATACATTTCGTTCCTATATACGATCGCAAGGGTCCCTGGCAAACATTTGCGTTAGACAGATTTCGATTTCAAGAGCGAATTCGAAATATGAAGAATATTTTGGACCCCATTTTATTCATCTCACATAGAAATAAAATTTATAGGTTAAGATTTAAAAATTTTAAATAAAGTAATAAAATAAGAACTCAAGTACTTTTAATATAAAATATATATTTGTATAACAATATTGTAATACATTATCTTTCTTAATCCAAGAGTTGTGTTTTGATGAAAATCCGAGAAATTTAACATAAACTTTATCTGCGGTTCTCTTCAATATTTTTTCTACGAGGTAAACATCAGGATTCTTCGTCTTTTGGAGCTCCATTTCATAAAAACTACCCTTTATTGCGGTTCCTTCATGGTCTTCCAAGAGATATGTTACAGGATTCGTTATCTGAATTTTTGCGATCTTGAAGATCTCTGTAGTCCAGTTTGGTGTATACCCCTTTTCAAATAAATGTTTATATTTACTAATGCGAACAAAGTCTCCCATCTTAAATTTTGGCAAATGAAACGTCTTTAAATGATTGTAAACTGTTGATAGCAATTTCTTCTCATTCTGCTTTGTTACATCACGTGGTCTCACTTTTATTGTTCGATGATTACTTGAGTTATATTTTACGAGTAATTTCTTAACCATATCTATCCATCGGTATGAACCCTGCATACTAAACTCTTTCCACATCATGCTTTTTAATGTTCGATTAAATCGTTCAACTATAGATGCTTTTAAAGGGCTATATGTAGAAAAATGATTAATGCAGGAGTTTTTCATTAAGTTTTGAAATGAGCTATTGAAAAACTCTTTTCCATCATCAGTTTGCAAATTTGTGGGAGTCCGACCTTCTTTTAGTATGGATTTCATAGCTTGAGTAACTTCGACACCAGTCTTTCTTTTAATAGGAATTACCCATGCATATTTAGAAAACCCATCTATTACAGTTAATTAAAAATTATATCCATTATTGCTTGTAGTATAAGCACCCATTTCAACTAAGTCGGCTTGCCATAGATCATCTATTCCCTTAATTATAACACGTCTTCTTATGAAATTTTTTCTGGCTGGTTTATGAAGCTCATTAACTACTTGTGTTTTATTCATTTTGAAATTGTCAGAGATTCTACATTAATTAACGCCTTTAAAGTGTCTTTCATTTCTTGTATATTTAGATCTATATATTTCATCAACTTCTCATTAACGTCAACAATTGCTTCATTTGCATATAATTCGGCTGCTCTCTTCAATCGCTCTTGCAGATTCGTAATTGTTTCATTCGTATACAATTGACTAGTGTTTTTATCTTTTTTACTTGTTATATTGATTATGTTGTATAACTCCTTTAATTCTCCTTGTAGTACAGCACTTTCCTTATGTATTTGCTCAGTTAGATTGTTGCTGACTAACTAGATTTTTTCATTAACGTAGGAATTACTTAAATGTATGATCTTGTCAGCTACATCGTCAACATATGTTTTATTGGTTGCATGATCCCTATCTAGAGGGCTCTTAAGGTATTTCAAATTTTTAAAACTTAGATTGAAATCTCCACTTTCAGTGAGCTTAAAGCCCACGCCACTTAGACCTTGTATTCCTTGTTCTCCTTGAGGACCAGGTTCGTCTGGTAAGCCTCTAGGACCACGCTTGCCAGTAGATCCTAACTTTACCTTTTTAGAATATCTCCCAAACTTGTCGACACTCATTATTACATTAAAACTGAATATGATTAAAGATGTTATTTATACTATAATGCCGCCTTCTTTTAACTCTTCAATAATTGATATAATTTCATTGTTGTGGTTAGTATGCCCAGCGCTTTGTGATGCTATTAAAAGACGAAGTCTATCCACAAGTTCATTAGGATCATTCCAATAAACATAATCAATATTATTCTTGGGTATATGCGTCAAACCCTTGCCTTCATGAAAAACCAGGTTACTTATAATTTCTAAGTACTTGAAAGCTCTACTTCCTTTTATTTGACCAGCCGCTTTATGATCTCTTTTATAGGCGTTAGTTTCTTTTAAGATAGCTTGATAATTTTCCAAGTCATCCTTACTATACAAAGTTTTTGCAGGTTGTTTCATAAAAAGCAATTCACATAGACCTAGCGTTATTTTATACGATTATCCGTTAATAAGGAAAAAATCTTTCTCAATTACAATCTTTGAATTTCCAATTTTCCATTCGTTATCATCATCTAAATAAACTCCATAAGTGTTGTCAATTATCGAGCTTTTTTTAAGGTATAGGTCTAAATATTTATCAACTATACCGCTTGATAAATTAAGAGGAGAATCTCTCTTTTCCATCAAAGTTCTAGAATGTGTAGGTGTTGCGAAGTTATCATCTTCCGACATTAAGGAATAATCTGAACGTTTTATAGGTGTACTGGTCGGCTCCATTTTCGGAAGTTTCATTTTAGGAGTAAGCTTTATATTACCATAATCATCATCATCATCATCTCCATATTCTTCTTTAATTTTAGTCTCATGCTTTGCTTTTGTTATGAACTCATGAAGTGGTTTTGTTATGGGCTTAAATGTCTCCTCAAGACGAGTTTCAGTTTCAACTCGTCCAGTTTTCACAGCGCGAAATTTCTTCTTAATAGCATTTCTAGTTTTGATAAGATTTTTTAATAGTTCGTCTCTCTTTTTAACCATCTTTGTAATAAGATTTGAACTGGTCTGTGAACTGGGTTATACTGATCTAAATGGGTCTATGGATGGCTCTTATCAGGTCTGTGAACAGCTTTTGACAGCTCCGTACCAGCTCTATAAAACAGTTCAAACGGGCTTATGAACAGCTTTACCAGGTCTAAGAACAGCTCTTATCAGGTCTATGAACAGCTTTACCAGGTGTATGAACAGCTCTTATCAGGTCTATGAACAGCTTTACCAGGTGTATGAACAGCTTTACCAGGTGTATGAATAGCTATATCAGGTCTTTTACCAGCTTTAACAGATCTATTACCAGCTTTAGTAGGTCTATGAACAGCTTTAACTGTTTTTCTTCACTAGATCTTCTAAAATTATAGCGAAATGTATGTATCGATTCCTTTTCGATAACGTCCTTTGTTCAACAAACTATCTTTATCGATTACTAAAAAGCCATAATTGTCTCTCCAACAAACACCGCAAATACTACGAAATTTTTCGAAGGTCATGTCTGTGTTAACATGATCATTATATATATGCCTAAGATTCATATCATCTTGTTTAAATAAAATAAGAAAGTTAGCGTTGTCACGTATTAAGTGCTTCGGTATATGGGTATAAGTCTGACAGAGATAGAAACTATCAATATTATTATGTCTACCCATGCAAAAATAATCACGTATGTTATTTTGTTTCCCACATGCTACATCATCGATATCGATAAAAATTGAATTCTGTTTAGCTTCCTCAGGAGATATAACTTCGCAATTATTAGAAAACGTGTAGTAGCCCAGACCAACAATAGGACTTATCAACTGTTCTAGATACTGATATTTGGGTTGATGTAGTGATTTTGAGTAGATGTAAATATTCTCGAACTCCATTTGGATGTTCTATAAGACCAATCATAAGATTGGTTTTACCGCAGTTTGAAGGTCCCACAAGAATACCTCTTATATTATTAGGTATAAGCGAGCTATGTCTTTTGAATTCATTTGTAGATTTAATATCAAGATTTTTTATTGATAAAGAGTCCTTCTGCTTCACGAACTTCATTATTAGAACTGAAATATTTATTACACAACACTGAACTTTTATATCAGTCATCAACTCAATGTGCTGTTGTGAGGACCTCTAAAAGGTTTATCTTATCAGTTGAATGATTGATCATTCAAAGAATCAAAATCGTTCTCGCCAACGTAAATGTCGAAGAGGAGGCGGTTTGTTAAATACAGCAATTAGCAATTTACCATTTGAATTTCATTTGCCTGGATATCAATATTGCGGTCCTGGTACTAAACTACAAAAAGGATTAGCAAGGGCTGACCCTGGAATTAATCCTCTTGACGCAGCTTGTAGAGATCACGATATCGCATATTCTCAACATAAAAATATCGAAGATCGTCATATTGCTGATCGTATATTATCCGGTAAAGCTTGGGAACGAGCGACATCTTCAAACGCATCCCTTGGTGAACGTAGCAACGCCTGGCTTGTAACAAACGCTATGAAGGCGAAAGTAAAATTTGGAATGGGGTTAAGAAAAAAACCTAAAATTCACTCTAGGAAGCCAAAAAGAAAATTAACTCTACAAAAAGGAGTTCATGAAGCAAAAAATATTTTAAAGTTAAAAAAGCCTGATTCCTTAAAAGAAGCTATAGGTCTTGCACTTGCTGCTACTAAAAGTGTATTTAAGCGAAAGAAGAAGGATGTAAGACCACCTCGAATTATTCCGATTCCAAAGGCTGGAGGAGTGCTACCTCTAATTCCTATTTTTGCTGGTCTTTCAGCACTAGGTGCTTTAGTGGGAGGAGTATCAGGTGTCGCAAAGGCTGTTAATGCTGCAACAAATGCTAAAGAACAGCTAAAGGAGAGCAATCGACATAATAATACGATGGAAGCTATTGCATTAGGAAAAAAGGGAAGCGGCTTATATTTGAAGCCATACAGAAAAGGACTTGGTCTATTCTTAAATCCACCTTCAAAAAACGTCTAAAACTGCTACCTAATCGAGCATTAAATGTAATCGATTTATATAAATATGCGAATAATTTACCACATTTTAGAGGTGTTTTTATGCTTGATGCTCTCCCCAAAAAGCCTAGAAAATATGAGTGTGGAATAGTAAATTTGGACTCTATATCAGGTCCTGGTAGTCATTGGGTAGCATATTACAAAAGTGAATCCGAAAAAGAATACTTTGATAGCTTTGGAAACTTGCAACCACCAAAGGAAATATTAAGCTATTTAGGAAAAAACATTGTTTACAATTATAAGTCTTACCAAAATTATAATATGATAAATTGCGGTCATTTATGTTTAGAATTTTTATATAATCATTACAATAATAATAAGTAACTATAAATTTAATAGCATAACTATTAATTGTAAGATAACAACTATAAATAAACTTTACATAAAATAACATTTGCATTTCACTTTGAGCTACTATGTCATTAACACTGACTTTGACTGGGGATTCATCTGTGCTTACAGTTGAATACTTTCCTCCGTTGGACTTAAGTTCAGAATACGTTTGCGGACTTATTGATTTAAAGACATATAATTCAATTCCTAATGTGGACAATAGAAATAACTTACTTCATCTGGATGATGATGAAATTAAAATTCCAGAAGGCTCCTATGAAATTGATGATATTGCAGGATTTATCAAAAAGGAGCTAACTAAGACGAAAACTAAACCTATAGTACAAATAACAGCTAATAATAACACCTTGAAAACAGAAATCAAAAGTTCTACCCGAGTATTTTTGAATAAAAATAACTCTATTGGATCATTATTAGGATTTAGTAAATGCGTTCTAGAACCTAATATTTCATATCAATCTGATTTACCAGTAAATATAATAAAAGTTAATGTGATTCGAGTTGAATGTAATATAGTATCAGGCTCTTTTATAAATAATCAACAAGTGCATACATTACACGAGTTCTCTCCTACGGTAGGTCCGGGATATAAAATAATTGAAGTTCCCAAGAATGTCATTTATTTGCCACTGAACATCAAACGGATAAGTTCTCTTACGCTGAAGTTCGTGGATCAAGACGGTGATCTAATTAATTTTAGAGGAGAAACGATTACAGTGAGATTGCATTTGAAGCCGCAGAATGTTAATATACAATAATACCATTGATAATAAATACAAACACAAAAGTGTTAAGTCTTCTAGTCAGCCTAAAACCACGCAACAGTCGGGAATAAAGCTAACAGTCGCTAACAAGCAATTCTTAAAAACTCTTGGTCTTAAGTTAAAAAATGAGTGAAATACTCGATATTACTCAAGGTGCTAGCTATGATAATAGTATTACAAAAGTTGAGTATCACAGCTACTATCCGTTTTTAGCATCATATAAGAATAGCGATGAAGTTCGAATATCATTACAACATCAGGATTTGTATATTTTACCAAGTGAAAGCTTCTTATATATAGAAGGCGCGATAACAAAATCAGATGGGTTGGCCTCAACAACGGCAAAATTAACTAATAACGCCATAGATTTTCTATTTGACGAAATTCGCTATGAATTAAATGGCGTAGAAATTGATCGCACGAGAAATCTGGGATTTGCTACAACAATAAAAAATTATATATCTTTAAATCAAAATGAAAGCAATGTGTTACTAAATGCTTCCTGGTCTCCAGATAATTCAATATTACCTACAAGAGGATTTTTCAATTTTTGCATTCCTTTAAAGTTGTTGCTCGGCTTTGCTGAAGACTATAAGAAAATTGTTATAAATGCTAAACATGAACTTATATTGATTCGAAGCAGAGGCGATGAAAATGCTTTTATATCACCAAACGATGAAGTTAAAATAGATATTTTCAAACTACAATGGCGAGTACCCCACATAAGTGTAGCTGATGAAGAAAAACTATCGCTGCTTAAGTTAATCGATACTGGACGACCAATACAAATGAGCTTTCGTAGCTGGGATATATACGAATATCCTATATTACCTACAACTGTTGATCATAATTGGACAATTAAAACATCTACTCAGTTAGAAAAACCTCGATATGTAATTTTAGCGCTTCAAACGGATCGAAAAAACGAGAAGAGTAAAGATGCAAGCAAGTTTGATCATTGCGAACTTTCAGATGTGAAGCTTCACTTAAATTCTGAAACATTTCCATATGAAGACTTAAACATTAAATTTGATCGTGAGAGATATGCTTTATTGTATGATATGTATACGAAATTCCAACAATCGTATTATGGGCGGATGCATCAACCGCTGCTTACCCGAGAGAAGTTCAAGGAAAGCGCTCCAATTGTTGTTATCGATTGCTCACATCAAAACGAGGTGATCAAATCAGGACCAGTCGATATTCGTATACAGTTTAAAACACTTAGTAATATTCCCGCAAACACAACAGCTTTTTGTTTGCTTTTGCATGACAGAATAGTCGAATATAGTTCATTGACGAGTGAAGTTAGAAAAATAATTTAAGACAACAAATGGCTGCAATTGTGGATATCCGAGGATTTAAAGACGATCATAACAAGTTTATTGTGAAGGAATTGGCAATTTTGACAAACGGAAACCAAATACAACACTTTATTTTTCAACCTCCATTCAGATTTAAGGATTTAACACCTGCAAAGAGAAGAGAAGCGAAATGGCTGCATGATAATTATCATGGATTCAGATGGACCGATGGATATATTCCCTATCATCAATTACGTGCTATAGTGATACCTTTAATAAGAAACAAAATACTGTATGTGAAAGGTTGCGAAAAAGTTTGCTGGATCAAAAATACATTTGGTGAAGGTGTAATAGTATATAATATGGAAGAAGAATTGCAGTGTCCAAAATTATCCTCTCTTAAAATTTTTTATAAAGTACCATGCTGTTTAACTCATCAGGGACAATGCGCCCAAGAAAATGTTTATCTTTTAAGAAATTTTCTAGAAAAACAATAAAATTTAGAAATAAGAAATAAATGTCTTATAATTTTATACTAATAAAAGTCTTTCTGTTAATGTTAAAATAGCATTTTATTAATTTACTCATTTATTTTCCTTCTACATACATTTATTCATAATTCTTATTTTAACAATTTTTAGATAATCTATAGTGTCCCCAAGCGTATGTTTGAATACCATCTTCTCTTATAAATCTTTTATCGTCAAATGGACTCAACGCTACTTTATTAATATATTCCGTATATATTGTATGAAATTTACTTCTAAATCCTAACATGTTGACATAAAATAATTTTTTCTTATATAAACAATCTCTGTAATTATCTAGAGTTAAAGTATTTACAGCTGTTTTTTTAATACCTTTAGCTTTCTTTATTTCGGGTTTTCTTCAATACTTAAAGAGTACAGCTTAGATCGTAAACCTATAAACTCAGTCATAATTCTTCCTTTATTCTCATCTTTCATTAAACCTAAAACCTTTTTATTTACTAACGGTATATTATAAGGATTGTCGTGGGGATATTCTGATGTATCGAATCTTTCATTAATATCTAAAATAATATCATTATAAAAATCGTTAGCAGAAATAGAATATATAAAAGAATCTGTGTCCATATAGTTTAAGGAGACCATATCTTTGTATTTAGGTTTCATATATTCATAATGAAAGTTATACATTTTTAGCTTTGATAGCTCTAAGACTGTAAAGCCTAAGTAAATTGGTTTATTATAAATTGTGTAAACTCTTTTTAATTGAACTGCAGTCATATTTGATGTAAAATGAGAAAGACTATGAAAATTAGGTTTCGCTATAAGAGCACGCAAACCCTGATGTCTACCACGGCTTTCCCACTCTGTTGCAATTTTTACATCTTTCCTTTTATCTACATTTTCCATAGTCTTTCCATACACCGAATTATTTAATAATTTAAAAAAGTCTTTTTCGAAATTATTTTTTGCGGCAGTTCGATGGAAATTATTTAAATCAATGTAACTCTTTAACCAATTTGATTGTTTAAACATTAAAACTCGATGAATACGCTGCAGTTCTAATCCGTGCTTCACACACTGTTGTAAATTTCTATATTGTATAACATAATTATATTTATTTTCTAAATCAGCAATCAACTTTTTAATCTTGGCTTGAGGAGGTAATTTATTTTCAGGACAAAAGGGAAGATCATTATGATCGTCATGAGATAAATCTGGATAAATTAAATCAACTTCTAAAATATATCCTACTTCTGAATTTTCAGGAATTTTCATGAAATCTATATTATCAAAGTTATCTACCCAAACAAAACCTGCATATGGAAGTGATTCCGACATAGCCCATCCATATAAATTGTTAGCATCAAGATAAACCAAGTATTTTGAATCGATTGCAGGATTAAACTTTTCCATATATTTATTATTAGCTAGAGAATGTCTTAAGGAACATTGTGTTAAACCTCCTCGAATACCTCTTTTCATGAAATTATACATATTTATATCTGTTAACAATTCTAATTTAATTTGAGTATGTTTTAACATCGCATCCCACGACAATCCTGGTGCTGTGTAATAATGACATGGGTCCAACTCATAGATATTTATGCATACTCTTCTAAAATTCTCAAAAATGTCTGCTAGCAACAAAACATCACACTTTAAATATAAAAGTAAATATTGGGAAATATCTCTACAATTAAATCTGTTCCATACGTTAACAGCATGTTGATATTCTCCTTCTGTGCATTCATTGTTTGTAAGTTTACTAAAAAATTGTTCGCGAGGAGGTAGACATGTTTCATTTAATTTATCAAAAGAATTTAAGTAATCATATGGAAAAACCCCCTTTCTCCTTATTAAATTAAAATATTCATCATCTTTAAATTCATTACGGATTATTCTAAATTCTTCATCAGGCAGATTTTTTGCTAAAGTATCTAAACTCGCAGGCATAAAACGAATGGAATCTAAAAACCGTAATTCAATCGTTTTATACTCAAAGAAAATTTTCTTTGACATTGATATATATACCTCTTTATTTAAGGGAATAACGTTAATAGAACCTTCAATTTCATTTAATGATTTAATAAATAAATGACTGTCATAACCAGAAAAATTGTGTAGAAAAACTGGGCAAAATGTTGGAACTCTATACCTTAAATTGCATTTATTATGAGCTGGACCCCTATACTTTCCGGTAAGATGACAATGATCAATAACCCTATCATTCGCTAATAATTGCTTACAAATATGACAGTATTGCTCTTCTCGTTGCATACTTATTTCATTTGGTGACATGGGAACAAGCGGCTTACACTTTGAAACATGATTTTTATAGATGTCTTTCACGTCGTCTGCTAATAAATGTACAAATCGACTAACAGCATCTTCACCTTGATAAATCCTGAACTTGCTTAAAGCGTCATCATAAAGGCAATGGATAAAATAAGAGAAAGCACAGGGTATGTGCTCTTGAGTGTTGGTTGTTGAAGACAGCATAGGATTAGGTATGCACGTTTTAATTTCCTTTAGCACGCATTCAAAGTCAGCTTAAATAACAAATGGCACACTTAACTTGCGTTCATACTTCTCAAATTCCAAAAAAGCTTTTTCCGAGGTAGGCATAGAAGTCACTATTTTACAGCATTCATTTTTATGTTTAGCAAAAGATTCTACATTAGAACAATGTTGAAAACACGAATTACAAAAGTAAATTTGTCTTTTATGCTGTGTTAGTTGCTCGTTAAGCAATCTTGAAATATTCTTAATCCAGACATAACGATTTAGAGTTTCATCTTGAAGAAGCAACAAATTTATGTGATTTTCTTTCTCATTTGATGTACAATAAAAAGGTCCCGCAATTTGACAACTACCTTGTATAACATCGTAGCCGAAAACATTCACGCTTATATTCGGATTGATCTCTTCGAATACTTTTATATCACACAAAGTCATGGGGAATTCCAGCCCAGTAAAATCTAATTTCACTCCATTTATTAGCCCTATTTCTCTATCTGATATATCAGAAACTGA
This sequence comes from Leptarthrus brevirostris, assembly GCA_964036015.1. Taxonomy (NCBI): domain Eukaryota; kingdom Metazoa; phylum Arthropoda; class Insecta; order Diptera; family Asilidae; genus Leptarthrus; species Leptarthrus brevirostris. The sequence goes on from OZ038375.1 coordinate 74,823,233, forward strand.
ATATGAAGATGTTCTATCAGAATTGTGAGTTGGTGGGTGTAAAGCTGATATAACAGCCCACTTAAAACAGTAAATATCATTATTTTTCACATTAACGCATGCTTTCTTGTCCATTATAACCTTTGGTAAAGGTATGTAGGAAGAACCTCTCAACGGGTGATATTGGTTAATGTTGATTTCTAAATGAATTATTCGAATCAACGACCATCCACTATCTTTCTCTTGAAATTCTTCTGATTTGGTGTTAATGCAGTTAATCATATTCTTACATAAAGTTGGTAAATCGCTGTTGTTGAATATGACAGTCATTTTGGATTGAAATGATTTTATTGAAGAAATAATTTCATTTTCGTCTTCTGAGTTTACAACTTTGATATATTCTGCAAAAAGCTCAATATTGAACTTATAAGAAATATGCTTTTCTAACGACATATTTAACACTTCCAAAAGTTGATGATTAGATTCTTGTAAGAATTTATTTATATCGAGTAATCCTTCATCTCCATTTTCAAGAATAAATGTTTCAATTCGTCCTCCGAAATTTTCCTTAACACACCTAAGATGTTCCTTTATAGGTATAGACGCTTTCTTTTTATGAACATTGGTGCGTAAATGATACGTCCAATATTTTACTTTAATTTGTAAATTACATGCCTGACAAAACATATGTGTTAAAGCGTCCTTTAATGATGTTTTTAATGATGATGTTGATGGTGAAACTGATACCGATATAGATGTAGACATATCCTTAGTATCATCTTTTGGACGATGTGATCTTGTATCCAATGTGCTGCTGTGTATCCTTTTTATATGCCTCTGTAGGTTGAAACCCCTTTTAAAGGTCTTCCCACACACTTCACACAAAAAGCACTTCATTTCTATTATATTCCACTTCTTGTACAATTATAAAGAGTTCTTAAGTAGTATTTTAGTATTAATACACACTTTAAAAGTTTAATAAAGTTTTCTTATTCTTTAGAAAACACAGTCTTAAAAACATTAAATAAACCACGCTTGATTTAGTTTAGAAAACTCAGATCCAACTCTCATCTAATTAGAAATAGAACTAGAGTGGAATGCCAGCAGCACGCGTCTTTTATTAGGCGAATTTATCACATTCAATTATAATTTAGGAAACCGCAATATTCTGTTTTCCAATTAAATTCGCATCATGTTATTTCATTTAGCTGATAAAGCTGTACTGCGTAATTAAAAACTCAAAACAACAAACTCTTATCTTCAACATCAATTGTAGCCTCCAAGACTGAATACCCAATATCCAAGATGGCCGACAGGTGCCTTATCTTACTAAACAATCTAGGTTCAGATCCATGGCTTAAATCTAAGTATAGATGCAAGCCAAAGAAGAAGAAGAAGACCAATTGTAGCCTCCAAGACCGAAAACCGAAAATCCAAGATGGCCGACAATCCTTATCTCTTTTCCTTATCTCTCAATTGTAGCCTACAAGACCGAAAACCCAAAATCCAACATGGCCGACATCCTTATCTCTCAATTGTAGCCTATAACACCGAAAACCCAAAATCCAAGATGGCCGACAATCCTTATCTCTCAATTGTAGCCTATAAGACCGAAAACCCAAGATCCAAGATGGCCGACAATCCTTATCTCTCTTCCTTATCTCTCAATTGTAGCCTATAAGACCGAAAACCCAAGATCCAAGATGGCCGACATCCTTATCTCTCAATTGTAGCCTATAAGACCGAAAATCCTTATCTCTTTTCCTTATCTCTCAATTGTAGCCTACAAGACCGAAACTGCTCCTCCAAAAATTGCTATGCGGGTTCTGGATCATTGAAAATGAGCAAAAATGTGACGTCAGACCTTGATTTCCCTCACAATTTAACCAATTTTTAGGTGCTCCTGCTCATTTGGTCCAGAATATACATATTTATACTACTAACCAGTAGTGGATTTATTCTGTCCGTATAATTTCTTGGTTTAAGATGTGTTGACCCGTGAATAGGAATTCTTTATTCTTTATTTATTTACAGTTTCGCTACCTGGTTATAAATGGATTATTACTTTATCTCTATGGAAAAGAAATATGTCGTTGAAAATGGTCCTTCTGATCTGCAATGTACCGTGTTATGATGCAATATCTTGCTAGAAACAGCATTGAATTATTTTGGCTGCAGTGTGCTGCTGAAGAGGTGTAACTTCTTGAATTTATGAATTTATTAAAGATAGTTTCAGTTTTAATATATTATTGTAATGAATTATATATAAGTATTTAGTTATGAAGTGCAAGAGTTAAAGAAGAACTTACCTTTGGATGTTAGCCTTATGAAATCACAGCAAATAGATGAAAACACGAAAATCGATTACTTTGATAAAAACATGCAAACAAAGGACACTAGGATAGGGAAAGCTAGTCTTATCACTAGTTCATTAAAATTTATTACAATTATACACTTACCCGGTCCAAACTTTCTTTATTTGAATCATAAGTAACCTTTGTTCCTTTAACTATCTAATTTCATAAAAAAATAAAGGGGGTATACAAAGAAAACTATTTACAAATGGATGCACATAAAATATGATATATAATGTAATTAAAAAATATGGTCGTATACATTTTAGGTTACTTTTTTGTATTTCAGTAAAATATTTCCTAATCAAGAAGTACGCAACATTTTAAAAGCTCTCCTTGGGCCGTCGGGTGGGGGGGGGGGGGGGGGTGGGGGGTAATTCCCCAGAACCCCCGTGCACATGGTCCTGAACATCAGCAATCTTCCCAAAATTTAACGTTTTAAAGATTTTTAATCACACTGGGGAATACACCAAAATATTCTACAGCTTAAGTAGATAATTTAAAATTAAAATAGTAGAAAATAATATTGTTATTTTTAAGCCGATTTGCACTGCTTTCGGACAAAACGGAAATGTCCCTGGAATTTTCCTTAAAATTTCCAAATAAGGGCAAAAATACATCAAAGGAACGATCCCAATAGTCTCTCTCTCTCTTAGTTCAGTGCGAGTTATTTAACGTCAGTTTCACAGTTAGTTTGATAGTCAATTGTAGATAGTTGAAAGTACATTTTTAATTAGGGAGTACGTAAGGAGAGAGGGGTTTACTCGGTCAAGTTTTATTGAGGATGTAAGAAGAAAAAATAAGTATTACTACTTCTTATCTTATGTATTTGACATAAAAATAAAAAGCAAGTAAGTTGTATCTTTACCTTTGTTACTTCACGCTTCAAAATTTCGGATTGTTTTAAAAATCATTTAATGTGGAAATAAAACCTTGTTTTGCATATTTTTATTTTTACATACAATAAAATTCAACATAATTACGATGACATTTCTTTTATTTTGAATGGAGCAAAGATAAGTTCGTGAACTTAGTTCAAAACCACGTGGCCCCCATTGAAATATTTTAACCGACCCCTTCTCCAGCCTAGCCGGCACAAGATTTATGCAGTAAGGAAAAAGTTTGTACTTCAGTGTCAGTTTTTGGTTCGAACTAGCTTGAAACTTAATCACGCTTCTCATAGCTATAGAAAACTTTCGATGATACAACTGCAATTTTTTCATATTTTACACACATAGTATGGCGTCACGTTTAAAAACTGGAGAGACTTGTGATCAGCAGCCAATGGAAGAAAAAGCCAATGCAAATTCTAATCCATAAGCGGCAAAAGACCAAAGTGTATTTGCTAATTACTTTTAACTTCGCGTGTTCTAAACCATAAATAATTAATCTCAATCAGTCTTAGATAATTACCTGTGGAAATGAAATTGGTTTATTAACGATAAAATAAATCACTTTTGTTTGCAAAATTAATGATTTAGGACCTCAATCAATATTGTAGGTCCGAGACTTACCTACAGTACCTACTCTCGAAATCGGCGCAAAGTTGGGAATCTACCGGATATCTCAGGATCAATCGTAACTGTAAAATTCAGCCTCGAGAAGAACTCTTAAAGGGAATTATCCGAATAACAGACCTTTTGTGAATGACTACTTCAGACGGATATTATCCTAAGCTTTCTCCCACTCTGTTCTATTCATTGATTAAACAACTTTTGACAGGGATGCTTACTTAAATTTGCAAGATCTGCATTTCTGGGGAACTGAAAATCCTTAATAAACAATTGAAACCAGGCTCCAAATTAGGTTTTATTATTAATATTTGCTAGGGATTGTAATAGTGATGAGTCTCTGTCCTTTCATTCTGCCTTTGCTCAGTGGACTTAAAATAGATGATTTACCACTCGCTGTTTCCAAAAACATAATCTTTGCAAATCGGTGTACAAGTCCGAAATTATTTAAACCAAACTTGCATTAGACGTATAGAGCCGGTAATTTCACACAGCCATCACGTGAGCTAAGATTAAAGACCTGACTGATTTAGGTCCAGTTACTCCGAGGGAATAATTATTGAAAAAAAAAATAACTTGCGCTGGCGAGATTCGAGCAGCTAAGCACTCTTTAAGACAAAAGCGATAACTTGCCTCCGTTAAAATCTAAGTTAATACTTTGAACAACTTTTTTTTTAGATTTTAATTTTAACCCTTGCTGGAAAAATGTAGCAGAATAACGGATTAAGCATAAAATTTTTTACCAGAAATGTTCCTAACTGTTCATAACTTCAAATATAAACATTAATATTTGATAATTGATTTTTTATCAAAAATCTTCATTTTTACTATTTGTCTTTCCTATATTTACTACAGAACTCCATGAACGAGAAATCATAATCATTGACGGCGCTATAAAACAACAGGGGCATTCCACGTAAAGCGGACAGGTAAAAAATGTCGATGTTTGTTAGTAATATTTGATTATGCTATACCTATATATGTCCTCGATTCAGATACAACATATTTTTACAGTATAAAGTCTGTTTAACGAGCTAAATTGTTTTAAAAATTTGACTTATCGGCAGGTATGCGATACTTCGAATCCCATTACCCAGTCTTAAAAAGTTACAAAAAAATAAATAAAGTAGTCAAATTTATACTTCATTTAATGAGCCTTTAAAACGCATTTTTGGATATTAAAAAAAATTATTTTTTTTGGATAACAAATATATTTTAATTTTTGAAACTTGAATTTCACAAAGTTCGACCATTTAATTTTTTTAAAAATTTATTTCTTCAAATAGCTAATCACAGGTATACAAATACCGGGGTCATGTCAGTTGTTGGAAAGCTGAGGGTCATTTTCGAAGTAATTTGCTGCGTAGAATTCGAATCCGGGGTCAGAATTGGCCCATCACGTCAGGATTTTGAGATATTTGAGGTTATGTGCCCGAAGAACGGCGTTTTTTCCTACTTTTGAGGTTATGTACAGGGTGTAAAAAATTTGTGTGGTCTGTCTCTCCAGTTACATCATTTAGTACCACGCTTACACTTTAATTTAAGAGTTCAAGAGATCAATTACGATTTTTTTTCGCAAAGTTATGGCTATTCGAAGTTACGAAATATATCCCTTCGACGTCATTAGCATTTGCATTAAGCCTATTAATCCTATCTCAAAATCCTGACGTGATGGGCCAATTCTGACCCCGGATTTTGATTCTACGCAGGAAATTACTTCGAAAATGACCCTTAGCTTTCCAACAACTAAACCATGTTGACCTGTGTAGTGTATAGATAATCCTTGCCAAGTTTCATAATTGGCGTAGAAGTCGTTAAGGAGCTAGACCAGTTACAGTTTTGAAGCGTACAATTTACATCATTAAAGCTTCGCAAAGTATGATTTAACATTCTCACTCCATACAAAAATTCCCACAGTGGGGCGCTGGCAGTTACGCTTCGAAACTGTAACTGGTCTAGCTCCTAAACGACTTCTACGCCCATTATGAAACTTGACAAGGATTATTTATACACTATTATCTATTTTTAGAAAAAAATTAAAAACAAAATTAAATGGTCGAACTTTGTGAAATTCAAGTTTCAAAAACTTAAATATTTTTTTTCCAAAAAATTTTTTTTTTTTTAATATCCAATAAATCATTTAAAAAGCTCATTAAATGAAGTATAAATTTTACTTCTTTATTTATTTTATTGTAACTTTTTTAAAACTGGGTAATGGGATTCGAAGTATCGCATACCTGCCGATTAGTCAAACAAACAAACAAACTCGTTAAACAGACTTTATACTGTAAAAATATGTTGTATCTGAATCGAGGACATATATTGGTATAACATAATCAAATATTACTAAAATTGGAAACATCGAAATTTTTTACCTGTCCGCTTTACGTGGAATGCCCCAACACTTATTTTGCTGCGCCAAGAAATGCCTTGCCAGCGGAGTCCAAAATTTTTCGAAAAGATGGCAAGATATCATTAATAATGATAGTCAATTCAATATGTCATTAATGAGATGTTTATTTGAGCATAAGATTAATATAAAATATAATAATTACCTAAAATAACGGCCAAATGTTTTCGTTGATCTAATAAATAATACTCTTTCATATTGATTGCATTAAATCTGATTCTTTCTAAACCTTCTTACCTAGAAAATGCAGTATTGACAATAAAAAACGAAGAGAAAATCAAAGATGCCTCAACAAATTTTGTTTAGAGGCATTCATTCGGAAATGATTTTAAGTTGACTCAATGTTATCCGCATTTGATATTGTGATGACTTTTTATATGAATACATAAATGATAATTAATACTACAATATAATGGGTGCTATAATAATTCCTAAGGCTTCACGATACCCGAGATAATTCTCGACACGAGACCGGCACTGGCAGCGAGACCAATATTATTGGTAACAGTGCGATTACGAGAGCGAGTTTGAGGTGTCGAGAGAGCACGAGATTTTAGTTTTATCATTTTATTGTGGACATTTTCTTAGTTGTTTCAGCTTTAATGTCGCTCCGAAAAGTCCCAATTGTATGATTTATGGGGCATTTAAGTATACACTGCTTTCCTCATTCGCTTGTACCTACATTATTTCCTTCTTTAGATATTTGCGTTTCATCCCCAATAGCAAAGAAGAGCTTTTTTACTTTGTTCAGGGTGAGGGGAATAAGAAGAACATACATATCTGCACAGAAGTTTCAATTGCTCTCGCTCCCCGTTTTCCCACCGAAATTCATATTTTTTATCTCGCCGAGAGCGATACCGGAATGAGATTGGCCTTTATCTCGCGAAGATCGAGCGCAAGATCGTCTTCACATTTACGAGACCCGGTCTCGGTCTTGTCTTGGTGTCGTGAAGCCTTAATAATTCCTATGTGTTTTTGATAAAATATTATATTTTTTCAGGATCAGGGCACCGCAACTTTCAGCAAGTGTACACGATATTCAATTAACTGGCAAAAATTCCTGCATGACGGAGAAATTATCATAAATCCTCGGAATACTTCATGGGAAGTAGAAAATTGCAAAGATGGTTGGGAATATAATACCTCGACTGTGAGTTCTTCAATTGTTATAGACGTAAGTAAAATGTTTTAATTACACATTAATTCAATATTCTCATAAATTTCTTTATTTTTTATATTTCTACTATTTTTAACCGACTTCCCATAAACAAAGAAGTTTTAAGTTCGAAGTACATACATATATATACATATATATATATGTATGTGTATGTACTTCGAACTTAAAACTTCTTTGTTTTTGGGAAGTCGTATATATATATATATATATATATATATATATATATATATATATATATATATATATATATATATATATATATATATATATATATATATATATATATATATATATATATATATATATATACACATATATATATAGGGTGTACCATTTCTAGAGGTCAATACGAGATTAAATGATAGCTCTCACATAGGCAAACAAAAAACTATACGGCAGGAGGGGGGGGCATATTACTATTTTATTTTTCTTTTCATCTACCCAACACAGCGAAAATTAATACACCTCTTTTTTATTTTTATTAAATTACTCATCTTATTACCTTTTTAAAAAGGTGCAACATGGTAATGTACCCAAAGGATTAGAAAAACCGCATCTTTAAAAATCCCTGACTGCCTAATATTTTTATTGCACTTTAGGTAGGAAATTCTTTAAATAAATAAAATTTTTCACGACAGGGTGACGCAACCTGAAACTTTGAGAACTTCTGTCGATATCGAGGAGCAAATTATCACTATCGTGCGGCAAGACCCTGAGACGAGCACAAGACGAGTCGCAGGACGATTAGGAGTGTCTTTATCTAAGGTTTGGAGGGTTATTAATGTAGGACCAAAGGTCAACAGTCAAATTTATGCGAACTTTTTGGAGAATACACTGCCGGATATAATAGAGGAGATCCCTTTGCATAATCCATCGGACATGTATTATCAATACGATGGTGATACTGCTAACATTGTGAAGGCAATACTAAATGAAGAATTTCCTAACCGCTGGATTGGACGAGGTTCACCGATTCCTTGTCCTACTAGACCTGCGGAATTTACCCCATTGGATATTTTCTTATCGGGAACAATGAGGAATAAAGTTTATTCAAGCTCTATTAACACTAGGGATGATTTCGTTAGCAGAATTTGTAATACAGCGACGAAAATACGGGAGAGGCTGGCTGCAATACGTCTTAAACAGCGACTTAGAAGCAGATTTTTGGCATGCATCCAAAGTGGCGGAGGACATTTTAAACAGCTTTTGTAACTTATCAAGATTAATTGTAATTATCTTCAAATTCAACAAAAAGCATTTTAGAATTAATTTGAGTTTAATTTCTTTAAATTGTTGATTTTTATAATATTCTCCGTTAGGATTTCTAAGTGTAAATTTACCCATACTTTCTCTGGGTGTAGATTTTTAGTGTTTGTTTGATATCGCTGTGTTGGGTGGATCAAAAGATAAAAATAAAAGAGTAATGTATATAACATGAAAATCTGAAATTTATGAATCACCCTGTAACTCCCAAACGGTTGAGACTGTCTACCCCCCTGCCATACAATTATTTTTTTGTCTATGTAAGAGCTATCATTTAAACTCATATTGACCTCTAGAAATGATACACCTTGTATACAGGGTGTTTCAGATCTGACATACCAAGATGAGTTCGGTGATAGATCCCAACTAGACATACAAAAAATTGTTGCGTTTGGGAGTTACATGGTGATTCATAAATTTCAGTTTTTCATGGTATGCACATTACTCTTTTATTTTTATCTTTTGATTTACCTAACATAGCGACATCAGCCAAACAGTAAAAAACCACTATCCTAATGACCTTTCTAAAATTGTTAACAATGTTGATCTAACTCCTACCGTTGCAGGTAAAGTCACTTCCAAAAGTTAAAAAAAAGGTTTTCGATTACCTAAAGTTCAGAATTTTCCCAAATTTTCTCTGAAATTCATGTAATTAGTACACCTCTTTTTTACTTTTATTAGATTACCCATCTTATTACCTTTCCAAAAAGCGTAACATGTACACGTAGAGAAAATATGTAGAAATTTAAACGTAGACATCCTATCGGAGAATATTATAAAAATCAACAAATTAAAGAAATTAAACGCAAAATAGTTCTAAAATGCCTTTTATTGAATTTAAAAATAATTACAATTTATGTTGATAAGTAACAAAGGCCGTTCAAAATATCTACCGCCATTTTGGACGCGTGCCAACAATCTCTTTCTATGTCCCTGGTTAAGGCGTATTGCAGCCAGTCCCTCCCGTATTTTCGCTGCATTCCCAATTCGGCTAACTAAATCCTCCCTATTGTTAATTGGGCTTGAATAAACTTCATAATTCATTATTCCCCATAAGAAAAAGTCCAATGGGGTAAGATCTGGAGCTCTAGCAGGCCAAGGAATCGGAACACCTCCTCCAATCCAGCGGTTAGGAAATTTTTTTTACTATCTTCTCCACAATGTTAGCCGCATACGCTGGTACTCCATCGCGTTGATGAAACATTCCCCTAAGATTATCCATAGAGTTCTCCTCTATTAGATCTGGGAGTGTATTGTCCAAAAAGTCCGCATAAATTTCATTATTAAACACTGGCGGCAAAATGAATGGTCCTACCAAATGGTTGCCGATGATACCAGCCCAAACATTGACACTGAATCTCTGCTGGAATGAGGTCACTTTTGCCCTGTGTGGGTTAGTGTTCGACCAGGTATGGAGGTTATGGAAGTTCTTGATATCATTCCTGTTGAATTGACATTCATCTGTCCACAGAATTCGGTCCAAAAGCGCTCTGTCGTCAATGTCGCGTTCCAGAAGCCAAGTACTAAATTTCAGTTTTCTCTCAAAATATCCTTCCTGTAGGCTGGGTGATGATGGTTTGGACGTAATCCCCCTCGATGTATAACCCTCCAAAACTTAGATGACGATACTCCTAATCGCCTTGTGACTCGTTTCTTGCTTGTCTCAGGGTCCTCCATCACGATGGTGATTATTAGCTGCTCGACGTGGACAGAAGTTCCCGAAGTTTCGGGTCGTGTCTCCATGTCGTGTGAAGTTATACTTCCTGTTTCTCTTAACTTTTGGAAAGTCCGTGTAAATACCCCTCTTTGGGGTGCTCGCCTTTTAGGGAATCTCCTTTGTTATTCCAGTACAACCGCTCTCTCGTCTCCGTCTACTACACCATAAGTGTAAATAATAATAAAAAAAACAGAGGTTCTCAATTCGACTGTGTTTTCTTTTCGTATGTTTGTTACGCAATTTTTCCGCCAATTATGATTTGATTTTGATGAATTTTTTTTGTTTGGTAGGTCATACTTCAGATGTGGTCTTATATACAACAAATTTGTGGTGGGGTGGGGGGTGGTGGTGGGGGTTAAACCCTACTTTGTAACGCGTGGACCACTTTGGATGGTTCTTGTTTTGTTGTACAGAGTATGATCCCCCATTGCTTATAGGGGGATAATTTGGTTGTATTTAGGTGGAGGGGGAAGGGGAGGGAGAGGGGTAGTCTAATTTCGTAGCGCTTGGATCAATTTCGTTGATTATTTGTCTGTTGGGTAGAGTATGTGCCCCGATTGGTACCGCGAGAAAAAAAATTTTGGTGTGATGGGCGGGGGGGGGGGGGTAGGGGGTTGAACCTAATTTTTTAACGAGTGGACCGATTTGGATGGTTATTTTTTTGTTGTATATAGTAGAAGACACTAAAAAGTGAAAAATAAAATAGTTTAAAAAAAAAATTGAACCGACTTCACAAAAAGCAGTAAAAACCATAAAATAATTTTTAATTTTATATCTATTACGACATTTTGATGTCGGTGCAAATTAAAGAAACAAAACAACTACCCAACCATTATCGAAAATACTATATAAATTTACCTAAACGTTTCAGCTCAATGGATCATAAAGAAGGACGATTAAATACTTTTGTTGTAGTTTGGTTTGTTTCTTTAATTTGCACCGAATTCAAAATGTCGTAATATATATAAAATTAAAAATTATTTTATACTTTTTAGTGCTTCTTGTGAAGTTGGTTAAATTTTTTTTTAAAGACTATTTTATATCCTAAAAATTTTGTTTCTTTAAAGAATTTCCTATCTAAAGTGCAATAAAATAATTAGGTACTCAGGGAGTTCTAAGAATGCGGTTTTTCTGATCCTGTGTCTACATTGCCATATTGCACCTTTTTGGAAAGGTAATAAGTTATCAATCCCATAAAAGATAGGTAAACTAATTACATGAATTTCTAAGAAAATTTGGAAAAATGCTGAATTTTAGGTAATCGCAAACAATTTTTTTCACTTTTGCAAGTGACTGTACGTGCAATGGTAGGAGTTAGATCAGTTGTGTTGACGTTTTTGGAAAGGTCATTTGGATAGTTGTTTTTTAGCGTTTGTTTGATGTGGCTGTTTTGGGTAGATAAAGAGATAAAATTTATGAATCACCCGAGGTGCACCGATTCCTTGGTCTGCTAGATCTCCAGACCTTACCTCATTGGATTTTTTCTTGTGGGGAACAATGAAGAATGAAGTTTATTCAAGCTCAGTTAACAATAGAGAGGATTTAGTTAGCCGAATTGGAAATGCAGCGACGAAAATACGGGAGAGGCTGGCTGCAATACCCCTTAAACAGGGACTTAGAAGGAGATTGTTGGAATGCATAAAAAGTGGCGGTGGACATTTTGAACGGCTTTCATTACTTATCAAGAATAATTTTAATTATTTTTAAGTAATTATTTAAACTGTAACTTTCAAACGGTTGAGATTGCCCTGCCCACCCCCTGCCATACAATTTTTGTTGGTCTGGTTAACCCTTGTTAACCCTTGTTAAGCTTATAAGCAACCGAGAGTTTTGACACCTGTTAAAGAATTGCACTTGCATATTCTGTCCATCTTAAAGGTTTGAATACCCGCATGTAACATTACTTATTAGCTTAAAAGCTCAACAGATGGCATCGGTTGACTTAAGGGGTGTAACGGAATAGTTTTATAACTCGTGCGCAGTGGTATTAACACGTGTGAAAAGTTGGCAGCAAAATTAAGCACTTTTATATTAACAAAGTTTGCTTGAATTTTTAAATTATTGGTTAAAGGTAATCTTAATACGTTGCTTTAAATGCTTGATTACAAAGTTTTGAATAAAAGTCAATATTTCATATAAAAAACTGCAGACAAAATTTTAGTTGCCTGTAGGCAACTTTGGGCAATAAAGGTGTTTATAAATAATCTGTTTTTTAGTGACTGAACAACAGAAAAGTTTTATCGGAATAAGAGCTCGAAAGCCTTCATTTATGAAGGAAATGTTAGCCATTATGCTAAATTCAAAATCATAATCCGTATCCAAAATCCAAAATCGAAAGAAAAATCCGTTACCGTAAACCTCAAAAACCACAAAATTCAAAATCCAAAACCAATAAAAACCCAAAAACAAAAAGCGAAATCGAAATACAAATCTTTAACAAATTCAAGCACAAGTCGTAAAGAATAAACAAGGCAATCTAAAGAACACATTACTAGCTCAGTTATAAGTACCTTCAATGCCATTCAACAAGAGAATGACCACGAATTTTCTGTGGGGACCCTTCAAGGCACTCTTGATGAACTCCAGCAGCATTAAAAAGGTTAATAACTTTTGAATGGCTGCATATATCGAGTTAATCTTGTTTTGTTGTAAAGAGCTTCCTGAGAGCATCTTAAGGAAAACAAATAAATAATATCCTTGGTGTAAAAATTTTACAGGATCAAGGATAACATACCAACATTTTGTGCAAAATTTTCCCAACATTCATGTTTGAGGTTCAATAACTCGAAAATTTGTAAGTTGGTTATGGCATGTTGGGTACCATTAAAAAAAAAAGTTTTATGTGTTGGTCTTGCGACGTCTTTGAAAGGCCTTACAAGCATTTAAGTGAGCACACCTCCTTTGAAGGAACCACAATTTTCAAACGCGATTTTGATCAGGACACAGGACAAAGAATCCATTGGTATAGCGTTTCCTACACAATAATGAAAAGAAGAATAAGTGTTGACGCTGCCATGTAAATGCGACAACCGTGACATGCTCGAAATGCAAAATATGGCTGTGTATTACTCCAAAGCGAAACTGCTTTTTGAATTATCACACCCAATAACCTAAATACTTACCCGTTTCTTACTACCGATAAGACTTGTTATACATACGTATACATATTTATTTTATATATTGAAATATTTTATTTATGTTATTTTGTTAATTTTCACGAATGTGCTAATTTTTCTATATTTTCAAAAATAAATCACTATATAAGTCGTATTATTTTTTCGTATGTCATCTTACTGATAATACCTTATCTTCCCAAAGTTTCTTATAAGCAACTTTTTCCCACGGGATACCCTTTCATCCTGAAAGAATAACTTTTTATTTTTTGATAAAAGAAAGGAAATAGTTAACAAAATATGCCCCGAAAACAATTTTCTGATCACAACACTAGGACCGGACTTCAAAGGGTTAAGATCTATCACCCTACTCATTTTGGCACGTCAGATCGGAATCATTTTATCTCCAACGTTTCGTTGCAGGACCGCAACATCATCAGGGAGACCATTTATTCCTCCTTTAAGAAAAACTTTTCTTTAATTTTAAAAAATCTATGTCTAAAGCCTTCTTAACATTTAACACATTAAAATTTACCAAATAACTCTATATAATGAATGAATTAAATCCGCAGAAAGAAATTTCATCAATAATGCCTGTTTTGGGCCAAATGCTAATTGTATATATCTGAAAATACTAGTATAACAAAATTCGGGAGAATTCTCGCAGACGATTATCTTAAATATAATGTCCTATAAGTTCTACTTCTAGATCAACTTGTTTTAATTCGTTTATTTAATATAAAATTTTTTTTTTGTTTTCTTTTTCTTTTCGTCATCATCTTCCGAACAAAATTGTACAATTTAATTTTTTATGATTGAAAGTAATAAGAATAATTCTTGCGTCTAAACCATGAGAAAAGGAACAATATCAGAGCACTCATTTGGCAAAACTTCTTAGCCAATGTTAAAACCTATATAAATAATTTAGAACTATCTTTCTACTTATATATGTATTGTAAGCAATTATCAAATGTGGAAACTTACTAATCAGCACAAAATTTATTTTTAAACTAACTGAAATTTCAAGATTTGACGAAAAATTATTTTGTTCCAATTATGAAAACGATAATGCACAATTCGTAGGAATTGCCTTAATACTTCAAAAAAACTTCTTAGCAAATGTAAAAATAATTTAGAACTTTCTTTTTACCTATATATATATATATATATATATATATATATAATCAGCAAATATTAAATGTGAAAACTTGCTAATCAGCAAAAAAGTTATTTTAAAACTAACTGAAATTTCAAGATTTGACGACTATTTTTCTAATTATGAACACTATAATGTACAAATCACCAGGACTGCCTTAATATTTCGTAAAAGTTTTGGCGTTATATTTGCGTAGCTTTAATTAATTTGATAATGTATCTGCTGAAGTTACATTTTGTAAAGTCTATCTTATTAAATTTACTTAAGATCCTTTTTCTTTTGTTTTTGATATATAAAAGCTTAATTCGTTGACTTTGCAAATCATTTTTTATAAGCGCGGACGTTGTGTACTTGAAAAAGAAAAATTTTATATAGTTCCGCCATGGAACGGACTCACCGGATTTCCGCAAAACCAGCTCCGTTTCTTTGGTGGAAGGACCTAACATTTCTATTAGGCATGCAATTCCCGTTTGCTTGATTGTTGCTTAAATTTTCTTGACTTGTATCAGAAGTTTCTGTCTGACGATCCAAAGCAAGTAGAAGGAATGGCTGAAAAGCGGTGTTACAATAATTTAACCTTATCACTTAATTTATAGAGAAAATACTACCATACCTCGAATTTATTAGTTGCCATTTCCAGAGTGTGATGAGCACTGAACGTTTCTTCAGTACTCTTCAAAGATTAGACTCCAAGAATTCTTGAAGTCTTTTTGGCGAGAGCTTATTCAAAGTAGTAAAACGATCTAACCTTGCTTTGACTCTGAACTTTATTAAAAAATGACTGAGCTTAAATAATAAAATTATTGCTAACATATATTGATTACTTGACAAATGTAAAATTCACGCTAAGTTCATTGACTCATGCATAATATGCATGAAAAGCAAAGTAAGCAAATTGCTTCTGCGGAAAGAGCTCATATTGCAGAGATTACTAATTTTCATAAGTAAATGAACTTAGCGAGCTCATATTGTAGTGATTACAAATTTTCATGGGTAAATGAACTTAGTGCGTAATGAATGAGCGAAATTATTGTTCTACTTTTCTTTAGCTAATTGTTCAGGCTTGAACATGCTGGGGCCCGCCAGAAAGCATAACGTTGTTAAATTGCTGCTGTAGTGACTCCTGTGCGACGGAGGGTCTTCCTTGAATGGGGTTCACCTTTTTTCGATGACATATACGGCAGCAGTTTAGTGATAATGACTTGATATTTGACCAGTATTTCCATATGATTAGTGCTAAGATGAACAAGAGTGCGATTGTTGATGCCGTTACGGAGTGTAAAATTAGAGTTCTCTTCAGGATTGCTGAATGTAAGTTAGGTTCCATGCTGAAATCTAGTATTTGCTTATTTGATGGTACTAAAACTCCAGATATCATCAGTGCAGGGGGCTTGTTGAAGTTCAATGTTGCTGCTTCTGGTAACACTTCTTTTAGTTGACTGGAAATAACCCTTATGCTTTGGTCTAATTTCGTCTTTAAGGTTATCTCCTTTGTTTTCAGATAGCATTCATCCTGAAGGTGGATAACTCCGGTATTGTTTAAGAGCAGTTCTCTTCTTGAGCCTTTACAAATTACTGCGGCGACCTTGGTCTCATTGGTTATGTACATCCAAGTGTTCCTTGTCATTAAGTTCTTCCAAACTATGCCACTCAAACTTATTTGGTGCATTTGGCATATTGTTTTAGGGTGACGATCGTATATTTCGTCAATTATACAGGACGGACTGTCTGCTATACTATAAACGATCGATGGCGTGCAGAGATAGGTCTTTAGTTGATTCAATGCGCAAGCTTGTAGTTGATCTTCTTCGAGGGTGAAGTAATCCTGGTGGTCAAAACTTACAGCAAGTGTTGTAATTTTTAAATCAGCTATTGCAAATCTGTTGTTTGCAATCATTAAAGGAGTGGGTGTCACATGTATTAAATCGTATATGGTTGTTTCCACAATGTTCAAATATCCGTACAGCAGTATACTATTATTCCTGTGGTTTGATGAAGTTGAATAAATGTCCGTGTTTGTGGAGTGCGTTTAACCAGCTTTGATATTTTTCTTGTAGGTCGTTGTAGTAGTCTTCAGTACTGATAAATGTAGCGAGTACTTCTATGCCAATTCTGTTGTGATCCGCGCTGGTGTACCAGGTGGCCATTTCCCTGACAGAAGAAATAACTTGGGACAACCTATCGTCAAGGTTTTTTAGTTTTTCGGATATAACAGATATTGATTGATTGATCTTTGTGGATAATAAAAGCATTTGCTGATTGCTGGAATGCAAAAGGTTTTGCTGATTTTCTTGTAAAAGCTCAATTTCAGTGTAGACTTGGTCGTTCACTCCAAAATTGCTGTTCAAAAGACTGCCAAGAATTCCCCTTTTACTTCTGAATTTTGGTTCGCTTGTTTGAATAATTTCTTCTAATGTGTTTAGGAGGTGAGTTTTTCTTGTCGATAAATGTTGAAAGAGTACTTCACAGTGTGTGAGTTTCGTGAGTTTCTTAGTTTCTTCGCACATATCTCTGACTTGCTTCCAAGAGTTGATGACATTTTTTTGATCATTGATCATCTCTTGCCTTGAAAGTGTAACTTGCAGTCGAAGGTTCCCACGTTTTATCTGTGCGTGACCCAGGTTCTCCAGGAAAAGTCCGGGTTTTGGTTGTACTAATTGATAATCTTGGGCGAAGGCTACTGTTAACCAGTAAATTAGAGACAGCGTTGCTAAGAATAGTTTTTGAGCCCAAGTGGCAGGAGCAATTCTTATCTTTTTCTTCCTTGAGGCGGTTGTAATATGGGATATAACTTCTCTTTGAGTCGTTTGATGAAATTTTATGAAATTGATTGGGTTGCGACCATAATTCTGGTTCAGGTTGAGGGGTGGAGCAAATTTTCCTTTTCTTTTTATTTTGCTCAGGATTTGTTTTCTGTTTTATGTAATCCACCATTTTCATTACTAAAGTGGTCATAGTTTTGATGCAATTTGGATCTGGGGCTGTGTCTTCGGAATTAAGTATTGCGATGGGTAGTTGGCAGATTTTATGAATTGGCCGTTTCTTGAGTCCGTTTTTGTATTGTACGGAAACAATCCGGACTGTGTCATCATCGCCTGGATGTAATTGGACAATTCGTCCTAGAGGCCATTTTTGCGGTGATAAGTTATCATCTTTTACTAAAACCAATTCTCCGATCGCTGGATTCTTGCCCATCGTCTTCCATTTGCTTCTTTGTTGAAGTAATGTTAAGTACTCTTGAGACCAGCGTTTCCAAATGTCTTGGTGCAGTTTTTTAACTAATTTCCATCTCTGCTTCAATTCTTGAGGAGCTACTTCAGACTGCGGTGGTGCAATGAGAGGACGTCCAATCAAAAAATGGCCTGGTGTCAATGGTTCGAGGTCTCTGGGATCACTGGAATGCTGGCCTATTGGACGTGAATTCAAGCAAGCTTCTACTTGGCACAATACTGTGCTAAATTCTTCATACGTAAGTAGTGTATCTCCCAGAACTCGTTTGAGATGTCCTTTAACTGATTTTACACCAGCCTCCCATAATCCACCAAAATGAGGGCTAGCTGGGGGGATGAACTTCCAATCCGTGCCATCGTTGGCTGTAATTTCTGCAATTTGTTTTGTAGAATGATTAATAGCTGTTTGAATTTCCTTATCCATTTTGTTTCGGGCACCGACAAAGTTGGTGCCGTTGTCGCTAAATATTTGCTTGCAGGCTCCCCGCCGGGAAATAAATCTTTTGTAGGCCGCTAAAAAGGCATCAGTGGTAAGATTAGATACTAGTTCGAGGTGGACGGCCTTCGTTACTAAACAGATGAATAAGGCAATGTAACCCTTGTTTGTTTTAATCCCTCTGCCCTTTGAGGCCTTCGTGAGAAACGGGCCGGCATAGTCTATACCACTGTGAGAAAATGGCGGTGAAGGAGTAATTCGGGTTTCTGGTAAGTTGCCCATTAATGGAGCAGCAGAGTTCTGTCGGAATCTTGCGCACCTTATGCATTTATGGGTTCTTCCTTGGACTACTCTTTTACCATCAATTATCCAGAAACGCATTCTTATGTAGTTTAAAGTCATTTGGGTACCACCATGTAAAGTTTGCTGATGGGCGTGGTCAATAATGATATTTGTAATATGATGCTTCTGTGGTAAAAGTATTTGGTGCTTGGTATCCATTGGAAATAGGGAATTTTTTATCCTGCCGCCTACACGCAGAACGCCATCCTTGTCTAAAAAGGGATTAAGCGAGAGAAGCTTACTAGTTTTCTTTAATGGTTTATTTTTTGTCAATGCCTCCATCTCATCAGAAAATTCCTGTAATTGCACAATTTTGATGACGCGTCTTCTAGCTTCAAGGAGCTCCTCAGATGAGAGGTATCCAAATTTTCTTTGGCTTTTCGGTGTCTTACTGTTTGTTATAAAACTTAGGCTATATGCTATTATTCTTATTTGTTTTGTGTATGTTGAACAGGTAAAAATTTCTTCCGATTTAATAGCAGTTTTAAATGTTGAGACTCTGTTTTTTACTTCTTCTTCTGTGATGGTATTGAAGTTACTGGAAGGCCAGGCTTTGGCGGACTGAGTAAGCCAAAGTGGCCCCCTCCACCAAATATCTTTAGAGACAAGTTTTGTTGGGCTAATTTCTCTTGATGCTATATCTGCAGGATTTTGTTCTGATGGTACATACCTCCATATGGCTTTGTCAGTAATTTTATGTATTTCCGAAACTCTATTCGCTACAAAGGTGTGCCAGGTGTTGGGGTTTTTAGCGATCCATGCCAGCACGATTTCAGAATCGCACCATGCAAATAATTCTGGTGAACTGATATTCAATGCCTCAATGGTTGATTTTAATAATTGTGCTAATAGTACAGCACCACAGAGCTCTAAACGAGGTATCGTGACTTTTTGTTTCAAAGGAGCCACTTTGGTTCGTGCTGCCAATAGTGTTATGTATGCCTTTCCTGAAGAATCCATTGTACGGGAGTATACTACTGCCGCATATGCCCTTTCGGAGGCATCGCAGAAGCCGTGAAGTTGAATCTCTTGTCTTGTGTGGTAGTTTATCCACCGTGGTATTTTAATGTCTTGCAAATGCTTTAGTTCTGCTTCGAGTTTTCTCCAAGAATTGGTTATGCCCGCAGGTAGATTCTGGTCCCAATCTACTCCGGCTTTCCACAGTGGTTGCATGAGGAGTTTGGCAGTTATGGTTACGGGTGCAAGGTACCCAAGGGGATCAAATATTGTTGCAATTTTTGAAAGTAGCCTGCGTTTGGTTAATTGTGAATTGTCGTCTTCTAGATTTAGTTGGAACAAGAACTCATCTCTTTTGGGATTCCAGTGTATCCCCAAAGTTTTGATAATATTTTCTTCGCCAATTTCTAAGATACCTTTCTCGATTATTTCGTCAGGAATACACCTTAGTAGTTGTGCGTTGTTGGAGGTGCACTTCCGAAGGTTGAAACCCCCTTTATTAAGGAGAGTGATTATTTGGCTTTGCAGTTCTTTAGCCTCCGTTATAGTATCTGCACCGGACAACATGTCGTCTACGTAAAAATCCGTCATTAGGACCCCTTTCCCGACCGGGAATTGATGACCTTCATCCATAGCAAGCTGTATTAGGACCTTGACTGCAAGATATGTGGCTGGAGCTGTTCCATAAGTAATAGTGTTTAGAACAAACTCTTGAATGCGCTCTTCAGGATTTTTTCGCCATAATATGCGTTGGTAGTTTCGGTCTTCTTCTGCTACTAGAATCTGCCTGAACATTTTTTCAATGTCTGCAGTAAATACAAAACGATGCTTCCTCCATCTTAATAGGATTTGGCTCAGATCTTGTTGCAATTTTTGTCCAGTATGAAGTAAGTCATTGAGGCTGAATCCAGAATCAGTTTTACTTGATCCATTGAACACTACTCGTAATTGTGTAGTTGTACTATCTCTTTTGAATACCGCGTGATGAGGCAGGTAGTATACCTTATCCGCAGCACCGTTGTAGGTTGCTGCATGGCTCATATGTCCCAGCGCAAGATATTCTAAAAGAAATTTATTATATTCGGCCCCGTCATCAGGATTTCTTTTAAACTTGTTTTCCATTTGTAGAAGACAGGCAACTGCTTTATTTTTTGAAAAACCTAATGTTCCTAAATCTTCTTTAAATGGTAAACGAACAATGTAACGTCCGTCTTGGTTTCTTTTGTGCGTTTTATCGAAATGCGTTTTACAATGATCTGCTGACTGACTGGAATGGGCGTTGTCTCCTATCTCCCAAAACTGTTCTAGTTTTTGATCTATCTCGGGTATTGAAAGAAAGCTCGACACCTTATTCGTTTCCTGACGAGCAGTGGGAATGTTTCCAAATAAGATCCAGCCCAGTTTTGTGTTCTGTGCTGTTGGTTGACTTTGCTTAACACCGTCTAAGATTATGTTTGCATAAACATCAGCTCCAAGAATCAGATCAATTTGGCCAGGTTTATTAAAATTCGGGTCTGCTAAAACTATGTTTCCATACTTGGTTGTATTCATCTCTGGTAGTGTTCCGTCTGGAAGTAAAGAGCTTAGTTTTGGCAGTACTAGTGCCTCTACTTGAAGGCAAGAGTTTTTGTAATACGGGAAGAGTATTTTGAAAATAACTTTGCTGGAGGATTTTGCAGTCTTAGCATCACTGACTCCCATAATTGTTGTTCTTATACGTTCCTTAGGTAGTCTTAAATTTTGTACCGACTCTTCAGTAATTAAGGATACTTGTGAGCCAGGATCAATTAATGCTCTTAGAAGCTCTGGTTGACCAAATGTATTTAATACTCGTACCATTGCTGTTGGAAGTAAAACATTTGGGATCTTAATTTTATTATGAAGTGCTGTGACATCCTCGTCTTTTAAAATGTTTTGCCTTGTAACCCCATAAGTTGTTTCTGGGGTTGTTGATTTTCTTTTGTTGTGCAAATTTTCATTTGCTGCCGTGGAATTGTGTAAGAGAGTATGATGCTTCTTATTGCAATAGAAGCAAGTTCTATTGGTTTTGCATTTTTCCGATTTCTTGTGAGATAAGCAATTTATGCATAAAGCTTTCTTAAAAATGAATGAATTCCTCTCTTGCGCATTAAGTTTCTTGAACTCTGCACATTGGTATATATTGTGCTCCCTACCACAAAAGTTGCATATATTTTTGAATGTGGAGTAAAAAGACTTTTTTTTGCTTTGAATTGTAGTATCCGGCTTAACTTGTTTTGAGCTTTTTATACAATCAAGTATTTGATAGCGTTTTTCAAGAAACTTGAGGAGCTCATCGATTGTTGGCATTTCTCTGGGATTTGACAGGCTTTCTTCAAATAGCCGCAAGCTTTCTGGATCGAGCTTTTTCATTATAATGCATACAATTATCGGACCCCATTCTCCTGTATTACAGTTTAGGTTATTCAACGCTTCTAAACATTCTCTTAGAGTATCATGAAGCATTATAATATCTTCTTGACATCTATATTCTATTTTCTTTATGTCCATTCTTGTGTTGATATATGTGGTAACAATTTTTCGGTTATTGTTATATCTTGCTTGAATGAGGTGTAAAGCCGTGATATAGTTATTGTTACTCAGCTGGAGGTGGCTTATTACCTTTCTGGCGTCACCCTCTAGGTGATAGAGAAGATACTGCATCTTTTCTACGTTGCTTAAGCAGGGGTTACTGTGGATTATGTTATTAAACATATCAATGAACGGCTTCCAGGTTTTATGGTCTCCTGTGAACTTTGGAATCTGCATTGGAGGTAATTTCGGAAAATTGTTCATTCTGCTTGCCTCTAAGTAAGATAGAGGAGAAATGGTTGAGTGGGTCGGGTCGCAGAGATTTGCTTCATTAATAGATGCGGATGTCTCGTTTTGAAATGTGGCGGCAAAATCGGATGGCAATGTACTTACACCTTTCTTAGTTGTGGATGGAGAAACAGATCTGGCACTGGTCAGGGGCGCTGTTGGAATTTTGACAGTATCGACTTTGTTGGCGTAGTCTTGTATTAACTGTAGTGTGGTTTCAAATACCTTCTGGGCTTTTCCATAAAGCTCTTGCGTGAAGTAAGAATGATCTTCATCTAAAGAAATTTTTAGATCATTGTGTATTTTATTAAATTCCTCCCAATGATTTTTCAATTCATTGCGTTTGGACTTTAGATATTCCGAGGTCTTTCGCGAAGGGCCGTCCTTTTTGAAATTAATCTGAATTTTCTCAAGTTTTTCGGCCAATTGGCTCTGATACTGTAAGAGCTCGTCTGAATTCATTTCTTCGTAGTCGATTATAAAATTGACTTTTTGAGATTTGTCAACACTTTAACTACTCTTGAACCTGGAGTGTATCAAGTACTCAAGGTCTCAAACTTAATTTGAGTCTTGTTGGCTTGCGGTTGTGTGGTTTAGCTGTTGTAACTGGTTTCCGTTAAGCACTCAAACTTAATTTGAGTCTTGTTGGATTTCGGATTGCAGCTGCGGGATTTTAACTGTTGTTGATTGATGGCTGGCGTTAGCTTTCTCAAAGAGTTCTTTGAGATGCTTGTCAATTTGATTCAAAGCTTGTTTGAATCACGGCTTAATGTTTTCCAATTTGCTGGTTTGGTGGCTCGAAGGACCATGTGATGAGCACTGAACGTTTCTTCAGTACTCTTCAAAGATTAGACTCCAAGAATTCTTGAAGTCTTTTTGGCGAGAGCTTATTCAAAGTAGTAAAACTATCTAACCTTGCTTTGACTCTGAACTTTATAAAAAAATGACTGAGCTTAAATAATAAAATTATTGCTAACATATATTGATTACTTGACAAATGTAAAATTCACGCTAAGTTCATTGACTCATGCATAATATGCATGAAAAGCAAAGTAAGCAAATTGCTTCTGCGGAAAGAGCTCATATTGCAGAGATTACTAATTTTCATAAGTAAATGAACTTAGCGAGCTCATATTGCAGTGATTACAAATTTTCATGGGTAAATGAACTTAGTGCGTAATGAATGAGCGAAATTATTGTTCTACTTTTCTTTAGCTAATTGTTCAGGCTTGAACACAGAGTTTTTCGATTGTGGGCCCATGGGTCTCTTAAGAAGAGGTTAGAAGTGGAATACTGAGTCGGGAGGACACCTAATGTTCCATTAAGTGAACTAGGCCGCTTTTAGTAAATCAAGTGTGGGGGTTCTTACATTCCACAATTCCAATCGCGGAATACCTTGTGAAGAGCAACGAAATAACCGGCGGATGCGCCATTTAGCAAAAAAGACATGTTAAGTTGGGGTCATCTGAGAAGCAGGAAACATGCCTTGTGATGAGACGTAAACAAAAGCTTTACGCCGCTAAAAATTTGCTGACGGCTCGGAGCTAACCATACTACGTAGTATTTAGGTCGTAGACAACGCTGGTCGAAATGTGCGGGAGCAGAAAATTTTATTTGTGGTACATGTTGAAGCCTAATATAGGCTGTGATATAAGGCGTAAACACAAGCTTTGCGCCGGAATAAGTGCTGAAGGCTCGGAGCTAATCATACTACGTAGGAATTATGAGAGGCGTCAACGTTGGACAACCTGGTCGCTGACAATGGCTTTTCTGACAGGCTTTCATCACAGCTCATCAGGTTTTAGATTCCGACTGGCATACTTCTAATGAGGGAGGAGTCGTTGGAATCTGAGCCTAAACTCAACGGCGGTACCACCGAGACAAGCACGTCGTCCTAATGAGAGACGCGTGAGTCCCAAGGATACCCCCGCGAGCAGCTAGATGCTTCCCCCACGAGTAGATTGAGGATCGCGATTCCTGCCGTGCAGTAATGGACCTTGGTGCTTGTGCTTATCCTCCTCCATCAGTTTACGTCGACACATCGTCATCGTCTCCGAGGAAACGCAACTAAGTGGACATTCATCATCATCAGAAGAGGACACACACTCCAGTTAGGCTGTCCTTGCAAAACTCTCCCATGTCATGTTGCCGCGCTTCAGGGCCGAATATCCTTTGCGTGATAGGTTTCCAAAAACTTTCCCTGTAGGTCCTCGAGTTCATCGAGTGCGTTTCCCTTCCGAGATCAAACTCGGCACTTTACGAACTTCCTGTTTTGTTTGGCGGTGGCCGGTTTCGCAAAGGTCCTTTGGCTGAAGTTTCTGTGATAGACTTCCTGTCCGACTCTGAGGCTTAGAACGCATATATTTGGTCCGTTCACCTTGCTCAAAGGCTCTGTCTGGGCCTGTTCGCAAATTAACAGCTTGCTACAGCTTGTAGCCTTCTTAATAGCGCTTATGCAGAACCATGCTCGACCATTTGCTGGCCGAACAAGACCCTGTAAGGCGAAAAGCCAATAGCCTGGTGGACTCAACTCCGAAAAGAGCTCGCTATATCACTCAGCTTCTCATCCCATCTGTCATGCTCGTCCTTCACATAAGCCCTGATCGCAGCTAGGACGGACGTATTTACCCTTTCGAAAGCATTTGCTTGTGGCGAGTGCATGGCCGTGCGAAGGTGTTGGATGCCGTATCTCTCCAAAAGGTTACTGAATTGTGCTGGCCGAAATTGTGTATCGTTGTCTGTTACCATATTTTCCGGGACACCAGTTAAGTGCTCGCCTTCCGCAGTGGGCGTATCAGGGTGTACTTGGAGAAATGGTCCAGCGCAATCAAGATACAAACATGGCCTCGTTTAGTGCGGGGATACGGTCTACATAAGTCTATGTACACTCGCTGCCATGGTCTTTCCTTCGCCGCTTGAACTCCCATAGGTGGTCGTAGGATGGAATTTGGGGCTTTCGTCTACTTGCAGGTGTTACAGGCTAATACATACGCTCGTACATCAGCAGTCATCTTGGGACAGTACAGGTGTCGTCGTATTCGCTCTAAGGTCTTGCCAATGCCTCCATGAGAAGATTGTGGCGGATCATGCGCCCTCGCAATGACATATGGTACCAAGCCCCGAGGAATCCAAAGCTTCCAGACTTCCTCCTGAACTGGGTCGGGCTGCGTCCGATTGTATAAATAGCCGTCACACAAGGTCAAGTCTGGCAGAGTTGACTGGTGTTTCCCTACTCGGTCACTAAGGTCCTGGTATTCTTGGGAGTCTTCCGGTGCATCTAAGTCGACTTGCGGGCCTTGTTCCTGGATGGTTCGCTGGTCTATAGCGGATATTTCGTCGCAGTGTACACGGGATAGCGCATCAGGTACCACGTTCAGGTAAAGTCGAAGCCTTGAAGCTTTAGACTCCACCGGGCCAAGTGTCCATTGAGGTTCTTTTGGGACATCAACCATTACAGGCTCGCATGGTCCGTCAATACCCTGAATGGCATGCGTTCCACGTAAGCCCTAAATTTCTCGATGCTGATGATAGCTGCCAAACATTCCAGTTCTGTGATCGTGTAGTTACGTTGTGCTGCATTAAATTTTTTTTATGCATATGCCAGAGGTCGTTCATTTCCTTCGTGGTCCAGCTGAATCAAGACTCCGCCCACACCCTGTTTACTGGCATCGCACTGAATGATGAAGGGCTTGGTGAAGTCAGAACTCACCAACACTGGAGAAGAAGTTAGCTGCTTCTTAAGCTCGTCAAATGCGGAATGGGCTTCGCTGGTCCAGAAAAATTTGCTGGACTTCTTCAGCGTGTCCGTAATGGATGCTGAAAGGTCGGCGTAGTTCGGGATGAACTTCCTGTACCAGCCTGCCATGCCCAAAAATCGACGCACTTGACGAACGGACTTAGCGGGAGGGTAGTCGACGATGGCTGCGACCTTATAGGTGTCCCTCTTTATCCCTCGATTACCGATTATGTACCCTAACTAACGCGCTTCCTTCAGACAGAACTAACTCTTCTCCACGTTTATCGTGAGTCCAGCCTTCCCCAAACATTCCGCCACCCTAGCAAGGAGCAATAGGTGGGAGTCGAAATCCTCCGTCAGTATTAATAGGTCATCGAGATATACCAGCACCTGGTCCCTGAGATCGTAGGGAATGACCTTTTCCATCAGCCGGCACATAGTCTGTGGCGCGTTGTACAGCCCAAATGACATCACCGTGTAGTGGTAGAGGGGGCGGCCTGAGATCGTAAAATCTGTCTTTTCGCGCGGCAGTTGGTCTAGTGGTCTATCAGAGGCTGGTAATGTATCTTGATGGAGGAGGTCTACTGAGGATGACGTCTATATGTGGTAGTGGATAGGCATCCTTCTTGGTCACCACATTGACTTTCCTCGCATCAAAGCACAACCTGACCTTGCCTGGCTAGAACCACGAACGAACTCCACGAGCTCTTACTTTCCTCTATCACGCCCACCTGCTTCATCCGGTGCAGTTCGGCGTCCATCAGCTGTTGCACGGCTGGGGATACAGGATAAAAACGCTGCTTGATGGGTGCAGCGTCTCCTACGTCTATCAGGTGTTGGACTAACTCCGTCTCCCCGAGACCTAACGTTGAGTGTGACGGGAAAAGCTGTTTGACATGCTGTAGACGAATTTGATCAGTCGAAGATATTTGATGTTAATTTGGATCTGCTGGTTGGGGCACTCTAGTTGCTGCTAAAACATTGCCAATAATATCAGGCGCCAAATTGAAAAGCCGCCAAAAATCCACTCCGAAGTATAAGTCTTGTGTCAGGCTGGGAACGATGTACAGACGTACAGCCTTGGTATCACCCCGAAAGGTGATCTGCACGTCCGCGTGTCCCAGTACCTCATGTGTCTCTTCGTTGGCTACCATGTGCTTTGTCCCATATTTGCTCCATGAAACTTAAGCTTTTTTAAACCGCTCCACCGCATTCTTACCCAAAACGCTGACGCTGGCACCACTGTCGAGGAGACCAAAAAGAGTCTGACCTAGCACTAGCACATCGGCGTAAGGTCGGATGTCGTGAGGCGCAGCCACGAAAGGTTAGGCCAATCTCTTCCTGTTTTCCCGAACCTTCTTCCAGAAGGTTCTCAGCCATAAAGTTGAGCGTTTGGGTTTCTTTAGACTCGGCGTTATTCGCTCTTCGGCAGACACTAGTGGCTGAACTGGTATCTTTTCAGTTTCCAATGACTGGGTCTTGGGTGGTGCAACTCGAATGAGCACTAAAGGTGTTAACATCTTCGAAGAGGTGCTGTCGCCCGGTGTGTCTATCAACTGGTCCAATTAGTTGGGTTGACATACATCAAGCAAATTCAGGTCGTCCTCCAGTGACAAGTCAAGTAATAACGATGATTCGTTGATTACAGTCGTTTGGTTGTGGGATGACTCAATCGCAATCAATCGTTCGTCGTTCAATATAGCTCCTCCAGGCTCTTCTCCATAATTTTCGGGGGATAGTTCGGATGTATAAAATTCGTCAACTCTTGGTCTATGATACGAAGTTGACATGTGTGACCGGATGCGTGCTCTAGTAGTTTGCACTTCCATCACCAAGGCTCGCAATTGTGCCACGGATGTCACTCGGTTTAGAACTATCTGCTCTTGTATGGAAGGCAGCAAGTTGGCCCGGACATTTTCGACAAACTCCATCTCCGTCATGGGCGCCTGGAGCTGGTTACGGAGCTGGGTCATATCCTGGCAGTACAATGAAAACGGCTCATTAGGTCGTTCTCGTCAATTTAACAACTTCCGTCTGATGTCTACATTGGTGGTGTGTTCGCCTCAGTCTGACCGGAGTGCCAGCCTCACATGTTTCCATGGCGGAGACGGGCTCTGACGTCTCAGGGTCCAGAACCAACCGCTGACCCTTCTCCCTAACAGAGCGTGCAAATTATCCACGGCTAAAGTCCCC
This sequence comes from Leptarthrus brevirostris, assembly GCA_964036015.1. Lineage (NCBI taxonomy): Eukaryota > Metazoa > Arthropoda > Insecta > Diptera > Asilidae > Leptarthrus > Leptarthrus brevirostris. The sequence continues at coordinate 74,851,645 of OZ038375.1, forward strand.
TCCTGGGGTGGTGCGTGTGAGTGTCTCCACTCAGAAGAAAAATTCGTCGACATCTAGTTTGCTGTTACCACCATCGCAGGTTAGACACCAACGACGCATTGGGCTTGCTGAACGTCTTGGGCGATTGAAATATTGCTGTCCGTGCTGATACTCTCGTTGATGTGGACGTACTCGTACAAAGTCTGGAGTGCGTTGTGCTCTCGAGTTATAGAAACTGGGCAGGTCATGAAAATCGTTGATTATAACGTGGTACTGTTTGCCTGGGAGAGGGTTGGGCGAATCTTTCGGGTAGGCTATTTAGGCCTCTCGCTACTTCTTCCCAGACAGTATCAGCCATTTGTAGCCTAAGGGCCGCTAACAAGGCTTGCGTGCTAGCAGACCTTTCAAGTGGGACGTCCTCAGGTCTCAATTCGCCTGATAAGGTGGAATCGGCTCGGGATGTCGGTTGTGTCCTTACGTTCACCTCTCCGGGGCTTGGAGCTGAAGCTGACGTTGAGGCTGGCCTCGAACTGTGGGCATGTGGCTCCACTTGCCTTATCTCTTCGGATGTTTTGTTTTTCTTCGGATGCCTGTTTGCATATCGGACACTTCTGGCTGGTTTTGAGCCACTGACTCAAGCATCTGCGATATTGCTCGTGTCCACAGTTGGACCGGATAGTGGTTAGGTTCCGCGGCGGCATTCTGGCTACCCACATGATAACTGGGACGAATTTTAATTTAGATATATGACTCTGATTCACAACCAAATCAGAGTTGGGAAAAGAAAACTTTGAAGACCAAGTTAGCTCTTAACAGAATTCAAAGTGATGGTCCGAAAAATAAGATTGGAGTCTGAAAAGTGTAAAGTTAAAATCTTAAAATTTGTAAAGTCAAGCTCTGCCAAAAATTGTTCTCTCACAGAAAGATTAGAAAAATAAAGAAAAATAGAAATAAAAATGTCTCTCTCTCATCGTCGTCTCCTCTTCTCTTAAAGCTTCGGCCGGCCACTCATTCTGAGTGGTCCTCTCTCCTCAGTGAGTCTGATAACGCCTACCGGGATAAAGGATGAGGACACCTGTCATTACCTAATGAATGAAAGAGATCAAGTCTCCGAGTCAGCTGGTCCGGCGACGCAGTCGTGCCTCCTGAGGGAAATGGAAATATAAAAAGGGAAGGAAAAATTGTCTGCGTTACCGCAAAAGGGGACGAATTTTAAAATTGAAAAAAAAACTTTGATCAAAAAAAAAAAAATAAATTATAAAAAGGACAAGGGGATTACTGATGGGATAGGGAACCCTAAGATTGTCGAGTACCACTTCTCCAAGACAGATAGCTGGCGATCGCCTGCTACAGGTCTGCCATTCTAGGAGAATCTCTGACGACGGGGTTGAGATGGCTAGGTCAGACAATAGGCCCTGTACCAGCCCTACTGATAAAGCCACAAGCCTGCGGTTACTCAGAGCCTTTACAGCCCAGCACGTTGGGCGCCATCTGTTGTTGCGCACTAAGTCAGCTGGTGTCAGCCAGGATCACGGCCTCTGCTGGGCACTCATCTGTCAGCAGATGCTCGGGTAGAGCTGGGGGATGGCATGCTTGGCGGGTTCGCTAAAAGGAAAACCATCTCTGCCCCCGGTCACGCAACAATCGAACATAAATCATGCCGAGAAAAATTTTGAAGAAAGAAAAAAAAGGAACAAGAAAGAAAGAAAAAAAAACCGCGAAAAGTATTTACAAAAAAAACCGAACTAGAAAAATTTTAAAATCTGAAAAAAAGGAAGGGAAAAAACAAAACAGGAGAAGGAAGGATGTGCGCAGGCGCTGCCAGACTTATCGGCTTTTGTTGGGGGAGTCTGATGACATAACTCCCTTTTCCTGACCCGTTCCCCGTACGTCAGTTCTCGCCGTATTTCCGATCTTCAAAAAAGTCGTAACGACTCCTTAAACTACTTTCGTTCCTAACCCCCTTGCTGTCCCTATTTCTGACTTCCCCTCTATTGCACCAGCGGTTTCCGATAAAGAACCTCTCCCCAACAGATTGTCAGTCGTAAGAACGTAAGAGGACTTCGCACAAAACAACAAATATTTTCCTTAACTCTCACAAATTCCCGCACAATTCTTTGCCTTAACTGAAACCAATCTAACATCAGGAATTCTCGACAACGAACTATTCCCTCCAAACTATAACATTTTCCGTGTTGACGTTTTTATAGGCACCAATGATCCAACAGGTCGCGGGGTTCTCATAGCTGCTCACAACCGTTATGTTGGCACCCTGCTAAAGACCTTTGACTCTACAAAATCAGAATTTGTATGTATCAAAATACCACTAAATAAGTGTCTTCTGTACATCCTCTGTTGTTACATTCGCCCCTCTCAACTTGTAGACACCTACGAGCCCATAATTGAAGCGATCGATACCCTGCTTGAGAACGCTAACGCGTCCGATGAATTTATTTTTTTGGGTGACTTTAACCTCCCCCGTATTCAATGGTCATTGTCTGAGGACTGTTCTCACTTTGTCCCCCTTAACGCATCTTCGACCAAAGAAGCCTTCTTTACCGATCACCTCTCCGTTTCAGGTCTCTTTAAAGTAAGCGGAGTCAGGAACTTCCTGAACAGACAATTAGACTTAATCTTTTCTTCAGACCCAGTTAACTCGGCTGTCGCGAAAAGCAACCATCTTCTCTCCTCCCTCGACCGTCACCATCCTCCTTTTTTCCTCGTTTTCTCCTACGAGCACCCTCATGCCGTTTCAAGCTCCGAGTCTTCTTTATCCTTCAATTTTCGTAAAGGCGACTTTGACAAATTAGGTCACTTGCTCATCAACTCTAATATTGGCGATATCCCTCAACATCTCCCAATTGACGTTGCTTTAGAGGCGTTCTATTCGGAAATACACGCTTGTCTTACACAATCTATTCCTCTTCTTCCTCGTAAAAACTACTCCTCATCCCCCGTATGGTACGACAAAGAATTACGCTCTCTTCGCAACAGGAGAAATAAACGTTAGCAAACTTTTCTTCTAACCCAGACTGAGTCTGTCTATTCTTCCTATCTATCTGCTTATACCTCTTTTTCTGAACGTTAAGATACCCTCTACCATAAGTACCTCCAACGGATGGAAACTAGCCTCATATCCGACCCCAAGCGTTTTTATAGCTTTATTAATTCTAAGAAGAAATCCAATGGTTACCCTTCCACCCTTAAGCTCGAGAATACCTCTTCATCTGATCCTAAGGTTATCGCTAACCTCTTTGCACACTTCTTCAGTAAATCTTTCAGCGACAATTCACAATTACATCTTTTGACCCTGATCCTGAACTAATCGCCGCTAGTACTAATAGGCTTGAGGACGACTTTCACCCAGGTCCAGGTGGCATTCCGACCATCGTTCTGAAAAAGTGTGCTATGCATCTAGTTCAACCCCTTACTTTGCTTTTTCGTCTCTCGGTGACTACTCAAGGGGTTTTCCCTCAATTATGGAAAAATTCGTATGTTATTCCCATCTTCAAAAAAGGCTGCAAGAACGATGTGTCCAACTACAGACCCATTGCTAAGTTATCATCCATAACTAAACTATTCGAAAAATTGATATTGATTCCATGTTCTTCCACGTCTATCTTCTCACTCTCCCAGCATGGCTACCTCAAAGGTAGATCTACAACCACCAACCTTACTGACTTCGTCTCTAAAACACTATGTGCCCTGGAAAAAGGTAAAGATGTTGATGTTACCGCCACCGATTTTAGTAAAGCCTTCGACAAGATCTCCCATAACGTTATCTTGTTCAAACTTGATCGTCTAGGCTAGTGAACTCAATTTTCGTTCCCACATTGACAGCATAATTAACAGAGCTAACTCCGCGCTAGGGTTTGTGAAGCGCTGGTCTAGAGAGTTCTCCAGGCAGGTATGGTCACCTACACAAACAACTCACATTAATAGGATTGAATCTGTCCAGAATAGATTTATTCGCTTCGCTCTACGTGATCTTTCCGACATTCTCTTCATTTATCAGTTGCCCGTCAGTACAATATTCTTTTCAGTTCATCCATTTCTAACACTTTTGTCGCTCGTTCCGGCGTCCCTCAGGGAAGCCCCCTACGCCCATTGATTTTAATCCTCACAATAAATAATGTTGAATGTGTCATCAAACACTCAGAGTTGTCCATTTATGCCGATGACATGAAAATCAAACATACCTCCTCCACAACCGACTCTCTTCTCCTGCAAAAAGACCTCGATTCATTCATCACATGGTGCATGAAAAACTTTCTAGAGCTCAATGTCTCCAAATGCCAGTCCATCTCTTATTCCCGCAAGCGTCCCAGTCCCTATCGTTAAATCCAGTCCCTATCGTTATATCTTTGTGTGACATAGGAATAATCTGTGATAGTGAACTCAATTTTCCCTTCAATCCAGCAATCTTAACTCATCTATACCAATCCCCGTAACCTTAGGTCCAATCCCCTTTTCCGACTCGACCGCCATCGCAAAAACTACGATCAAAGCGAGCCAATTACCAGGATGTTACGAAAAGTCAACGACCTTTACTCTTTTGACTTCCATCTGAGTAAATAATCCCTCCACAAAGCCTTATATCTTGACCCCGCCCAGCTTGATCCTGATCGCCTACCTTAATTCTTCTTCCTTACGCCTTCTCCCAGTAATCAATATACATACCTATATAGCTCATATTGTAGCTTATACTTTTTATTTATTTATTATTAATTATCATTTATTATAGTCTGTAGAATTAGTATTAAGTTGTAGCTTGTATTTTTTTTTTGTATTTTGTATTTTTATGTTACTAGCTTGTATTAAGCTTAAATAAATGACCGCCCATGCACCCAAGGGGCCTATATCGTCTGGATGCCCTATGATACCTGTTAAAAGAGGTCCACTCACCTCAGGGAGGACCCCGCCCATCGATGTACTGATGACCACCCTAAGGAATGAGCCAACGAGAGAGAGAAAAAGAAGAAGGTCTATTTAAGGCTCATATAAAAAATTCAATTTATTCATAACAAACAAAATTCTAGTCGACATGGAACCAATACAGATTAGCTTCTCTACATATATAGGTATGTGCTTAAGTCCATACTAACAATGGCCTCCTTATGGGGGTTATCTTAATAAGGTATAGGCACCTAAAGTACTATCCTACATATATAATTTTTTTTTAACGTATCAAAGAATTTATCAACATAGCTAAGGCAATATCAAGCAATAATTACCACGGACACGCATCAATGATAAGCAATGAGTGGACAATATATTATAAATTTTATGCGGCGAAAACAAACTGTATTTGTTTTATAGAATGTAGATATATATACGAAAGCAAAAACATAACCATACCCAACGATGAGAGAAAAAAATGCGCATTTGCTTCACCCTCTTTCTACCAGAAGGTATACAGGCTTGAGCCTATGGATCTTGTTTAAATTTCAGTTATAGATTTAGATAAAATTTCGCGGTAATAAAATGTATTATAAAATCAAACGTACCAAAAGGGAGATTTTCTGAAATCAGCAGAAAGAAATTTCATCAATAATGCTTGTTTTGGGCCAAATGCTAATTGTATATATCTGAAAATACTAGTATAACAAAATTCGGGAGAATTCTCGCAGATGATTATCTTAAATATAATGTCCTATTAGTCCCACTTCTAGATTAACTTGTTTTAATTCGTTTATTTAATATAAACAATTTTTTTTGTTTTTTTTCTTTTCATCATCGTCTTCCGAACAAAATTGTGCAATTTAACTTTCTATGATTGAAAGAAATTAGAATAATTCTTGCGTTTAAACCATGAGAAAAGAAACAATATTAGATCACTCATTTGGCAAAACTTCTTAACCAATGCTAAAACCTATATAAATAATTTAGAACTATGTATTGTAAGCAATTATCAAATGTGAAAACTTGCTAATCAGCACAAAAGTTATTTTAAAACTAACTGAAATTTCAAGATTTGACGACTATTTTTCTAATTATGAACACTATAATGTACAAATCACCAGGACTGCCTTAATATTTCGTAAAAGTTTTGGCGTTATATTTGCGTAGCTTTAATTAATTTGATAATGTATCTACTGAAGTTACATTTTGTAAAGTCTGTCTTATTAAATTCACTTTAGTATCTTTTTCTTTTGTTTTTAATATATAAAAGCTTAATTCGTTGACTTTGCAAATCATTTTTTATAAGTGCGCACGTTGTGTACTTGAAAAAGAAAAATTATATATAGTTCCGTCATGGAACGGAATCACCAGATTTCCGCAAAACCAGCTCCGTTTCTTTGATGGGAGGACCTAACGTTTCTATTAGGCATGCAATTGCCATTTGCTTGATTGTTGCATAAATTTTCTTGAGTTGTATCAGAAGTTTCTGCCTGACGATCCAAAGAAAAGTAGAAGGAATGGCTGAAAATCGGTGTCACAATAATTCAACTTTATCACTTAATTTTTAGAGAAAATACTACCATACCTCAAATTTATTAATTGCGGTTTCCAGAGTTTTTTGATTGTAGGGATTTGGTAGTCGCTGTTTCGGAAACCGAGTTCAACGATAGACAGGAGAGTATTAATTCCAGTTGCTCCTCTTAGCATCTGTTTGTTTAAGAGACAAATTAGCAGATTCCAGCCCTCATGTCTACCTGAACCCGAAATCTGTCGCACGACATGCAATGCAACCATTTGGAATAGTCAATAATTGTCAGTTTTATAATGGGTCGTTCTAGCGAACTTTGAATCTTTGAGGAATTCAGGCACTGTAGAATTGTTTCAATAGTGGATATTGCCTTATTTTAACTTGACTTGTCCTCCTCAAATACCAGAAGGAAGAATCTCCACATATCAAAACTTAACCTAACCTTCCGTAATTAAGTCCTTTGTTGATGAGCTAGGAGCCTTTGTGGTTTCTGTCAATAGATCCAGCGTTCATGTGTGATTGCCGAAACGATTCCACTAAATCACCCGTCGTTCGAATTTTCTTTGTTGATTGCCAAAAATTTCCAGAAGAAAATGACTGCAGCCTGAACTCGCGCTAGACTGATAAGCGTGAACTCTCTTGTCTAACATGATCACAACACATACTCCCGTCACTTTCCGTTTTTCTTGTTTCGTTACCGTTATCCTTTCTTAAAATCTTCTACACATCTCACTCACGCTGCTGTTGCCGTTTTTTTATGGCAGGCCTTATTCGCATCACCCGTGTCTGTGTAAAAGTGCTTTACACGGAGTACACGGATCCGTGTACTCCGTGTACCCAAAACGTTTCGTCAAATTTTTTATTAGACTTTCTGGGAGAGAATCAGGCTTTTAGATGCTTTATTATCTGCAGTGGGGGGGGGGGGGGGTTGCTGCTCCCTGCTGCTGTTTTTAGAATAGGCTGTGTAGAGCTATTACCATTAATATGAATATGTACGTTCCGTGTAGTCCGTGTAAATGTTGCGTTCACGGAGTACACCGATCCGTGTTCTCCGTGTAAAAGCTCTTTTACACGGACACGGATGATGCGAATAAGCACTGCCTTATTTTATTTAGTTCAGATCATAAGCTAGATTAAATTTATACCTACAACCGGCCGCCAAACTAAACACATAAAAACTGCCCCAGATGATATTGTTCAGGAGAAGTAAAAATATGTTCACTACTTTCATTTAAGCAGATACCGTGGAATTCGTACACAATGCCGTAAAAAATAATCCCATAAAAATAAAAATTTTTATCGACAAAATCTCTAAAACAAAAAAATCTTTTATGATGAAATCTTGAAAATAAAAAGAAGAAATCTCTAAAATCCTAAAAATCCATAAAGTAAAAGTGATCGAGATAAAACACAAATGTCAAAATAAATTCGTACTTAATGCAATTTCTTGTAATGTGAGCCATTATTCTCAATATTTCGCGCCATCTGTGTGCTGAAATGGGAAGTCACAAAACTTTTAACTTTATCCTTTTACATCCGCGGCATCCTTTATGTGGAAGGAAGGTAATATTCAATTAATTTATTGTAGGCAAACGATAAATTCGAGAAGCCATCGGTCACGGTCAAAGTCTGGAACACCACGAAGGTACAGAAATAAGTACTCAAAGAGCAGATCACGATCAAGATCGCAAAAGTTAAGAACGGCGAAAATCATAATCTCGTAGTCCTTTATCTCAAAGACGAAGGCTTGTTGGAGCGAGGGAACATCCTCAACAGAGTTGCTGTTTAGGAATATTTGGATTGAGCATTTATACGACTGAACACAAAAGTAAGGAGATTTTCTCCAAATTTGGGCCAATCAAACGTGTTCAGTTGTTATTGATGCTAAGAGATTTCCGCTTCGTATACTTTGAGAGCTCCGAAGATGCCAAAGTTGCAAAGGAACTGTGCTCAGGTATAGAAATAGATGACAGACGAATTAGGGTTGACTATTCCATCACAACGAGAGCTCATACACCTACCCCTGGAGTATAAGGTTTTTGTTTATATACATATTCATATATTTGTATTTATTCATTTGAGCCAAGTAAGCATCGTATAGTTAAGAAATAAAGTAGCTAGACCAAGTAGAGTATATAGGAGCAGTAACGAAAACACGCAGAAGTACAGTGCTTTATAAAGCTTATCTTAAGCGATCAATAGTTCTACTAACCTCAAAGCGGATATGGATACACTATTCGGTTTCATGTGATCTACTTGTGGACAGTTTTTATTGCAAGCAAAAAGGTGATATGAAAATGTGCAATTCCTGTAAGTCAGTCAGCCTATTATAAAAATTGATATGTAAGCGATATCGCAAGCACGGTGTAAATCTTTGTACAGATTTTATTTCGTTCCATTATTCCAAATTGTACAGAATTTCAGATATGCTGAGATAATGATTACTGCAAATCAGATACGATAGAGACAGTCATTCGGCTCCAAGTCTATGCCGAAATAATTCAAGCATATCTTTAATTATTAGCCAAAATTTCGAATTCGATTAAGATTAAAGCGTATTTTTTTCTTAAATGTGCAGTTCCCGGATTTTCGTTCAAAACATCTTTCGCTACTTTAAAAGTTAAATTTATTTCAATTGTTAAAATTACGTTATTGTCAAAGAAACAAGTCATAATTGTTAGAATATTCAACCCGTGCAGGCCAGTTTTTTTGTTAGACTGAAAATTTGAAGTTATTTGATTCTTTGATTTATTGGCAATCCACTATATGTGTATGTTGTTGCAAATTAATTTTCCATTCATGACCGTATTCTTGTGAGACCTAAACATTAACACTGTAAAGTACATCTAGATAGAAATAATTTACTTTAGAGCCTTTATATTGGTGAATGTTATTATGTTTGTGCACAAACATTAGTAGAGAATTGCAGCCCGACATCTAAAAGATGTAATTTAATAATTACAATGGGATAAAAAGTCAATAATTAAAATTTTAAATCGGGTGTCGTGAATGCAGTAAGTGACTACATATAATAATGAGATGTAATACTTCAATATCTAGAATCTTTTGAGAATTGTTTTATCATTTTATTTAAGACTAAATACTATTCGTATATAATATTACAGCCGTATAAATATCCAGGAAATATTAACGAACAAGATCTTAATATCTTAATAATAAATCGAACCTTAATTTTTTTATTAATCAAAATATATTTAAATTTCGCAACATAAATAATATTTAATTAATAATTCGAGTAGTGTAAGAGTTAAGTGTGTATATTAGTAATGGACTGCTAAGTTAACCTGATTAAGTATGGTTTATATTAATGTTTTTTTTTCTTATATCCTAGTATTATAAATAAGTTCTTTTAGTTTCAGGAATTCCCTAACGCTTCTTCCCCTTCTTGCTTTCCTCATCCCTTCTCCCTATATCCCAATGATTTTGATTAAATTTTTTTGTTTTTTTTGATTCAGCATTTTTTACATGTTGGGCCTGTACCCTAACTAGGTACAGGGATGGCGTGGGTTAGTATCTGAACCATCGCCTATGGGAGTTGTTTGTTTCTTATTTTTGCGAATTTCAAGATGGTTCAGTGCGGCTAAGGGTAACAGGTGACACCAAACCTGTTGCTCTTCCTTCTGTTTTCTGTTTCTCGTTTTTTTCCTTTCGTGGCAGACCTGAAGGAAAGATTCCACCACCTTCTTTCGCCACAGGCACGCGGAATTCTGATTGTAGATGTGTGATGATGTTCAAGGACTCACATCCCATATCGACGAGCTAGGACGTGCTGCCAGCTAGCGCGTGCCACTTGAACATCTTGCGGCAACTTCACGTTGCTCATCCGCACACATATACATTACAACATGGCGCCCAACGCGAAGCACGTTTTCCCACATCAGCATCTTCTGATGCGCTTCGTATCTCTAAAGGGATGGCATGTGAGCTTAGGCTGATCCGCTAGTCCTTATCGGACTTAGGCGATGTTAGCCTGAATGGGTGTTGTGTTGTGTTGTCTTTTCATCAAGCACCTTCGAGGCTTAATACCTCTATCCTGGCATGCCTAAAAGTGTCCGTAGGCATGCCGGCTTTTGCAAATAGGACACAGTATCCAACTATGGCTTGTTCTCAAAATGAGATGACCGGTGCTAGGTGTAAGTTCTGGTATCTTGAGCGATGTCCAATGTCGCTCTAGGTATGACTAACTACCAGATCATCGGCATCTCATGCTGTTGGGAGCTGTGGAGTCAGAAGAAGGCCAGTCTAGTACCTTGTACGGCCTCGATGCTGTCCTGGTATGGCTAGTGGAAGTGCTCAGTTAGCTTGTCTAGGTTCAGGATAGCTCCAGCTCCACAGGCAGGACAGACGTTGTGGGTTTTGGGAACCTCATCAAGGTGCTCACATTCAATTTTTTTTTGAAAAAAAAAATTTCTTTTTCCTCTTTCTTTAAATTTTTTTTTTATACACTTTGGTGAATACTATAAATCCTTTTTATTTTCTTTAAACCTCTTTTTCTTTTTTTACTTTTCTTGATTTTTTTCTGTTTTGAATTTTGTTTTGTGTTTGATTCCTTCCTTCTTTCCCTCACACTCTCCGCATTCTAATGCTTTGGTGAATACTATAAATCCTTTTTATTTTCTTTAAACCTCATTTTCTTTTTTTACTTTTCTTGATTTTTTTCTGTTTTGAATTTTGTTTTGTGTTTGATTCCTTCCTTCTTTCTTCTTCTGGGGGAACCTGAAATTATTTTGGTTGATTTCTTTGGTTTTCTTTCAAGAATATTTTCGTTTTTTTTATTTCGGATGAGTTGAAATTTTCTTTTGAATTTTTATTTTCTTTAAATTAATTTTTTTTTAAATTCTGATTTAGGCTTAATTAAGTATTTATGCAGTTTTGCTTATGCTTTTTGTGCAGTAGGATTGTTTCTGAATTTTTGTTCTTGTACACATTTTTTTTTCTGATTTATCATAGCTCTGATTTTTGTTTGTCCTTTTATTTCTTTCTCTGATTTCTTTTTTTTTGCTGACTTCAAAATTGATTTTGTGCTGCAACTTCTTTCATTTTTTGTTGCTGTTGCGTTCAAACTTGGTTTTGTGCTACAACCTTAGGAGCACTATTAGCGAGACCTTCTGTTTTAACGTGGATTTTTTTATAAACTTTATAAGTTGGTACTCCCGCACATTTGGCAGAGACTCTCAGTCTCACAAGTATATTTTTTTATTAACTTCCCACATATAGGAAGTTATTGAAATGGGCCCGATTTTCAAAATTTTTAGTTTTAATTTTTTTTTACATTTCAAAGTCACCATAGTGTTTTACGCATGTTTTTGAACACATGTATGTATGTGTGTGTGTGTGTGTGTGTATGTGTACGTACGTACGTACGTACGTTCGGACCCACTTTTTTCGACAACGAAATCTCGCGAACAAAAAATGATAACGACTTCGCTATGGTGCCATTCGAAGCGTATTATTGTCAATAAGAGCTGAAAGAAATTTAATCAATTTCGGTTTAGCCGTTTTTTTGTTTTAACAAAAAAACTGAAGAAAAGTTGATTTCAGACTTTCTTGAAAAGGATTTCTTCGAAGTAATTTGTTCTGATGACGATCGGGACATCAAAAAGTCGGATAATAACAATTTATTATGAACAGAAATTGTTTATAATGATGAAAAATTGTTTATAACAATAAATGATTGTTTATAACAATAATAAATTTATAATTATAAAAAATGGTTTTACCTCGTTGAAAATTGATTATGAAAATTGGAAATTGAATACAAAATTGCAGATTGTTCATAGCAATTGAAAATTCTTATAAACAATTGAAATTTTTGTTACCACGAAAAATTTCTTTTATGAATAAACTTTGTTTATATCAATTAAAAATTGTCTATAACAATTCAGAATTGTTTATATCAATTATAAATTGTTTATAATCATTCACAATTATTAATAACAAATGAATTCCAAACAGAGTGCATTTATTTGGTTTTCATTATAAAATAGTGCTATAACGGAATAATTTTTTAAAAAAATTTTTGCATCTAATTACAACGAAATTATCATGATAAATTAAATTCATTAATTTATTTATTTATAAATTTAAAATATCAATTTTTTAAGTATTTTTAAATGAGATACAAGTGGGCGAAAGTTTTTTTTGAAAAAGATTCATCTGATCTTATTGGTTCTGATACAACTCGATACTTAAAAAAAAACCCAGAACTTTTATAGTTTTTTGTAACATTAAAAAAATTATAAATGGTTTAAATAGTTGATATTAATGATAAATAAAACGATAAATCGAATAGTATGAATTTTATTGAGTTTTCACTTACTCGTTTGTGCTATGATCATGAAATTTATCGCGATTAACAATTAAATATTGTTAATAATAATTGAATATTGTTAATAATAATTGAAAATTGTTATTAACTGGGAAGTTGTTCGTGTGGACCTCGAGGGTCGCACCAATGATGCGACACCCAGAATCTGGACCTACCCCACTAGTTATTCCTTTGGTATAAGCAGCTAGCTGGCGGACTTTAACTAAGTAGCTTCCTTAAAAAGAAATCTTTTTTGTATAATATTTCGTTCACAAGTGGTAAAACCAGGGACTGACTGGGGCTATAGTGGTGCAAGGCCGAAACAGGCAACAGATCCCTCCTCTCCTTCGGTTACCAGAAGCAAGAGACAGAAGTCTCTTAACCAAACTTTTGCACAGGAGAGACTGTCGACCGACTCTGCCACTGGTGTTGTACAGGCGTCAAAGCCGGATTACTCTAAACCCCCATCTGAGTACAACGTTAGTAGGCCTGTTTTTGGATCAAGCCAGTCGTTAGACGGAGCTTGGGCGTCTCCCCTTCCGGAGCAGGCTCGACAGCTTAAAGACTTGCATTAGTTTCGGCGTTCTCCCCATCAAACTAGAGCCCCTAGTAGCTTAGAGACAACAGTATTTACTGTTGTGGAAAGGTCAGGTTCGGCCAGCAGTCCTGCAGGTGCTGAATATGCAGGGCAAGCCCCTTCAGTAAATCCTCGCCATCATGAGAACGATCTAGACCCGTTCGAACGACCCCCTTCGAGAGGTGAGTACGCATTGGTAATCCCATTTTGTGAGTGAGCCTCCTCAGTCACCTCTGCCTAGACAAAGATACGCTCCTAGAACGGCAGGTTACCAACCCAGACGCCCCTCCATCTTAGCGTCCTGGGGTATTCATTTCTCGGGCCGTAACCCTGCTTTCTGTTTCGTATAGAGCGACTAGCCTTCAGCTCCCGAGTTTCTGACGAAGAACTCTGTGGCAACATTCACCTCCTACTTAAAGATGATGCCGAACAATGGTCTTGGAACCAGTTTTGCCGCACCTATCCGAACTTTGACTGCGAGCTATTCAGAGCTCGCATCAGGCAAGAGTTCGGCTCTGCTGAAACAGACCTCGACCTGATGCGGACTCTAATGGAACTCCGTCAGAGTTCAGAGAGCTGTGGCAGCTACCTCCGCAGAGCCAGTGCTATCATAGGACACATGAGGATGCCACTTAGTGAGGCTGACGTAGTTCAGATAGTCCGAGAGAGTCTAGCCTTCTTAACTTTTTCGTTAGTATCACTCATGAATTTTGTTCGTTCATTAAGTGATCACCTTCTTGTTGTGGCAAATAGCACTTTTGTCGAAAAGCGAACTTGCTTCAACAATAACTTGTTGAATTCAGAGCAGTTCATCGAAGAATTCATTCAGTTCAAACCTTAGTCCTTGGTGGGATGTTGGAAAGCTTCAGATTCGCTCATTTATCGAGACGAGATTTAATCGGAGCAGATATCATGCATCGAGTTTGACGGCCGAAGTCACCCGGATTGGTACGCTTCTACCCGCGCAACCAGAGTTACTCGCACAATACGAGAGACTTAAAGAACGACTGACAGCACAAAACTACAAGCATAGCTTGGAGTTTGTGCTCCGAAACCAGTCGAGCTGGTTGCGAGAGGGCCAGTCTCCGACCGAGTACTTCTTAAAGACAATTCGACGTCTGACCGCTTGTTGTGAAGTAGACTCGATTCTTGCCGAATCGGGCCAGATCCTATACGGAGAGGAACTTGCGAATTATATTCGCAACTACTACACGCGGCTTTATGCTGCATCGACGTTGCCAACATTCTCGTCCAACGATGAATTCTTTCATCATGTTCCTACTTTCTCTGATGAAAGTAGAGAATTCCTGGACAGAGAGCTTACTCTCGATGATATTGTAACATGCACTGTAGTCTAACATAGGTTACGTGATGAAAACGAAATCAAGCTGTGCAATTCGCATGTCCCGAATTCCGTAAACTAGAAAAACGTCAGATGCCGTATGAAGTCAAGTCCGACTCGAACCTGTGATGACTTGGTGTGGTGGAAATGAATAACGGAAATTTCTAGAACTAAGTTGCTGCACTTTCTAGAATTAAGCTAAGTAGTATAAATAGGGCCGAGTAGCAGCAGCCTAGTGAGTCAGTTGTATTTTAACCAGTGAAGTGATAAGTTCTTATTGTTAAAGTGAAACGTAATATTGTGAAGAAATATTGTCAAGAAAATTGTGCAACGAACTAATTAAGTGAATTAAATAAAATTGTGAACATTCGTGATTTTAAAGTGTCTTAATTAATCCGTCGAGCCCGAAGAGCCCCATTTACGTTACAATTTGTGTAAGAAGTGGGATTAATTAAGAAATACTAAAAGTGAACTTAAAAAAAAAGTGCGACTGTGAAATTAAAGTGAAATAGTGCAGTGAATAATCTAAATATGGGTCGCAAATTGAAAGACTTACGTGTTCAAGACTTGAAGGGAGAATTAAGTATCTGCCATGGTAGCGTTACTACAAGAAGCTATGGAAAAGGAAGGAAAGGATTCAGAGGCTTTTGTTTTTCAAGACGGTCCAGAAGAAGAAGAAGAAGCAGCAGCAACTACTCCAAGCATGACAGATCTTCTCAATGCTCTGATGTGTGAGATGAAATCCTCCAAGGCCGAATTAAAAGCATCGATGGACGAAAAGAAATCATCAACAGCAGAATTGAAAGCGGCAATGGAAGAACAGAAATCATCAACGGCAGAGTTGAAAGCGACGATGGAAGCGTCCGTAACTGATGTAAAGGCATAGCTGGAAGAAGAAAAGTCATCAGTAGCGGAACTTAAAGCCTCCATTGAAGAAGTAAAAGCTGAAATGGAAATTTCCATGCAAAAACAGTTCGAAGGTCTGGTGTCAACTGTAGAGAAGCAACTGGAGACCATAGAAAACTCTATCAAGGTCAACCTCGAAAGCCATATGGATAATAAAATGGGAGAGATAAAATCAGATATTGAAAAGAGATTAGAAGAGGTAGTTGTAAGCCCCATACCAACTCGACGCTCGCAACGGGGAAACGAGTAAAGACCAACTCTGCGGGGCAGGAGTTGGCCGGTAGAATCGACGGCCCCGGAATCATCATCAACATTAAAAAATTGCAGCGAAATGATAGCAGCTTAGTAGTCAACGGGAGAGTTCAAGAACAAAAATGTACGATTACAGTAGACACAGGTGCTTCCAGGTCCATTCTTCGGTGCGATTATGCTAAAGACCACTGGCTTAGCAACAAAAATCGATACATTTTGAGGACAACTACAGGAGAATCCATTGAAGTATATGGAGAAATTATAATGACAATATCGAGCAAAAGTTCTTGGTGATCCCGGGAGCTATCGATTTTATCTAGTGGAACCAGATCGAACAAAACCAATAAGAAATGTCGCCATTGGAAAATGCTTAGTAACTATCGATGAAAAGAAAGAAGTTTTGCTACGAGTCCTAAATTCCCGTGAAAAAGGCATCAAATTAAAGAAAGGTAAAGTCTTGGGCTATGGCGAACCAGCCGAAGAGATTGTGTTAGCAGAATATTCAGACTTAGATGAAACGAAGCAGCCGAAGAAGGATGTCACAAAGCTAATGAAAGTGATACTTCCATCTAATAAACTCAGCCAAGGGGAATATCGTAAAACAAATAAGTTGCTTGAAGAATTTGCCGATATTTTTGCACTACGGGACGAAGACTATGGAAAAACTGATATAGTATAACATAAAATTGACACCGGAGATGCCCACCCTATCAAGCAACCACCAAGAAGACTTCCACTTGCAAAGCGAGAAGAAGCAGAGGAAATGGTTGAAACAATGCATAAGCAAGGTCTAATAAAAGAGTCGAAAGGTCCATGGATGGCACCAGTGGTACTAGTAAAGAAGAAGGATGGCAGTACAAGATTCTGTGTCGACTACCGTCGTCTCAATGATGTCACGAAGAAAGATAGTTAGCCACTACCCCGCACAGATGACACCCTAGATACTTTATCAGGGTCCAAGTGGTTTTCAACGTTGGACTGAAAAAGCGGCTACTGGCACGTTGAGATCGATCCAGATGACCGGGAAAAGACAGCATTGTCGGTGGGAAGTGGATTGTGGCAATTTAAAGTTATGCCCTTTGGACTTTGCAATACGCCAGCAACATTCGAGCGCTTGATGGAATGTGTTCTACGAGGTTTAACTTGGAAAACCTGCCTGGTGTATTTGAATGACATCATTGTAATTGGACGAAGTTTTGAAGAACATCTAGGAAATCTACGAGAAGTGTTCCAGAAACTGAAGTCAGCCAAACTAAAACTAAGCCCTAAAAAATGAACGCTCTTTGCAGAGCAGGTCAAATACCTTGGGCATGTGGTATCAACAGAAGGAGTTAGCACCGATCCTGAGAAGATAACTTCAGTAGAGAACTGGCTCCCTCCGAAAGATAAACACGAGCTATGGAGCTTTCTTGGACTAGCTACTTATTACCGCTTTGACACTTTGTGAAGAATTATAAGCAAAATTCTTTAGCAAAGGAGTTGCATAAGCTAATGGAGAAGGATAAGGTATTCGTTTGGACAAGAAAAGCAGAACACAGCTTTAAAGCACTGAAGTGGGCGCTTTGCAATGCACCTGTACTCACTTATCCAAAGGCGGGTGAGACATTTATATTGGATACCGATGCAAGTAATGTTGGGATTGGCTTGTGCTGTCATAAGAAGTAAACGGGAACGAAAAGGTGGTGGCATACTATAGCAGAGCTCTATCAAAACAAGAGAGAAATTACTGTGTTACGAGAAAAGAACTGCTGGCTATTGTTGATGCAACAAAACATTTCCACAAATTCCTCTATAGACAAAAATTCACTCTCCGAACTGATCATGCAGCTCTAAAGTGGTTGATGCAATTTAAAAACCCTGAAGGACAGGTAGTAAGATGGCTAGAAAGACTGCAATCCTATGATTTCGAAATTATCCATAGGAAGGGTAGATCCCATGGAAATGCAGATGCACTGTCACGACGACTGTAGCAGTAGCTACAAATTTAATTTTTAATTTAAATTTCATAAGTTTGATTACATTATTAATAAAATATTTTTATTAAAATCCACTTTGATAATATCCAATCAGACTGTACTGTCAAATATATTTTAGTCAACCTGTACACTTCGATAAATTTTGAATAGTGTGAAACACAAACACTTTGAAATATATAATAATCATTTATTCATAGACAATAAAATACTGTACTCTATACAGAGAAAATATTGAACAAACTATCTATGTGTTAAATGTAAAGTAGGATACAAAAAAAATGTAAATAGTATTTCAGTCTAACCAGATCTGCCGATCTGAAAGTATTAAAAATAATAAAAACTAGTGGGGTAGGTACAGATTCTGGGTGTCGCATCATTGGTGCGACCCTTGAGGTCCACACGAACAACTTCCCAGTTAATAACAATTTTCAATTATTATTAAAAATATTCAATTATTGTTAACAGTATTTAATTGTTAATCGCGATAAATTTCATGATCATAGTACAAACGAGTAAGTGAAAACTCAATAAAATTCATACTATTCGATTTATCGTTTTATTTATCAACTATTTAAACCATTTATCATTTTTTTAATGTTACAAAAAACTATAAAAGTTCTGGGTTTTTTTTTATGTATCGAGTAATATCAGAACCAATTAGATCAGATGAATCTTTTTCAAAAAAAAACTTTCGCCCACTTGTATCTCATTTAACAATACTTAAAAAATTGATATTTTAAATTTATAAATAAATAAATTAATGAATTTAATTTATCATGATAATTTTTTCAGTTTTTTTGTTAAAACAAAAAAACGGCTAAACCGAAATTGATTAAAGTTCTTTCAGCTCTTATTGACAATAATACGCTTCGAATGGCGCCATAGCGAAGTCTTTATCATTTTTTGTTCGCGAGATTTCGTTGTCGAAAAATTGGGTCCGAACGTACGTACGTACACACACACACACACACACACACACACACACACACACACACACACACACACACACACACACATGTGTTCAAAAACATGCGTAAAACACTATGGTGACTTTGAAATTAAAAAAAAAAATTTTGAAAATCGGGCCCATTACAATAACTTCCTATATGTGGGAAGTTAACAAGGGGAGCGATGCAGCAATACAACGTTGGAGCACCTTTTGAGAGAATCGCGATTGACGTTGCGGGACCATTCCCAGAATCAGATAGAGGTAACCGGTACATTTTAGTGGTAATGGATTATTTCATTAAATGGCCAGAAGTATATGCGATCCCGAATCAAGAAGCCAAGATAGTGGCAGAGGAGTTAGTAACAAACTGGGTATTCAGATTTCGCGTCCCCAATGAGCTTCATTCCGACCAAGGACGAAACTTTGAATCTCAAGTATTCCAACAGGTATGTGAGATTCTTGGAATAAGAAAGACGCGGACAACACCACTTCATCCACAATCTGACGGGATGGTTGAGCGATTTAATAGAACATTGGTCGAACATCAGAAAAGTAGTAGATGTGCATCAACGGGATTCCAACATTCCAATATTTCTACTAGCTGATCGGACAGCCGTCCATAACTCAACAGGACAGACACCTTCTAAAATTGTGTTTGGAAGATAGATTCGACTGCCTAGTGATTTGAAGTTCGGAACACTTGAGAAAAATACTGAAAACACTGAAGAGTACATAACCATACTTCGGCAGCGTCTCGCAGAAATCCATCAACTGGCAAGGAAGAACCTAAAGACATCCAGCGATAGAATGAAAACACGATACGACGTCATAGCTAATTCTAGCGGATTCATGATACAGCGAGGACCAAAAGAAAAAAAAAGATCGTGCACATTGACCGATTAAAGCCATACCAAGGAAATACAACTGTTCGGGTCGAACAGTTCTAAGAGGGGGGCTTGGTGTGGTGGAAATGAATAACGGAAATTTCTAGAACTTAGTTGCTGCACTTTCTAGAATTAAGCTAAGTAGTATAAATAGGGCTGAGTAGCAGCAGCCTAGTGAGTCAGTTGTATTTTAACCAGTGAAGTGATAAGTTCTTATTGTTAAAGTGAAACGTAACATTGTGAAGAAATATTGTCAACAAAATTGTGCAACGAACTAATTAAGTGAATTAAATAAAATTGTGAACATTCGTGATTGAAAATCAGTGTCTTAATTAATCCGTCGAGCCCGAAGAGCCCCATTTACGTTACAATATGCTTACCGCAACGAAGGATCTTCGACGTCATACTTCTCCTCCTGGTTATGATGGAATAACTCCAGAATTCTTTGTTCGTTTTAGGAATCTTTTGGTCCGGACTTTTTGGATGTCTCTAATTCTGCAGTGGTGGTAAGAAGGGGGATCTTCAGAGGATGGGAAACTGGAGGCCAGTTACTCTATGTAATGTCGACTACAAAATAGTTTGCAAAACACTGGGAACTCAACTTTGCTCAGTGATTGCCTCAGTAATACACCCGTTACAGTCCTACTGTATTTCAGGTCATGAACTCTTTGGATCAAGAAAAGGTGTTTGGTAGCGTCTCGCATGAGTATCTACTGAGAGTGCTCGATAAATTTGGGCTTCCGTCTAGATGGATTGAGATCATCAGTGGTCTGTATAGAGATTCAGTGATTCTCATAAAGCATAATGTGCATATATTGTCTCCTATTCCGTTTCGTCGGGGTATCAGGCAGGAATGCCCGTTGTCAGGAATGATTTATGACTTTTCACTGGAGAGAGTAAATCTTCGTCAATCGTTGAGAAAATATTCAATTCACGTACCATACACTACTATAAACCCACTTATTCTAGCGTATGCGGACGACCTGTCTATATTTGTAACGAAAGAAGATGCATTTCCAGTCGCTCGTAGGGTTTTCGAACAATAGGAGCGATTAGCGGGTGCTAGGGTTAACCTAAGCAAACGACAAGGCCTATGGTGTGGGAGGTGGCGGAATCGTTCAGATTCTCCCCTCCGCATACAATGGGCGAATACTTGCCTGAAATATTTAGGTGTATATTTGGGGCTCGATGGTAAAATATCTAATAGCCGCATGGCTCTAAAGAAACTCTCTGGAGCTGTGAATTCGTGGCGGACTAGACTACACCCACTTTCGCTGAAAGGACGTGCAGTCGTTGTAAATTATTTTATTACCTGTTAAAATCGGAGTGCTTCGAAGAAGCCTTCGTGAAACTTTTACAGGCGAAGGTCCTTGAAGCCTTCTGGGGGGGGGGGGGGGGGGGGGGGGAAGACGATGGGTCGCTGAAAGCACGCTCTGCCGACCAGTAGCGGAGGGTGGTTTGGGTCTTACAGACATGGTCGTGAAATTTCGATGTCTTCAGGTACGGGCATTCCAACGTGTGTTCTGTCAAAGAGATAACTTAATTTCGCAGCTGTGGGTAAGTTCTTTGGGGGGTAGCGGCGCAGGAGAGCACTACTATGTGCTCTCGGTTCGCCCACCATATCCGCATGACTGGTCCCACATTCCACATTTCCGATCAGGTTGAACCCTGAGTTAGTAGATTCGGTGTTCAGTAATGCTCGAAGTGTAACGGCCGATACAGGACAACTCATAGTTCTTGGAGACATCATTGATGCTTCTGGGAACACACTTATACACCCCCACACAACACAGTTAAACGAATTGGTGGATACAGCACGAGATCGTTTTAGTCGTCTCCCTACTAGGGAACCTAGCACTGAGGTGATAAACGCTTTCGTAATTAATCGACCGCCGCACACGACAATTAGTACACTCACTTCACGTAGGCTGCGCGAGCTCTTCGTAGGAGTAAATCCTACGGATACCTTAGGGGTTAATAGATGGCGCGCACATCTTGGGGTAGACTTGGGAGTAATGGGGATTATAACTAGCAGAGTCATCTATAGTTATCCATCCAATTACAGAGACTCTGATGTGGCATTAAAACTGCTTCATCACAGCCTCGTGCATCCAAACCAGCTGTCGCATATCGATCGACGAATTCAAAGAGCCTGCCCAGGGCAGACCGTCTCAATTGATTCGTTCACGCATTTATGAACACTTCCAAAACGGGCACGAAAAGCAAGAAAAGGCCCACAATACGCGCTGTCACGACGTCACATACACTCCCGGTCAGGAAGTATACTCTAGGGTCTTTATTCAGAGCGACATGCAGAAAGGCATCAGTGCGAAGTTGGCAAATAAGTTCAACAAAGCCAGAGTTGTCAAGCGTGTTGGGCAAAGTTTATACCATCCGAAAGACATGCAAGGCAAGTCCATTGGAACCTTTCATGCAAAAGACATCAGGTAGTGAAAGTCATCCAATAGTAGACAATTCAATTTCATTAGTCCGTCCGTCCACTCTTAAACCGTCCGAATTTTATTTTTAGTCCGTCCGTCCGCCGTCCTAGACAGCCCCTAAGTCGGTAGAGCATGAGACTCCTCTCAGGGCCGTGGTCATGCCACACGTTGTTTTAATCAAACAGTGAGGAAAATCTGAACTCTCCGGCTTCTTATTAGAGCTAGGAGGGGCAAAATCTCACTCTCTGCTTGAGGTGGAAGGGACCGGCCATCCTTCTTCCTCTCATTAAGGAACGAAGTGATATCGGGAACTGCCACGCCAGCGTGCCAACGCCAGACCCTGGGGTAGTCTGTGCCTCCATTGAGTTCGATCAGACCCTGTCTCCCAGTCTTCAGCTCCTCTCTCATCGGATCGCTAGAGCTACAGGCCTTGAGAGAGAGACCTGTGTTGTAATGTGAGCCATTATTATCAATATTTTGCGCCATCTGTGTGCTGAAATGGAAAGTCACTTTCACACACAATTTACTTATACTTCTGTAGTTGTCGTTTCCGTAAGCTGCCACGAATGCTGTGCTTTTGTTGTTCCGTGACAGCTGCCTGAAGACGACAACTGCAAGAGGTAAGTGAAAAAAAACTTTTAACTTTATCCCTTTTTATCCGCGGCATCCTTCATGTGGAACGAAGGTAATATTGTATTAATTTATTGTAGGCAAACGATAAATTCGAGAAGCCATCGGTCACGGTCAAAGTCTGGAACACCACGAAGGTACAGAAATAAGTACTCAAAGAGCAGATCACGATCAAGATCGCAAAAGTTAAGAACGGCGAAAATCATAATCTCGTAGTCCTTTATCTCAAAGACGAAGGCTTGTTGGAGCGAGGGAACATCCTCAACAGAGTTGCTGTTTAGGAATATTTGGATTGAGCATTTATACGACTGAACACAAAAGTAAGGAGATTTTCTCCAAATTTGGGCCAATCAAACGTGTTCAGTTGTTATTGATGCTAAGAGATTTCCGCTTCGTATACTTTGAGAGCTCCGAAGATGCCAAAGTTGCAAAGGAACTGTGCTCAGGTATAGAAATAGATGACAGACGAATTAGGGTTGACTATTCCATCACAACGAGAGCTCATACACCTACCCCTGGAGTATAAGGTTTTTGTTTATATACATATTCATATATTTGTATTTATTCATTTGAGCCAAGTAAGCATCGTATAGTTAAGAAATAAAGTAGCTAGACCAAGTAGAGTATATAGGAGCAGTAACGAAAACACGCAGAAGTACAGTGCTTTATAAAGCTTATCTTAAGCGATCAATAGTTCTACTAACCTCAAAGCGGATATGGATACACTATTCGGTTTCATGTGATCTACTTGTGGACAGTTTTTATTGCAAGCAAAAAGGTGATATGAAAATGTGCAATTCCTGTAAGTCAGTCAGCCTATTATAAAAATTGATATGTAAGCGATATCGCAAGCACGGTGTAAATCTTTGTACAGATTTTATTTCGTTCCATTATTCCAAATTGTACAGAATTTCAGATATGCTGAGATAATGATTACTGCAAATCAGATACGATAGAGACAGTCATTCGGCTCCAAGTCTATGCCGAAATAATTCAAGCATATCTTTAATTATTAGCCAAAATTTCGAATTCGATTAAGATTAAAGCGTATTTTTTTCTTAAATGTGCAGTTCCCGGATTTTCGTTCAAAACATCTTTCGCTACTTTAAAAGTTAAATTTATTTCAATTGTTAAAATTACGTTATTTTCAAAGAAACAAGTCATAATTATTAGAATATTCAACCCGTGCAGGCCAGTTTTTTTGTTAGACTGAAAATTTGAAGTTATTTGATTCTTTGATTTATTGGCAATCCACTATATGTGTATGTTGTTGCAAATTAATTTTCCATTTATGACCGTATTCTTGTGAGACCTAAACATTAACACTGTAAAGTACATCTAGATAGAAATACTTTACTTTAGAGCCTTTATATTGGTGAATGTTATTATGTTTGTGCACAAACATTAGTAGAGAATTGCAGCCCGACATCTAAAAGATGTAATTTAATTACAATGGGATAAAAAGTCAATAATTAAAATTTTAAATCGGGTGTCGTGAATGCAGTTAGTGACTACATATAATAATGAGATGTAATACTTCAATATCTAGAATATTTTGAGAATTGTCATTTTATCGCAGACTGAATACTATTAGTATATAATATGACAGCCGTATAAATATCCAGGAAATATTAACGAACAAGATCTAAACATCTTAATAATAAATCGAAACTTAATTTTTTTATTAATCATAATATATTTAAGTCTCGCAACATAAATAATATTTAATTAATAATTCAAGTAGCGTAAGAGGTAAGTGTGTATATTAGTAATGGACTGTTAACCTGATTAAGTTTGGTTTATGTTTTTTTTTCTTATATCCTAGTGAATTAATTATGTTATAAATAACTTCTTTTAGTTTCAGGAATTCCCTAACGCTTCTTCCCCTTCTTGCTTTCCTTATCCGTTCTCCCTCTATCCCAATGTTTTCAATTTAATTTTTTTGGTGTTTTTTTTGTTTCAGCATTTTTTACAGGTTGGGCCTGTACCCTAGCCAGGACAGGGATGACGTGGGTTAGTATCTGAACCATCGCATATGGGGGTAGTTTGTTTCTTGTTTTTGCGAATTTCAAGATGGTTCAGTGCGACTAAGGGTAACAGGTGACACCAAATCTGTTGCTCTTCCTTCTGTTTTTCTGTTTCTCGTTTTTTTTCCTTTCGTGGCAGACCTGAAGGAAGGATTCCATCACCTTCTTCGCCACAGTCACGCGGAATCACGTTGAATCCAAAAAATTGTATTTGAACAATTAAGCATGGAGGATGGAAAAGTGATGGTCTGGGGATGTGTTTCCGTTCAAGAAGTAGGACCACTACATCGCATTGGCATTATGGACAGTTTCCAGTATAAAAATATACTAGAAACCGTTATGCTTCCATATGCAGAGGACAATATGGCGTTGAAATGGAGGTTCCAGCAAGACAACTACCCGAAACACACTTCCAAACTTGTTAAAACTTGGATGAGTGCAAACAAAATTTATGTGTTAAAATGGCCAGCCCAATCTCCAGACTTAAATCCAATAGAAAATGTTTGGACTATTGCAAAACAGAAGGTAAGAAGATATGGCAAATGGGCAACCGGTGAAAAACTTTACGAAGCAGTTAAAATTGAATGGGATAAAATGTCTCCAAAAATAATTAATAAAATTATTAGTTCTATGCCGAAGAGGTGTTATGAAGTAATAAAAAATAATGGATACTCAACTAAATATTGAGTTTTTTTACAATAAAATCAAGTTACATTTAAGTTCTTTTATCAGTTCCCTTTGTTATGACCTAGCGAAAATGCAATTGTTACAAGATTTTAATTTTTATTTCGTTATGCATTTGTTGTTTTAAAAAAGTTTGTACTAATAATAATAAGGAACACTGAAATAATTAATAATAATATATTTTTTTTCATAGTAATCATTTGCAATACAGATATATCAAAACAAATTGGTTCTATTGCATTCAGTTCCCTTTGTTTTGACCGACACTACATTACATTCTTTTAAAATTGCCAATTCTGATTTGTCATGTCTTTCGTCGAGTTTTACGTTCCTCTCCAGAAATAACGTAATTTAGCCGGTTTTTTTACAGATATTTGCTCTTCACCTAAATTGCAACTCTTGTTGCAAAATCAGAATCACTTTGCAAGGAAAATGTTAGAGTTCATATGCCAAGTTGTGGCTCAAAAGCAGAAAATAAAGAGTCGGAACACATGATTCAAAAACGTACAACGACGTTTTCGACGGTAATATGTAATAACTTGTAGTCATTCTCTCATTAAATAATTTTTGAATTTTTGGGGGGGCACAGTACGGATCCATGTAGGTACTGTGAGTTGGTTTACGATTAATTGATTTACGTTGAATTGCTCTTACGATGAATTGTTTTACGATGAATTCTTTTACAATGATTTGTTTACGATGAATTATTTTACGATGAATTCTTTACGACGAAATATCCGGATTCCTTCTCCCTACGTTAAACTCTGTTCCATTCTTTAGTCGTTAATGACATGGTTGGGGTTTTGTAAAATACCACATAATAAATCACCAATGTGTCAATGCAATTAAGATGCCAATCGCTTTCAAAAGTAAACTTAAGCTCGCTTCACTCAAAGTGCTGTGGACAATTTCCTAACCTACGTTAATTTCGGTCAGCGGCACTGTTTGTACATAACATACGGCGGCAATGTATAAACAATAAACATGCTTAGTGGGAAAAGCTTTACAGCCAACCCAAGCGAGTGCATCATAGATCTTCTTCTACCTACACTAGGCGGTCAACAAACTCGTGGCGCTTAAAGCAATTTCTTACTTTCAATTTGTTCCGATACATTCTTTGGTATTACTCACTCTATCATAAACACTTTACGATAAGGCAATTTGTATAAAAACCCTAACTTCATTCAATGAATCGAATTAGTCTGACAATCTTTTTGATTGAGTGGAGCTACTGCTTTATAGCTGTTCCATATAAGACAAATTCCAATAGATTTGGAACTACAGCTATTTTAGCTGCTCCAGTGAAGCTACAGCCTTGGTGGTTGCTCCCAGGGTTTCATACAGGTGGCTACGAAATATTACAATATACCGGGAAGATTGGAAGTAGATTATAAACTACCACAGTTTCGTTGACATTTTGGTTGTGGCTGAGGTTAAAATGTCTATCTTCCTTTGTAGAAAGTTAAGATGACCTTGCATGCGTATTGACGATGAGACCCAACGCAAGATAAGTTACGGTAAAATTATGGACCATGTTATTGTGCACATTGTTTGGTAATGTGGCGTAGTGAAGGCCTGTGAGTTGTTTTTAAAGTTCTTCTAATTTAATTAGTTGGGGATGGTAGCGGGTTGTCCCCAGGCCTCTTGTCGCACCGCTCAGGAGATATCGTATCTTGTCCTAAGCCAAGTTTGGTGTAGGATGCCCCTGTAAATCTCATGACTATCTATCTCTTGTAAATCTCATGACCATCTATGGTGATGTAGTTTTCCTTTATCATGAAGTTTTAGTGCACGCTCAAAAGTCGTCCGGAGCCGTTTAAGTTGATTGGAAAGCCTTCACCATCACATACATTGATTAAAGATTCTGACTTGGGGACGAATAATATTGGTTGGAATGAGATAACTGTGTCCAAGTGGGTTATTCCTTCACTTCTGTAATTTGCAATGTGGTGCATTTGAAACATTGTTGAAGGCACAGATATTAGCACCTCTGTTATATACTGGATGCAGTTGATTGGAAAGATAGCGAGAGCCTCTCAATAGAGTACACAATGATAGCTTTTGTTCGTTAAGCGGGTAGTAATGATCCCGATGAGGAGTTATAGTGAAGATGATGCCACCGATACAAATGTATTGCTTATATAGCTAGGTATTGGTATAACCCTGAATAACTCAAAATGCTCTCCATTTACAAGTGGTAATTTTACTTCAAATATTACATGATTTCCAGCCGCCACAGTCATCGACCTGTATAATTCTAGCAAGTTGTCCTGACCGGGAAGTCGAAAATAAACGGGCAGGCAATTCCGGATTAAGGTGATTTCTAGTTTTAATTGTATTGGCGCCAATAGTATTGGGCTTATTTCTCCGTGAAGAGTTTCGGTTAACACATCAATATTCGCAGACTGCACTCTTTGAAGATTGCTCGTGATGAATGATATTTGGGTTGCAGTGACAGAAATAGATGTTGGACTCTGGCTTGCTGGCCTTGATCTCCATTGCTATTTATTTTGTTGATTAATTGCGCTACCTGGTTGTCTAAGGCATAGCATTTCTTTTCTGCGAAATCTGATCTCGTTTGATGATTTTTATGGTTGAATCGACTACAGACTTTTGGTTTTTAACAGTTCGACTAAGTGCTGTTCATTTGCTTGAACGAAGTTAATAGTTTTGGATATCTTTTTGGCATAGTTCCAGTCGAGGACACCAAACAATGAATTCGCTACATTTCCAATAATAGTAAACACAACTCTTTTTTGTCTGTTTGGCGATTGCTGTGGTACTAACACCTAACTCTTTGTCTTTGGTCAACTCTTCCTCAAGGATTCGTACTGCTCGATTAGTTGTTTGCAAGACGCCTTTTTCGGTACCTGATTGCAAATATGGATTAATGCACTGGTTCCTTTTTTTAAAGCAGAAATCTCCGTCCAATATAGCTAGCAATCATAGTATATTATCAGTCTCCATTGACTTGTGATTAGGTTTGTGGTTCCGAGGTTCTCAAAGTGTATGCTCAAATGTGTTTTGAATTATGTGACTTCGATAGAGTTTACTTTGGCGATACTGAAGCTCATGCAAGTATTCTACAGGTGAGATACCGCTTTCCAATGTCTGATAAAACTTTTTTTTGGGTTTTGCTTGAGCATCTACTTGTGCAGTTAAAGGCTCTCCTATCAGAAAGTGCCCAGATGTTAAGGCTGTAAGATCATTTGGATCTGCAAACATTGGTATTAGTGGATGAGAATTTAGGATTGCCTCTATTTCTATCATTACAGTTTCAAGTTCTTCATAGGCCAATAATACTGGAGAGCTAGTTCGGAGTAATAAATATTTAGCAGATTTCACGGCAGCCTTCCATAAATCACCAAAATGGGAGCCCGTGGGACTGGTTTGAGTGTATTGCATGGTTTAGTTCGGCCAGTTAATTTTTCACGCTCACAAAGTCGGTCGCGTTGTTGCAATATATGTTTCTACAGTGTCCACGCCGGCCAATGAACCGCTTCAATGCACTTAAGAATGCTTCCGTTGAGAGATCGCTCACTATTTCAAGATGTACAGCTTTTGTAGCGAAGCAACATAAAACTTCGATGTATGCTTTCTGTGATCGTTTTGTTTTTATAGTGGATCCAAATGGGGCTACAAAAGTTGACCCCTGAATTAATAAATAGGCGTGCTGGTTGAATTCTTTGTGGTGGAAGAATACCCAATTTTGGTTTGTTCTTGGCACAGTGAACGCAATCTTGTACAACTGCTCGGGCGATGGTCCTTCCCTTAATTGGCCAGATTCGCTGTCGCAATATTGATAACAAACCTTGTGGTCTTACATGAAGATTTTTTCGGTGTATGTAATCAGTCATCAATATTTTTGTTAGCTCATGTGCATAGGGGAAACGCATTGGATGCTTTGCGTCATATGCTAGGAAAGAAGATGCAAATCGTCCTCCGACGCGTAAAGTATTGTCAGTGTCCAAAAAGGTGATAATCTAGCTAATGGACTTGTCTTCCTGATTTCCTTGTATTTCTGGAGGTTGTGAATGTCTTCTTTGAACTCTTATTCTTGAATTTTGTATACAATTAAAGTTAGTGCCTTATTAAGATCTTGGGTGATGAAGGACCGTCCCGACAGACAGTCTTCAACTTGTTTGCGTGTCCTGTTTATAAATCTTAACACATACCCTATGATTCTTTGTAACTTTCGGAATAAATTTCCGTGATTAATACCTTGGATAAAGTGGGTTGGATTTCCCTCGTTTTCTCTTAAAAGGGTAACAGGTGATGCGGCGCGCTTTCTTCCTAAATCATTTTTTGTATGTTTAGCATAGGGTGGAGACCAAATACATTCTTTCCCATGTAAGAATGGTGGGGCGCAAAACCGGAGATTGCTTTACTTCAACTTTTGCGGGTGAAAACCTCTGGAAAGTATAGTCTGAGAAAGCATGTAGCTGAACCATTTTTGGGGTGTCCTGAGAAAACGCATGTCTTGGGAATTCTATATTGTCTAAAAATCTAAGGTCGTTTCGAAATGTTGTCCATATAGTGTAGTTTTCCATAGGGAGCAGAATCCCCCTCAAGCCTTAGGTTTCACAGTTTCTACAAAAATAAGTTAGCTGTTATTACTACGGGCGTCATAATGCCGAGGGATCAAATAATCTGGCAATTTCAAAAGTGACTGTTCTCCTCGTGGCTCAGCTGGTGGTTTCCCAATTACTACTAACACGAAATTGATCAATTTTTGACATCCATATTAACCCCAATGTTTTAATGGCAAGGCCCTTTCCATCCGTGAAATTGAACTGGACCTGATCCTCTGTAGGTATATCTTGTCGTAATCGCTGATTATTGGCGCACCATTTACGCAATTTGAACCCTGCTTCCTTGAGTAAATTGATTAATTCAGCCTTCATGTTTTGTGCATTCACTAAACTGTCATGACATCAAAAAAGCGCAGAAGTATGGTTTGTAATATGTCGTTAAGCGATACATTTGATGCAGTTTTCGCAGTGTTGATTTTTCAGTAAACTCTTATCTCTATATTTAGCGCACATCAACTTTTCTATTTATTTTATTTAAGAGAACACTCTTCAATTTCACCTTTCGGTTTTATCTTACAATCACTAATTTTGATTTTTCAGTAAACTCTTATCTATATAATTAGCGCACATCAACTTTTCTATTTATTTTACTTAAGAGAACATTCTTCAATTTCACCTTTCGGTGCTATCTTACAATCACTAATTTTGATTTTTCACTAAACTCTTATCTATATAATTAGTGCATATCAACTTTTCTATTTATTTTATTTAAGAGAACACCTTAAAACTTCGATCCGCCTTTATCGAGATTAAAACCAGAACTCTGTGATTCTACATCACAGCACCGTTGACAGCCTATCTACATGAAGAAAAGCTTTCGCGATTTTTCTTCGTTTTTGGCTTTTGCGCTTGATGAAGATGGCTGTCATTGGGCAACACCGTTGTAGATCGTTGCCTTTCGCGCTGATTAAGCAAATTTCTTTTGCTTATCGTGTATTTGGCTACCGTGTTAAAGGAATGTCGACGGTAACCCGAGCGCGTTGTTTATCATGAGTTGGATTTGAGTACATGGCGACTTTGTTGCAACGTAACTCGGTGTACGAAATCCAACTCATTAAATATTTGTAGGTTTTATTTTTATTTGTTTGTAGGTTTTATTTTTATTTGTCCCCCCCCCCCCCCCCCCCCCCGCGTATAAGAGGAGTATTCTTTGAAGAGGAATACTACTCATTTCGAGTTGATTTTCCTTCGCACTAGGCAGGTTTATTTTTGGGCTCGCGATGTCATCATTTGCGGTTAATGTAGGGGAAGAAGTTTTCACCTCGCAACCCTTCGTAATGGCTCCCAACCCGTTCAGGTCTGGGCTGGGGACCTATCACCGCCTTACTTTGTTTCTGTCTCCGCACAACGGAGAGGGCATCAGTGTACTCGGTAACTTGAGAACTGATTTATTATTTATTATTCATTAGGCCATAAGCCACTACACCCAATAGTATGACCCCGGTTATTGATATTGAAGTGGCTTAAAGTACATGAGGAGTATTGTCTACAGAGTCAAAGTGGACTTTTTGCACTTTGACTCGAATTTCTTCCAGTGACTTGCTACTTTCTTGCAAGAGTCAATTAGTATCCTCTCCTAAGTGTTATTCCGGTAGCCTATCTCTGCCTGCGTCTTGGTGGGTGATTTGCGTCATATAAGCAGACAGTTCCCTTTATGTCTCATTTGTTTTGGGGAAGTATGTCGGGTGGGAAAAGGTAAGTATTCCTTGTCTTGACAGGCGATGAGTTAGTAGCTGGTGGGTGCATGTTATATGCACCACCGTGGTTTCCACTGACGAAAATAGCCAGGAATTGGGTCTGTTTAACTTGATTAGCGTGCCTTGTGGGGGTGTTTGGGCACGAAGCCTGCACCGCGGATTTTCTTCGAATGGATTGAATAGAAGTTTAATTACGCACTCCTCTGACGTTGCTGCTTTTGTGATTGGTGTACTTAATCGGCCAGTATACGTGTCCTCAGAAATTCCTTTTGAAAACTTTTGAACACTATTATGTCCAGTAGGGCTTGTTGCCGAAATTCTATCTCTACCATTTGCAACAGTAGACTTTGGAAGATTTCTTGCCGTAGTTGTCGGGCAAGGATCTTGTCTGTTGTGTTTAGCAGGTTGTTTATCTGGTAGGTTACCTATTGCTGCCATTCGGCCAATGATGTCAGAGGTTTTTGAACTTGCTCAAAGGTAGTCTTTACGACAATGATTTGTTCCTTTTCCAGATAAGCGAGAGCTTGAGTGTTTGACTGTAGCTCGTTCAAACGGCTATACACTTCACGCTCGTTTCCACTATCCATTGTGCCGAAGAGGTAGTGCATTGCGTTTCCTATCCCATCGAAAATGGATCTAGGTCTCCGAGATTTAGGCACCGCCTCTCTAATGACGTTAGTGCGTCTTTTGATGTTTTCCAGCAACGCGTGTACATGTTTTTTCTGTAGTTCACAAAGATTTGAACTTACAGAGCTATTCCTGCACAGCTGGTTGACGTAGTGCTCCGCACGTTAAACTAGAGTGGTCTGGTTTTCCAATTCGGCAAGATCCAATTCCGTGATGATGCTCCAGGTACTGTGATATACCAGTCGTCTCCCCAGTTCCTCGAATAATACTCCAGTATTATTGAGCGGCGTTACTGTGAATGGTTCCGGATCTCCTTTTCCCAAGTAACACGAGGCTAGGAGAAGGATGATGATAGGTAACATTTTGACCTAGTGAAGAGGAGATGGGTTTATTAGCGCTTTTGATTTCCAATTTGTCTTACTTAAATTCTATTACTTTTGAGCGTAGCTTTTCCCCGTATGTTTCGATGCTTAATACTAGAACTCTTAATTTTTATTATTCCTTAATGATAATACGATTTTATTCGGTTATTGTGAACCGTAACCATTTTTTTTCATATCTTGATTTTTGTATTTACGGGGCATCCTTAGCCAGTTACCAGATACGGTCCTACCCAGATTTGTGAGAGCTTGTGCTTTCTGTTTTCGCTCTTGAGTAGTACCCTGTCGCCGACGTGAAACGTTAGTGGGCGAGCAGCTTTGTCATAATAATTCTTGGAGCGCCGTGGCCGTAAGACCTTTGAAGTTTATACCTTAACAAATGGTAATAATTTTCGTGGTTATACACGGGTTCTGGGTCTCGTTTTAAGTTTGATGGGACATCCGCTGTGAATCCGTAAAGGCAATCCATGGGAGTTAATTTCATCCCTTCGTGTACACTATTATTGTACACGAATGCAGCGGTTCGCAAATATTGATCCCATGATTTGGGATTTTCATCCACAATTGTACGGAGATATTCGATCAATGGGCGATGTGCTCGTTCTAGGGTTCCATTGGATTGGGGGTGATAAGCTGATGTTTGAAGCTTTTCACCTTGAGCAGTTTGCAAACCTTCTTGAACAGGTCACTAGAATAATTACTGTAACTGCTTCTCCATTAGGGATTGCATTCCAATCGACGAACTTTGTGAGGTTATCTTGGAAGGTTAGTATATATTTGTTTCCTATCTCGGTTTCTTCGAGGGGACCAACTATGTCGAGGTAAACCTGGTCGAAGGGTTGCTCTGCTATGTCCGTAATGACCATCGGCATACGAAATTGAGGTGATGCTTTCATTGTTTGGCACTTAGGGCACCGCTTGAAGTAATTTCTAATGTCTTTTAGCATGTGCCTCCACCAGTACTTTCTTCGGATCCTTTTGTAAGTTTTAATTACGCCCTGATGACCACTAAAGGGAGAATCGTGATTATCTTGTAAGATTGTTTTGATTTCCTCTGGGCTTGCGATGACTTCGGGCTTTTGTTTATTTAATTTGTCTGGATCTGTACTTGGCGATTTTATGGGGCTTGTGCTAGTATTTGCCTCTTCTGCTGGAATTTCGTTTTTATCGGTGAACGAGTGATCTTTTGTCTCGGTGCTTTTTGTAGTTAATTGAGCGTTTTCGCTTGAGCCCTAGTCACTGCGTTACATTTTAGGCGACTTTTAGTGTTCAGAGAGGTGTTTCTCTCTTCGTTGTCTGAATCCACTGTGTGGTGGACCTGAGCCGTTACCGTGAAGGTTTGGCTGTTGTCGTCTTCTTTATTTTCCCGTGGAATGCGGCTTAATGCGTCTGCATTCCTGTTGTACTTTCCGGGTTTGTATTCGATATTGTAATCGAACTCAGAAAGTTTGTGGTGAAATCTCACCAGACGGGAAGTAGGATCTTTAACATTAAAGAAGCCTTTGAGAGGCTTGTGGTCTGTGTAGATCGTGAATTGTCGCCCTTGTATATAGCAACGAAAAT
Source organism: Leptarthrus brevirostris (assembly GCA_964036015.1). Taxonomy (NCBI): domain Eukaryota; kingdom Metazoa; phylum Arthropoda; class Insecta; order Diptera; family Asilidae; genus Leptarthrus; species Leptarthrus brevirostris. The sequence continues at coordinate 74,885,909 of OZ038375.1, forward strand.
TGCGTGTGGCCCAGACAATGGCTAGTAACTCATTTTCAATTGTGGAGTAGTGCGGCTAGCGTAGGCTATGGGCTGGTCGTGACCAACTTCTCCTTGGGAAAGTACTGCTCCAAGGGCCTCGCTGCTTGCGTCTGTGTGCCTCTTGGCACTTCTCTGTCCAAGTGAACTTTACATCCTTTCGGAGAAAATTCGTTATCGGACGAACTATTTTGGAGAAGTCCGGGATAAATTTCCTGTAATAGTTGGCAAGACCCGAAAATGATTGGACTTGCCTGACTGTTCTGGGGACAGGCAAGCTTTGGACGCATGCCGTCTTGCCGGGATCTGGAAGTGCTCCTTCACTGGAACACTTGTGGCCTAAGTAAACAACTTCTTTTCTTAGAGACTGGCACTTCTCTGGCTGCAGTTTTAAGTTGTTCTCTCTCAAACAATCGAAGGCTTTGTGGAGCTTTGAATTATGGTGCGCTAAGTTTTTACCGCAGATGACGATGTCGTCTAGTAAACGAGACATTCGAGGACTTGAAGACCTGGCATACGTTTGAACTCATAATGCCCATAGTTGGTGCTAAAAGCAGTTTTAGGTCGATCTTTTGGATTGACGAGCGCTTGGTGATAGCCATTTGCTAAATCGAGGGTCGTGAAATAACGCGAATGACCTAGTTTGTCAAGGATATCCTCGATTCTAGGCAGCGGGTAGGCGTCGGTTTAATTTATCGTTGAGTTTTCTAAAATCAACGACGACGCGCCACCTTTTTTCACCGTCTGGTCCCGCCTTCTTGGGGACGACTAGGAGAGGTGAATTCTAAGGGCTCTTGCTCGGTTGAACAATCTAATTGTCCAACATTTCTCGGAGTTGATCATTTATTACTTACCGCTGCGTTTTTGGCAACCGGTACATCTTTTGATTTATAGGTCCTTGGTCTTGGACTAGAGGTATGTCATGGGTGATTGCGTTGTTGTGAGTAAATCTATCACCCTTGTGGAAAAAGATATCATTGTATTCGTAGCAAAGATGGGATATCGCGAGTTTTTCTTCCGCGTTTAGGCTGTCATCCAGGTTGAGTTCTTTCTCTAACCTGGCGAGACGTGGGCTGTGTGTTGTCTCTTCCGGTTCCTCATAACCCGGATATAAATACTTTACGTGTTGTAGAGTAGCCGTCTTGCTGGCGCTCGAGCCTCTGTCATTTTTCAAGTTATTTTTCTTGCCTTTTTTAAAGTTATTTACGTTTTCATTTTGGCTGTTATGCCTTTTAAAAATTTTCTTGTATTTCTGTGTATTTCTTTGCTTTTATTCTGCTTTCTTGTTCTTTTCTTGTAGTGTTTGTCTTTATTGGGCGTGAGAGATGGTGATTGATTTTCACCGATTCGGGCACTATTAATGCGAGCCTCTTCACTGCCGCTGTTGTATTTGAATCGTTCTTTTTCCATTGGTGCTGTCCTGATTTTATCAGGGGCTTGGCTTAGTGGGACGATGGCGTAGTCTGTGGCTGGGACAAGTTGGAGGTTTGGACTTGACCCGACTACTTGGAAGCTGTTGGTGTTGAGGATCCCCATGGTGACTGTCTGATTTCTGGAGGAGAGTAAGGTGTTCGTCAAGAAGACTCCATCCTCTATCTCTTGAGATAAACAGAGCATTTCTTCCGGCCATCGGAGAGGCACTTTGACTACAATCTGTGACCGTGCCGGTATGCTTACAGGTTCTTTTAAGATTACCTGATGCTGCCTTATTTCGCAGGCCAGATTTTTGGTAGTCAATTCTTCTATATCTTGGTCTTCTGAACGACAACCAGCATTCTCCTTTTAAGATGTCATCAAGACACTGTAGGTCGACAGTTTAACCACTACAGGTCTTGACTGCCCCATATGTGTCTCTTCTTCGACTGAGCTCTCTGAACAGGGTTCATCCACTGCAAATGCTAGTGGGACATCGAACTCTTCCGGGTTAATTTCCGTGCGAGGAAATTTTAACGTCATGTAGGGTCCCTCAACATTGCAGTTTTAGATAGGAAGTCATTTCCTAAAAGACCGTCATCGGAAAGACCAGGGAGGTTTTTTACCACTTGAAACTTACAGGGAATTTTTGTGTTTAATGTGAAGTTTCCCTGGCAGGTGCCCAGTGTATTTCCAGTACCAAATGGTGTTTGTAAATTATATGTCTCCTCCGTATTAACTTCTTAGAGGGATTTTAGGGCTTTTTTCTTAATTATGCTAACCTCAGCGCCGGTGTATACTACGAGTTGAGCCTGGCCGTTGAGGCCGTTATCAAAAGGAAAAGAGACTGTAGTGACACAGGATTCGGGCGACTGAGGATACCCTTGTTTGTTTGATTGCGGTTTCACTGTCGAGCAGGGTAGTTTTTGGTCGACTGCTCGTCGTTTTCCTGATTTTTCGACTCCCATTTTTGCTCATTTTCCCTGTTATTCGGTCTGTTTTAGGAATAACGTTGTGGAGGGTAGGGGAAACGTGATGACTGACCCTGGAAGTTAAATACTGGGTTCGTCGGAGCATAGGTCTGTGCTGGCGGGTGATACGTAGTTGGAGTTCTTAACACCGCTCGTATTTCTGTACTTAGGTTCACTGGAGATGGAGGGGAATAGTCTAGGGCTGTTTGAGGTTGCACGAAGTGGGTGCTTTGTTGCAGCTTCTCCATGTCTAATGCCTTTTGGATTAGGTCTTCCAACGTGCTTTCTGTGATGATCAACAGGTATTGACATAGGTGAGCGTTTAGGACTCCACTACGGAGCGCGTTTTTGGCAATGTCCTCCAGCTGTTCTTTGACAACTGTGCTTGCTGCGGCTCCGTATTTGGTCTCAGTCGTCTCCCTACACTGCGTCAGCAGCTGCTTCACCCTATCGGCGACGACAGAGAGAGCCTCAGAGGGGTTCTGACGGCACGTTATTAGTCGATTGACGAGCTCTTGATATGTCTCGCGTGGTAGGTAGGCTCCGTTCAGCCTGTCCTCCATGTCTCGTATATTGGTAGGCATATCGGCGGAAAATAGTTGGTACTCACTTCCACGTAGCCTGGTCGGAAGTATTTGAAAGAAAGCCGATTGTTCAGCTTCTGTTAGGCATTGGAGAGTCTGTCTACAACAGCCCAGGAATGTTTGTAATTCCGACATTAGATTGTGACTATTTTCTCCAGAAAATAGGAGCACCAATTGAGCAGTTAATTTGGCAACTTTTGCATAATCGGTTGCCATTGTGGAGTTCTGGTTCGAGTCGGCGGCGGGCGTGTCGTGTGCGAGAATTTGCTTTAGACCTTGTTTTAGGTTAATTTCTCGCAGGGAGTCTTGTAATGATTATCTGAGGTTTTTCTCAGTTGGGCATTCCGAATTGTTTTCAGTATTCTCCTCAGAAGGGAGTATGCGCGACAATCCGTCTAGCTTGGCTTGAAAAAGTGCGGCTCCTTTTTGAAAGTGCTCTAGATCTTTTAATCTTTCCTCGCTGGACTTTGCAGTCCGGTTTTCGAGAAGGTTAGAATAAAGAGCCGCTAGACGTTCGGATTCTCGCGCGGACTCGTACAAATTATTAAAATTATTTTTATTGCTTACTTGGGTTTGGTTTACTCGTTGGATGACGGTTCTGCTCCTGAGGGTGGGAACCCTGTCGAGGTCTTGCTTGAGGCCCCGGGGTTTCTGGGAATTCCCCAGTGGTGCCCTTCAATGTCAGCGAGATTGCGAGGAGTTCTGCTGTCGACTCCTCGATGGGTGATTGTACGGGGGTGGAGTGGTTGTCTTCCAACATAAACCACTGCTAGTAACTGGGGTGTTGCAAGCGAAGCTTTTGGCCTTCTTTACTTCCCTTGTTTACCGTCTGTTAGAGTTGTGTTGGGGAAAAGGGGGCTTGTGCCTGCTTCAGAGATTCCCTTTCCCAATCTGCCACTGGTGATGTGTTGATTGGTGGTGTTGGTTGTTGTCTTCTTCTCCGAGCTGGGACGGAGCCCACACAATTCCACCGGTGTTGCTGGCTTATACTTTGTGGAAGCGCTGGTGGTGACTCCTCAGGGCTATTGGCTATCCGGGAGCCCTTACCTTAGATACCCCTTTTGTTTGACGTAGGATAGAGGTTTTTAAAACTATTACGTTTATATAAAACACGCTTCCCCTATCCTACCAGCAAGGGTTCTCTTAACTCAACTTTAATGAATGAAAACACTTTTTCTGCAAGCTTACCTATTTTTTTTATTCTTCAATTCAATTTCACCTTTTTCGGTTTGATCTTATTGTCACTAATTTTAATTCTCTATCCTAGCTCTATCGTTAAACATAATATAAACCTCATCTATATAATTAGTACACACTAACTTTTTCTATTTATTTTGTTTAAGAGAACACTCTTCAATTTCACCTTTCGGTGTTATCTTACAATCACTAATTTTGATTTTTCAGTAAGCTCTTATCTCTATAATTAGCGCACATCAACTTTTCTATTTATTTAATTTAAGAAAACACTCTTCAATTTCACCTTTCGGTGTTATCTTACAATCACTAATTTTGATTTTTCAGTAAGCTCTTATCTCTATAATTAGCGCACATCAACTTTTCTATTTATTTTATTTAAGAAAACACTCTTCAATTTCACCTTTCGGTTTTATCTTACAATCACTAATTTTGATTTTTCACTAAACTCTTATCTATATAATTAGTGCACATCAACTTTTCTATTTATATAATTTAACAGAACACCTTAAAACTTTGATCCGCCCTTGTCGAGATTAAAACCAAAACCAAAGATTACTTACTACTAGATAACCGGATCCCTAAAATACCCAGCTAGTCTTAAAAAAGTAACACTGGCACCACAATAACAAGAAAAGTTTTAAAGTCATAAGAATATACATGCAAATAAGGAGTACAGGTAGTGTGCAGTCATTTATTGCTGTCAAAATTATTTAAGAGAATCACTTATTCCTGTCAAAATTCTGTTCGCATCCGGATAGAATAACATACTCCTGTCAAAAAAGTACCGCCAAATCTTTTCGAAGAGAAAAATGTACCAAAAAGTACGACCAATAAAAATAATTCATGTGAATCACATGACTGAGTTAGTTACTTATGTGCGTAAACTGTCGATATATTCTGATCTTTTAATGAGCGAATTACATTTGATATTTGTAAATGCATATATGAAAAGTATACGTGTCTCTTATCCACAAACTCTCCCGGAAAACAAATTTTTAAATCCGACTGCATTGTTGCCCGATACGGGAAATATACAAAAGCAACCAAAAATTTTTCACTACATTGTTCGAAGCCGTTTATCTAGTAATAATAATCTTTGCCAGAACTCTGTGATTCTACATCACAGCACCGTTGACAGCCTATCTACATGAAGAAAAGCTTTCGGGATTTTTATTCGTTTTTGGCTTTTGCCCTTGATGTAGATGGCTGTCATTGGGCAGCGCCGTTGTAGATCGTTGCCTTTCGCGCTGATTAAGCAAATTTCTTTTGCTTATCGTGTATTTGGCTACCGTGTGAAACGAATGTCGACGGTAACCCGAGCGCGTTGTTAATCATGAGTTGGATTTGAGTACATGGCGACTTTGTTGCAACGTACCTCGGTGTACGAAATCCAACTCATTAAATATTTGAACGTTTTATTTTTTGGTAAGGCCTTGGTACACAACTTTTTTTGATTTTTTTTTTGTGCATTGCTGTACCTATCGAGTTAAAGCTTCAAGCTTACATCAAATTAAAGTTTTAAAATTGTACTATTAGAAAAAAAAGTGTGCCACGTCTCTATGCCTTTTACAAATACCTGGCACACCACTTTCTACTTCTCAAAGTCTTATGCTTTTACTAATAGAACCTATAGCAGAAATATTGAGGGATAAACAAATAATCATCCAATAAACAATAATAATGATTTAAAAAAAATATTATTCATTTATTTGGATATTTTACTAACTATACTAAATAAAATAACAAAAACTACTACATATCTACTAATATACATTATAATTATTTTTATATTAAAAAAAAAAATATATATATATACATATATATATAAATAGATATGGGACTATGCTTATCATATGCATTATCGCCAGCTCCACCTGCTCTGGTTCACTGTATTGGTGAAATGCATAAAACAGACAAATCAGCTTTGACAAAAACTAAATATTGAATTGATTGATTTTACTTTTTATAACATTTATGTCCTACAGTTCCTCATACATTCGATAAAATAGAAGAGTTAATATTATTGAAAATTTGTAATACAACAGCATCCGAAATTCACATAATTTTCGATCAGTATTTTATTCTTTCAATTAAAGACACAGAAAGGTTGAAACGTAATGAAAGTGATACACCTTATACAATATTAACGATTTTTATAAAGCTCTACAAAATATTAAATGTAAAGAAGCTTTAGTTTCTTTCCTAACGAAATATTGTTGTAGGGATAGTGTGGCATCATTTTTGCGTAATAAAAAGGTTTTTATTACATGTAAAGATAAATGTTTTTCCTATGAAACTGTTGATAATTCTGTAATAAAAACTGTAGAAGAAGATTTTGCATGTAATTATGAAGAGGTCGATACTCGAATCATTTATCATTTGAGTAAATTGGAAAATAGTCATAAAATCATGCTTAGAGAATATGACACTGACATTCTCATAATAATATTATGAAATATACATAAGTTAATTGGAAATATATTTAAGTACAATAGAATCAAAGTCTAATGTTATTAATTTCATCAATTGCACTGAACTATCTAAAACGCTTGGTGATCTTGTGTGTCGTGCTTTACCCGGTTTTTATGCATATACGGGATGCGATTATACATCTAACTTTTATTAAAAAAAGGAAAAATTAAGCCTTTTAAAGAATTGAAAAAAAATTCACAAGTTCAACAGGTATTTGCTAACTTGAGTAATATTGAAGAAATTAATAATCTTAAGAGTATGGAAATCTTACAAGAATATACTTGTAGGCTTTATAGAATAAATCGTAACAATGTAAATGATGCTAGATTATTAATTTTTCGAAACAAGTTCACATCAACGTCGGTCGCGGAATATGTTATAAATAATGTGAAAAAATTTGATTCCACTCAAATTCCACCATGTTGGAAATCACTGAAACAAAAAATTTAAAGAACAATTTATGTTACCTCAATGTGGCAAAATGCTACAGAACGGAACTGCATTAATTTGTTACCAGAACAATGCGGATGGACAGTTGATGAAAGTAAAATAGAACTGATTTGGTTCGAAGGTGAACCAACACCTCTTCTAGTTGAGGATATTGTACTTGTAGAATTAGATGAAATAGAATTGAATGAAATATATAATAATAATGATCATAATGACAATATAAGGACGATGATCTTAACAATAATAATTTTTTTTTATGTATATTGGCGGTTTATTTCACTCATCGTTATAAAAACGGAAAAATCCTTCAAAATCTAGCTACCCTAACAATTTTACAAACATTAAAAGAGACAGTAATAAAGATCAAAAAGAACATAACAAAAATGACTCAATATACTACGTTACTGTAAATAGGTTAATTAAAAAAGATTCGAAAACTTGAAGGCGAAAACCTGTAAAAAAGAAAATACAAGGAAATTTTGAAATGCCTCCAAGCGTGTGCAAGCTCTAAGAAAAGTTACTAAAAATTTTTAAAAAATCGAAACAAAACCTACATCTAAACCTAAAACGAACGAATAAAATGAACTGAAACCGAAAAATCAAACTAGAACATGATTGTCTGACTGTTCCCAGAGGGTAGATTCAGCACAGGTCGAAGTTCCTACTTCAGGAACCACTGCTCCCAAGAAAATGTCCTCTCCGTAAAGTCGTTAGCCACTTTTCTAGTCCTCCGTGAGCACTCATCCAAACATGGTCTAAACGAACGCACAAAAATTTCTAACCGATTTGACTCCCGCTGGACCAGTCTGAAGGGTCATAGACGTCTGCAAACTGCTCCCAAGCTGCTGCAAGTCTGCGGCCTGTTATTCCCAGTGAAAGACGAGGCTTCCGTTCCGCACCGACGATAAAGGTTGCCAGGTGTAGTTGAATGTGTCGGCCTTCGTTGCCAGCAACTCTAGACGTAATCGTCTTCTCAATCTGGCAACGAAGTAGTTCTTAAGTGCAAGTGTATGAAACTGTGGGTTAGTGGACTGTTGCCCAGTCTCGATCCGCATGCAGTACAGATGAATTGTCGATTTAGCAAGTGATAGAATAAAGCTTATCAAGCAATTCACCTGGTTACATGTCCTTGACCCCAGTAAAAACGACGTTCTTCTAATGCTGAATGTCGGGCAGATATGCTGCACATATCGCGAATAAGATTATTGATGTCGAACAAGGTCGGGCATGTGAAGTATCTGTGGAACAGTGTTCCTTCACCACCACAAACCGTGCAGGCTCATTGAATTCGTCGATCGATGTGTGACAGCTGGTTTGGATGCACGAGGCTGTGATGGAGTAGTTTGAATGCCACATCAGAGTCTCTCTAATTGGACGGATAACTATAGATAACTCTGTTAGTAATGGTCCCCATTACTCCCAAGTCTACCACAAGATGTCCGCGCTATCTATTAAATCTAAAGAGACGACTAGAACGCTCATGTGCTGTATCCACCAATTCGCTTAATTGTATTGTGTGGGGGTGTATAAGTGTATTCCCAGAAGCATCAATGATGTCCCCAAGAACTGTGAGTTGTCCTGTATCGGCCTCGAACATTACTGAACACCGAATCTACTACCTCAGTGTTCAACCCGATCGAAATTGCAGAGAATTCCCCGTACCCAAGTTCAATCCATCGCAAATAGCATGTTGGTCTTATTCTGCCCCAGGTCGTTATCACGGAGATCAGATCCTGGGACCAGTCATGCGTATATGGTGGACTGACCGAGAGCAGATAGTAGTGCTCCCCTGCGCCGCTACCTCCCATAGAACTTACCCAAAGCTGCGAAATTAAGTTATCTCTTTGACAGAACACTCGTTGGAATGCCCGTACTTGAAGACAACGAAATTTCATGACCATGTCTGTAAGTCCCAAACCACCCTCCGCTACTGGTCGGCAGAGCGTGCTTTCAGCGACCCATCGCCCCCCCCCCCCAGAAGGTGTCAACGACCTTCGCCTGTAAAAGTTTAACGAAGTTAATCTCCGATTTTAACAGGTGCACAGATTCATTTTAACGAGATAATCAAATAATTGACAACGACTGCACGTCCTTTCAGCGGAAGATGGTGCAGTCTAGTCCGCCATGAATTCACAGCTCCAAAGAGTTTCGTCAAAGCAAGACGCTCTCAAGTATACTTCACCAGAAGCGGTCGACGTCGAGTTGTCTTGTAGAAGTACTTGGTCGGAGACTGGCTCTCTCGCAACGATGACGATAATGTTTAAATTATAAGATTTTTACGTTTTAATAATATATGTTTCCAATAATAATAATATAATAAGTGTGTGAAGATCACAAAATACACAAATTTTGCACACTAGGTTCAGCGGATGTGGACAGAGTGACTATCGTACCAATCATTTTGTCTTTTACAGCCGTTGTACCGAAAACACTGATCACAAATATACAAGCACTAAAGTTACATAAAAATATTGCACACACACTACAGAAAGCGGTTGTTCTTAACACTTGCCGAACGGTTCGCAAATTCCTGAACTACAGACAGGACGCCACAGACAATACATAAGTACAGAACGAACGAATAATAAATCCCCGAAATCTTGGCATTACACCCGACGTAGGGAAAAACTACCGCCGCTCCGGCTAGAAGCCGAGATGACACGTGTCAAAACCGAAAATTATAATGTATATTATGTACATCTACATTTTTTATCTGTTATGTAGATATGTAAGTTTTTATTATTTTATTTAGTATAGTTTGTAAAATATCCAAATAAATGAAAAATATTTTTTTTTAAATCATTATTATTGTTTATTGGATGATTATTTGTTTATCCCCCAATACTTCTGTTATAGGTTCTATTAGTAATAGCATAAGACTTTGAGAAATAGAAAGTGGTGTGCCAGGTATTTGTAAAAGGCATAGAGACGTGGCACACTTTTTTTTTTCTAATAGTACAATTTTAAAACTTTAATTTGATGTAAGCTTGAAGCTGTTACTCGATAGGTACAACAATGCCGTGGGGCCGTGTATCCGTGGGGCTAATGCTTTGGTTTTTTTCGTGATCTGCTATGTGCACCACTGTGCTATGCTTCTTGGAACACTTGGTGCATCTCCTGAGTGTACAACTTTATGCAAAGTGTCCAGGTTTCAAACAATTAATACACACATGGTGTTTGCGCAATAGATTCACTCAACTAGTGACATTTGGGGAAAGGTTTGACATTGGGAAATTTTATGATTCTGATACCCCTTGCATGATATGCACTTCGAGTTAGAGCAATTAACTGAAGTTGACGACTTGGCTGCACCTTGTTTCTTATAATTGTAATCCCCTTGGATTAGTTAATGATTGCTTGTACAGATAATGTGTGGTCTTATCTAATTTTTTGATCAAAATATGTAGGAGGAGAGGATCCCAATTTGTAGTAGATACTCCCAGGTTTTCTAATCCTTGAAGACATTCTTGTGCCGTATATGAGTTTCCTTCAGACAGTCTCAATATAACCTTCGAAGACTTTCATTGTTGCATGTTGAACCATCTAGATCAAATTATGGCATACATGAGCCTATTAATCGTTTATGTAGGGCCGTTAATGCATGTCCTAATTTTGATTTAACTCTCAGCAAGGTGTCGTTTAAGAATTACCTGTTGTCTGTACTCACGTGACTTTCTGTTTTGCATGTTGTGTGCTGGGTTCCCTTATTTGTTTTCTTCCTGCTCCTTTCATTTACTTATTATTTTTTCCTTTGCATGTTGGTGTGGGAGCCTCATTTCATCGATTTGATGGAATAGGTGAATTAATTCTGGGCTCCTGCCTAAGAAGTGTGCCTTCTGTGTTGGAAGGGTTAATTCTATATGAATTAATGGCTACCAAGGAGGCCACTTTACCTGTATGGAAAGATTGCGCCAATATATTGTTAGTGAGTGCAGCCACAAGTAATCTGGGATTCTCATATCTTTCTCGAAGAATCTTTCATGTGAAGTGTCTCAACAGTTTTTTAGCTTCGTCCGTTAGGTTTGCCTTCAGGTACCACATCTTTTGGCAATTGCTCATTGTTTGATTGTGGACCACTTGTAAAAATAAAGTCGCAAAACTGACGCCATTTAGAGTAGTCCCCAATTTCAATTGTGCAATGTCAGCATTGTCATTGTAGACGACTCAGCGGGTGTAGATGATTGCACATGGTTCAAGTTTATTGGCACATAGTTCAAATTTATCAGACACCATAATTAAACATCTCTGGACTCTTCCTTCCATGTTGATGTACTCATCGATGGTATACCTAAAAGCTTTTGGTTCTTCAGCTAACTCCCAGGCAGTTCCTCAATTTCCGACCAATAATTGTTGATAGATTTTATAATTAATTCGGAAAAGGCCTTGGATTGTTGGCCTATTGTCCATCTTCAGCAGTGATGAGGTGACGGTGCGACAATTATGTGGTAAATCTTTGCAGCTGAATTATTTTTTTACTGTCCTGAGTAATTCTTCGTCATAAACCACTATACAGAATTCTAAAAAACCATAAATTGAATACGTGCAGACTGTAAAGAAAGTGGTAAATTAAAAAGCACTCCACGTTTATTGAACTAACGAAATTAAGTAAAAAGAACTCTCGTTTATTGGCAAAGAACTGATTAAGTAAAAACACCCAAACGTTTGCTGGCAAACTGAATGATTTATTGAATATAAAAATGACTTTTATTGACAATTATTGCTACTCTAGCATTTCCTCACTGTCGCAAGTGATATGTGAAATTTGTGCTAACGGTAAGAAAATGCGTACAGACAATCTTTGAGATATGTTTACCCCGAAATTTAAACATTCTAGAAAGTGAATCATGTCGCAGCTGGAAAATTTAATGTGGGGTCATTCACAAGACAGTAAGACTTTATTTAATGCTTACTTGGGTAATTTAGAATTATCTTAAAATATTTATGCTTACTTTGGTAATTTACAAATATTTTTGGCTAGGAAATGAGTTATTGACCTTTGTAATGATGAATGTGACATATTATTAATTTTAATCTAATCTAAATATGGATTTGATCACTAACTATTATTCTAAATTTCCTACTAATTTCTATTTAATAAAAAAGTAAAGTTAAAAAACTAAAACTCGACTGCGGCTTCAACTGTCCTTTTAAAAGTTGTAAAAAAGACTAAGTAGTTGGACCTCTATTGTATACATACATATATGTAATAAACAGTAATGTACAAGATACCTTAAATAAAGTATCTGGAATACAAAATGCAAAATACTTTTAAATTAAGTATTTCAGATACCAGATGCAAATAACTTTCTGTAATGGTATCTGAAATATTAGATATAAAATACGTATCTTTTGAATACTTTTTATAGATAAAATACTTTTGTAAAAAAAAACATTTTTTTTTTAAGAAAGTTATTTTTTTACATGTAAATCGCGTTGATTGCGCAAACGTGACACAACATAATATTATATTTTTAAGGTTTTAATTGAGACGTAAATAAAACTAGTTCTTCAAACAGTTTATCACTCATTTTTCTTCGATGAGGCCTCATGATCATGCCCCCAAATGAGAATAGTTGCTCCACAGGGGCAGAACTTGGCAAAAAGGTGTTGTATTCGAAAAATATTTTTTTTATTGTAGGATAAGCATTTAAGCTCTTTATGTTGGTATCTTTATTATTTAAGTATTGCAATGTTTCTAAGTCAGCGGTGCTGCCAGTAGATCCTGTGTTTTCGGCACTTGCAACGGAGGAATCAGAATCCTCTAAAAACATGTAATAAGATTCATCTTTTGACTTTTTTTGTATGTCACCTTCAATATTGTTTACAGCCTCCGATTTTTGTTTTTCAGTGCGATTAGTTTTTCGTGTTTCGGTCAGGATAAGTTCTTTTACATATTCTTTCCGGGCTTTTGGTACCCATCTCATTTTAAAGAACGGATGTGACACTGAGGCCAATATTGCATCATTTGCTGCAGGCTCTAACTGCAAAAACTTTTTAAAACGTCGATTTAAGTTTTCTTCAATCACATCTAATCCTAAGACATTTGATCACATGTTGAATTCTTACTAGCTCGGGTAACAGAGAACCATAATAAATGTCTTTTTCCCCTTGCAGGCTTTGAATAGCTTTTGCTATTGGCTTTGAACAGTCCACATATTCACTTAAGAAGTGAATTTCATTTTCCTTCAACGGAGATAATTTTAACATTTTCATGGTTTCACTAAGCCTGTTCTGTAAGGCTAAAAGATCTTGTATGGAATTGTAATAAGAGTTCCATCGAGTTGCGCATGGAGAAGTTGGTGACTTTCCTGTCATCTCTAAATATGTTTCACATGCTTTTGATGATCTGGAACATAAGTTCCAGAGTGCTTGGCACTTTGCTAAAGCCGTATCATGCAGTTTCTTTATAAATAGTATTTTTTAACCTTGCTTGTTTAAAATCTGTACTGGCAATCAAATGCAAAGTGTGCGTAGCGCATCGTTCATATACAGGCAGTAGGCAATCACTTTCTAAGTCTGATGAAGTTGAAACGTCTGGAAAAGCTTGTAGTAGTAGCAATGAATCATCATCTTCATCATTGACTTCTGCGAGTGATGTTTCTTCAATATCTTCATCAATATGTGAAACATGTTCATTATTTTCAATTGATTCTGAATCAGTTTTTCCAAATACATCAAAAGCCTTAACCATATTTGAACCGTTATCTGTAACTGTCTTAACAATTTTTGATAGTTTCAAGTCATGGTCTGAATATATATCAGCTATCATTTCTGCAACTTTATCATATGTTTGAGCTCCTTTAAATCTTCTTCCTTTTAAAAGTCTCTCTTTCAATCCAATGGACTGTAACCCCCAAATTACTTCTTTTAGAGGAAGACCAAATATCACCCGTACTGCACACAAATACGACAGTGTTCAACTCTATTTTAATTTTTTTCTGAAATTCATTGTACTCATCACAAATTTTATTTTTAGCTGTACGACGACACACCTTCAATCAAAGCTTTAAAAGACTTATACTCCACTATGGATACTGGTGACATGGTTTCAACAATAAATTGTACAATCAACTTGTCTAAATTAACAGATTTTGAACCACTTGCAACATCAGTAAGAGTAGACTGCTTAAATTTTTTATGTTTTACTGCTAATTTTGAACCGCTGCTACTTATCTCAGTATGTTTTCTTTTTCTTCAGTTTTTCATAAGCTTGCAACAGATCTGAGTGACCTTTCCTCTGTAATAAAATGGAAAAGGAAATTAGTACATTTTAAAAAAAATCAACAATTCATTAATTCTCATAACAAATTCCTCATAAAATAAGTTTTTGGAATAAGTAAACCGTAATTGAAATATTTATCTTATCTTTTACTTATACAAATGATTGCATCTTTATAAAAAACCTACCTTTAAATGCTTCAGGAAATTTGTAGTAGAATTAACACTACCCTTTATAACTTTTGAACATATATTGCATATTGCAGATACATTCACATCACTTCCATGAACTTGTTTAATATCTTTAAAGCAATGCTTTAAAATTAGTGGTATATTCAAATTATTCTCTTTATCTCTGAAAACAATAAAACAAACTTTGTTAGGGAAAGAAATATGAAATTTTAAGACGACAGTGACGCCGTAATGGGCAAAGTAACACATACCTAACATTCCTTCCGATTTGTTCGACTTAAACTTATAAATATCTCTCATTTACTAGTGATTCCGCCCGGCCTTGTCTGGGTGCAAGTTTGAAAAAAAAACTTTTTAAACCTTCTCTAGACAACTACAAATATAGCAAAAAAAGAACGATTCATTTTTATTGTATAGAAGATACATAAAGTGGATATCACTAATTACCTACAACTGAATTACACACAAATGCGTAAAAATATCATTAATGATTTGTTTGTTGTTATTCTAACCTCTTCCCGGTCTGTTCGCGAGTTGCATACACATTTCTGTCGTCCCTGTCGTCGACTCGTGAAGTGTATAAAATCTAATCAAATATTATACTTAGCAAAATCAAGTAAAACTTACGTTTCCATGGTCGCAATCTCGAATTTTACAAAAGCAATATTGTTGATCCACACATAAAAAACGGGGTAACACAGACTATTTTTTTTATGGCTTCGATCCCGCTCTTAGTCATGCAGTGATTCTGCCAATGTCAAGTATGAAACTATTACTGTCTTCTTTTCAATCAAAATATTGTGTTGTTTTTCTAGATGAAGTTATGAAAAAGTCAAGGCTCAAGAAAAGACTCAATCTTCTCATAGCTTCGATCAACCGACCGAACTTTTACGTGTCTGTCTCCTCAAACACAGACTATTATGCGGAATAATTAAAAATGACACGATTCAAGGGCACAGCCAATAACATTTTGTAGAAAGAAAGAATTGCCACGCCACCTATCAATTCGGCCCTAAAAGACTAAAGATTCAATAGCTCGTTCAGTTTTATCTACGATAACATTAATATTTAAAATTAATGTCACCTAAGATGTCACAATAGAATCACCAATTACTAATTATATATTATATAATTATATAATTAGTATTATAGCAAACATAGTATCTACAAAATACTAAGATACCAAACAACAGGTATTTAAATACAAGATACAAAATGAATTTCAAAAAAGTATCTGAAATACAGATACAAGATACGTATTTTGTATCTTGTATCTGTATTTCAGATACTTGTATCTTAGATAAGTTACATCTCTGGTAATAAAATATTCGGCAACGTAAACGCCGTACTCAATTAAGATAAAACGTGTGAATACGGTGCCTACGTTGCCAAATATTTCATACATATATATGTATACACAATATAGGCCCAGCTACTGAGTCTTGCTTACAACTTTTAAAAGGTCAGTTGAAGACGCAGTCGGGTTTTAGTTTTTTGCCTTTATTATGTATTTCAAACATTTCTCTAATTTTGTTTAAACTTGTGTCATAATAAAAGGCATGTATAAAAATTAAGTAGTATTTGGAGCCCTTAGTATTTTTAATTCAGTAAGATATCAGACCCCGCCACGTGCCGCCGCTGCGCTCATCCAATATACCCTATGTTACGCGGAGCATTCATTCAAATCCAACGACACCTCGCTTGTCCAAATCTGATGAGTAGTTTAGCGTAGTTCCTAAAGTACTCATCAGATTTGGACAAGTAAGGTGTCGTTGGATTTGCATGATTGCTCCGCGTGACATAGGGTATATAAGAACAGATCGCATGCTGCCATTTCTCGCCCCGCTGCCACTGCGCTGCTCGCTACATATTCCATGTTATTCTGAGCGTTTATGCAGATCCAATGAAACCTCATTTGCCTAAATCTGATGAGTAGTTTTAGAGCTACGAGGGAATAGACCGTGTTAAAAATTTATTCTCATAAAACACGAAAATATACTTTGTTTTGTTGATATTTTTCATCGTGTAGCCTATGTATGTTGAAATAGTTAGTTTTTGTTTTTATAATTACATGTTGTCTAAAACGCTCTAGATGAATAAAGGACTTTAAACTTGTACTAGCCACGAGATTGTAATAAAAGAAAAATTATTTTCTATTCAAAATCGGTTCTTTTCTTTAAGATTCTGAGATCCTGAAAACTAAAAAAGCCAACATATGATGCCGAAACCCGAGAAGCAACCTTCGCTTAAAAGAATAATTAAAACGTGAACTGTACCAAGAAGAAGATTTATATGGCCTCTCGGTCTTCATATCTATATATACAGTTGAACACTGTCGTATTTGTGTGCAGTACGGGTGATATTTGGTCTTCCTCTAAAAGAAGTAATTTGGGGGTTACAGTCCATTGGATTGAAAGAGAGACTTTTAAAAGGAAGAAGATTTAAAGGGGCTCAAACATATGATAAAGTTGCAGAAATGATAGCTGATATATATTCAGACCATGACTTGAAACTATCAAAAATTGTTAAGACAGTTACAGATAACGGTTCAAATATGGTTAAGGCTTTTGATGTATTTGGAAAAACTGATTCAGAATCAATTGAAAATAATGAACATGTTTCACATATTGATGAAGATATTGAAGAAACATCACTCGCAGAAGTCAATGATGAAGATGATGATTCATTGCTACTACTACAAGCTTTTCCAGACGTTTCAACTTCATCAGACTTAGAAAGTGATTGCCTACTGCCTGTATATGAACGATGCGCTACGCACACTTTGCATTTGATTGCCAGTACAGATTTTAAACAAGCAAGGTTAAAAAATACTATTTATAAAGAAACTGCATGATACGGCTTTAGCAAAGTGCCAAGCACTCTGGAACTTATGTTCCAGATCATCAAAAGCATGTGAAACATATTTAGAGATGACAGGAAAGTCACCAACTTCTCCATGCGCAACTCGATGGAACTCTTATTACAATTCCATACAAGGTCTTTTAGCCTTACAGAACAGTAAGTGAAGTGAAACCATGAAAATGTTAAAATTATCTCCGTTGAAGGAAAATGAAATTCACTTCTTAAGTGAATATGTGGACTGTTCAAAGCCAATAGCAAAAGCTATTCAAAGCCTGCAAGGGGAAAAAGACATTTATTATGGTTCTCTGTTACCCGAGCTAGTAAGAATTCAACATGTGATCAAATGTCTTAGGATTAGATGTGATTGAAGAAAACTTAAATCGACGTTTTAAAAAGTTTTTGCAGTTAGAGCCTGCAGCAAATGATGCAATATTGGCCTCAGTGTCACATCCGTTCTTTAAAATGAGATGGGTACCAAAAGCCCGGAAAGAATATGTAAAAGAACTTATCCTGACCGAAACACGAAAAACTAATCGCACTGAAAAACAAAAATCGGAGGCTGTAAACAATATTGAAGGTGACATACAAAAAAAGTCAAAAGATGAATCTTATTACATGTTTTTAGAGGATTCTGATTCCTCCGTTGCAAGTGCCGAAAACACAGGATCTACTGGCAGCACCGCTGACTTAGAAACATTGCAATACTTAAATAATAAAGATACCAACATAAAGAGCTTAAATGCTTATCCTACAATAAAAAAAATATTTTTCGAATACAACACCTTTTTGCCAAGTTCTGCCCCTGTGGAGCAACTATTCTCATTTGGGGGCATGATCATGAGGCCTCATCGAAGAAAAATGAGTGATAAACTGTTTGAAGAACTAGTTTTATTTACGTCTCAATTAAAACCTTAAAAATATAATATTATGTTGTGTCACGTTTGCGCAATCAACGCGATTTACATGTAAAAAAATAACTTTCTTAAAAAAAAATGTTTTTTTTTACAAAAGTATTTTATCTATAAAAAGTATTCAAAAGATACGTATTTTATATCTAATATTTCAGATACCATTACAGAAAGTTATTTGCATCTGGTATCTGAAATACTTAATTTAAAAGTATTTTGCATTTTGTATTCCAGATACTTTATTTAAGGTATCTTGTACATTACTGTTTATTACATATATGTATGTATACAATAGAGGTCCAACTACTTAGTCTTTTTTACAACTTTTAAAAGGACAGTTGAAGCCGCAGTCGAGTTTTAGTTTTTTAACTTTACTTTTTTATTAAATAGAAATTAGTAGGAAATTTAGAATAATAGTTAGTGATCAAATCCATATTTAGATTAGATTAAAATTAATAATATGACACATTCATCATTACAAAGGTCAATAACTCATTTCCTAGCCAAAAATATTTGTAAATTACCAAAGTAAGCATAAATATTTTAAGATAATTCTAAATTACCCAAGTAAGCATTAAATAAAGTCTTACTGTCTTGTGAATGACCCCACATTAAATTTTCCAGCTGCGACATGATTCACTTTCTAGAATGTAAATATTAAATTTCGGGGTAAACATATCTCAAAGATTGTCTGTACGCATTTTCTTACCGTTAGCACAAATTTCACATATCACTTGCGACAGTGAGGAAATGCTAGAGTAGCAATAATTGTCAATAAAAGTCATTTTTATATTCAATAAATCATTCAGTTTGCCAGCAAACGTTTGGGTGTTTTTACTTAATCAGTTCTTTGCCAATAAACGAGAGTTCTTTTTACTTAATTTCGTTAGTTCAATAAACGTGGAGTGCTTTTTAATTTACCACTTTCTTTACAGTCTGCACGTATTCAATTTATGGTTTTTTAGAATTCTGTATAGTGGTTTATGACGAAGAATTACTCAGGACATTAAAAAAATAATTCAGCTGCAAAGATTTACCACATAATTGTCGCACCGTCACCTCATCACTGCTGAAGATGGACAATAGGCCAACAATCCAAGGCCTTTTCCGAATTAATTATAAAATCTATCAACAATTATTGGTCAGATTTGGACAAGTAAGGTGTCGTTGGATTTGCATGATTGCTCCGCGTGACATAGGGTATATAAGAACAGATCGCATGCTGCCATTTCTCGCCCCGCTGCCACTGCGCTGCTCGTTACATATTCCATGTTATTCTAAGCGTTTATGCAGATCCAATGAAACCTCATTTGCCTAAATCTGATGAGTAGTTTTAGAGCTACGAGGGAATAGACCGTGTTAAAAATTTATTCTCATAAAACACGAAAATATACTTTGTTTTGTTGATATTTTTCATCGTGTAGCCTATGTATGTTGAAATAGTTAGTTTTTGTTTTTATAATTACATGTTGTCTAAAACGCTCTAGATGAATAAAGGACTTTAAACTTGTACTAGCCACGAGATTGTAATAAAAGAAAAATTATTTTCTATTCAAAATCGGTTCTTTTCTTTAAGATTCTGAGATCCTGAAAACTAAAAAAGCCAACATATGATGCCGAAACCCGAGAAGCAACCTTCGCTTAAAAGAATAATTAAAACGTGAACTGTACCAAGAAGAAGATTTATATGGCCTCTCGGTCTTCATATATATACATATATATATATATATATATATATATATATATATATATATATATATATATATATATATATATATATATATATATATATATATATATATATATATATATATATATATATATATATTGGATCCCACATTCGGCCATCCTGCAAGTCGCCCTCGAAGAACATCGTCTCAGCTGTTCATGTGAATTGCATCGTCTTACGTTCGTTTGCAATTAATTACGCCCTGTGTTTCCCTCTCGTCATCTCATAGTGGATCTCTCTTCACATGACTTTTGCTCAGGCTTCCATAGTAGATGTACGTCTTGATAATGGCAGTTCTCGTCTTTAACGTCTTGTTTGCTTATTTCGTCATCTGCGTAGGCTGCTTCCTTTACCATCGTAGAAATACGTCATAAAGATGGCAGTTTTCGTCTTTAACGTCTTCATTGCTTATTTTCGTCGTCTGGGCAGGCTGCTTTCTTTACCAATGTAGTAAAACTTCTTAAAAATGGTAGTTTTCGTCTTTAACACCTTCAATGTTTACCTTCGTGGCGGCTGCTTCTTGTAATCGCCCTTTAAATTCCATTCATAACTTTCGTTTTATAATAATAGTTCCCGATTTAGCTACTGTTGTTAAAGTGGCGTATTTTTATGTGTTCGTGGTTTTTATTAATTAAATTATTTATTTGGAGTCTTTGTCGTCTTTTAACTCTGTTTATGATTTAGTATAGCCTAATACTTCCGGCTTCTTTAAATTCATTTTAATTTCCATTATCATCTTATTCAGTCTTTATGATCATCTTTCAATTTAACGTTCTTAATTCATTCTACTTATTAGTAATTTTAGTGTGTGTTCTTCGTTTTCAAATTCATATCTAATTCATTGTTATGTTATCTTCTTTCTCTATTTAATTACAATTCTCTGGGCAGTTCTTTCTAGTTTCTTTCTGCATAGGTTAGTGGAATGATAAGTCTGATAGGACTATTCGCTAATCTGAATTTCTTCGTTTATTGGGCGGTTAATTTGGGATCCTTCTTCACAGGAGTTGTCATCCTCATTTTGTTGGGCATCTTCATTGTTTTCATCATCATTTGATATGTCTGGCTCTGTAAACGGCTTCATTAAATCGACGGATGTGGATGTCGCCTTTGGGCCCTCATGTTCTCCGACTTTTACGACTTCGTACCTTTCGTTAGGTTTGGCATTTGTAATGCGGTAGAGTCCCAAGAAGGGCGGACTTATTTTAAGACATGAACCAAACTGAGTCCTTTTAATTGCTACTAAATCCCCAATCTGGTACCTCGTAGGAACCTTTTTTTTTTGTAATTTCTTTTATTTTCATCTTGTACTTTTTGAATTTGTGATGCTGCATTTCACCGTCGATCATCTTAGCCATCGTAACGTCATCGTTCTGTTTTATTCTATTGCCAAACATCAATTCAAAAGGTGTCGAATTGATGCTTCTCTGATGGCTTCCGTTTATTCATCGTTGAACTTTGCTAATGTGTTTGTACCAAGTTTCTTCTGAGGTGATAGACAGCTTGGTAAGGATTGAGATAACGATTGTGTGGATTCTCTCTACTTGGCCGTTTCCTCGTGGAACACCAGTAGTTGTTTTAACATGTTCAATTCGTGCTCTCTCACAAAATTCTCTAAAAGCATTGGAAGTGAATGCCGGTCCTCGATCTGTTATTATCCTGCCAGGATTACCGAAAATACTTTGTTGTAATTCTAGTTTCTGTATGGTTTCTGATGTTGTCGTCGTTTTTAAAGGATACAACCACACAAGCTTTGTAAATGCGTCCACCACGGTCAGAATATATCGGTATCCTTTCTTTGTTATAGTCATTGGGCCCAAATGATCAATATGGTATGTCCCCAAGGGAAGGTTTTCTTTAGGGATGGAGTGTAAGAAACCTTCTTTCCTTTCTCGTTTCGCCGGTAATATGCACGGTATGCAATTACTGATGCAGTCCTAAATTTTTCGTCGTAAATTTGGGATGAAATACTCTCGACAAATAATGGATTTCATTTTCCTCGTGCCGAAATGACCTTGCTCATGTACTTGCTTAATAAGCGTTGCTTGCATTTTTTTGGGAACCACTTGTAATTTCTTTGGGCGGCTTTAATCCGAGGTAACATACTATCATCCTCTATTGTCAACACTAATGGATTGCGACTGAGAGCATCTACGTATCTCATACGGTGCCCGATTCGATGTTCAATTTCGTATTCGAACTCTGTTAACAGCATGGCCCATCTTGTTACTTTCGGTATGACTTCGTTCATCTCCATTGTGCATTTAAAGACTGCACAATCAGTTACCAGTTAAAACTTTTTACCTAGGAGATAAACTCTAAACTTTTTTAAAGCTAAATAATAATTTTTTTTTTTATGTATATAATGACACTTTATTCGGCACAATCGTTATAAACAAAAAAATCCTACAAAACTATAGCTACCCTACAAATGTACAATATTCAAAACAAAAAGACACAATAGTTAACGATCAAAAAGAACATAAGAAATGACACGCTACGTTACTCTAAAAATGTTTCGTAAAAACGACTCGAAAACTTGAAGGCAAAAAAAAAAAAAAAAATAGTAAAAAACCTGTAAAAAAGAAAATACAAGAAATTTTAAAATGCCTCCAAGCGAGTGCCAGCTCTAAGAAAAGTTCCTAAAATTTTTTTTAAAAAATTCCAAAACTAATCCTAGCACTAAACAGAAATCACCGAAACCGTGAAGAAACTTAAACTGGAACATGATTGTTTGAATGTTCCCAGAGGGTAGATGCAGCACCGGGCGAAGTTCCTACTTCGGGAACCACTGCTCCCAAGCAAATGCCCTCTCCGTAGAGCCGTTCGCCACTTTTCTAGTCCTCCGGGAGCACTCATCCAAACATGTTCTAAACGAACGCACAAAAATTTCGAACCGATTAGAGTCCCGCGGGACCAGTCTGCACAGTCATTGACGTCTGCAAACTGCTCCCATCATCCTCCCAGTTCTACGATTCCAACGTGAGACTTGTCCTTCCCGCAGCACTTGCAGCAATACCAAAGCGAAGAGAAGCTTCGTGGACAAGCTGCTGCAAGTCTGCGGCCTGTTATTCCCAGTGAAAGACGAGGCTTCCGTTCCGCACCGACGATAAAGGTTGCCAGGTGCAGTTGAATGTGTCGGCCTTCGTTGCCATGAACTCTAGGCGTTATCGCCTCTTCAATCTGGCAACGAAGTGGTTCTTAAGTGCGTGTGTGTGAAACTGTGGGTTAGTGGGCTGTTGCCCAGGCTCGATCCGCATGCAGTACAGATGAATTGTCGATTTAGCAAGTGTTAAGATAAAGCTTATCAAGCAATTTACCTGGTTACATGTCCTTGGCCCCAGTAAAAACGACGTTCTTGTAATGCTGAATGCCGGGCAGATATGCTGGCACATATCGCGAACAAGATTATAAATGTCGCACAAGGTCGGGCATGTGAAGTATCTGTGGAACAGGGTTTCCTCAACCACCACAAACCGTGCAGACTCTTTGAATTCTTCGATCGATATGTGACAGCTGGTTTGGATGCACGAGGCTGTGATGGAGCAGTTTGAATGCCACATCAGAGTCTCTGTAATTGGACGGATAACTATAGATGACTCTGCTAGTTATGGTCCCCATTACTCCCAAGTCCACCCCAAGATGTGCGCGCCATCTATTAACCCCTAAGGTATCCGTAGGATTTACTCCTACGAAGAGCTCGCGCAGCCT
This sequence comes from Leptarthrus brevirostris, assembly GCA_964036015.1. Classification (NCBI taxonomy): domain Eukaryota; kingdom Metazoa; phylum Arthropoda; class Insecta; order Diptera; family Asilidae; genus Leptarthrus; species Leptarthrus brevirostris. The sequence goes on from OZ038375.1 coordinate 74,909,631, forward strand.
ACGTGAGGTAAGTGTACTGAATGTCGTGTGCGGTGGTCGATTCGTTACGAATGCGTTTATCACCTCAGTGCTAGGTTCCCTAGTAGAGAGACGACTAAAACGCTCTCGGGCTGTATCCACCAATTCGTGTAATTGTGTTGTGTGGGGGTGTATAAGTGTGTTCCCAGAAGCATCAATGATGTCTCCAAGAACTGTGAGTTGTCCTGTATCGGCCGTTACACCTCGAGCATTACTAAACACCGAATCTACTAACTCAGGGTTCAACCTGATCGGAATTGCTGAGAAATCCCCGTACCCAAGTTCATTCCATCGCAAATGAAATGTTGGTCTTATTCTGCCCCAGGTTGTCATCGTGGAGATCATATCCTGGGACCAGTCATGCGGATATGGTGGGCGAACCGAGAGCAGATAGTAGTGCTCCCCTGCGCCGCTACCCCCCATAGAGTTTACCCACAGCTGCGAAATTAAGTTATCTCTTTGACAGAACACTCGTTGGAATGTCCGTACCTGAAGACAACGAAATTTCACGACCATGTCTGTAAGACCCAAACCACCCTCCGCTACTGGTCGGCAGAGCGTGCTTTCAGCGACCCATCGTCTTCCTCCCCAGAAGGCGTCAACGACTTTCGCCTGTAAAAGTTTTACGAAGCCTTCTTCGAAGCACTCTGATTTTAACAGATGCACGATGGACGAGGTAATCAAATAATTGACAACGACTGCACGTCCTTTCAGCGAAAGTGGATGCAGTCTAGTCCGCCACGAATTCACAGCTCCGGAGAGTTTCTTCAGAGCCATGCGGCTATTATATGTTTTACCATCGAGCCCCACATATACACCTAAATATTTAAGGCAAGTATTCGTCCATTGTATGCCGAGGGGAGAATCTGTTCGATTCCGCCACCTCCCACACCATAGGCCTTGGCTTTTGCTTAGGTTAACCCTAGCGCCCGCTAATCGCTCATATTGTTCGAAAACCCTACGAGCGACTGGAAATGCATCATCTTTCGTTACAAATATAGACAGGTCGTCCGCATACGCTAGAATAAGTGGCCTTATAGTAGTGTATGGTAAGTAAATTGAATATTGTCTCAACGATTGACGAAGATTTACTAGCAGCGGCTCCAGTGAAAAGTCATAAAGCATTCCTGACAACGGGCATCCCTGCCTGATACCCCGACGAAACGGAATAGGAGACAATATATGCCCATTATGCTTTATGAGAATCACTGAATCTCTATACAGATCACTGATGATCTCAATCCATCTGGACGGAAGGCCAAATTTATCGAGCACTCTCAGTAGATACTCATGTGAGACGCTATCAAACGCCTTTTCTTGATCCAAAGAGATCATGGCCATTTGCGAACCAGTTTTTTCATGGTAGGCGTAAAGATGCTTTGCTACGGCGATGTTGTCGTAGATACTACGACCTGGAATGCAGTAGGACTGTGACGGGTGTATTACTGAGGCAATCACTGAGCGAAGTTGAGTTCCCAGTGTTTTGCAAACTATTTTGTAGTCGACATTACACAGAGTAACTGGTCTCCAGTTTCCCATCCTCTGAAGATCCCCCTTCTTAGGTATTAGACGAATAACGGATCTCCGCCAACTTGAGGGAAATTCGGTATGTCCAACCACTGCAGAATTAGAGACATCCAAAAGGTCCGGAATCAAAAGATTCCTAAAACGAACAAAGAATTCTGGAGTTAGACCATCATAACTAGGAGAAGTATGACGTCGAAGATCCTTCGTTGCGGTAAGCATATCATCGAGAGTAAGCGTTCTGTCCAGGAATTCTCTACTATCATCAGAGAAAGTAGGAACATGATGAAAGAATTCATCGTTGGACGAGAATGTTGGCAACGTCGATGCAGCATAAAGCCGCGTGTAGTAGTTGCGAATATAATTCGCAAGTTCTTCTCCGTATAGGATCTGGCCCGATTCGGCAAGAATCGAGTCTACTTCACAAGAAGCGGTACGACGTCGAGTTGTCTGGAAGAAGTACTCGGTCGGAGACTCGCCCTCTCGCAACCAGCGCGACTGGTTTCGGAGCACAAACTCCAAGCTATGCTTGTAGTTCTGTGCTGTCAGTCGTTCTTTAAGTCTCTCGTATTGTGCGAGTAACTCTGGTTGCGCGGGCAGAAGCGTACCAATCCGGGTGACTTCGGCCGTCAAACTCGATGCATGATATCTGCTCCGATTGAATCTCGTCTCGATAAATGAGCGAATCTGAAGCTTTCCAACATCCCACCAATGGCTAAGGTTTGAATAAATATTCTTTTTATCACGCCATTGGTGCCAAAACTGAATGAATTCTTCGATGAACTGCTCTGAATTCAACAAGTTATTGTTGAAAATGCAGTAAGCAGTTCGCTTTTCGACCAAAGTGCTAGTCGCCACAACAAGAAGGTGATCACTTAATGAACACACTTCATGAGTGACACTAACGAAAAAGTTAAGAAGGCTAGACGAAACGTAAAGTCTGTCTATCCTCGAACCCGAAAAGCTACCCTGGACATTTCGGGAAACCCTTGTGTATGACCTAGTCGTTGGATTAAGCCAACGGTAGACATCCACAAGGTTGCTATGTCTGACTAGGCTCGATAATCGCGCGGCGTTCACCGAGTTGAATTCAACTCTAGAATGACGATCGATTGAAGAATCTAGTGTGCAGTTGAAGTCACCACCAAGGATAACCTCACCACCGAAGTTCGTAATATGCGACAGGATTGAGTCCAACACCTGTCTTGCAGTATCCTGGTCATGCGGTAGGTACACGTTTACTACCTTTAGCGTATTGTCCCCTAAGACAAAATCCAAGGAAGATGCGAAACCTGGGAAGATGTCTGTGTATACAGGAGACATCAGTGTAAAGCTGTGGGACACAGCAATTGCCACACCGGAACCTCTACGGGGTGTTTCTGTGGCAAAAACTGTGTAACCCTTGTGTAGATTTGAATTTTGTTCTAGCCGTGTAAAATTGTTTTGTGTAAAATTTGTCTCCTGTATAAGTGCAATGTCCGTGTTCCATTGTTTTATGTCTTCGAAAATACTGTGTAGTCTAGTGGGTGCACTCAAGCCCCCTGCATTTATCGAAGTTATGTATGATTAAATTTTCCAAGGAAACGCTTTCCACACACTCCTGTAATTCTTCAAAATCCTGTTCCCAATGGTTACAGTTGATATAAGTTGGCAGCAACAACAAAGTTGAGTTATTAGTGTTAATGCATACTACAATGTGATTGTTTACCAATTGGAACTTAAAAGCATTACTCATCGTGCTACGATCTGCTTACACTTCTAATTCGTAGCTGCTGTATTTTTCTTCCGCAGAAGAAGATTTTCTGCTTAAGTAATATACTGGGTGCATTTGGCCGCTTTTCGAGTCACGTTGTACTAAGATAGCCCCATTACAACGGGGTAATTTGCAACGCATCTGTGTGGAGTTCCATCCTCGATCCGGGGTTATAGATTGCTAAAACTGGCTTGGTAACCAAGGCATCTTTGAGTTGGTTGAAAGCTTTTACTTGTTTTTCTCCCCAGTGAAACTGAGTATCTCTCCTAAGCAAATCGCTCAGTGGGCGTGCTATTATAGCAAAGTCTCGTACAAATTTACGGAAATATCCCTCAGTCCTAAGAACGATTGTATAGTTCTTACAGATTTAGGTACTGGAAAGTTGGACACAGCTTTGAATTTCTCGTCCGTTGGTGCAACCGTTCCGTTCTCGGTACAATATTCCAAATATTCGATTCTCTTTTGAAGAAACTTGCATTTTGACCAATTTATTTCCAAACCGTTATCAGCTGCAACTATGAACGTTTTCTCTAAGGTCCTTAAAGCGTCATCTTCATTCTCGCCTAAGATAATAACGTCATGAACATATACTAACGCCTTCCGCCTCTTTAAAAGATCAGCAAATACCAAATTGATGTATCCTTGGAATTGTGTCGGTGAAGTGTACAGCCCGAATGGTGCTCGTACTGGCCGGATGGTGTCAAGAAAGCAGTATATTTTCGACTGTCTTTATCTAGTGGTATGTGCAAAAATCCATTTCTTAAATCCAACGTTGAAAATATCTTGGCGCTGACCAGGCAATTTCTTATTATCACTTTGTTGAGTCGACGATAATCCACACACAACCGCTTAATACCATCTTTTTTATCCACCATCACTATCGGACTAGCGAATTCAGAGACACTGGCTGTTATTATTCCTTCATTTAGCCATTCGTTCACTTGTTTATCAACTAGTTCCTTTTCGTACACTGATAATCTTCTTGGCGGTTGAAAAATAGGTTTCTCATCTTTTAGTATAATCTTCATTCGAAATTTTGTGTCTTTTACTTCTTTTCTAGGTTGATAGTTGCTTATCATTTGTCGTACGGCTTGTCGATGATTATGATTGGGTATATGATCAAGATCAATACCTTCCATTGTAGCAATTTGGAGACATTGTAACTCTTCGTTCAATTTTGGTGCAGTAACTGAGATTTTCGCTGCTAGTTCACGAATAGCTAAGAAGTGCTCATAATATATTTCTTGGTTCAACTTTCGTCGTCGTCTTAATTTGGCGTCCAATTCAGCACTGTTTTCCTTCACTTCGAATTCTCGTCTCAAAAACATCTTAATACCACACCAACAATCGATAGCCTTTGTCGTTCGAAGTGCGAGTTTAGCCGCACCTGCTATTAATCTTTTTGAGTAAACTAGCTTCTGTAATTCATTCCACTGAAGTATGTGTGCAACAATCTCAAAGTCGCTAATGAATTTATCTGGATTGTAATCATCTTCTCCGCCGAAGGTTGACATAGACTCTTCGATGTCCTTAAAGAAAAACTGTACTGCTGGACCACTTTCCTTAGATAATCTTTGGAGACTTTCTAACTGTAATCTTAAATTATCGTTTTCCTCTTCTTTATTAGGATCCGTATGATGACTTGTGTCTTTATTTGGGTGTATTGTCGAGCTAACTTCTAATTGACCAGTAGTTTGAAGTGTTTCTCTGGAGGATCCACTAGGAATGTCCCTACCTCCCCTCAACTCCAGCTTTTTTCACCTTTCCTAAAACATTTGTATTGTTGCGTCTTTCTCCTTAAGAGAAAGTGTCAGTTGTTTGACCATCTCTTGGTAAGATTCTTCAGATGGTGAGTCTTCATTTATCGTGATCTGTTTATTAATTTTCTTCTTCCTACCTAAAATTTCTAATATCTCTTTTTTTTAAATATTAACCTTTTAATTTGCTGAAACCAGATTATGAATTTGCCAAACACACTCGGTGTAATTAAGTCTTTACGTCACGTCAGAGCAGCTCACTTTTTCTTCTGCACATGTTTCGCTTTTATTATCGGGTGCCTCTTTAATTTTTTGGTTAAGCCCCCATTTGGGATCTTTAATTAATACAAGCAGTTACGCGGAGGCCACCCGATGTTGCTGAGCATCGACTTCAAACTGCTGCTGTTCACTCCAGAAAATCGAGCTCTTTCATCTTTCTAAGACTTTCGTCTAGTTGGTGTGGCATTACCAGATATGAAAAGCTATATTGTATTTGGCTGGGATTTGATTTGGATCCCATATATATAAATATATATATATATATATATATATATATATATATATATATATATATATATATATATATATATATATAAGACTTCAGGATTCCGTAGAATTTAAAATACAAAATGTCTGACTAATGTACAAGATTTATTTAAAGAATTCAGATTTACAGTCTTCAGAATACAAATTTACGTTTTCGCGTTAAAAAGCAGCTACAAGCTTAGAATATATGACAACAGGGAAGGCCCTCATCTGTGAAACCGTGTACGTGTGATCGGCATTTGGCTTTTAGGCGAGGTGAGGACGGAGAGCTCTTCTCCTTAGTTTACGAACTGTTAAACTGATTATCCTGAATTGTTTGATGGTTTAACAATTTTGTTTTGTAATTTCATATAAAGTTCAGAGTGTTTTTTACTCTTTATTTTAGTGCAGTATATTAGAAAACCGTAAAGCTAATAGCTTTCAACTTTTTGAACTCTAGACAGTGTACTTTAATAGTGAAATTGTTGAAATGAAGTGTGCGGTTTTGTGTTGTGTAAACAATCGGCGTTGTACACGTGGAATATCGGTTTTCAGGGAAGTTTTGGATTAAAATAATGTTTTGTTAGTACTTAAGCTTGATACAATTGCATTGACACGCTTGATACAATTGCATTGAACGTAAAGAAAATTGAAGTTTTCTTGGCGTTCTTAGTTTGTTTACATTTTCTGAGACCGAATTTTTTGCCTCTCCTTAGCTAACCCAGTGGCTCGTGATTTAACTTTTATAAAGGGACACTAAAAACTTAAATTCGTGATTAAAATGTTGAAAAGTTTTTATTTAATTTTGTGATATATATTCGCTAAAAAAAAGAAAATCATTCGCAATTCTTTCAGGCAATGGTAAAATGCGATTACGCTCTAATTTCCAATTTATTTTGTCCCACCTCTAGAAATGTCGCTGTTTTACTACTGCCATGACGAAAACAAACACAACTCAACGATTCAACTTCATCAAGAAAAGTGCCGAGGTTTTTTGGGTTTAGGGCCTCTCCTTATAGTTATATACTCTAAGGCTACAGGTCGTTCACGGGAAGTGACAGATGATGTTTATGCTATGTGGATTGAGCGTAGGGTGTACCAACAGACAACGTTGAATTTTTAGAATCGTTTAGAGATCGGTTGTATTCGGCTACAGCTCGGCTGTTTTGACCATAGGATTCGTCTTCGAATCCTGTGTCGTCTTCTGAAAGTTCGTCATTCGGGCTCGCGCACCAAGGTTTCATGGTGTCAGATGCATACACGGACTCAAATTATCTTTGACTTCTGGGTGCTCCTGTGATATCCTTGATCCTATAGCGGTCGTTTTCTAATACCTCTGCTACTATGTAGGGGCATTTATATTTTGGCTCAAGTTTTCTGGACTCGCCCGTTGAGATTGTCAGTCTCTCGATAAGTATCAGAACGCCTTCTTGATACTTTCGTGGAGTGTTTATTCTAGAATCAAAATAATTCTTTTGGGCACGTTGTGATATTTTAATGTTCACGGCTGTTTCTCGTCTAACTTCATCTAAGCCCAATTGCTTCGTCTTTTTGAAGTATAAGCAACATTTTGTTCTGTAGAGGATCTCTTGGTTGAAACCCAAAGAGTTACTCGTGCGGTGTGCGCTTCGTCGATTTCTTTTGGCCTGAATTGATACCCCATTGAATTGCTCTCAGTAATTTCCCCAAGTTTTCTCGCCGTCTGCCATTGTTCTGAAAATCCTGCGAAGCAAAAGCAGTCCCTCGGTCAGTAATCATGCGTGTCGGCGTTTCAAATTAAAACTTTTTATCGTAGCCTTTGTTGATGTGTTTTTGACTGCTTGTAAAATCGTGTATTTGGTGAAGCCATCGACGATTCCTAAAGTGTGTGTATTTCCCGCTACACTTTTAGGAAAAGAACCAAGATGGTCCACGTGTACAGTGTGAAAAGATATAGGGACTTTCTCTATGCAATGTAGCTCTCCTTCTAACTTTTCTGATGGTGGTTTGTAATATGCGCAACTTACGCAGGAAGATATGTACCTTTGGGTCTTACAATGCTTCTTAGAAAACCAATAATCTCGCTCGCACCAGGCCGTGGTGTCCAATGTCATCATGGCATGTCTTAATAACCCTAAAAATTGCGTCCCTAGGCACTACCCAAGCGTCCTCGTTTAAGTAAATAATCTGTAAGCATTTGTTTCTCTTCGTTGCTTGTGGGTTTCCTTTGTAGCACCGATACAATATTCGTTCACTTCTTGTCCTGCGTTTGGATTGTTAAGAGCCAGTCTTCACCAATAATATTAAGGGAGATTACCTTAAGCTCCGCTTCTTCCATTTCTCGTGGATCATCGTGAGGACGTCCCGTGTTGTATTAGGCGCCCTTTTCGATACACCACTTCAAAATCTGACCGAGTTAGCCCCCATCTACCTGTGCGGCCTTTCTTATTCGCGGTAAATTTAATAGCTTGACAATCCGTCATGACTTTTAATCTTTTGCCTAGGAGGAAGCTACGAAACCGCGACAAAGTCTTGACGACCGTGAGCACCTGCAATTCAAAACTGTGGTAGACTCGTTCTTGTTCCATTGTCCGTCTGCTAAAATGACTTAAAGAGCGTAATTTAACATCAGGATCCCATTTCAAGAGTATGCCTGCCAATCCTGAAGCGCATGCATCCGTATGGACCTCGTGATCCAAATTGGGGTTGAAGAGTGTTACTACTGGCCGAGACGTTAAGATTTTCCTCAAATGAATAAATGCATCCTCCTGCTTATTTGTCCATACAAAATCTTAATTTTTCTGAGCAAAAAAATTAGAGGTCGTGCAATAATTCCATATTACGGTTCGAATTTATTAAAGTAATTCGTAAGTCCGATAAATTTCCTTATCTCGTGGACATTTTCTGGTCTCTTGAATTCCCGAACTGCAGCAATTTTCCTATCGTTTGACCGTATGCCTTCAAGCATGATCTCGTATCCCAAAAATTCTACAACTGACTTAAAGAAATAAGATTTCTTCAGCTTCAAGTTCAGACCTTCTTGTGACAACAAATTCAGGAAATCGACTAAAATGTCAACACTCTGCTCGAAAGTCCTACAGGGAATGAGGACGTCATCCATATAGACAACTAAATTACCCTTGTGCATTTTTCTCCCAAGGTTGTTCATCAGGCGCTGAAACTGAGATGGCCCATTAAATAGCCCTAATGGTATCCTGCGGAACTCATATGCGGTACTCATTTACTGCCACTCAGCGGCTGGAATAAGTCCTCAATAATAGGAAGCGGATATCTGTCCTTGATCGTGACATCATTGATACGACGATTATCTATGACCATTATATCTTCGCCATCTTTCTTTTACAGGAAGTGCAGGAGATGAATATTCCGAGTTTGATCGCTGAATTATCCCAGCTGGAAGCAACTCTTTTACAATAATTTGGATCTTTTCTCGTTGCGCATGCGACAGGCGATAGGGACGGCAACTTACAACATCCGGCTTGTTTAGTTTAATCTTAAACTGAGTGCTTCTAGAGCAACCTAATTCAAACACCGTTTTCGCGAAATACATTCGAAATTGATTAATGACGTCTACAAGTGTCGTTTGTTGCTGCTCGTTAAGTTCACCATCAATAATTTCGTTTACATCAATCGGTTCAGGTGACGGCTGTCCAATAATTGGAGATATTCCCTTGGAAATATGACGTTGGTTCATACTTAGTAAGTTCTTCTTCAGAAAATTGCATGAGGGGCAGTATTGCTATCTACTACAAAATTTCGTGTCTGTTAATTTATGTCGGGGGTAGTTTCACCATCATCAAATTCGTTCCTCCTAGCAAACTTAAAGTAATTAAATTTTTTACATACCTGTACAACACGTCTCTGCTCACGTCACTGATCACGTCACAAACGGTACTTTTGCTTATGATTAGCTGTCCCTTCTTTATCAGCACCACTACATGTTCTAAGTCAATGAAGTCTCGCCCTACAATGACATCGGTAAGCAATAAATCATCTCTAACAATAAGAGTAGGTATTTCAGATTCTGCCGAATCCACCAACAATTTCATTGTTGCACGTACAACAGTAACCCATTTATCATCACCGAAACCTTTTAGCGGAATACTCCAATGCTCACAAGCTAACCCGAAAGCCTTCGCCATCGACTCTTTAATGAGGCTCACGTCACTGAACATGTCAATAAACGCAGATGCTTGATGAACTCCGTTAATGTACATAGACAACCTTGTGGTACTCATCTTTCTGAAGTAGGAATACTTTTCATTTTCAGTATGACCAGTTTTATTACATCTGGAGCACCGTTGTTTCCGTTGCGGAATATTATAGTTACGAGAAACATGCCCAAGTTGATTGAATTGTAGCATTTGTTGTTGTCATTTGCTACTTTACTTTTGTCCAACTTACTGGCAGGCAAAATTTCTGATCGGTTTTGGAAACTGAAGGCCATTACTTCTTCGTAATTCGTGTATTGCCGCAACAACTCGGCTAGCGTTTTGAAATGTTGGAGTGACAAAGCTACTCTGATTTCGCTGTTACCTAAACCATTGCTGAGGTATCTGGCCCGTACTGAATTGCTCATATAAGCTCTGTTTGCAATCGGCAAAACTTCAAAAAAATATTGTCTCGAATGTCTTTTCTGGTTTCTTTTTCCTTACTCAGCATTTAATGGACTTCAGATTCGTCGTGTACTACAGGGAAAGTTGCTAACAATCCAGTTTTCTACTCATACCATGTAGTTATAGCAGACAAGAGGCTAGGAGTACGACAGTTTTGTCATCCAATTCGTAAAAGTTTCGAAGCTCTTCAATTTTTTGTAACCACTGTTTACTAGAAGGACCTGTTTTGTCTCCTGGATCAAAGCTAGGAGCAATATCAATTAGTTCACGTATGTTTTGTTGAAATAAACGAGTATTTACTTCGAAAAACTGATTTGCAATCCCTGCGTTTGCTTTTACGTTCGTAGATTGACATAGATTTCCTGCGCTTGCGTTGTCTGTAGAGTCTTGAGACTCGTACTGAAAAAGAAGCAGATTCGTTTTATCTAATTCAAGCTAAAATTTAAATACTTCCTCCCATCGACGTAACAATTTCAATTCTTGGTCAACAGAGATTCCAGCGCTGGTGTCTGTTATCGCATCCCCATTCTCATTGATGTTCATCTCAATTAAATCGTTCGTCTGAGACTGCACTAAAACGTTGAGCTGGGCAATCCTTTAGCAAAGTCCAGAGGATTTCCTTCAATTCCTTTTCGTGGTGCTATTTTATTCATGTGGTCGTTCATGCGGTAACTATACGAGATAGTCGTTCATAGAGAAAAATTTCTGTTATGTCCAAAAATGAATTCTATGATCCCACTTCTGACTGTAATGAATTGAGGAAAAGACGTCAGGATTCCGGAGAATTTAAAATACAAAATGTCCATGTACAAGATTTATTTAAAGAATTCAGATTTACAGTCTTGCACGTTTTCGCGTTAAAAAGCAGCTACAGGCCGTATTGCTCTGACAGGTCGTTGACAGATGATATATATGCTATGTGGATTGAGCGCAGGGTGTACCAACAGACAACGTTGAATTTTTAGAATCCTTTAGAGATCCGTTGCGTTCGGCTACATAAATTAAATTAGTAGTTCCCGATCGACTAGAAACTTACTATACTAACTACGCTGGCCATGTGACAGGAAGGGAAGAGTTAGTCTGGCAGGAAACGTGTTAAAAATTATAAGTGCGTATTCATATTTTTAAAAGTAAAAAGTGGAGAGTAATTGTTTGGGGATAATTTTTTTGTAATTTTAAAAATTAGTGGAAAAGGTTACAAATCTCAGCGCCAAAGATTGTAACCGACATTGCAAATTTAACTTTATTAAAGAAGTGGAAAGTTTCGATGGCTGGATTAGCGAGGGATTATATTCCGAACCTCGTGTCCCCCATCTGATTGTTATAGGTTAGATTAATTTTGAAATTTGAGCTTTATGGCACTCTATCGTAAAGCCACTTCAGCTCGTACATACATACATACATATATATATATATATATATATATATATATATATATATATATATATATATATATATATATATATATATATATAATACTTGACATCAAGCAGCGCTAAGGTAGGTTAAATTCCTTTTAAAGACAGTGTGGTGAAATTCAAATAAAACCAATTTTAGTTTGTGTGTAGACATTTTTTAAGAACAAAGAAACAAATTTGTTATTGGATCCTACTTGAATTGAAAATTTTTGAATGGCGAGTCTCTTCTGGCGAGAATTAAGTATTTATAAAGGAAAAAAAATGTGGAAGCATCGATTTGAAATCCCTTATTCTCCGTAAATGTCATAGAGAAGCTTATCGTCGATGAAAGAAAGCCGAGAACGGATAGTGTTAACGGAACTATATTTAATAAAATTAAATTACATATAAAAAAGTTTCAGCAACCGCCACACCGGAAGCCAATTGCAAGTGGGATCTGGGTGAGTACTTTAATTATTTTCTTTAATTTTTTTATCAACTATTAATAAATTTATTGAGATTTCTCCTTTTTACGTCTACAAATAGTATTTACTACCTTTCAAGTCAAGGTAGTCTCATCTTTCTACATATTCATATAAATTTATAAAAATTTCTCTATATAAATTTTGAAATTCTCTGAGGTTCATAATTACTTTTTGTATTCATTAAAATTTACACAAGCAAAAAACGAAAAAAAAATTTCTAATTATCGACTAGCAGATCGAATTTCCAGTGAATTTAATTTTTTGAGTTAATGAGTAAATTTTATTGGAATGACATAGCTAAAAGAAAAGACAAGTCGAAAGGAGAATTGTTTGAACGAATTAAATTCCGGGAATATTGCTTTTGTTCAAGTGTTATGTAATGGAAGTATTAGATTCGAATTGTAGTATTATTATTTATTATTATTAAAATTTTTAAATTCATAGTATTGATTGTAGATGAAAAAGGAAAAACCGAAGTATTGGAACTAAGTAATATAGTGAAGGAATAAATTTGTTGTAAAAATAACCGATTTTCGTGCACAAACTTTTCATGTAAATACTTACTCATATGGTGGGAGAAAAAGTGTCCACAAAAATCGAGGGAACATGTGTCATACAAACTCGTAAAAATGGAGAAGAAGAAAATTTATGGAACACGAAATTTATTAAAATTGCACTTCTAATTACAAATTGTTAATCTGATCAATTTTAATTACCAAATTGTCCGTTGTTAAGAACTTTATTCAATCAATTCACTATGAAACAGTCACTCAACCTAACCTCAAGCTCTAAACAAAAACACCGAACAGCTGTTTGTTCTTTTGCAACAAAATATGGCTGATCATGCACCAGCTAAAAAGTTTGGGTAAGTTCGTGCAGCAGAGGAACATGAAACGACGATTCTTTTTCCGCAATTTTGCCTGGCAAGAAATGCGATGGAACGCAAAATATGTAAGTTCGTGGTCATGCAGGATCCCAACTACTAATCAGGGAACACACCTATACTTGCCGAGGTTTTTCAGTGCTCCTTGATTTGGTGTATTGTGTATGCTAATGGTGTCTCTCGTCTACTATGTTTCAGCTGTGCTTCGTCTAACCATCGCTTGCACTTGGAAAACAGAATTGTTATTGTTAGCCCAGCCGAACACATGCCGTGGTTTCAGTATTTGTTAGAACGCCAATTCTCCCATGTTCTGATGCAGATGGGCCCCGGAAAGAAAACATATTTTGTGACTTGTGGCATTGGATGGCGAAAGTAGTAGGGATATGGGGATTCAAACATAAAAAAAAGGTGTAAGGTGTATGGGATTCAAAAGTCAAAGAAAAGGTTCATGGGGATTCAAACATCAAAGAAAGGGTACAAGCAAAATGTATGGGAAAAGCAAAAGAAGGCACCGTAAAAGCTGGGAGTTGTTGATTTGATCTTGCAGGTTAAAATTTTACTTTGTGGGCGGGGGGAATGGCCTCACTGGTTGTATGAAGTGAGTGACGGCGCTGTTGTAGATAAAGGCGTGTAGCATAAGCGAATACTAAAATCATGCTGAAGATAAGAGTTTTTATGATTTTTACTATAGGGACTGGGTGCCAATGGGGTTATTTTTGGTTGGTGTTTTGATCTTTCAGGTAAAAATTTTAATTTGGGGGCATGAAGTTGGCCAGTGAAAATTATCGAATGTTCCAGAATGTTCTCGAATGTTCCAGAGAGTTCAAGATAATTTCTTTGCATATTTTAAATGCTTCTTATAGCGGGGAGATAGGGAAATGGCTGGATATAAGGAAATGGCTGGAGATAAGGGAATGGTTGCGTGATTCCGAAGGTCAAATTTGGAGATTATTTTGTTTTGGCAGCGGCGCGCTAGTAAATATAAGGATGAGTTGCACCTGGACCTGGAATTGGATCACGGGTATATAAACAATGTTGAGCTAATTGATAAGGGAGCTGGTGGCTCTGTACAAATTAATAATTTAGTGGCAATGTTGAAGGCGTTGGGTGATAAGGTTTTGTAGATGAACCTGGGAAGCGCGGGCGTGGGCTCTGAAGATAAGAGTTTGCTGTTTTGAGTTTTTACTGTTCTGGGTATTTTCGGCGGGAGCTTTTACTATGAGTGATTATCAAGTAAGTTGCGAGTGTAGTTGTATAAGTTGTCATATGAAAGTGTTGCGGGGGTTGGGGAGAGGGGTGTAGGTTTGTAGTAAATTTGGTGGTCATAAGGAGCTACTTAGTAAACTTTAGACTTTTAATTTATTTTTGGTCTAGATGCATAGAAAATATTTGTTGCTTCAAGTGTTAAAATTCTGCTCAGCAAGTATGTTAAAATTTAGGATTTTACGGTATCCTAAATTTTAACATACTTGCTTTAAAATAATATGTTGATGGTTCTATATTTCACCACGTTGGGTAAATGGATGGAGATTGTTTTTTATTGCTTTTGCAACTTCTTATTTCAATGATGTCAAGTTTCCAAGCGTGTTATATCTGTAACTAGTCGAAACACGTTACGATTTAAAAATAGCATTCGTAATTTTGCATAAATTCGTTAATAAATAATTAATAAATATCTGGCTCGATTCCTTTTTGCATAAAAAATTCGCTGAAAAGCAGTATACGTCTGGACTCGGTTTGTCAGCGTAAAAATTTTCCGATAAGAGTTGAATGGCCCAGACTCGTATTCTTTTAAAATCTAAATATAGACATTAATTAGGGGTCATATAATGATTTCTGTAATTTTCCAAAAAGCGATTTAATATAGCATTCGTAATTTTGCGTAAATTCGTTGATAATTAATAAATGCCAGTCAGGGGTCAATTCCTCTTCCAAAGAAACGGTAAATAATACTCAAGTATAATGACATAATTTTAGTTTTGGCCTTCAGTTCAATTTCTTTCGTGAGAAATGTGACTGGAGTTATTTTAAGTGTGCTTATCACTCCGGAAAATGGTAACCTTATAATAGTAACCCTAATATTTAGTCTGAAAACTTACATACTACGTATAAATTTCATCCTTTCGAACATGCGAAAATTGAAGTTGTATCAGGTGATATAACTTTAATTGGTGTTGTTGTAGATTATGTTCTAAGTGCGATTTGAATAGATGGCTACTAGAAAAACTATCCTTTTGCAGATATTGAAACTGATTCTGAGTGGGTTAAAAAAAAGGAATCTTAGATATATCTGATTATAAAAATACATGTTCTTGGCACGAATTATTCCTTTGTATAGAAGATTTCAATTGAATATAATGTTTTGAATGTTTGAAAATATAAAACAAGGACAAAAATACCGCATTTGTTCAGTTGGCTGGGGTTAATTTAAATTAGTAAATGTTCAAGTTAATGGAGCCGTGCTTAATTTATTAACGACTCCCCAATATGGTGAAACATTTATTTTGCTTATCTTCAAAAGTAATGATCTACTGCCAAAAAGATTTATTGATTTCGATTTCATATTTCAACCTCTTGAACATGTTAAAATATAGGTGTACTTAAGTGATATTACCATAGTTGGAGAAACTTCAGACGCTATATATAGACAAAGTACACATCATGAGAATAACTTTCCGCCTAATTGTCCGTTTGTGGAGAAACATTGGGATGATAAAATATATATATAGATATAATAGTAATTTAATCAGTACTCTGGAATGTGTCAACTATGGAGGATATAAATCATGGTTTAGAGCAGTTTTCCGATATTTTATTTGATGAACATAAAGAAATGATTTTTAATTTAAAAATCCGTATGAGAAAATAAAATGAATAAAAACAATGTAGTGTTGCAGTACTCACATTAATCAAATGGAGTTGAAATGTCCTCCTCCTGAGTCCATTACCGCATAAAATGTCTTCCCCCGATGACACATAGATGGCAGAGCTAAAAATAAAATGAAATTGAGAAGAGTTCAAATAAGGTCAGTAAAAAGAAAAAGAAATAACATCAACGGTGTCCAGAAAAGGTCGAACTGGAACAGCGGTGATATAAAAACGTCCTAGCGGGTCAGCTGCTCTCTCTCTCTGATCCTGAAGTTCATCGAGTGACATATCCAAAAATAAAAAATTGAACAGTTTGTAAAAATTTGAATTTGTTAAAATCGAATTTGTTTAAATTAAATTGAATTGTATAAAGCAAATAAAAGAAGAGAACAAGAATTGTAAAGTGCGGGTTTTATTTCTCACCCCCAAGAGTAGACCACCAGGCTGAGCAATTTAAAATTATCCGGTAAGTGGCTCCTTGCATTTCGACTAACCTCCTTACATAAAAAGTGCTAACCTAACTACACAAAACCAGTGTTAATTCGATCAACCAAAGATTTCTGGGATAAAACGCACTAAATATCGCGATCGAATTTATCTTTCACCGTTTCGCCTTAACTCCGTTGCACAGATAAAGCCGCGAAGTGGGATAAAGGGCACGCGAATATATTTCCTAGTGGCACTTAGTAAATGAAAACAAAACGACTAAATTACAATTTAGCGCAAGTATTTAGAAATATTTAATTTTGGCGAATCTCCGGCAATACCACAAGAAACCCAGCGAGGTAACCAGAATTAGGAAAGTTACCTCAACCAGGTGGCCTATAGAAACATCAGAGTCCTATTTCGGCATTATTATTCTAGGAGCACTTTAAATAACCCGATTGTCACCATCAACAATAACAGGTAATCACTTAATTAGCACCTTATCACTCCGCATATTAACAAATCGAATTCGCCGAACACAGAAGTTGACAGATCTCAACTGTACTGGTGACGTTATCGTTTTTCGCACTTACATACACACTTCAGTGGATATTCCAACTCATTTCACACTTACCTAGCGACCATTTTGGTAATTTTACAATCCAAACTTTGTGAAGATTTCTTTCCTCGTTGCACATTTCACCTTTTGATGAAGTAGCCCGGCTTGCTACGAGAAACTAAGCGAAAAGGTGATCCAATATACACCTTCCACACCCAGTATCCCGAATTAAATGCAGGCATCACAAATTACTCACAGCAAACTAGCACACTTCACTTAACCCGTCTACAGAATTTAAACAGACACGAGACGAAATTGACGGAAATTCCAATTATAACTTAAATTTCACACGCCAGATAAAAATTCCGACACGACGTAAACAACTTGCGCCTTTAGATCAACTTCGAGTACTGATACTATTCACAAGACGACGTTCATTCACTTGCCTACACACAATTTCAGAAGTCCCATACAACTCTATCGCGACTTCGTCTTCACTGTTCACTTCGGCCCACGAGTAATCAACGTGCGTTATTACATAACTTGATGACGAATTTTGCACTTGTGTTACTTCGTTAATCTCACATAGATTTTATATAGACTGGGGAAATAAAGCTCTCTGCGTTTATCACGTAAACTCACCATCCTTACCGACGCGGCGAATTGCTGGTTAGGCGTTGTTATTAGTTGCTAGAGTTTTGGAAATACTAGCTAGACAGAAATCCAATACAAAAACCCCTCTCGGAAAGTTTTAATTATTTAATTGCTCGGCAACCTCTACAAAAAACTGTAACAATTGGTGTCAGGTGTGGGGTCACCGTTCAGATTTCGAAAGAATCTTTTTTCCACGACATTTGTAACATGGATCCGAATATTGACAACCCATTAGCGAACCCTATATCGCCAGACTTAGTAAGACTAGAAGGAAGCTTATCGGAACAATCAAGGCAAATAAGCCATCTTACCTCTTTAATGGAAACGATGATTAATCCTGTGCAACAACTGGAGGTCACCCACGCAGCTGCTGTCCAACGCACAATAGATGGAATGGCTTATTGCCCAACGCCACCATTCCGAAGTCAACTACATTTCTTTCCACGACCTTCTATTACTGAGAATAGCGGCGATTTGATAACTTTTGAGGAACAGCGTCCGTGTGCAATGACGCAAAATACAATGGTGACCTCATCAAACCCAATTCCAGCAAGCTCTGCATCATCAAGCTCATGTCAACCAAACATGGCATTTGTAAGTGGACATGAACCCATCTCCTCGACCTTTATAGTGCAACCACATTGTCCTGATACCGTCAGAAAAGGAATTAACCACCAATTGGTAACAACCAATAACCTGTCTTTACCAGTACCAATACACCCTACAAGGATACCTTGGTCGGCCTATCGACGACATTTTGAGGCAGTCGCAAGAGCAAATGGATGGTCGGACAGTTTTAAAGCTATGTATTTAGCTCCTTACTTACGTGGTACAACTCAAGCGTTTTCTGAAACTCTACCAAACCATGTGCGAGATGACTTCAAACTTTTAGACAGAGCATTCCACGATCGTCTCAGTGACGAATACCAACAATCGGTAGCCCACACTCAGCTAAGAGGACGCAAAAGGCCCGGAGAACGTCTAAGCGAATTTGCCACCGACATCCAACGTCTAGTTTATTTAAGCTTCGATGACTGTCCTGACAAAGCACGCAATCGAATTGCATTGGGTCAGTTCATAGACGGTATAGCTGCTGCGGATACCCAGACCAGAGTAAGGGATGCAATTCCAGGAACTCTTGAAAGTGCGTTAGCTTTAACCAACCGAATGGAAGCAAGTCGAGAAGCCACACGGATCAACCACCGCAATACGTGACCTCCACCAATGCCACATAGGCGTGCCACGTACAATCGCTGCAACACTGACACTGTGTGCTCCTTCGATAAACTGTCTTCCGATATCGATAAGATTTTGGAATTATCCCCCTCTTCTGAAATCGTTCTTGCTGGAGATTTCAACGTCCACAACACACAGTGGCTCAGGCATTCTTCCACCACAAGCCCGTCTGGAAGACACGTCGAGTTATTTAGTGAGTCTTTTAATTTACAGCAACTGGTTGAGTGTCCGACTCGTGTTCCTGATACTTTGGTGCACAACCCGCATCTTTAAGATCTATTTCTAACATCGCATCCAGAAAAATACTCGGTTTCGGTGACGTCTCCCTTGGGTAATTCGGACCATTGTCTAATCTCCGCCCAATTCTCCATCTCCTCTCTGACAACCACTAACCTAAATTCCACCAAAAGATTAGTGTGGCATTATAAAAATGCTGATTGGGCGGGTCTTAATAAGTATCTCAGAGAGCTGGATTGGTCCGATTGCTTAACTGTGAGAGACGTTAACAAATGCACCGATTATATCTTAAACATCCTTTGGTTTGGAATGCATCGCTTTATTCCTCATAGCTTCAAGAACATCAAACCAACTAACACCAATTGGTTCAATAATGACTGTTTCGCAGCCATTAAAAATAAGGAAGCAGCCTTCCAGGCATATAAATTGTGCCCTTCAGAGGAATTGAGACGTATCTATAGAGATGCCCGGAATATTTGCAATTCAGCAATTAGTCGGGCAAAGTTCAATTTCAACCAGAACATCAGACGGAAGGTTTTTTCTACCCAAAAGGGTAGTAAGGGTTTCTGGTCTCTAGTAAAAACCGTTAAGAACAATTTCACCTGTTCGTCAACACCACCACTCATTTATAATGGGAATGTTTTTACTGACTCATTGGACAAGGCCAACCTGTTTGCTGCTAATTTTGCTGCTAATTCATACTCACCACCTTCATCGCAGCCACTTCCATCTCTATCACAATGTACAAGTAGGCAAAAGACGCTACACTTTCGCACTCGCGAAGTTTTTAGAGCACTTTCAAAACTCGACGTGTCCAAAGCTACTGGGCCTGATGGTTTCTCGCCCCTTGTTTTAAAATGCTGCGCCTCTGCTTTGGCTAAACCTCTGCGCAAACTTTTTCACCTGTCATATTCAACAGGAATGTTTCCAAGTGTATGGAAACTTGCTCATGTCCAGCCGATACTTAAAAAAGGAGAGGCATGCGACCCCTCTAACTACAGACCAATTGCACTAACCTCGATCATATCTAAAGTTTTTGAATCTCTCATCAACTCTCAGTTGTTGAAATATCTAGAAAACAACCATCTTATCAACGATTGCCAGTACGGTTTCCGCACTGGCCGCTCAACCGGTGACCTACTAACGGATCTAACGGAACGTTGGAATCATTGTCTTCATAATTTTGGTGAGTCTGAAATCGTCGCTCTTGATATTTCAAAGGCTTTTGATAGAGTCTGGCATGCTGCCCTTTTAGCCAAACTTCAAACATTTGGTCTGCACCCTACCCTCGTTAAATGGATAGAGAGTTTTTTGTCAGGCCGTTCAATTCGTGTAGTAATTGACGGAGTTACTTCTGATTCCTACGAAATAAATGCCGGTGTACCTCAGGGTTCAGTTCTTTCACCAACCTTATTTCTTCTTTTTATTAATGATCTCTTATCCCTTACTCTCAATCCTATTCATAGTTTCGCCGACGACAGCACCCTTGATTTCGCGTACTCATTTGATTCTGTTATGAATTCACGTGGAAATGCTACAGAAGCCAATCGGGAACGCATGTTTAGATCATTAAACAACGACATTTCCAATGTCCTTGCTTGGGGCAGAGCAAATCGTGTTACGTTTAATGCATCCAAAACCCAATGCTGTTTAATGTCCCTTAAAAAACGCCCAGTTCACCCCCAACCCATTTCAGTAGACGGAGTGAATATACCCAATTCACCCTCCCTAAACATCTTGGGTATCGAGATATCCAGCAATCTTAGCTGGACTGATCATATATTTGCAATCGCTAAAAATGCGATGAAATGTTTGGGTTTTCTACAGAGATGTAAGAAATATTTCACCCCACCTGACTTAGGGCTGATCTACAAGTCCCACATTAGGCCTAGACTTGAATGTAATTCCCATATTTGGGCAGGGGCCGGACACACCGCACTGTCCGCGTTAGACAAAGTTCAGCGTAAAGCTGTTAAGGTTATTGGCGATCCCTCAATTTCTGAGGGTCTTGACTCTCTGGAGCATCGACGGAATGTCGGTTGTCTCTCACTCTTCTATCGTTATTTCCATGGCCGTTGTTCTAACGAAATTGCTAGCCTGATTCCTAGTAGACTCATGACAACGCGCGATACAAGATCAACAAGCCGCTCCCACCCCTATACTCTCCAGGTCAAATTTGGACGTACCGTCAAATTTCGGGAATCTTTTCTAAGCAGAACAACACGAATGTGGAACAGTCTACCATCTTCTGTTTTTCCCACGTCTTATCAGCCTGAAACTTTCAAACGGGGCGTACATCGACACCTCCTTCACCCAAACTCCTAACCCATTTCCCTCATCCTTAATTCCTTTCCTGCCAAGGCTGTGCTTAAGCATCATAGGGCATCCCCTGAGCTTTGGCATCATCATATAAAAAAAAAAAAAAAAAAAAAAAAAAAAAAAAAAAAAAAAACCACTGGCTCGCAGTCGGGAAACTAAAGTCGCCTGAATTTGAGGAGCGAAATTTGGGCTCTTTTATAATAAATGCTCCCTTAAAAAGTAGTGTTAAGCCATTCAACACCCCTATCATTGAGGCTAATAGTCCAACTTATGTTAAAGGTTCACCTAAGCAAGGAAATGCGAAGAATAAGAGTAAGGCTGTACTTGCCAACAAACCACTCAAACATGCAAGCCAAGAACAGAAGACCCGCTCAAAGAAACCTGCTTAAACTTCCACAAAAAAGCAAGGAGAGATGAAAATACAGGAATATAAAGCTTCAGGCATAGTCAAGTGGTTCAATATCCGACAGAGATATGGCTTTATTATCTGTGACAAAACTGGGGAAGAAGTTTTCGTACACGCCACAGGCAGCAAAACCAGCCAATCGAGCCCCAAGAAAACTTATCTTAAAGATGGTGAACATGTTGTGTTTGGTGTGGTTCCTGGACAAAGTAAAAGTCTCATGGCTATTAATGTCATTATTCTAGACGATACGATAAAGGAAAGTCAAGGAACAACAACGGCCAGCCAAATCCATAGCCGTTCTGTAAACAGATCCAAAGGAATTATCCGATTTTTCGACTAACTAACCGCCACTAGCTTTGCGGGGAAAAAGTTAGTGGAGATAGAAGCCCCAACAGCTACAAAATTTTAATAGGATCAGCTGGAGCTATGAACAATCTCTCCGTCAAAGGATGTATTAATGGCGTTGACTGCGATTTCATAATCGATACCGGGGCTACGCAAACTGTGATCCAAGAGTACTGCATCGGAGTCACCATCCTTTTAATTTAAATCCGTTCTTGGCAATGATACAAGCAGTAAATGGAGATTTATTTCCCTTAGATGGTACTGCTGAAGTTTCAATCCAGCTACAGAGATTCTCCACCCAACACTTGGTCTTTGTAGCAACTATTTCAGATGACTGTATTTTGGGTGTAGATTTCTTACTGCGACATGCTTGCAAACTCGATTTTGAGCAACGATCCTTGCAAATTGGGACACAGATGTTTTGCCTGAAACCCTTAATAAAAGAAGAGATTCAAGCCAATACTATAGCAACGGTTACCATACCATCATACGGGGAGTGTGTACTTAAACTTAGCTCCGACTTATTATGCCACAATGATGTTGTAGTGTTTCCTCATGCATCGACCCCAGAAGCCATTGAAGTCATTCCCACGTTATCGCTGGTAAATAATGGACATGTTCTGGCTAGGATTACCAACATATCCTCGAAAGAAGTCACCATCCCACCAGGCACTTCTATCGCATCTATCGATCTCCAACCAAAAATTGCAAATATAAATACAGCTTTACTCGAAAGAACTAAAACGACGACTTACAACGACTTCTCGACCGTAGTTCCACCTCTTTGGATGACCATAAACAAAGCCTCGTGAAGGATTTGCTAATACTGTTTCAGGATGTATTTTCGCTGTCCAAGGATGATCTCGGCCGCACGAATGTTTTAAAACACAAAATCGATGTAGGTGAAGCTAAACCGATTAAGCAACCTCCACGTAGACTACCTCTGGCACGCAGAGCAGAGGCAGAGACAATATTGCGAGATATGGTTAGTCAGGGCATCGTAAAACCATCTAAGAGCGCCTGGAGCAGTCCGGTTGTTCTTGTAAAAAAGAAAGCCTTCGTTTTTGCATAGACTACAGAAAATTAAATGAAGTAACCATCAAAGACTCCTATCCTCTGCCACGCATAGATCTGACCCTCGACTCACTGGGAGACTCTAAATGGTTCAGTTCACTTGATTTCCAGTCAGGATATTGGCAGGTCGAAGTAGACGAGGAAGACAGGGACAAAACAGCATTCACCACTGGCGCTGGCCTGTTTGAATTTACCGTCATGCCTTTCGGGCTTACGAATGCGCCTGCAACCTTTCAGCGTTTGATGGAACTCGTCTTAGAAGGGATTTCCTACACTTCATGCCTCGTCTACTTAGACGATATCATTGTGCATGGCAGGACGTTCGAAGATATGATGGATCACCTGAAGCTCGTTCTGCACAGACTTCGAATAGCCGGATTAAAGCTGTCACCATCTAAGTGCCATCTGTGTCGAAGCGAAGAGAAATTTTTAGGACACATTGTTTCCAGTGAAGGGATTTCCACCGATCCTGAAAAGACTTCTGCTGTACAAAATAGGCCAACACCAAAAAGTAGCACTGATGTCCAATCGTTTCTAGGCCTTTGCGCTTACTATAGGCGCTTTATTAAGGATTTTTCAGCTATTGCCAAACCAATGACAGCCTTAACCGAAAAACATAGCCGATTTAATTGGACAGCGGAATGTGAGAACTCTTTCACTACACTTAAATATGCTTTGACGACCGCACCTATATTAGTTCAACCCAACGAGACTGATCAATTTGTCTTGGATACTGATGCTAGTCATTATGCATGGGGAGCAGTACTCTCCCAAGTGCAAGATGGAACGGAAAAGTGGTTGAATATTATAGTAAAACTCTTAGCCGCACAGAGACTAATTATTGCGTAACGAGGAAGGAACTACTAGCAATCGTTAAAGCAGTAGCACACTTTCAACCATACTTGCTTGGAAGACATTTTGTACTTCGAACCGACCACGCTTCTTTACGATGGTTGGTAAATTTTCGAGAACCGGAGGGACAAATAGCCCGATGGCTGGAGCGACTTCAACAGTTTAAATTTACTATTCAACACCGGCCTGGAAAGAAGCACGGAAATGCCGACTCATTGTCTAGACGACCATGCATTTCAGCTGATTGCAAGTACTGTACCCGCCTCGAAGAAAAGCAGACTATTTTAACGCAGATCGCCGTAGTTCAGAACGATATTAGTGCGCTACAAAAGCAGGACGAAACCCTTCAACAAGTTAGAACTTGGCTACTAAAAGGTGAACGACCCGCACGAGAGACAATTAGTCAGTTCCATCCCGATATCAAAGCTTACTGGACTATGTTTTCAGTACTAACGATAAAACAGAATGTTGCGTGCCGCTGCTATACTAACGCCTCTGGAACGCATTACCAACTCCTTCTGCCAACATCAAAGAAGAAGGATGTTCTCAAACATTTGCACGACAGCGCAACTGGCGGTCATCTCGGCGTTGAAAAAACTTTACAGAAGATTAAGGACCGATACTATTGGGTTGGATATGCTGAAGACGTCAGGAACTGGTGCCAAGAGTGTATCACCTGCCAGCAAAGAAAAGGACCTGCAAATAAAGCGAAAGCAAATTTACAACGTAGGAGCACCATGGGAAAGGATCGCAATCGACATCCTTGGTCCATTGCCAATTTCCAACAGAGGACACCGCTATATCCTAACAGTTATGAACTATTTCACGAAGTGGCCTGAAGCCATACCAATCCGGGATCAGACCACAGAATCCGTATCAGACGCCTTTATCGAACATGTCTTTTCACGCTTCGGTATGCCTCTACAAATGCATTCCGACCAAGGCCGGAATTTCGAATCCGCAATATTTCAGGAACTATTAAAACGATTTGAAATAGATAAGACCCGAACCACGCCGCTACATCCACAGTCGGACGGGATGGTCGAGCATTTTAATAGGACTATCTTGGACTATCTCTCGAAATTCGTATCACACGACCAGAAAGACTGGACGAACATCTACCATTCCTCCTTCTGGCCTACAGATCATCCGTACACGATACAACCCAGCAAACACCATCTATGCTTACATTGGGCCGTGAACTACGCCTGCCACTGGAGTTATTTATCGGGACACCACCTGAAATTACAACATCCACAAGTGAATATCTAAATGAGCTTCAGAGTCAATTAGAAAATGTTCACCGTTTTTGCCGTAATCGCCTGGAAAATAGCAGTCGGGTTATGAAAATGCCCTATGATATTTCAGCAAAAGCAAACCCATTCAAAATCGATGACTGGTATGGTTGTATAACCCAAAGAAGCGGAGAGGAAGATGCCCTAAATTAGAGAGAAATTGGGAAGGCCCATACAAAATAGTAGAAAAATTGACAGATGTTACTTACAGGATTCAAAAATAACTAGGCAGAAACAAGAAAAAGTGCATGGTAGTCCACAGAAACCGACTGTCAATGTGCAAACAGCCCCGAGATGCCACAAATATTGGTGAGAAGTCAAATAACTAAGTGACCACTAGCCCATAACGCCACTCCTATTCGAACGAGCACTTAAACGATCGAATCGATTGATACCACAACGAACGCGTCGTCGTGTGACTACTATTCGAAAGGCGAGTCAGAGGCGCCTTCAAACCTCTGGTGTTCCAGAATTGGGATGAGCCGGCCGTCGTACAATCGTCATCGTGCGTGTCGCGCTCGCGGGCGGAAATGCCAACGGCTCTACCCCAATGTCTTTATTTCAACTGAGCTACCGTATGGAAATGGAATGCAGAGCTAACAAACTCCTACTAAATTTTAAGTGCACTAATGAAGCACGATATAGATTAAAATAAAAAATAACAACAAAAGCGTAACTATATAGTTTTGAATTACCTTAATTTTAGATATCTTTCTAATGAAATTCTTTTTTCTCTTGCAATCTGTTCGATCTACGCTGGAGAAGAACCACCGAAGACTACGACTGCTGCAGTGGACCGCTGCTTTCTTCTGCAATCTAAACCGAGATATCCGGCAATGGTTAACCACAGAGGGATAAATTTCGAGAGCATGACGTCTTATTCTTCCTGGTCATCAATAGCGGCAGCATCCCGAGCTGAGGACAGCTCTTTTATCAGTGGAGGGCCGTGTTGCAGTACTCACATTAATCAAATGGAGTTCAAATGTCCTCCTCCTGAGTCCATTACTGCATAAAATGTCTTCCCCCGATGACACATAGATGGCAGAGTTAAAAATAAAATGAAATTAAGAAGAGTTCAAATAAGGTCAATAAAAAGAAAAAGAAATAACATCAACGGTGTCCAAAAAAGGTCGAACTGGAACAGCGGTGATATAAAAACGTCCTAGCGGGTCAGCTGCTCTCTCTCTCTGATCCTGAAGTTCATCGAGTGACATATCCAAAAATAAAACAGTTTGAACAGTTTGTAAAAATTTGAATTTGTTAAAATCGAATTTGTTTAAATTAAAGTCGTTAAAATTGAATTGTATAAAGGAAATAAAAGAAAAGATCAAGAATTGTGAAGTGCGGGTTTTATTTCTCACCCCCAAGAGTAAACCACCGGGCTGAGCAATTTAAAATTATCCGGTAAGTGGCTCCTTGCATTTCAACTAACCTCCTTACATAAAAAGTGCTAACCTAACTACACAAAACCAGTGTTAATTCGATCAACCAAAGATTTCTGTGATAAAACGCACTAAATATCGCGATCGAATTGATCTTTCACCGTTTCGCCTTAACTCCGTTGCACAGATAAAGCCGCGAAGTGGGATAAAGGGCACGCGAATATATTTTCTAGTGGCACTTAGTAAATGAAAACAAAACGACTAAATTACAATTTAGCGCAAGTATTTAGAAATATTTAATTTTGGCGAATCTCCGGCAATACCACAAGAAACCCAGCGAGGTAACCAGAATTAGGAAAGTTACCTCAACCAGGTGGCCTATAGAAACATCAGAGTCCTATTTCGGCATTATTATTCTAGGAGCACTTTAAATAACCCGATTGTCACCATCAACAATAACAGGTAATCACTTAATTAGCACCTTATCACTCCGCATATTAACAAATCGAATTCGCCGAACACAGAAGTTGACAGATCTCAACTGTACTGGTGAACGTCATCGTTTTTCGCACTTACATACACACTTCAGTGGATATTCCAACTCATTTCACACTTACCTAGCGACCATTTTGGTAATTTTACAATCCAAACTTTGTGAAGATTTCTTTCCTCGTTGCACATTTCACCTTTTGATGAAGTAGCCCGGCTTGCTACGAGAAACTAAGCGAAAAGGTGATCCAATATACACTTTCCACACCCAGTATCCCGAATTAAATGCAGGCATCACAAATTACTCACAGCAAACTAGCACACTTCACTTAACCCGTCTACAGAATTTAAACAGACACGAGACGAAATTGACGGAAATTCCAATTATAACTTAAATTTCACACGCGAGATAAAAATTCCGACACGACGTAAACAACTTGCGCTTTTAGAGTAGATCAACTTCGAGTACTGATACTATTCGCAAGACGACGTTCATTCACTTGCCCACACACAATTTCAGAGGTCCCATACAACTCTATCGCGACTTCGTCTTCACTGTTCACTTCGGCAAACGAGTAATCAATGTGCGTTACTACATAACTTGACGACGAACTGTGCACTTGTGTTACTTCATTCTTCTCTCATAGATTTTATATAGACTGGGGAAATTTAGCTCTCTGCGTTTATCACGTAAACTCACCATCCTTACCGACGCGGCGAATTGCTGGTTAGGCGTTGTTATTAGTTGCTAGAGTTTTGGAAATACTAGCTAGACAGAAATCCAATACAAAAACCCCTTTCGGAAAGTTTTAATTATTTAATTGCTCGGCAATCTCTACAAAAAGCTTAAACAGTATTATTATGTATTGAAAAATTGTGTTTTATTATAACAATGTTCTTAAAATTAAAAATTCAATTTTACATTAAATTATATTAATTATTTCTAACTATTATTGCTTTTCTATGAAATTTCTTAAAAGGTAAACATTTTCTAGAGCGCACTTTCCCTTAAGAATTAAACAGCATGGGGCGTTATACAAAAATTTAAGAGAGGATAAATGTGGACACTGCAATTCTTCTTTCATATTATATACTATTACACCTTCGGCATTTGTCAAAATCGCCACAATGAACTTGTTACATTCGTCTTTAAATCCTTGGATATCCAAGATTTCTGCCATTGCGCCTTTAAATTATTTTCTTGACTTTACTCGTCAGAGGACTGTACTCAATGCAGGAGTAAACAAAAGGCAGATGTATATGCAGGAATATTACTAAGTGTTTTAAACTGTATACTGGTCCTGATTTGATCACCTCGTTTTGATGTGAGCAATCGCTAACTGCAATTGGAGCGTTTTCCTTCCGTTATTTTTTTACATTTTTCTGATCTAAAGGGTCTTATAAATCAGAATGTAAAAGGATTCGTCTCTATTTCGAGAGTATAGCTCAAAAAAAAAATACAAAGTCACGTCAGATTCGCTCGCTCCTGAATCGCCGCGTTAATCATGATTTTACGTGTAGCGACTCGTTCTGTCAATGGTTTTCACGCTTTTCCTGTATTCTGTTGTCAATGTGTGTGTCTATGCATATTTTTAGGAAAGGGTTTTTCGAGTCACTCAGTATCTAACGATACTTCACGTAAGACCCATCATTCACGTGTTGTACAGTTCTGAAACTTTGAACGCGGTTTTCCAAAACTTTAATGTTCCAAACTGGTGTACACGATTACGAGAGAACAAATCAACGTATTGGCTTAAATTTTTTTAAATTTTTTTCAGAAAACACTTAGCAAGGTCCCGATCGCTCATTTTTAAGAAATTTTGATTTACTGCATTTTGACAGTTTTACATAAGACAAAAAACATAGTACGAAAATGACTTTTGTAAACAAATACCCGCCATTTTGTGAAAAATCGAAATTTTCAAAAAGTGAACGATCGGGACCTCACTAATGTAACAATAATTGAAAGTCTTCTTGGATTTTTGATTTCAGATAACTAGGGTCGATCTAATCAAGTACACCGTTCAACCCTTCACTTTTGAGGCGCGCGCTGTAAATGTCATCTCAAGGTCTTGTAAGTCAACATGACTGTGGAAAAAAATCATGTGCGATATTCTATTGTTCTACTAATAAATAAAAAAAAATCAATTGAAAATCTTTTCTAGTTCCTTTACAATAAATTGTCAAAAACTAGCTCCAAAATTGGCTTACAAGGTGTAAGTCCCCCTTAATAGCATGCCGTTTGTCTTGTGTTGAAAACATGCCGTTTGCGCCTCACGTGCTGTTTATCTCTTTCCTTTGCAGGCAAAAGACAAGTGCACTTGCCTAGGCTAGGCGTAAGTGCTTTGCTCTTTGAGCAGTGTATGTGTGTTGCCATAAATAACACAAAGTGTCGAGGACCGTACTTGATGTGGTTGGAAAGTTATGCCTTGTACTTTGTGTGTTAATTGATTTAGGCATTGGGAAAAATTGTTTTTAGGAATTGGGTCCATTACATTTGATACCTTCGAATATGTACTTCGTGGGCCAATCTGGGTAGCAAGAAGGACGCAAAGAGGCGTAGAACTTGCTGACGTTAAAGTGCATGCCTTCAGAACTAAGAATCGAATTATATCGTACTAATACTCATAAGGATGTGAAGAAGACTAGAAATCAATCACCGTCTCGATTGGACGACTATATTGGACCCAACGAAAGCGCTTCTTTTATAATTTTAGTGGTGAAAATCAAATTAAAATATTTTCCGGTTTCTGAAAGGAGAGGTAGAATCCCTCGAAAAATTGGAAGATTCTAAACACACACACTGAGGTGTAGTGCGAACTTATTTATGGGTGCTTTCGAAGTGCTTTCGAATTTTTGAAACCGCTGTGAAATATCTGCAGCGATTTGTGCATATTTGCAGTAGGTTTTGGTTTAGGTGAGCAGCGCATGCAGCGCAGAAGTGTCCGCTGCTTCTTTATATTTTAACAGTTTCTGGTTAAAGCAAGTGGAAGCAATGGAGAGTGACTAGGAATTTGGGTAAAAATATATAATATTATTACTGTTAATTTATTATAATTCTTCATTAGTAGGATAATAAATACTTTAGAAAGCTGGGAAACATCTTCTGTAACTGATGCTGCTGGTGCACAATCATGCAATCCAGTGGATGAAACACGGTAGCTATATCATCCTTATATCTCTTATTTTCACATCACATTAAATACTTCAGTGACACGTGGAGTAAACAATAGGTCTATCTGTTTACTCGAAAGTTTTTACACAAAACCGAAAGTTTTCGTCCACACTGCGTCTGTTTACTTTTGGACCTGAAGAAATTTTGCAGTCAAGTAATTTCCCCTTCTGTCCAAATTTTACAATTTTCTGTGGACAAAATTTCGGCAGAATTCTTCTTCTAAGGTTGACAACTAACAGCTGATTGATGTTTGGCAAGTTACAGCTTATAAATAAAAATTTAAATAAACACGGGGAACTATTAATTTTTTCAGTAAATTGTTATTCACTTTTATTTATTATTACGATTTCTTGTAAACGCTCTCATCTTTGCACTGAAATTTACTTTTGACAGTTCTTCAGTTGCTATCAATTTACCCAAAAAGCGTCTGTTAACTTCGGCATTTTCATCCCTTCTACCAGAAGAACGATTTTTACTGGATTTTTACACACAAACGGAAACAGACAGACCTAATATATTAGGTTGTTACTTAAAGTAAGAGTTAGCTTTGAAAAAGATTTCCAAGAGGGCAAAAGAAGTCGTAACGTACCTACTCTGGAACTCCCTCCACAGGGAAATGCTGAAAATTAACCCGAAACAGCATTTACCTCAAGCGATTCTACTAGAAAGTTCATAAATTTAACTATTACTTATAATCGAATTAAAGGAAGTCCTAGAAAAAGTGGAAGTACACCAGTTCTGTGGGAATATTTTAAAGATTTTGATGAAGTCTACGGCACCCGGCACAATATAGCCCCTCCGAAGAATTTAATATTCAGTTCGTCATCATATTCAAAAGAAGATCCAATATCGACTAAGCGACTCACCGACAACGAATGGGGAACACCAAGAAATTATAACTAGTCTTGCGTGGATAAAAGTAACTCTGAGAATGATAATGCTTAGTTAAATGCTGAAAATTCCGACCTTTCTATGATGGGTGAAGCGTCGTCAGTTAACAATCAAAGTTCTAAAAAAACACGACGTAATAATGTAAATGCGGATTTGCTTACCTATTGGAAAGAAGAGGACGAAAATGAAAATATCGGACATAAGAAAAGGATGGTTGTTGAAAATAAAAGAAATGATATAGAATCAGAAAAGAATGCAATTGAAAAAATTAAAGTGGAGTGTCTTAACGATATTAAAGATTTGCTACATAAATTTATTCCACAATAACATCAAAATTGGATCTGAAAAATTCCACCGAACGGATTAATTTCGGTAGATTTTACATAAAAACAAATTAATTAAAATAAAAATACGCAATGAATTTCACGAAAAGCAGTGATACAGTTTACTTTTTTGATTAAGTTTCTTAGTAATTTTTTGTTATATTGAAAGAATTTTATGTTTTGGTTATTTAATATTTATTTAATAAATTTAAATTTATTGAAGAAGTTGAATCTTGTTTTATGAAACATTGTTTATGATATTGCAAATATAGTCCCTTTTACATTTTCCACTTTCACTTCCACATAAATTCGTGTGCTACAGATAAGGCGATGATCTTCATTTCCGTCGTTAACGTCGTCGAAAATTGCAATTTCTGGAATTTATTTTTTAACAGTCCGAAAGCTTCTTCGATAATAATTCTCAACGAACTGTGTTTAACATTTAAATTTATCCGTTTTTTGTCCAAATGTCCATCATCTAACCACCATAAGAAAAGGCCGTAAAGGATAAGCGGAATCTCCCAGTAAGTGAAAATTGCTTGGGAGATGTTTAGTTCCTTTCTCGAGAGCTTTTCCAATTTTACTACCAGCCCATACGTGAGCGTCATGGCTCCTACCGGGCCATCCAAAAAAAGCAATATTAAACTGTGACAACCTTTTCCATTGTAGTAACTAACGAAAATTCGCAAAGAGCTTTAGATTCTTTAAGTATTGTCAAGTGGGCCGTACTTTTCGAAACGTTGAATCTAGGCACCGATAATACGATATGAGGTTTTATTTCCCAAATGCCAAAGTGTCATCAGTAAGGCATCCTTAACTGGAACAGGGGCTCTTCGCTTTCCTCCAAGTATTTGCTTTCCTACTTTCTTCAATAAAATCTGCATATGTTTTCACAATAAGTAATTTACTTTGACTAATGATTTAAAGTTAATATTACATTAAACGTTTTTCGATTCATTCGGAAATGTTCCGTAAAGGTTTGTTCATCATAAGTGTCCACAATTTCTATGAAGTATTTCATCTTCAAAATCTGTCTGCGATTTTCTTGTCTTAAACAATAAATCATTTGTCTTTTTCTTCTTCTACTATTTCTCGTTAAATCAACACCATGAATACTTTGGGAGCTTTCCGCTAACAAAAATAAATTGGTACTTAAAATATCAAAAATCATTTTACTAAAATAACTAGGCAATTATAAGTCCACTGAAAACAGTGTGTAATGTAATTAAATGTTTTTCCACAACTAATACTGTTCAGAATTGAACATAAAATTCTGCTTTATCAATTTCACAATATTACTAGCTAAGTAACATTATATTCAGTTCACTGTCATTAAACCGTAAATAGAACTGTAAATAATGCACTTTATTTAGAGTGCAATGCACGCGACATTTATTAAGCAATAAGAAGAAATATTGCAACCAATTACCAACATAATTATATTTGTACTTAATCATCAAATTTAGTGTATAAAAAATAGTTTTTAAAAAAAAAGTTGAACCGACTTCACAAAAAACGCTAAACAGCATAAAATAATTTTTAATTTTATATCTATTACGACATCAAATCAAACAAACAAAACAAATACAACAAAAATATTTAATTGTCATTTCTTATGATCCCGTAAGCTGAAACGTTCAGGTAGTATTATGTATTAATTTCAATTGTGGTTATGTAGTTGTTTTATTTGTTTAATTTGCACCGACTTCAAAATGTCGTAATAGATATAAAATTAAAAATTATTTTATGCTTTTTAGCGTTTTTTGTGAAGTCGGTTCAACTTTTTTTTTAAAAACTATTTTATTTTACACTTTTTAGTGTCTTCTACTCTTTACAACGAAGAAAGAACCATCCAAATTGGTCCACACGTTAGACGTTTGTTTTAACCCCCTACCCCACCCCCATTCCACTAAACTTTTTTTCTCATGGTATCAACCAAGGAACATACTCTACCGAACAGAAAAGGAATCATAGAAATCGGTTCACGCGTTACGAAGTTACTACCCCTCCCCCTCCCCCACCACCACCATAGGACCAAATTATCCTCCTATTAGCAATGGGGGATCACACTCTATACAGCAAAAGAAGCATCCAAATCGATTCAGGCGTTACAAAGTTAGGTTCCACCCCCCCTTCTCCCACCCCCACCACAGCAACATTTTGTTTCTCGTAGTAGCAACCAAGGATCATACTCTACCCAATAGAAAAAGAATTATCCAAATCGTTCCACGCGTTACGAAGTTAGACTACCCCTCCCCCCCCAAACACATCTTTCGCCATAGGACCAAATTATTCTCCTATTAGCAATGGGGGATCATACTCTTTACAACAGAAAAGGAACCATCGAAATCGGACCACGCGTTACAAAGTTAGGTTCCACCCCACCCCCCACCACCATCCCCCCAAAATTTTTTTCACCTGGTATCTCCCACTGAACATAGTCTACCCAACAGAAAAAGAATTATCCAAATCGGTCCACGCGTTACAAAGTTAGACTACGCCTCCCCCCCTCCCCCCACCCAAGGCCAATTTTTTTTTCTCCTGTTAGCAATGGGGGATCATACTCTGTACAACAAAAAAAGAACCATCCAAATCGGACCACGCGTTACAAAGTTAGGTTTCACCCCCACCCCCCACCCCCACCCACCCAAAAATTTTTTTGACATGGTACCAATCGGTGAACATACTCTACCCAACAAAAAAAAATCATCAAAATCGGTCGATGCGTTACGAAGTTATGCCCGGTAAGACATAAAAAAAAAAAAAAGAAAAAATAAAAAAAAATAAATAAAATAAAAAATACGCGTCGAACTTAGAACCTCTTTGTTTTTGGGAAGTCGGTTAAAATTACGCGTCGAACTTAGAACCTCTTTGTTTTTGGGAAGTCGGTTAAAAATAGACAATTGTAAGACAAAAGGAGAGTTCGATTCAAGTGTTCGTACCTACCAGTTCTTTCAATTAATTACCTTTTGAGCCCCCACCAGCGGTAAGTTCAAAGAAAAATACTAACAACAGATTGAGTCCCCACCAGTGGTAAGCTCAATTTCTTTAGAATTCAATCTACCTTACTACACAGTGAATTAATCACCCAACTGCCTACCAACGGCAGCATTGGTCCTTCGAAGACAACCCAGAACCAGCATCCAGAAAAGACGGAAACTTTACACCAGCTCA
The DNA here is from genome assembly GCA_964036015.1 of Leptarthrus brevirostris. Classification (NCBI taxonomy): domain Eukaryota; kingdom Metazoa; phylum Arthropoda; class Insecta; order Diptera; family Asilidae; genus Leptarthrus; species Leptarthrus brevirostris. The sequence continues at coordinate 74,944,294 of OZ038375.1, forward strand.
CGCAAGAGCAGAAGCAGTTAGGGGAGATGATCAACACCCTACATGTGAACATGAAGAAAGACGGCCCAAGCAGGAAAAATCAACGGTACATCGATGACAAGAGGCGTACATTGAAAGAATATTGGACGGAATTTGAAGAACGACACCAGGAGTTACTGCAACTCAACATTAGCAACCATGTGTACTATGAGAAGAGTTTCTTCGAGCAAGTGGAAGCAGTATACAAAGACGCACTTGAACTCTTAGAAAAGTACCGAAAAAATATTGAGGGAAATAACAAAGAGAAGAAACATCCAGCAGAAGCAATGAAAAGTGGCCAAGTATCCACACCTGAATACCAGCCAACGACGTCAACCTGCAATAAAGCTGATGACGCACCGAAAACGATACCCACAAACATAGATGAGGAGACAGTAAAAGAGATACTACCGTCTGAGGTCAAGAAGTCGGCTACGTCATGCAGCTATGAAGAATTTACGTTACATACCATGGGAAATAACGAGGAACAGAATTTGCGACTACGAAAACAGAAGTTCAAGCTAAATGCATTGAGAAAGCTTTTAGATGACACTATAAGCCAAGAAATCTCGCTACGATCCAAATACTATTACGAGTATAAGCGATGGGCACTTAGTGAGCAATTTAATGTCATTTCGAGTTTGCATAAAGAGATTTGTTTACATGAAGAAAGCTTTAATAACACGTACTTTTCTGAAGAAGAATACGATCAACTTCATACTCGCTTTCAAGAGGTGATGGTAATGCTGCACGAGAAACAGGAGCTTCAAGAAGCAGCAGATAAACACTCGAATGTAGACCAAAGCTCACGTCTACCTAGGCAAAGTATACCTACGTTTGAGGGAAATTATAGTAACTGGACAGCATTTCGTGATATGTTTAATAAGCTCATTCATGTAAACAAACAGCTGTCTGCAGCAGAAAAAATGCAATACTTGAAGTCAAGCGTAAGAGGTGACGCAGCTAAATTAATTAGACATCTAGAAGTCACTGATGCCAATTACGAAACAGCCTGGAAATTAGTGCAAGAACGCTATGAAAATAAGCGGGTATTACTGTTTACACAACTTGATGTAATGTGTAGCTTATCCAGCCTTAGCACAGAATCGGCAAAAGGTCTTAAAAATATTCATGATACAACAAGAGAATGCCTTCATAAAGCCTCGCATTCAATTTATTTCTGCAAAAAATTTAAACTATTGAACACTAATGAGAGAAACTCGTTTATTAAGCAGAAAAAATTATGTATCAGCTGCATGAATCACGATGAAAATGAGAAATGTTTTAGTCAACAAAGATGTGGAGTATGCAAACGATTACACCACTCCTTGCTTCACCAGGCAACTAGCAACGCAGAAAGAGTATCTGCCGTCACCGCACAGAAGCCAGTATCGTCACATACTGCAAAGAAAGATCTTATTTCTAAAACACAACAAAGGAAAACTGGGAAAACTGGCAGCTTAAGCCCTGGGAATACCTAGACAAAAAATTGAAACTGAAATATCTGGAGTTGGCAATACACAATCAGGAACGTCGAAAAGTCGAATACAACTGAATATAACACCAAGATTTCCTTCAGACTTTCAATTGCACCTAGAGGCGTTAATCCTTCCGAGCCTGACGAAAACATTACCAAACGAGAAAGTGCCACTAGGAGATATACTCAAACACCCGAATTTCATTGCAGCCGACCCCACATTGGACACTCTTGGTTTAATAGACTTATTAATAGGAGCAGACGCATTTGCGCAAATAGTACTTGAGCGAGTTCAAAGGCTCGCTGAAGGGTTAATAGCACAAAAAACAGAACTCGGCTGGATTATCACTGGCGAAACACAAAAGGGAATGCACAAGCCAAACCAAGTCGTCAGCATGGTGTCCTCAATTAAATTAAGTGAAGAATTAACTAAGTTTTGAGAAATTGAGGAAGTTTCAACAACCAATACACTTTCAGACGACGACAAGAAATGTGAAGAACACTACAAGCAGACACACAAACGAAACAAGGATGGGACATATACGGTGAGTATCCCATTCAGAGAAGATGTTGGCAAGTTAGGAGAAACTCGGAAACTAGCATTAGCCAGATTACTACAGCAAGAGAAAAGATTTTTGGAAAAACCCAAGCTAAAGGATGCATACGCAGACTTCATGAAGGAATACCTGACGCTTGGCCACATGATAAAGGTTAAAGAGCATCAAACGGCAGCACAAGTAACTAGTTACTTACCTTATCAAGGAAGATAGCACAACTACAAAGCTACGGGTTGTGTTTGATGCATCTGCCAAATCTAGCACCGGCTTAAGTTTGAACGACATCATGTACGCTGGACCCCGACTTCAGCAGAATCTATCAGATATACTTCTACGCTGGCGCAAACACAAGTACGTCTTCAAAGCTGATATTGAGAAAATGTACAGGATGGTAAAAGTCGCAGAAGAACAACAAGACCTTCAAAGAATACTTTGGAGATTCTCTGCGGAAGAGCCCATTCAAGAATATAAGCTCACGACTATAACTTACGGCACTACGTCTGCACCGTACTTAGCGATCAAAACCTTGCAACAACTCGCCTTGGACGAAAGGAACAATTTTCCTCAGGCATCAGATGTTACTTTAAAGGACTTTTACGTTGATGACTTAATGTCAGGAACAGACACGGTCGCAGAAGGTAATCAGTTACAAGACGAATTAATCAAACTATTGAAGAAAGGAGGATTTAATCTGAGGAAATGGTCAAGTAACAGCGGACAGCTCCTAAGCAATATTCCCTTAGAACAGAGAGATAATGGTCAAATAAAAATCGGTGATAGTGAAGGACTCAAAACGTTAGGTGTGATATGGTCACCCAGTCTTGACTCTTTCCAGTTTAAGGTCAGTTTGTCCAACAGGAAAGGTCCAGCATCAAAGAGAAACATGTTATCTGACATCGCTAAGCTCTTTGATCCTCTGGGGTGGCTTTCCCCATAATGATAACAGCAAAAATCCTGATACAAGAACTTTGGGTGGACGGCAGTACTTGGGATCAAGAAATACCATCAATAATTTCAGAGAAATGGGAAAAATTTAGAGCAGAACTTCCGCATATTGAATCAATCAAAATTCCGAAATGGCTAAACTGCACGTCATCAGACACAGAAATACAAATACACGGATTTTGTGACGCCTCAGAAAGGGCTTACGCAGGAGTTACTAAAGAAAAACAAATTAAGGCTGCCTTGCTAACGGCAAAAACAAAGGTAGCCCCGATTAAAATGAAGAAAACGCTGCCCAGGCTTGAATTGTGTGGTGCAGCTCTACTGGCAAAATTGTTACGACAAGTAAAATCAACAATGAAATTAGAATACGCGCCAACTTATGCATGGTCAGATTCAATGATCACTCTGGCTTGGATAAATGGGGGCCCAGACAAATGGAAAAATTTCGTCGCCTATAAAGTGGCAGAAATTCGAGATCAAGTAGCACCAAACATATGGCACCACGTTTCTTCAACAGCCATCCAGCGGATATCGCTTCTAGAGGCACCACACCCTCACGACTGCAGGAAGTTAATATCTGGTGGAAAGGACCATCATGGCTCATACAACCGCAAGACAAATGGCCGTTGCAAAGTACACATTGGCCTGGTACAATAGAAGAGGCGAGAAAAAAAATCTACATGTGCAACCGTTTTAGTAGGCAACGTGAGCATTGAAGAAGCCTTGAAGAGGCGGTCACGACTGCCTCGGTTACTACGAATTTGGGCATACGTTCACAGATTTATCAACGCCTGTCGTAAGAAACCAATATGCACCAGGCACTTAGTACCATCTGAAATATCAGATGCACTCGTGAGCGTAGTACGTATCATACAAACCAAAGAATTCGCCACTGATATTATAAATATAAAGGCGAATAAAACTTTACATAAGCATAGCAGTCTTCTATCACTCAACGCTTTTATTGACGAAAAAGGGTTACTTAGAGTAGGAGGTCGCTTGTGCAATGCGGCTATATCATATAATGATATATGATATAATTATATTGCCACGCCATCATCACGTCACAAAATTAATAATAGAGGACGCTCACAAAAATACGCTCCATGGATCTATTCAGACGACACTAGCCTACATACGCAGAAAGTTCTGGATAATAAGAGCCAGGAGTACCGTTAAAAGCATATTAAACCAATGTACCCGATGCTTTCGTTTTAAAACTCAAACACCGGTACAACTAATGGGTGACTTACCTACGCAAAGAATTGTACCATCAAAGCCATTCACTCATACGGGTATAGACTACGCTGGTCCTATTAAAATGAAAGCATCCAAACTACGAGGAAATACATCATACAAAGGGTATATCGCAGTCTTTATATCCCTTTCCACAAGAGCTATACATCTCGAAGCAGTAAGCGGTTTAACTACTGAGGATTTTTTGGCAGCTTTCAAAAGATTTGTAGGGAGACGTGGGGTTTGCGCACATATCTACAGCGATAACGCAACAACATTTGTTGGAGCAAACAAAAAGTTAGATCAAGAACTGAAGGAAGCTATCAAGAAGAATAATAATTTAACCGACACACTGGCGACAAGAGGGACAACGTGGCATTTCATCCCCCCGGGAGCTCCTCACTTCGGAGGAATGTGGGAAGCGGGAGTCAAATCAGTAAAGTATCACTTAAAAAGAATTGTGGGAGAAACCATGCTCACATGGGAAAAAATGTCGACCCTTCTTTGCCAAATAGAAGCCTGTTTGAATTCACGACCGCTGTGTCCCATGTCAGAAGATCCGATGGATCTCAACTTTCTTACACCAGGACATTTCCTCATAGGAGAAGCTATGGTAGCCCCACCTCAACCTTACAACGAAGATGAAGTGAAACATTACCAATCAAGGTGGAAACACATACAAAAAATGAGCAAAGATTTTTGGAAAAACTGGTCATCAGAATATTTAAGCACCTTGCAACAGCGCCCGAAGTGGAAGACCAGGACTGAAAACATCAATATTGGACAGGTCGTGTTAATCAAAGACGAAACGCTCCCACTAACAAGGTGGTCACTAGGAAGAATCAAAGACATTCATCCAGGAAAAGATGGAGCGGTGCGTGTTGTAATAATACAATATAAGGGTGGATCTGAAATCAAAAGACCAATAACAAAGATATGTCCATTACCTACACACAACGGCCTAAATAACTTAACGCTTAATCACAGCAATATTGACAGCGGTAGCATAAAAGTTTTGACTACGCATACAACCGTTACCAACCGCATAAAGAACTTATCAGGAGAACAGACATTCAAAGCAGTGTTAGGAGGTCAAAACTCCTATCACGAGCATACTGTTAAGCCAAAAAATATTGCGAACGAAAAGAAACCTAATGAACTAATCAAAACCCAAACACAAGAGCAATGGACATCAAAAATGTTCCCACATCCAATCCCTTCTGAACTTGTACAACGATTAGTGTATAAAAATAGACAATTGTAAGACAAAAGGAGAGTTCGATTCAAGTGTTCGTACCTACCAGTTCTTTCAATTAATTACCTTTTGAGCCCCCACCAGCGGTAAGCTCAAAGAAAAATACTAACAACAGATTGAGCCCCCACCAGTGGTAAGCTCAATTTCTTTAGAATTCAATTTACCTTACTACACAGTGAATTAATTACCCAACTGCCTACCAACGGCAACAAATACCACGTTTTCATCTTTAAAGTATATTTATTAATAATTCAATATAATTATAAACATTTGTTTAACGCTCACTCCAACTGCCTACACCTTGACCTGACTTGAGCTGAACTGCTGAGAAGTGAAGCTGTACTGTACTAATTAACAAAATGCAAAATGCAATCAAGTGCAACGATACAATTTGGAGCTAACTGTGAATTTACTGTATATACAATGCAAATTTTGTGTTATTTGATTTTTGTACTTGCTTTCATGTGATGAATACAATTCTTGTATGTACGTTGATAAGTGATGTGATGAATCTCGTACATCCTCCCGACGTTAAGGCAGTGCCTTAAAATACTGGTAACTTGACGAGTTTAGCCACAGGGCGCTTTATTACTCCTCTTGAAGTCTTTACTGTTGCCACTCGAACTAGATGGTCCTTACCGGGGTGTGTCTCTTGAATGCGCCCGAGAGCCCACGTTGAAGGAGGGAGATTGTCTTCTCGAATAATTACCAAATCTCCTACCTTCAGGTTGTCTTCTATTCGTTTCCATTTGGAGCGCTGTTGTAGGGTCGATAGATAATCAACATGCCACCGTTTCCAGAAGTCTTGGACCATCTTCTGGACTAAACGCCATCTAGTTAGATGGGACATCTTTAGCTGATCCATTGAGCATTCTGGGAGGGATGTAGTTGGTTGACCGATGAGGATTAGCATTATCGCTATAAATATTCCATGGAATTCCTCGTCTTGCTATAAATCTTTTTAAACTTGAGATGAATGTTTCGGAAGATAAGTCGCTCACAACTTCGAGGTGTAGTGCTTTGGTACTAAGGCAAATAAAAAGAGATATTTATCCTTTTGTCGATCTTGCTCCTCTTCCTCGATGAAGCAGCAATGAGAGGGGATCAGCATAGTCTACTCCTATGTTCTGGAAGGCTCTCGTAGGGGAAACTCGATATGCAGGAAGTTGTGACATGAGCTGTTGGGATGTTATTGCTCTGTGGCGCGTACAAGTTATGCAATGATGAATATGTCGTTTGATTGCCGATCTTCCCGATAAAATCCAGTATCGTTGTCGTAACAAGCTGAGAAGTAGTGTTGCTCCAAAATGAAAGTATTTCTCGTGAGTACTCTAAATTAATAATTCCACAAATGGGTGCTCCTTTGGTAGAATGATAGGATGTTTGGTATTGTATGAGCATTCAGAATTATCTAGACGCCCACCAACTCTTAGAACTTGATAATCATCTAGAAATGGTGTTAATGGAAGTAACTTGCTGGAGGCTGGAACTGGATTGTTGCGGCGTAAAGCAGTCATCTCCTTTTAGAATGCATCTTCCTGTGATCATCGAATGCATGCTTGTAGAGCGACATTCAGTTCTTCTGTGGTTATCCAGGGGGGATATTTTGGTTGTATTATATTTACAGTTCTTGTAGAAACGGATGCATCTTCCGAGAATGCGAACAATGGTTTTCAAACAAGATCTTCGTTGAAACAAGCTACTGAGAGTATCATTGCTAACGTGAGTGTGATAGCTGTCGATATAAGTGGGCCTTACCTCTATATCAAAGTCTAGTGAATTTATGATATGAGGTGATGGGGTTGATATCTTTGATGTCCAATCTCCTCGAAGCCATTGCGATCCATACCACCAAAGCTGTGCGGCTTCTAAGTGTTGTGGAAGCAATCCGCGGGATGCTATGTCCACCGGATTATCCCTCGATGGCACGTAATTCCAGTATGTTCTGGGTAGGATAGATAAAATCTCCGAAGTCCTGTTTCCCACATAACATTTCCATTTCCGTGGATGTGATGACAGCCATGCGCGGACTACCATGGAATCTGTCCAACCAAAGCATTTGATGTCAGTATGTCCTATTGCCTTTTTAATTGCATGAAGAAGCTGCGCGAGGAGTAAGGCTCCGCAGAGTTCAAGTCGAGGAATAGAGAGTTGCTTAATTGGAGCAATCTTCGTTTTCGCTGCAAATAATGTAGTGGTAATGTCGTCAGTATTGGAAGTACTGCGACAGTAAACTACAGCTGCGAATGCTGACTCAAAGGCATCCGAGAATCCGTGAAGTTCATAATTTGTGCCGCATGTAGATAACCATCGAGGGATTCGTAGACGTTCGATGTGATGTAGGTTGCGACGAATGTCATTCCGTTTTGTTTGAAGATCTTTGGATATTTGCTGATCCCAGGTATAATTTCTGAGCCAAAGTTTTTGCAACAATATCTTGAATAATACAGTGACAGGCGCCAAAAATCCAAGAGGATCGAAAATACAACTAGACTCGGAGAGTATATTCCTCTTTGTAGCAGACGAATGTAATTGTTGGGGAAGATTGAATTCAAACGTGAACACGTCTTCCGATGGAGTCCACTTTAATCCAAGCACCTTGATTGCGTCAGGATGTTCACTTATTTGCAAGGATGGTATTCCGCAGTTTTCAGGAGGCAGGGTATCCATAAACTCTCGTGAATTGGAAGTCCACTTCCTTAAATAAAATCCTTTGAGTTTAAGAAGTGATGATAACTCCCTCTGTAATTGAATGGCTTGGTGGACGTTGTCAGCTCCTGCCATTAGATCATCTACGTAAAAGTTTTCTCTTATGGCTTGCTCTGCTAAGGGAAACTTATCCTTAAAGTCCGATATGAGTTGAACGAGGCACCTTGTGGCAAGAAAGGGCGCCGATGTGGTTCCATATGTCACCGTGTTGAGCCAAAAATGCTTAACTGGTTGGGATGTGTCTTCCCTCCACAATATTTGTTGAAAATTTCTGTCCCTTTTATCAACTAGTACCATCCGGTACATCTTCTCGATGTCCGCAGTTATGGCTACTCTGAATGTCCGGAAGGAGATCAGAATTTGAATTAAATCTCTTTGTGTCTTTGGCCCAACCATTAGCTTTTGGTTTAAGGATACTCCCGAGGTGGTTGTGGCTGATCCATCAAACACTACACGTAACTTTGTGGTGAGACTGTCAGGCTTAAAAACGGCATGGTGTGGTAAGTATGCATGCTCGTCATTGCTATGAAGGATACTTGGAGGAACAGGCTCTAAGTGACCAAGCTCAGCATATTCGTGAATAAACCTGCTGTACTCTAGATGAAGGTCTGGATTGAGTTTAAACCTGCGTTCAAGTGCACTAAATCTACGAACCGCCATGTCCAGTGAATCACCCAAAGAGGTAGAATCTGCGTTGAATGGTAATCGAATTGTGTAGCGTCCAGAATCGACATAATGAGTTTTGGTAAAATGTGCTTCACATGCTTCTTCTTCTAATGTGTATGGTGATTCATGATGTGGGATTTCTTCAACTTCCCAAAATTTTCGCAACGTGATATCAATGTCGACAATATTTGTATGACAACAGACTACGCGTGGTGATTCTGTGATTTGATTGAAGGAACCAGCTATGATGTACCCAAGCATGGTATTTTGGAGAGCTGGGTGCCCATGAGAAGCGATGTACTGGCCTGGTTTAAGAATTTGTATCAAGTGTTCGGCTCCTAAGAGAATGTCAATTTTTCCAGATTCATTGAAATGTGGATCTGCGACTGGGTAGCTCCTGATATAGCTCCAATCGTCAACGTTGGATGATGTTGATGGTTGCATAGAAGTTAGATTGGACAATATGTATGCCTGTACTTGAATTTGTTGTGATTTTGAAAAACGTGATGATAATAACAGTGTCAGCTTGCCTCTTGTTAGCCCTGATTTAATTGAACCTAATCCTTGAACTGCAATTTTGGCTCTTTCTCTCTTAAGCCCTAGGCGCTGAACGCACTCTTCGGTGATAAAAGAAGCTTGTGATCCTGAATCTATTAGCAGACGGCAGAGTTGTAGTTTTCCTGTGCCATCCTTGACATTTACAAGCGCAGTTGGTAGGATGGACAATCGGTTGCGGTGTATCTTGAATGTAGAAAATGAATTAATCTGTTGGTCATCGATTGCTTGTGTGATAGTCGCACTCGATTGGCCTTGAGTGAATTCGGGTGTGTTGGGATTGAGGCCGATTGAACTTGTTGCTGGCTTGACCTTGGAGTCAGTTTTGGAGAGGTGTGACATGACTTTAATGTCATGTGATGCTTCCTTCAGATGCAAGGAGGAATGGTGTCTCTGTCTGCAAAAATGACATGAAAAACTGGATTTGCACTTCTGTGCTTGATGGCCCTCGCTTAGGCAGTTGAAGCATAGCCCTAGTTTGATGACGAGTTTACGTCGTGCTTGTGCATCCAATGATTTAAAACCTGGACATTTATACAATGGATGGTGCTCAGTACAGTCAGGACATTTCACTGATATGTTGCTGTGAAATGTGCGGAGTGTGAGTTGTTTTGAAGATGTGCGCTTTGCAGAAGGCTCAATAGTCTCCAATGCATCACACCGTGTGTTGAAAAACTCTAATAGTTCATGTAGTGTGGGGAAATCCTTGGTTGCGATGTGTTCTGCCCATGTCTTTCGATTCTCCGGGTCGGTTTTACTTAAAATGATATTGACACGATATTTATCTACGGACGACAGAAACAAATCTTTGAAGGATGGCCAATCCTTGTACTCGCCAGAAAATGGTTGTATGTGTATTTTCGGTAATCGGACTTCTAACGAGGATTTTTCATGAGGATTGGAATGGCTTGTCACTACATCAAAGAAGTTTCGTTGTTCGTCGATAAAACGCGTCATTGTAGAATTAAAATCATTAATTTCAATGCGTTGGGTAGCTTGCAATGTTTTTATTGCATTGAGGTCTCTTTGTAACACGGGTTTTATCGTAAAATATTTATCCTCAACGTCCAAAAATTCAGATGCAACTTCAAAACTAAGTAATTTGTCGTCGACTGCAATAAATTCATTGAACACCCTTTCTAAAAAATCTATTTGTGAAACTAATTCTTCGATGGATTTCTTTTCTGGTGGGATGTTATCCACAAAATTCTTAAGCTTTGTCATCGAACCCTTAAGTCTACCCCTTTTGCCCTTTAATTCAGCAATTTCCGCCATTTTCCCAAATAAATCTAAAATGTTGACGATAGTCTTTAATTCCTAATATGTTCACACAGTTTATAGAATTTAAGACCGTTAGCGCACACAGTTATTAGCGGTCTTGCACACACTGAACAATCCCTGTCTTAACACACTTGTCCCTTTAATTTCCGAACCGGCATGATATTAACTCACATATATGTATAGCGTGGAAATTACTAAAAGATCCTTACTGTAAACGCATTAAATTTTGTCCATAAATTCAATGACTATTTAGATTTTAATGCAAAGAACTAGGCACATAATTAATTATTTAATCATAAATTCAAAGTGTCTATGTGATTAGAATTGTATTATGCGATTGTTTCACACTTAAAAAAGATTGTATTATAATTTGTGTTCAAATGTTTATCAAGTAGGGCGAATAGAATGATATAAATAAATTCAAAGGGGTACTTATCTGCGAACTGTAGAACGTTGGAAAATGCCTTAATACATGCGAGATTATATGAAAGTTTACGTATTTTTAACCGACTTCCCAAAAACAAAGAGGTTCTAAGTTCGACGCGTATTTTTCTTTTTTTTTTTGTATGTCTGACCGGGCATAACTTCGTAACACGACGACCGATTTTGATGATTCTTTTTTTGTTGGGTAAAGTATGTTCACCGATTGGTACCATGTCAAAAAAATTTTTGGTAGGGTGGGGGTGGGGGGTGGGGGTCAAACCTAACTTTGTAACGTGGTCCGATTTGGATGGTTCTTTTTTTGTTGTACAGAGTATGATCCGCCATTGCTAATAGGAGAAAACAAATTTGGCCTCGGGTGGGGGGAGGGGGGAGTGGTAGTCTAACTTTGTAACGCGTGGACCGATTTGGATAATTCTTTTTCTGTTGGGTAAAGTATGTTCCGTGGTTGATACCAGGTGAAAAAAATTTTGGTGGGATGTTGGGGGGGGGGGGGGGGGGGGGGTTGAACCTAACTTTGTAACGCGTGGTCCGATTTCGATGGTTCTTTTTCTCTTGTATAGAGTATGATCCCCCATTGCTAATAGGAGAATAATTTGGTCCCAGGGTGAAAGGTGTGGGTGGGGGGCAGGGGTAGTCTAACTTCGTAACGCGTGGACCGATTTGGATAATTCTTTTTCTATTGGGTAGAATATGATCCTTGGTTGATACTACGAGAAAACAAATGTTGCTGGGGTGGGGGTGGGAGAAGGGGGGTGGAACCTAACTTTGTAAGGCGTGGATCGATTTGGATCCTTCTTTTGCTGTTGTATAGAGTGTGATCCCCCATTGCTAATAGGAGAATAATTTGGTCCTATGGTGGTGGTGGGGGAGAGGGAGAGGTAGTAACTTCGTAACGCGTGAACCGATTTCGATGATTCCTTTTCTGTTCGGTAGAGTATGTTCCTTGATTGATACCATGAGAAAAAAAGTTTAGTGGAATGGGGGTGAGGTATGGGGTTAAAACTAACTTTTAACGCGTGGACCGATTTGGATGGTTCTTTGTTCGTTGTATAGAGTAGAAGACACTAAAAAGTGAAAAATAAAATAGTTTTTAAAAAAAAAGTTGAACCGACTTCACAAAAAGCGCTAAAAAGAATCAAATAATTTTTAATTTTATATCTATTACGACATTTTGAAGTCGGTGCAAATAAAACAACTACATAACCACAATTGAAATTAATACATAATACTACCTGAACGTTTCAGCTCACGGGATCATAAGAAAGGAGAATTAAATATTTGTGTTGTAATTGTTTGGTTTGTTTGATTTGCACCGACTTCAAAATGTCGTAATAGATATAAAATTAAAAATTATTTGATGCTTTTTCGCGCTTTTTGTGAAGTCGTTTCAACTTTTTTTTTAAAAACTATTTTTAATTTGCACGTTGTTCACTAAACTGTTCTTAATTGTTCACGTGAATTGCAAATATTCCCGGGTTTCGGAACCATTTTTTATGTAATGTAATTAAATGTTTTTCCACAATTAATACCACGTTTTCATCTTTACAGTATATTTATAAATAATTCAATATAATTATAAACATTTGTTTAACGCTCACTCCAACTGCCTACACCTTGACCTGACTTGAACTGAACTGCTGAGAAGTGAAGCTGCACTGTACTAATTAACAAAATGCAAAATGCAATCAAGTGCAACGATACAATTTGGAGCTAACTGTGAATTTACTGTATATACAATGCAAATTTTGTGTTATTTGATTTTTATGCTTGCTTTCATGTGATGAATACAATTCTTGTATGTACGTTGATAAGTGATGTGATGAATCTCGTACACAGTGAAAGATCAAAACCGTTGATTTGACCTTTGTTGTTTCTTGCAGCGGATCGTTTGTCCGAATCTGCAGCGGGTTAAATATTTGCAACAGCTATTTCAAATTTCGGTTTCTTGTTTCAAGTGCTGCATTTTTGAAAGCACCCAATAGCTGAACTTAAAGAAAAATTAAAGCGAGGAGGTCCATGTTTCAGATGCACAAAGGGAGGATGTAACTCTCGTTCTATGAGGTGCAGTAAGTGTGGTATAAATCATGCTTCGGCTATGTGCGATCTTAATGATTTACTATTTAGATCAAAAACGGAAGTAGATGACAAAAACGAACAAAGAAAACCCAAACGTGAATAAAGTGCGAATAGTAAAGCAAACAAAGCAACGAATTCATGTTCCGCTGGTTCTCATTATCCCAACGATGTATGCTTGCAAATGGGTTGCGCTTTACTTTTTTCAAGTGTAACGCACGGTAAACAATTGTTTGCAAGAATAACTTTCGATGGATGTAGTCAACGAACATATATATCGGAATGTATATCCAGAAGATTAAACTTTGAAGCTGTGGATATAATAAAATTTAGTATTTTACCCTTTTTAAAGTAATAGTTGAGTCAGCATATAACAATCAGTTAGAGCAAGTAATTACTGTAGAAGTGCCCAGTAGGTATTAGGTCACTTGAGGCAGCTCTCTGATTGGCTGAGAGCAGAATGAGGGCGGGGCTTCCCCTGTTGGGTGAGTAAGCATTTGGTGTATGACGTCAAATGTTGACTAGTCGGTCGTTGGCTCATCTGGTGTATGACGTCATAGGAGGGATTTCCCTGAAGTCATATGTTGACTAGTCACCTGGTGGCTGACCAGTTGTTGGTAGTGTGTATGTATGTGTGTGTGTGTGATGTCACCTGGTGGTTTTTGGCTAGTGGGTTGAATGATGTCCCATCTACAATTTGATTTAAATGCTCACTGTTAAAAAGCGCAAAATTCGTGTGCGGGTCTCGAACCTTGGGTGGTGTGTTTCCTAGGAAAGCGATCTAGCCATGAGACTATTAAGCTAATCACCAATGGTGTTTCTAAGTCGGTATATACTCGAATATTGAGCTAAAAATTGAAAAGTGGATTTTAATTTATTTTGCGTATATATGGAAACGAGCAGGTGCCAGCTAAAAATTGACTTATTGAATTTAACTAGTCGAAAAAGCGATTTAAAAATATCATTCGCAATTTTGCTTAAATTCGTTGATAAATCATTAATAAATATCTGGCTCGATTCCCTTTAGCATAAAAAATTCGCTGATAAGTAGTAAACGTCTGGACTCGGTTCGTCAGCGTAAAAATTTGCCGATAACAGTTGAATGGCACAGACTCGTAATTCTTTTGGGGTGATAATAAAAAAAGATCTGCTGCAGTAATGGATACCAGCGAGGCGAATACATCTTACAATCTTCAAGAAATACAGCTCCTCAAAGTTTCTAGATTATTCAGCATGACTCGACATGTTAGGCAAGCAAGAAATCCCCAAGTCCCTTCTTGACGTCGTGATAGACACTCACCATGGCAAAATCAAACCTCAACTGCTGTCTCCAATTCAATAAAGGACGCTTTAACTACAATTAAAGATCACCTACCATCTACCCTCACACTGCCAGAACACCGGGACAACCTCATTCAACTCTACAGTTTAATGACAGTAGAAGGCCGTGTGACCACCAAATATGTCATCTTTAGGCTCAAATTACCATTTGAAGAATACGAGATGTTTCGCATCATTCCCGTACTAGTTGTGATAAACAGTACCTTCGTCGCCATCAAACCTTCAACCGATTACATAGTAGTAAATTTGCACCGTGATCAATACTACCCGGTAAACGAACAAGAACTGAACACTTGCATATGTCTTAAGGAGACCTAGCACATATGTAAACAGAAACACCCAATCTATCGCAAGGGGTCCAATATTACATCGTGCGAAATGAGCTTCATAAGTCACGCTCCACCATCATCTAGCTGCGAGACAATGAATGCCGAAGGCAATCCCAAATGGATTCAGTTCTACAATCCTAATGAATGGATCTACTCAATGAAGGACAAGAACGTTATTAACATTATGTGCGGTACGAATGTGGTTCAGCGAAATCTGGAAGGCGCAGGAATTTTAAAAATCCAAGCTAATTGCGCAATTAAACATGAGCTAATTACAATACAAGCTCATCATATTTACCGCAGCGCTCTCCGATCATCATTCACACCAACTTTAAATTTGACGGATCTCCTGTCAGCCGATCAATTGGAAAGGCTATCATACTCGCCAATTCAGCTCCAGTCCAATCAAGATCAGCTTGAGCAAATACAAAAGAGGATTCATGAATAGAAACAACAGCAGACACTGCCAAATAAGATAGAACCAATCGATGTCCATCAGTTCACTTTGGGATACCTGGCACTCCTCCTAGGAATAATCATCGCTGTTATTCTACTCTACAGTTGGGCGAAACCAAACTCAATCACCATCAGATGAGAAAACCAAAACCAGCACCTCGTCAACCTCTTCCTCAGCCTTTCACAATCAACATCAACGAAGAAGAAAGTTGAAAAAACAGTCCAACGCGGGGGAGGATGTCCAATTTCATAAATTAAATTCCTTAAACTTATAATCTTTAATTTTGTGGAATCTAATTCTCATAATATTAATTATAAAGAAATTTCCACAAAATTGTCAAGGTAAAAAGATCAAGTTGCAAGCACAAAATTATCAGTCAGAAGCTTTTCTACATGATGCCTTGGCACTTGCCGTGGGAAGAATTTTCCTGCGATAATACGATCGCTGACGTACGTGAGAGTTTTGTGCTTTCAGACAAACTGCGATAAGAATTTTGTGGGAATTTTAACGAATTTGTAATTACTTTGCTGAACTCTGCTAAAATTGTAACCTTCTATATGTGACAAGATAAAATATAAATATGTCAATAAAAGTTGCTCCTTAGTCAGTCGGACGGAGTATTTACGCAAATCAAGCTGTTTTTACTTTTATCAAGTGATATTTTCGGATGCATAGGTATTGTACCTAAGCATCATATCATCAAAGTCAAGGTTTTGTTCTTTGGCTACCACGAACTTTCACAAGTCCTATCGACATGTCGGGCTATGAATAGCTGTCGCTCACACTTAAATGAGCTGGCTGAACGCTATCAAATTCACCTATGGTGGGTCCCGGGGCACAGGGATATTCCAGGAAACTGCATGGCGGACGAGCTTGCTAGACGTGGTACCTCCCTGGATATCCAATCGGAAAGGACTACTCTTGGTTGGCCCGTGGCAACCTGTAAGATGCTGCTTAGCAAGAGAGCAATTAACTAAGTGAACCACAGATGGGCAAAAGGCACTACGTGCCATACGTCCAGACAGATCTGGCCAAAACTGGATCTTAAGCGCTCCAAGTGTTTGCTTTCGAGGGGCAGATCTGACTTTAGAATAGCTAGTAGGGTAATCACAGGCCATTACCCTGTTGGCTTACACGCGAAGAGACTGGGTATCCCCTCAAACGACTTTTGCAGAAGCTGCATGGACAAGGAATAGGAGGAAACTATTTTACACTACCTCTGCCTGTGCCCTGCACTGGCACGCAGGCGAAAGTACTTCTTGGGAAACTATTTCTTTGATAGTCTCTGCGATTTGGCGGCGATTGATTAAACGTATCGAGTCCGTCCAGCGTAGATTTGTGCGATCGGCCTTGCGTTCCTTGCCTTGGAATGACCCTCTTATTCTACCACCTTCTGAGGAGCGCTTAGGGTTACTGCAGCTTGTTACACTCGAAAAGCGACGTTGGG
The DNA here is from genome assembly GCA_964036015.1 of Leptarthrus brevirostris. NCBI lineage: Eukaryota > Metazoa > Arthropoda > Insecta > Diptera > Asilidae > Leptarthrus > Leptarthrus brevirostris. The sequence continues at coordinate 74,961,084 of OZ038375.1, forward strand.
TTGCAGATTTGATATTTTTGCATCAGCTTCTGCAGGGAAAGATAGACAGTGTTGAACTTGCTTCCAAAGTTTTGCCCAGAGAACTTTCCTATTCCCTACGTATTCGATCATTTTTACAGATTGATTTTTCGAGCACAAATTACGGCATGTTCGAGCTTCTTAACCGCATGTGTAGGTCTGCTAATGATATTGGAGACGTTTTTGATACTAGTGTGGAAAAATGACACTTTAAAGGAGAATCTACAATTTGCAATTCAGTCTTTTGCTCGCACTGGTTTTTGTTTTAATTTCTGGTTTTTGTTTTTTTTTGCAGTTTGATTCTTTTGTATTTTGAATGGAAACACTATTATTATTATAAACCGCATGTATAGAGTAGTGAATATGTGTCCTCTTTTTGACCTGACTCTCACCAAGGATTTGCTTTAACGATCTCTGTTGTCTATGCACCTCTGATTGTTGTGTGTGGGCGTTTTTTAGTGTGTTGGCTACTAATGTTTTTTTTCGCATGTTGGTATGGGAGCCTCATTCGCCTCAATATATTGTTATATGTTGGCGAATAGGTCAAATGATTCTAGGCTTCTGCCTATGAAGTGCGCTTTCTGAGTTAGAAGGATTTATTCTATTAAAAGCTTTGCAAAGAAGCAAACAGGGAAGAAGTGCAGTCTCCTGAGATGTGCGTGCAGAGAGGAAATTTTACTCCCCTTCCAGGTCCTTATACAGGACTAAGCCCCACGAATTCATGTACCCATGCTGCCATCAAGTGGTAGCATGAGCACATGAATTGGATGAAGCGATGTGAGAACCCTGACTAAGTCTGGGCTCATAACCAAAAGGGATAGGGAAAGGTTCAAGGAACTACCAGGGTGAGCGCATTGATTGCCATGCAGGCTGAGTTGCTTTGCCGAAGAAGTGAGGGGCCCGCCTAGTTAGCCGTGCTAAGCTCGTTGGATTGGGGGGGGGGGATCTTGGCTCCTCCTTCGGCTCACTCATATGACAATTATTTGTGCGGGCTCCCTTTGAAACAAAAAAAGCTCTAGACTAGGGGAACGCAAATGAAAATTAGGGATAATGGTTAAAAAACTTAGAAAGACTTAACAGGAGCTTTGCTACCTAACGATTAAACAACCTCAGCCCACAAGTGTCAAAAGGCTTGTTAGGTTTTCCCACCCCATCCTGTGACTATTCCGAGCCCATACTAAGTGGAATAGTCCCTTATACTCGGAGAGTTGTCCGGAACCGGAGGGTTAGAGAGAGAGATCGAGGGGAGGAATCAGTTCAGTGTCCACCAATCCACCACTTTATCAACCACTGGAGAATTCATACAAAAAAAAACAACAGGAAAATCCAAGAAGATATTAGGCAACTATGTGTTTATCAACTTTAGAATGATTGATCAACTATAGAATACACTGTCCAACCAGTTCTAAAAAAAACAACAAGAAGGATCTTTCCTTCCTATGTAAGACGCACTTCTCAGCAATTATTAAGAATCATTGACCTGGACACAAGAGATGACAGGTTCTATGGCTATCAGAATGCAAAAAAAAGAACACACATTTATATTTGTCAAGCTACAACTAAGTTCAAGTGTATGTATTTTCAAGTAGTTTACAAATATTTTTGCTTTGGTTATACTAGAAGTAGTGTTAATAAAGTAAATGAAAAGATATATATTTTCCTATTGACCTCTTGAGTCACCAGAATGACTCTTTTGAAGGAATTCATACATTCATATGCGGGTGAGAATTGCAATATTGACGACAATCAGTTTAGTTTATTTCAGCTAGATATTTACGTAATACAAAATTTACATGCTAATTCACATATTAATATAATAAAACCCGGAAAATTGCCTGCAACTTTCGTTGGGGTACTTACAACCCTCTATAAATTAAATGCGATATTTTTTTAAGAATCATTGCAGTATTTTCCTTCCACGATCTTATTATCCTTATTAGAACACTTATCTCACAGTAAATTAGAAGATAAAAGCCGTCATATTATTATTTAATATGAATATTTAAAATTGATTTATTTAACTTTTTTTTGATACCAGAAGAAAAGAACCTAACTTTGTAACGCGATGACCGATTTAAATGGTTCTTTTGCTGTTGTATAAAGTGTGATCCCCCATTGCTAATAGGAGAATAATTTGGTCCTATGGTGGTGGTGTGGGAGGGGGAGGGGTAGTAACTTCGTAACGCGCGGACGGATTTCGATGATTCCCTTTCTGTTCGGTAGAGTATGTTCCTTGATTGATACCATGAGAAAAAAAGTTTAGTGGAATGGTGGGGACCGATTTGGATGGTTCTGTCTTCGTTGTATAGAGTCGGAGGCACTAAATAGTGAAAAATAAAATAGTTTTTTTTAAAAAAAAGTTGAACCGACTTCACAAAAGGCGCTAAAAAGCATAAAATAATTTTTAATTTTATATCTATTACGACATTTTGAATTCGGTGCAAATTAAACAAATAAAACAACTACAGAACCACAATTGGAAATAATACATAATACTACCTGAACGTTTCAGCTTACGGGATCATAAGAAATGACGATTAAATATTTTTGTTGTAGTTGTTTGGTTTGTTTGATTTGCACCGAGTTCAAAATGCCGTAATAGATATAAAATTAAAAAAATTATTTGATGCTTTTTAGCGCCTTTTGTGAAGTCGGTTCAACTTTTTTTTAAAAACTATTTTTACCTTTTTTTTTGTCGATTCCAACATACCTTCGTTTCTTCATTCAATATCCTTTACCAGGGTTTCAAGTCCGGATTTCCTCACCAGACTACACGGGAATACATGTTATTCCTTTTTATTCCTTTTTCTTTTCTGAAGATATCCGCTATCACTTCTGATGTTTTCCTGCACACTTCAAATTTCTTCCTTTTAGCACTTCACACTCTCACGATCCAAAAACAAAAGGAACCTTAAGGCCCAAGCCAACCGGCTCGACCCGCCAAAAGGCCCCTTCGTTTCTCCTTCCGCTTATCACTTCCAACTAATTTGGCGTGGGCGGCTGTTATATTCAAGGGGAATACTCCAAAATATGGCCGCTAAAATTTAAATACAACAAAAAATGTAAGCAAATTTCCCGAAAAACAAACAAAAATGTAAGCAAATTTTGAATCGGTAAGCAACCAATTACTTACGATTTGTTGTGCAAATGGTTAAGTTCTGTTTTCTTCCAAGAATTGCAGCATCCCTACTAATTAAGGTTATATCTTTGTATTACTCTCGAGCCATTGCAAATATTGTCATAACATTTCTTTGTTCCTCACGTACAACATTTAATTAAAAAGAAAAAAGGAATTTTTCCCTTCGGTCGCCAGATCCCTTCAAAACATCATCAATTTTCATAACATGGGCTTGTACCTTTATTACCCCGTACATATGTAATGACTCCTTCACAAAAGCAGGAAAAACAATTGCTAAATTCTTAATTTTCGCTTCATCTTGAGGTTTTGATGAATTATTGCTAGGTAAGAGCTCATTGGAAAATATTGACTCTTTGCTTTTCAATGTTTTTTCGTTTCAAAAACATCGAACACCCATTGTATTTATTTGAAACCAATGAGGAACACGTTAGAACAATTGCTTTTCACAAAATAAACACTTTTCCTAACCTCAAAATTTCCGCGAACCAAAACACACCCTACTGATAGTATATTGTATAGAACATTATTGCTCTTGCTCCCTCTTCACTTTTCCCTTTTTTAGTTGCTAAATTGATTCATGTGCAAAATTACATCCCAAACGTTAGAACAATTAAAACATTTTTCCGGCAAACCATTTACAGGCACTATTGGAGTTCTATATAATTGCAATTAGCTTTGCCGAATTACCAACAATTGGTGGGGTCTATTCTTTTGTCGCGCAAAAGGGTATAGATAAGTTTGAGATAGTATGGTCTTGTAGGCTACATTTGTTGATTGTGATGATGCCACATCCGGTTGGGTGAGGGTCGTGTGTGTGTGTGTGTATGTTTTTTTTTTGTTTTTGTTTTTGGTGCGACCAGGAGGTGAGGAATCTTCCAAAGATACCAGTAGCCCGTGCTAGTGGCATGCACGATTCACCGCCAATGTGGTGCCAACGTGCTAAACCTCACCCCACATCCTCTTCAAACACTCTCCCCGCGGGACTGCCGTTTGGTATTACTTCACGGGGCTGGTTAGCTATCATGCTATCAACCTGAAGTGTTAATCTGGTGTCTAAGATATTCCAGTGTTCTGAGTTCCTTTTGGACATTTATTATAAACTCAGTCACTTAGCTCCAATTTTCGTCCCTTTGTAGCATATATTCAATTACTACCGATGGATTCAGTATATTTACACGCCGTGCGTGGACAATGAAATACTGCGTGTTCAGCATCTTTCTCCTGATCTAAGCAGTTCGTGCACATCGGAGAGCTGTCATGTCCAAATCTGTGCAGGTACTTCCGATATCCACCATGAAAAGTCAAAAATTGCGTCAAGTGGTAGTTGTTTTCTCCAAGCTTGCGGTTGGCCCAAGTTTCAATGCATGGGATCAGTTGGTGCGTCCACCTTCCTTTCGTAGTGTTGTCCCATCGGGTTTGCCACATTAACATCGAGATCTGCCTCTCTTCCTTTTTAATCTCCTTTTTTCTGCGGTTTCCCTGGCTCGTTGCGATTCTTGTGTAAATGCGTCCCATCTCGTCCGCGAGGATGTCGATCGGGATCATACTAGCGGTGACACAAGCTGCTTCGTCCGATACCGTTCTATAGGCACTTATAGCTCTTAAAGCACACAGTCTGTAGACTGATGAGAGTTTTCTTCTTGACTCCTGCACCGCTAGTGCCTTTGCCCAGATTGGGGAGGCATATAGAAGCACAGAGCTCACCACTCTCAATAGCAGGGCTCTTCTATCTGGTTTGGGGCCACCAACATTTGGCAGCATCCTGGAAAGAGCCGCTTGTATGTTCGAAGCTTTTTTGCTTACATATTCCAGGTGCGATTTGAAATTTAGCCTATTGTCCAGCATTACTCCTAGGTATTTAAGTGATTGTTTAGACCTTATTGTTTGATTGCCCACCTTGACATTGATGTATTCCACCATTTTTCGGCTTGTGATTAAGATCGCCTCCGTCTTTTGTTCTGCTAGTTCAAGGCCTGCAGGCTCAAGCCAATTCTTAATCTTGGCGATAGCTTCATTTGTTGCCGCCTCTATTTGGTGGGTATGTTTCGCTGTTGTAACGATCGCAATGTCGTCTGCGAACCCTATTATTTTCGTCTCTTGGGGGATCTGTAGCCTAAGAACTTCATCATACATAACGTTCCAAAGAAGGGGACCTAGTACGGATCCTTGTGGTACCCCTGCGGAGACGTTATAGTATTCCATTCCTGCATCACTATTATATCTAAGTTTCCTGTTCCTTAAGTAACTTGATATGATCTTCAAGATGTATGCCGGGGCTTCCATTCTTTATGAATTCCCAGTTGCGTGAGTTAAAGGCGTTCTTGACGTCTAGTGTAACCACTGCACAGTATTCCTTGGTTCCCCATCTCCACCTTTCACCTTCTATGGCAGAAGCGGCGATGTCCACTACCATTTTGATTGCATCTACGGTGGAGCGCGCTTTTCGAAATCCAAATTGGTACTCTGATAAAGCACCTTTTTCCTCAGCTATCGGGAGTAACCTGTTGTAAATTATTTGCTCCAATTGTCAAGGAGGCAAATTGGGCGGTAGGATGAAGGTTCTCCAGGTGGTTTATCTCCTTTTGGTAGCAGCACCAGGTGTTGCAGCTTCCATTGTTCTGGGAACACGCCTTCTATTAGACATATTTTAAAAACTTCTATGAAAATGTCCGGTCTTTTGAGAATCGCCGTTTTCAGGACTTTTTTTTGGGATTCCGTCCGGTCCCGGCGCTTTGTTGTCTCCTATTTTATTGAGCACCGACTAAAGTTCTTCCGCCGTAACTGTCGGGATTTCCTCTACATTAATTTCCTCTACGACAGTACGAGCAGTCGTTGGACGCTGTGGGAAAAGCGTCGTCATTATCTCTCTCAGCATTATTGGGCATGTAATCTGGGGAGATTTTTGTCCTTTTAATTTTGACATAACGACTCTGTAGGCGGTTCCCCATGGGTTAATGTTAGCCTCTTCGCACAGGCGTTTGAAGTTTTCTCTTTTACTCTCCTTAATCGCATTCTTCAGAACATTTCTTTCCTCTTTGAAGGCACTGAGCAGCGGGTTGTATTCCGGTCTACCCCTCGACCTTTGAAGTTTTCGCCTGGTTTTCAGGCATTTCGCCCTAAGTGACTGAATCTTTTCATTCCACCAATAGCATGGCGAGCCTCTCTTATTGGGCTTCCTGCGTGGCATTGCTGCATCGCATGCTCTATTCATCAGTTCAGTCAGTTGTTTAGTACCGTTTTCTGCGGATCCCAATTCAATTTGGTACGCCCTCACTACTTCTTCGAAGGTCTCCTTGTCGAACAACGAATCTTTCCATTTTGGGCCTGTTACTTTAGGGCGTGTTTGGCTGGAATTCGATTCTTCTTTTATTTCGAATATAATATATTCGTGGTCGCTATGTGTATAGTCCTCACTGACCCACCATATTGTATTCCGGAATAAGGAGCTGCTTACAAAGGTTAGGTCTATGATTGACCCCCTTCCGGCCTTTTGGAAGGTGTTTTTCTTTCCATCATTAGCTATCTCCACATCGAGCATAGAAAACGATTCTATGAGATTGCGCCCCCTTGCATTCGTAACTTTACTACCCCACTCTACAGCCCACGCGTTAAAGTCACCAGCAATGACCACCGGTGATTTAGTGCGGGCATCGGCTACGAGTTCATCTAGCATCTTTTGATATTCTCCATGTGACCAACTGGGTGGTGCATAGCAGCTGTAGAAGGGTATGCCCTTTATTTTCGCCCGTACGAAGCCATCCGCTTGTCCTTTCCTATCCTGAAAAGCCTGTTTGCCACAAGCCCATATTGCTGCCTTTTGGGTTTTATCCGTAATCCAGGTGGGACCGGATAGGTTTTTATAAGGCTCGCTGATTAAAACTAAATCAATTCTATGTTCTTCCTTAGTTTGTTTTAGCAGATCTTAGGCTATATCGCAGTGGTTCAAGTTAATCTGCATATTCCTCATCTTTTATTGGTCAAGGCCTTTCGAAACATCGGACATTTACCGCTACCCGCGATATGTTTGGCATTTTTGGCGTTGTCAGTTTTGCAGAACATGCAAAGTGGCTCTTTGTCACAGTTTTTGGCAATGTGACCTTCAACCCCACATCTTCGACATTGATTGGAGCGGTCTACTTCGCTTTTGCATTGTCTTGCTAAGTGTCCATATTCCAAACATTTGAAGCATTTGGTGAGCGTTTTCTGCTCTCTAATTCGGCAGATTACCCAGCCTACCTTAATTTTTCCTGCATCCAAAAGCTTATTTGCGCTATCGGCGGAAAGGCTAATTATTGCCGTTTGTGTTCCTCCATACGCCTTCCTCAGATTTAATATGTCCCCAGCGGTGACTTCTTTAATTTTGAACTGTGATCTTATTGCCTCACAAATGTCTTCTTTGGTGGTCACTTCGTCGATGTCCTTGCACTCGACAGTTACTCGGTGCTTTAGGCTTCTTACTTCGATTTAGTTACCAAGTGCTTCACCAATTACCTCCTTAAAAGCCTCCGTTTTCTCCCCAGTATCTTTTAATTGTAGCAAGAGTTTGCCTTTCTGGGTCCTTCTAATCTTTGAGACTGTCTCTCCTAATTCGCCTAATTTAGGATCCGCTTTAACCCTGCGGAGTATATCAGCATAGGAGAGTTCACCTTTCGTTTCTATGACGATTGCATCAGGCCGGACTTTCTTATGCTCATACAGTTTTTTAATTTGTTCTCCCAGCTGGCAGAACACTGGTTGCTCTCGAATCCGGGCGCCAGATTCGTCGCTTCTTCCTTGCTGAGCCTCACTGTATTTTAGAGACGGTGTGTCTCCGGGTGATCTCATAGTTTTTAAGCTCCTTTGGAAAGGGCTCGCTTCAACGCTGTTCGTGTTGTTGTCTCCTTTAGTATTTGTTATATTGTTCGTGTTGTTCGTTATATTTGTGTACTCATAATTTTATTGGGTCCCCACTCAAAGCCGTTATCTCGGTTCGTCTTGTGTAGTCACCTATATGATCTCATGGTTATCTATGCAAGCAGGGAGGCCATGCGAGGGTTGACGCAGACCCTTATGGGGACTTGCGTTCAGAGCCAGATCGGTGCTAGTCAGGAATGTTTCATCTGAGCCTACACCACCAACTTAACGGTGACAAACCTTGAGCGTTCTTTGAGGCCTGCCAGGGTTTTAACGGGACGGGGGCGCTTGTAGCATTGGCCTGAAAGCCGTTTCTGCAATATTTCACTTTTACATACTCGAGTAACAGAATACAACAATCGTCAGCCCTTAGCAATCTAATCCTTAACGTTGTCCAGTATACCATAATTAAGACCTTACTGGGCTCGGTCTTAATGCCTAAATACAAAGGCGTCCGTTGTTTGCTACCGCAGATGTTGCCGGGTTGGGTTAGACTTGCTGCACTGCCGCTTCGTTTAGTGGGGCGGCATTGGTTCGTCCTGTTCCCGTTGGGAATCAGGGTTTCTGCTACTCTTGTGTGTCCATCTTTGTCTGGCATCTCCATAGAGACCTTTCCGGCATGGGCGACCCTACCAGTAGTGCAATAATGAAACTACCGCCGGCATAGCCCTCTATGTCATTGATGCACGCAAGCTCTCCCACCACGACAAGGTGCGGGACACGTCGTGTGTGTGTGTGTGTGTGTGTATGAGCAGATTTCATATTTGGGGTCATTATCAGTGCAGGCTTAAAGAAGTTGTTTACATTAGCTATGTTTAAAAATAGATGGTGGCATTTGCGTAGATATCAATTCGGAGGTATATTTCGGTATGTTATTTTCGTTGACCGCAGAGCCTCTTATCTTGAGATGTTTTGCTTTCGGGGCTTGAACTCTCGTGCTCGAGCAAAGATAGGATTTGTTAAGTCAGCATATTTTATTTAGGTGTTGGCTTTAGTAATTTGTTTTAGATAATATGTATTTTCTTTTATTGAGGTGTTCAGCTTGTGGTTTTAGCTTTCATGCTTAGCAGACAACAAATTATTTCAGGACAAGATTAGGACAGACCAAATACTGAAAACCATTTTACATCATCAATATAGAGAGATTGTGTGTAAGGAAAGATTTTGTGATGCTGATTGTTAAATAAAACTAAAGTACTTTTAATGTAAAATATATTTATATAAAATTATTATAATACATCAGTAGTTACAATATGCCGATTCTGGATCAAAATGTGCAAGTGCAGAATTGAAATGTATGAAATTGTGGGTAAAAAGTATGTATGTGAATGAAAATTTGCACCTCCGATTCTGGCTCAGGAAGTGCAAGTGCAAAACCGATTCTGGCTCAGGAAGTGCAAGTGCAGAATTGAAATGTATGAAATTGGAGAGATAAGGAATGGTTGCGTGATTCCGAAGGTCAAAGGTCAAGGTCGGTGATTGTTAAGTAAGATAAGGCACCTGTCGGCCATCTTGGATATTGGGTATTCGGTCTTGGAGGCTACAATTGATCTTCTTCTTCTTCTTTGGTTTGCACCTGGACTTGGATCTGAACCTGGACTTAAAAATAGCATCAACAATTTTGTTTAAATTCATTGATAAATAATAAATAAATATCTGGCTCAATTTCTTTTAACATAAGAAATCCGCTGATAAGTAGTAGTAAACATTTGGATTCAATTCGTTAGCGTAAAAAATTTGCCGATAAGAGTTGAATGGCCCAGAATGTTTTGGGGTGATAAGAAAAAACGATTCGCTGTAGTAACCTCGAACTTTAAAAGATTGTCATGCAATTTCTTTTCCAGATCTAAATATAGACATTAATTCGAGGTCATATTATTAAATAATTTCGTGTTTTATGCAACTAGCAAGTAACTCATTCCACCGATTACGTCATCTGGACCTTGATTACTAATTAAAATAACACCATTGAGGAATAGCCAAAAGAATTTCTGTAATTAATGGAAAAAATCTGATGTTTAAAAATAACATGCATCGCTTTGCATAAATCCGTTGATAAGTAATAAACGTCTAGTCAAGGTAGCTAGAATGGCTTCTTTCGGTACTTTGGAGAGGTTTATCATGTGAAGAACTTTCAAAGAAAATAAATATCTTTTCATAGCCTTAAACTTCGTTTCTTTATGGTTCAGCCGTAATAATCTTAATAAGGGAAACCATTGATGCGTAATTATGCTTTAAATTGATACCAAACTAGCAGCTAACAAACCCATATAACAACCTTGAACTTAAGATAGGAAGAAGAAATTAACATGATCATTGCGGTCGTTGTAGCACTTTCTAAAAATAGCCTCAAAACTGTGAATTTAGACTAGAACAAACAAAATCGAGGCAGCTAAAATTTCCTCTTTCGATACTTTAAAGAGATTTATCATGTGAAGAACTTAAGAAAATAGACCCAAATTGTGATCACACCGAGTTCAGTTTACTTTGAGTTTCTCATGTAATTGTGGCAAATGTCAGCTTCCGGGTATGTTGCCGTTGCAGCACTTTTTAAAAATAGCCTCAACAACTTTGAATTGCGACGATAGAACAAACAAAATCGAGGTAGCTGGAATGGCTTCTTTCGGTAATTTAGAGAGATTTATCATGTCAGGAACTTAAGAAAATAAAAATCTTTTCATAGCCTTAAACTTCGTTTCTTCTTTTTTCAGTCGTAATAATCTTAATAACGGAAACCATATTTTTTCTTGAATCGTAATTATGTTTTAAATTTATACCAAACTGACAGCTAACAACCCTATATGACATTTAAAATGTTAATTTTTGTATGAGTCATGTAACAATAGACCCAAATTGTGAGCTCACCGGGACAAACGAACGAAAAACTACTATCCCAATGACCTTTTCAAAATTTATAGAGAAATGCAGCTGAACCAATGAAAGAAATTTAAAGCGCATTAAACAGGGCTTTAATAATCGTATTGAAAGCTTTCTATTGGAAAATGATGATGAAGGAATATTGGATCCAAAACAATTTTTCTACAAAATCAAACCTCGAGTTAAAAATCTTCTTGAAGCAAGTTTACAGAAACACAATGCTATAAAGTTCAATATTGAATTATTTTGTGAACTAATGAAATATGCTAAAACTGATGAACATAGCATCCGATAATTTTCAATTTCCAGACATACTCGATAAAATGATGAAAGAAATTATTGCAAAATCTGAAGAATTTCAAGAAATTGATAGCGGTTGGGCTCTTCTAAGAATCATCCACATTGAAGTGGAAGTATGATTGTCGTTTATTTATTAAAGCCTTCGATGTAATTAAAGGTGCAATAAATATTAAAACTTTAAATAAGGAGCGCTATGTGTCAATCTCGAAAAGAATTTATGTTGCAAGAAATTATAGAAATACGATTTTTTGATTCATATAGATTAATGTGCCCTAGCGTAGAAAAATTGCTCTTAGATTTAGACAATCAAATTGGTTAAAACAATATGTTGATCTTAATACTTTGCATAGATTAAAAGCTGTTAACACTTTCCAAAAAGATTTTTTCAAATTAGATAATAATGCTGTCTACGGCAAAGCAATGAAAAATGTTAATAAGAGGAGAGATATTAAAATAGCTACGGAATGGGAAAGTCGAGGATAACATTTAGGTCTTCGTGCTTTCATTTCAAATCCCAATTTTCATAGTATTGCGCAATTTACAATAAATATGGCTGCGGTAGAATTAAGCAAAGGAAAAGTGACTCATAACAAACCAGTTTATTTACTTCGTTTAAAGTTACTTCGTTTTCATCTACATCATCAGTTTTAGCATATTTCATAAATTCACAAAATAATTCAATATTAAACTTTATAGCATTGTGTTTCTGTAAACTTGCTTCAAGAAGATTTATAACTTGAGGTTTGATTTTGTAGAAAAATTGTTTTGGATCCAAAATTCCTTCATCATCATTTTCCAATAGAAAGCTTTCAATACGATTATTAAAGCCCTGTTTAATACGCTTTAAATTTCTTTCATTGGTTCAGCTGCATTTCTGTACAAATTTTGAAAAGGTCATTGGGATAGTAGTTTTTCGTTCGTTAAATTTTAAATGTCATATAGGGTTGTTAGCTGTCAGTTTGGTATAAATTTAAAACATAATTACGATTCAAGAAAAAATATGGTTTCCCTTATTAAGATTATTACGACTGAAACAAGAAGAAACGAAGTTTAAGGCTATGAAAAGATTTTTATTTTCTTAAGTTCTTGACATCATAAATCTCTCTAAATTAATGAAAGAAGCCATTCCAGCTACCTCGATTTTGTTTGTTCTATATTCCCAATTCAAAGTTTTTAAGGCTATTTTTAAAAAGTGCTGCAACGGCAACAAACCAGGAAGCTGACATTTGCTAAAATTACATGAGAAACTCAAAGTAAACTGAACTCGGTGAGATCACAATTTGGGTCTATTGTTACATGACGCATATCGAACATTTATTTTCTTAAGTTCTTCACATGATAAATCTCTTTAAAGTATCGAAAGAGGACATTTCAGCTATATCGATTTTGTTTGTTCTAGTCTAAATTCACAGTTTTGAGGGTATTTTTAGAAATTGCTACAACGACCGCAATGATCATGTTAATTTCTTCTTCCTATCTGAAGTTCAAGGTTGTTATATGGGTTTGGTAGCTGCTAGTTTGGTATAAAGTTAAAGCATAATTACGCATCAATGGTTTCCATTATTTAGATTATTACGGATGAACCATAAAGAAACGAAGTTTAAGGCTATGAAAGGATATTTATTTTCTTTTCAAGTTCTTCACATGATAAGCCTCTTCAATATTTTAACTAGTACTCAAGGTCCAGATGACGTAATCGGTGGAATGACTTACTTGCTAGTGTCATAAACACGAAATTATTTCATATTATGACCTCGAATTAATGTCTATATTTAGATAAAGCAATTGGATGACAATCTTTTAAAGTTTGAGGTTACTACAGCGAATCGCCATTCAACTGTTATCGGCAAATTTTTTATGCTGACGAATCGAATCCAAACGTTTACTACTATTTATCAGCGGATTTTTTATGTTAAAAGAAATTGAGCCAGATATTTATTAATTATTTAACAGTGAATTTAGACAAAATTGTTGATGCTATTTTTAAATCGCTTTTTCCAATAATTACAGTAAAAATCCAATTTTCTATTTTTAGCTCCAACATTCGTTTATATACCGACTTACAAATACCATTGCCAATTAGCTTGATAGCTCCATGGTTAGAACACTTTTCTGTGAAACTCGGTGTCCCCTGTTCAAATCCAGATACCTCTGTTTTTTTAATTAAATTTCACTAACTTAGCCAACAGATGACTAGCCAACATATGACGTCAGGGAATCGCCTCCTATGACGTCATGCAACCGGATGTGATCTTGTCAACAGGGAATCCCGTTTGAGAATTCCCAGTCAGTTCCAGGTCCAGATCCAAGTCCAGGTGCAAATCAAAGAAGAACAAAATCAATTGTAGCCTCCAAGACCGAATACCCAAGTCAAGGTCCAGATCCAAGTCCAGGTGCAAACCAAAGAAGAAGAAGAAGATCAATTGTAGCCTCCTAAACCGAATACCCAAAATCCGAGATGGCCGACAGGTGCCTTATCTTACTAAACAATCACCAACCTTGACCTTTGACCTTCGGAATCACGCAACCATTCCTAATCTGTTCAATTGTTATGGGGTTTCTGGCGCATGAAAAATGTGCAAAAATGTGACGTCAGACCTCGATTTCCCTCACAATTTGACCATTTTTAATGTTCACATTTCACATTTGCGCCAGAAACCTCATATTTATACTACTTACGAAAACTCATTTGTATTGGTCGTCCAGTAACTTAAGCAGCAATAGTTGTTCTTATACACTTATGTGGGGTACTTGAAACTATCTATTTTAACTTCATCATATGGTGATATAAAAGCATTTTCATCCCCTCTACTTCGAATCAATATAAGTTCATGTTTAGCATTTATAATAATTTTCTTATAGTCTTCAGCAAAGCCAAGCAACAACTTTAAAGGATTACAAAAATTGAAAAATCCTCTTGCAGGTAATATTGAATTATCTGGAGACCAGGACGTAACACATTGCTTTCATTTTGATTTAAAGATATGTAATTTTTTATTGTTGTAGCAAATCCCAGATTTCTCGTGCGATCAATTTCTACTCCATTTAAATCATAGCAAATTTTTTCAAACAGAAAAGCTTTCGCGTTATTAGTTAATTTTGCCGTTGTTGATGCCAGCCCATCTGATTTTCTTATCGCGACTTCTATATATAAGAAACTTTCACTTGGTAAAATATACAAATCCTGATGTAGTAATGATATTCGAACTTCATCGCTATTCTTATATGATGCTAAAAACGGAGAGTAGCTGTGATAGTCAACTTTTGTAATACTATTATCATAGCTTGCACCTTAGGTAATATCGAGTATTTCATTCATTTTTTTAACTTAAGACCAAGAGCTTTTAAGAATTGCTCGTTAGCACCTGTTAGCTTTATTCCTGACTGCTGTGTGGCTATAGGCTGACTAGAAGACTTAACACTTTTGTGTTTGTATTTATTATCAATTGTATTATTGTATATTAACATGTTGCCGCTACAAATGCAGTCTCACTGTAATCGTTTCTCCTCTTAAATTTATTAGATCACCGTCTTGATCCACGAACTTCAGAGTAAGAGAACTTATCCGTTTGATGTTCAGAGGCAAGTTAATGACATTCTTAGGAACTTCAATTACTTTACATCCCGGACCCACCGTAGGAGAGAACTCGTGCAATGTATGGACTTGTTGATTATTTATGAAAGAGCCTGATACTATATTACATTCAACTCGAATCACATTAACATTTATTATTTTTACTGGTAAATCAGATTGATATGAAATATTAGGTTCTAGAACTCGTTTAACAATGATCCAATAGAGTTTGTTTTATTCAAAAATACTCGGGTGGAACTTTTGACTTCTGTTTTCAAGGTGTTATTATTAGCTGTTATTTGTACTATAGGTTTAGTTTTCGTCTTAGCTAGTTCTCTTTTGATAAATCCTGCAATATCATCGATTTCATAGGAGCCTTCTGGAATTTTAATTTCATCATCATCCAGATAAAGTAAGTTATTTCTATTGTCCACGTTAGGAATTGAATTATATGTCTGTAAATCAATGAGTCCGCAAACGTATTCTGAACTTAAGTCCAATGGAGGAGTGTACTCAACTGTAAGCACAGATGAATTCCCAGTCAAAGTCAGTGTTAATGACATAGGAGTACAAAGTGAAATGCAGTTGTTATATTATGTAAAGTTTATTTATAGCTGTTATCTTACAATGTTCAATTATACTATTTAATTTATAGTCACTTATTATTATTGTAATGATTATATAAAAATTCTAAACATAAATGACCACAATTTATCGTATTATAATTTTGGTAAGACTTATAATTGTGAACAATGTTTTTTCCTAAATAGCTTAATATTTCCTTTAGTGATTGCAAGTTTCCAAAGCTGTGAAAGTATTCTTTTTCAGATTCACTTTTGTAATATGCTACCTGATATAGAGTCCAAATTTACTATTCCAGACTCATATTTCCTACGCTTTTTGGGGAAAGCATCATAAAAACACCTCTAAAATGTGGTAAATTATTCGCATATTTCTATAAATCGATTTCATTTAATGCTCGATTAGTTAGCAGTTTTAGACGTTTTTTGAAGGTGGATTTAAGAATAGACCAAATCCTTTTCTGTACGGCTTTAAATATAAGGCGCTACCATTTTTTCCTAACGCAATAGCTTCCATCGTATTATTATGTCGATTGCTCTTTAGCATTTTTTGCACCTGATACTCCTCCCACTAAAGCACCTAGTGCTGAAACACCAGCAAAAATAGGAATTAGAGGTAGAACTCCTTCAATCTTTGGAATCGGAATAATTCGAGGTGGTCTTACATCCTTCTTCTTTCGCTTAAATACATTTTTAGTAGCATCAAGTGCAAGATTTATAGCTTATTTTAAGGAATCAGGCTTTTTTAACTTTAAAATATTTCTTGCTTCATGAACTCCTTTTTGTAGAGTTAATTTTCTTTTTGGCTTCCTAGAGTGAATTTTAGGTTTTTTTCTTAACCCCATTGTATGAATCTTAGACATATATACATATAATGATCATGTTAACACAGACATGACCTTCGAAAAATTTCGTAGTATTTTCGGTGTTTGCTGAAAAGACAGTTATGGCTGTTTAGTAATCGATAAAGATAGTTTGTTGAACAAAGGACGTTATCGAAATGGGATCGATACATACATTTCGGTATAAATTTAAAAGATCTAGTAAAGCAAATCAGTTAAAGCTGTAAATAGACCTGCTAAAGCTGGTAATATACCTGTTAAAGTTGGTAGTAGACCTGATATAGCTATTCATACACCTAGTAAAACTGTTCATAGACCTGGTAAAAGCTGTTCTTAGACCTGGTAAAGCGACCTGTTCTAGCTGTTTTAAAGAGCTGGTAAAGTTGCTCACGGAGCTGTCAAAATCCGTTCATAGCCCTGGAAAGAGCTATCCATAGACCTATTCAGATCAGTATAACCCAGTTCTCAGACCAGTTCAAATATCATCAGAAAGATGGTTAAAAAGAGAGACGAACTATTAAAAAATCTTATCAAAACTAGAAATTCAATTAAGAAGAAATTCCGCGCTGTGAAAACTGGACGAGTTAAAATTGAAACTCGCCTTGAGGAGACATTTAAGCCCATAACAAAACCACTTCATGAGTTCTAAACAAAAGCAAAGCATTAGTCTACAATTAAAGATGAATATGGAGATGATGGTGATTATGGTAATATAAAGCTTACTCCTAAAATGAAACTTCCAAAAATGGAGCCGACAAGCACACCTATAAAGCGTCCAGATTATTCCTTAATGTCGGAAGACGATGAATTTGCAACACCTACATACTCTAGAACTTTGATTGAAAAGAGAGATTCTCCTCTTAATTTATCAAGTGGATGAGTTGATAAATATTTAGAACTATGTATTAATAAAAGCCCAACAATTGACAACACTTATGGAGTTGATTTAGATGATGATAACGAATGGAAAATTGGAAATTGAATGGTTGCAATTGAGGAACATTATTTCCTTATTAACGGGAAATCGTATAAAGTAACGCTGTGTCTATGTGAATTGCTTTTTATGAAACAACCTGCGAAAACTTTGTATAGTAAGGATGACTTGGAAGATTATCAAGCTATCTTAAAATAAACTAACGCCTATAAAAGAGGCCGGATGGTCAAATAAAAGGAAGTAGAGCTTTAAAGTACTTAGAAATTATAAGTAAACTGGTTTCTCATGAAGGTAAGGGTTTGATGCATATACCCAACAATAATATTGATTACGTTTATTGGAATGATCCTAATGAGCTTGTGGATAGACTTCGTCTTTTAATAGCATCACAGAGTGCTGGGCATACTAACCGCAACAATGAAATTATATCAATTATGGAAGAGTAAAGAGAAGGTGGAATTATAGTATAAATAACATCTTTAATAATATTCAGTTTTAATGTAATAATGAGTGTCGACAAGTTTGGGAGATATTCTAAAAATTTAAAGTTCGGATATACTGACAAGCGTGGACCTAGAGCCTTATCAGGCGAACCTGGTCCTCAAGGGGAACAAGGAATACAAGGTCTAAGTGGTGTGTGTTTTAAGCTCACTGAAAGAGGAGATTGCAATCTAAGTTTTAAAAATTTGGAATATCTTATGAGCCCTCTAGAAAGGGATGATGCAACCAATAAAACATATGTTGACGATGTAGCTGACAAGACCATACATTTAAGTAATTCCTACGTTAATGAAAAAATCCAGTTAGTCAGCAACAATCTAACTGAGCAAATACATAAGGAAAGTGCTATTCTACAAGGAGAATTAAAGGATTTATACAACATTATCAATATAACAAGTGAAAAAGATAAAAACGCTAGTCAATTGTATACGAATGAGTCAATTGCAAATCTGCAAGAACGATTGAAGATAGCGTTAATTTATGTAGAATCTCTGACAATTACAAAATGAATAAAACACAAGTAGTTAATGAGCTTCATAAAACAGCTAGAAAAAATTTCATAAGAAGACAAGTTATAATTAAAGGAATAGATGATCTATGGCAAGCTGACTTAGTTGAAATGGGTGCTTATGCTACAGCAGCGGACATTATATTTTATTAACTGTGATAGATGGATTTCTCAAATATGCTTGGGAATTCCTATTAAAAGAAAGACTCGTGCTGAAGTTACTGAAGCCATGGCATCCATACTAAAAGAAAGGCGAATTCCCAAAAATTTACAAACTGACGATGGAAAGGAGTTCTTCAATAGCTTTTTTCAAAATTTAATGAAAAAATGCCGACATTAATCATTTTTCAACGTATAACCCTTTAAAAGCATCTATAGCTGAACGATTCAATCGAACATTAAAAAGCATGATGTGGAAAGAGTTTAGTTTGCAGGGTTCATATCGATGGATAGATATGGTTAAGAAATTACTCGTAAAAGATATCTCAAGTAATCATCGAACAATAAAAATAAGGTAATAAAGCAGAAAGTAAAAAAATTGCTATCAACAGTTTACAATCATTTAAAGACGTTTCATTTACTGAAATTTAAGCTGGGAGACTTTGTTCGCATTAGTAAATATAAACATGTATTTGAAAAGGGGTATACAGCAAACTGGACTACAGAGATCTTTAAGATCGCAAAAATTCAGATAAGGAATCCACGGTCTCTTGGAAGACCATGAAGGAAATGCAATAAAGGGGAGTTTATATGAAATGGATTACCTCGGCTCTAACGGAGCATTGGAATCATTGTCTTTATAATTTTGGTGAGTCCGAAATCGTCGCTCTTGGTATTTCAAAGACTTTTGATAGAGTCTGGCATGCTGCCCTTTTAGCCAAACTTGAAACAATTGGTCTGCACCCTTCCCTCGTCAAACAGATAGAGAGTTTTTTGTCAGACCCTTCAATCCGTGTAGTGATTGACGGAGTAACATCTGATTCCAACGAAATAAATTGCGGCGTACCTCAGGGTTCAGTTGTTTAACCAAACTTATTTCTCCCTTTTATTAATGATCTCCTATCCCTTACTCACAATCCTATTTATAGTTTCGCCGACGACAGCACCCTTGATTTTGCGTACTCATTTGATTCTGTAATGAATTCACGTGGAAATGCTACAGAAGTCAATCGGGAACGCAAATTTAGATCTTTAAACAACGACATTTCTATGGTCCTCGCTTGGGGCAGAGCAAATCGTGTTACGTTTAATGCATCCAAAACTCAATGCCCTGACTCTCTGGAGCATCGACGGAATGTCGGTTGTCTCTCACTCTTCTATCGCTATTTCTATGACCATTGTTATAACAAAATTGCTAGCCTGATTCCTTGTAGACTCATAACAGCGGGCGATGCAAGATCTACAAGTCGCTCCCACCCCTATACTCTCCAGATTCCCGAAATTTGACGGTACGTTCAAATTTGGACGTACCGTCAAATTTCGGTTATCTTTTCTAAGCAGAACATCACGAATGTGGAACAGCTTGCCATCTTCTGTTTTTCCCTCGTCTTATGAGCCTGAAACGAACCGTACATCGACACCTCCTTCACTCAACCTCCAAACCTATTTCCCTGGAGCTTTTACAACATCATATATACAATAAAAAAAAGACACGTTCGAACTTTTCGTCTGAGCTCATACTTGGATGCCAACGCATCAAGGATTGGAGAGAGGTGACGTAGTCTTTGGCCTTCTTTCCATTTCGCTTCTTTCGTGCCCGAATCTCTTCTGCCAGTTTGACATGATATCGAGGTGGTAGGTAGAACTCTTTGAACGCGTTTACAAAGTCATTCCCTTCTCTCCAATCTGCTCGGTTGTTGCGATACCAGGCGAGAGCCTTTTTGGTGAGGAATTCCGGTAGGGTTTTAAACATCTGTGTTACTGGGATCTCGTAATACTCAGCCAACTCTTCAATTCTCTCGAGGAAACCCAGGGGATCTCGTTCCCTATAAAATCGTACATTCCACTTCCTCACCTTGTCCATTATTTCAGCATCACTTATTCGAGGAATGGTTGGTTTTTTTGGCATGGTCTTTATTTCGGTTGTCAGCATCCTTGTAATACTCGGTTAAAGCAATCGGGATGGTTCTCCAGCTACACCTGATGGTTCTCCGACATCGATGAGCAGTTTCCCCGATTTCTCCTCTCGGACAACCTGGCATAGACGTTGTCGGAGCTCTTCCACGGTTCCTTCTGTGTCTAGTGTCCGGTTAACAAATTCTCTTTGGAGTTCCTCCTTCTTCAAGTAGTATATCGATGTCTTTGGTCTCTCTGTTTCCATTTCAACTTGTTTCGCTATTGCTGTTTGCTCAAACTGTGATTCCTGTGTCTCTTCGGTGGACATTATGTCCTTGCTCGGGCGCCAATTTATAACGTGTTTTCCTTGTATATAGGCGGTTACTAGTTTCCTTCACTGGATAAACTCGCCGGATCCAGGGTCAGTGTCTTTTGTAAGAAACAACACCTTTGCCTAAATTAAATTCACTTTATTCACAGTGTCAATTTTTGTCCTATATCCTAGTCACTTCACACAATTATACTAAGCAAATAATACTAGTTATATTTCAATTTAAGTTTGTACTGCTCTTACTTTTTACAATTCTATTCTAATTCACTTGCTGAATGTCTACTCCTGTACTTTCTTTGCCGGTTTCCTGTTCTTAGACGGTTCGTACTCCATTGCTCTGTCCTGTGGTGCCGTTGATCTACTCTGCCCCACGATGAAAACGGTTCTAGATAAGTCCAGATGCTGTATATGGTCGGTCGGTGCGGTATCAATGAACTACTCTGGGCTCTGTTAGTCTTACCTTAAAAAATTAATGCCTAAAGTACGACGGACAATATTGTTAGAAGGGTAGGGCGTGTTATTACGGTCAGGACGATAAACTTCTAAGAGGGGGATACTTAGATAACCAGTGACACGCTGGTTATACGAGTGACGTGTAATAGGGGAGCGCTCTAGAACGGAGAAACGGTGAGGGCGGTAGCCAGATACCCAGGGAAGCGCACTGCATAGGCGATAACTAGATAACCAGGGAAGCGCACTGGTTAGGCGAGTATCTCACACCAGGGAAGTACGGTGAGGGCGGTAGCCAGATACCCAGGGAAGCATGCTGGTTAAGTCAAACCTAAATTATCTGTATACCTCTTACCACTTGGGGCTCCCTCGCTGCTCGATGTGGTCCCTCTGGTGGCTAATAATGACTGACTGAAATGCTGTAAATAATTAGTTCCTTTGCAGCATCAATGAAATATTAATTAATAGATAGTGGACAACACAACGCGGTCAAGAAAGTCCCTTTTATATTATGACGAAATCAACTAACTTTTTTTTATTTTAGATTACAGCATTAATTTGAGGATGTAAGATTTCCACCCTTTCCTCCGGAGATTTCCCCGAAATCTCTTTCCTTAAACACTATGGCTTAAGGCAAATCCTTGAACTGAATATCCCTTTATGGTAATGTGAGAGAGAAAAATGAAACCACAAGAACAAGGATCTAGTAACACCATACGACAGAGCCTTACTCATCAACAGTATTAGGATGGAATATCTTCAAATCTTTTGCATGCCAAATCCCTACGTTTTTTCCTGTCATATCTTGAAGCTCATAAGTCCATGGTGAAACTACTCTTACCTTAAATGGCCCAATAAATTTGGGTGCTAGTTTGGCATTAAAATATTTAGATGCATCAGACAGAACATAATTTCTACGCACTACACTATCATTAATCGTTGGTCCCTTCGGCGGAGATTATAAGAATGCTTCGAAGATTGCACTACCTTCAACAACTTTGCCCTTATATCTTTATTGACTTCTTTCAGTGCCTTGGATCTAATTTCAGCGCGAAATTCATCATCGTTCCCGCAATTATAGTTCTTATCGTGTTGTTCGCCATGCGTTATCATCTCCCAACCAAAATTGACAAAAAAAGGTGTAATTTTCAATACTTCATGAACTGACGCACGAATAACGCAGGCTATTTTAGATAAATACATATCCCACAAGCATCTTCTTGATCACTTGATTTGTCCGTTCCGTCGGATTCGCTTGGGGATGATAAAACGCAGTGTAATTAATTTTATACCCATATTCCTCGCACAGTTTCTTAAACTCAGTACTCTTGAATTGTGCGCCATTATCGCAAATAATGGTTTTTGCGACGCCGAACACATATTCTTCGAGGGCTTGGCAAATAGAATTTTCACTGCCTGTACGTAAGGGAACCAGCATTGGAACTTTTCTAAACAAGTCGACTATTGTGAGAATGTACTTAAACCCCCGACTAGAACGAGGAAGAGGACCGACATAGGCATAGAGATTGCCAGGCTTATTGGCTACACTCCGGGAAGCCATTAGACTGGCTGGTTTCTTCAACTCTGGCTTCGTAAGCTGACAGATTAAACATCTTTGCACATACGACGATACATCACTCTTCATTTTGGGCCAGTAATAGTGATGCGCCAATCTGTGGTAAGTATTTTGGACTCCACAATGTCCAGAAGTCGGCAAGTTATGTGCTTTGAAAATCGCGTCTTTTCTACTCTGTTTCGAAAGTACCTGCTTCCAGTCGTTGCTACTAGATCCTAGGTCTGGGTATTCCAGCAAATTATTCTCGATTTTCCAATCCCGGTACTTAGATGGATTGGCAGTAACTCTTTTAAACATTTCCATCAGCCATTGATCTTCCTTTCGTGTGGTCTCCTCAATACTATTTGTCACTGGGACTGAACCAGATTGCCAGTCTGGCAGTAGGTGTTCTTTACATTTTCTCAAATGATGTATTGCTGTTATCTCATGGCCTATCTTGATAGTCTTCCTGTCGGGTCTTTTAGGTTGTGTAACCATACTAGCTAGGCGTGGTTGGCAACCACCGTAAAATGGCTACCTTCAACGTACGGCTGTATCTTTTCAATTGCCTATAATACTGCCAGGCATTGCCGTTCTGTCGTTGAATAGTTTCGTTCACTCTTGTTTAAGGATCGGCTGAGATAGGCTATAATTTTGTCTTCGCCATTAATCTGCTGGGTTAGTACCACAACTAGTCCATAACCAGAGGCATTAGTATGTATTATGAATGGATGACTAAATTCAGGGCATGTAAGTATAGGTGCACTAACTAGACTATTCTTAACCAAACGGAAGGTTGACTCACACTCTTCGGACCAAAGGAACTTTTTACTCTTTTTCAATAACGCCGTAATTGGAGCTATCATGGTAGAGAAATTCGGCACGAAACGACGGTACCAGGCCACCATTCCCACAAACACGCGCTTCTGATACGTTCTTACGATTTGAGATGTCCAAGATGCACTTAACCTTGTCAGGATCTACCCTTGCTCGCCAACCACATATCCTAAATATCGGAGCTCAGCGCGGAAAAAATCACACTTGTCGTAGTTAATAACAAGGCCTGAACCATGTTACCGAACTAGCACATTCTCTAGGACTACTTTCTGTTTTCGAAATGTTTGGATAACGATGATCACATCGTCTAGTTACACGAAGACCTTCCTTTCCAATTCACCTGACAATACTGTATCAATTAATCTCTGCCATATCGCCGAAAAGTGGCTCAAGCCGTAAGGCATCCGTCTAAATTGAAAAATGCCGATTTGATGACCAAAGAGGACATAAACTTTGCGTCGCGTAACTTATCCAAAGTAGTCGGGCCGTATGGTAAAGGGTATGCATCTTTTTTTGTGACTTTATTCGGTTTTCTAAAGTCTAAAGCGAACCTGTATTTACCGTCCTTCTTTTTTACCAATACGACCGGTGACGACCATACACTACTACTGCACTACAGTTTCAATCACGTGTTCTACCCGGTTTGTACAACCCAGTCTTGTACCCATCTTATCTTTAGCCCTTGCGATGACTTTCTCAAGTTCTTTTCTCTCTTCCAAAGACAACCTGGACTGGCATTGAACAGGGTTGATTTTATAATCCGACAACGCACCGGGGAATTGCCATACATTTTCCCGAAAATTTTCCTGGATGTCCATCTCACGTCAGAAATCTATCCCGAGAATAATAGATAGGGGTAGTTCTGAGATTATCAGAACATCAAAAATATTAACCCGTCGCTCTAATTTGATTGGGATACAAATCTCCCCAAGGACACTCACTGTTCCACCATTTGCTAAGCTTACTCTTCTTGCTCCTGTAATTTTAAGATTTAGCTTCATCTTTCTTAACAAATCCCAATCTTGTCCTCCGAAAACTGTCCGCGAAGCACCCGAGTCTGAGAGAAAACCGAATCCACAAGTGTGCAATAAACGTCTTCTTTATCACTTCCTGGCCATCAGCCGCATCTACTACATTTTTCAATTGCGGAATCTGGCGACTATTATTAGGGGTTGGTTTTGAAGTACTGCCGCTATTACATTACAATTATGTCTAATTACGCCTACTGCTCCACATCCATAACATCTTATCACCGACTTACAAAATCTAGCGATGTGTCCAGAATTGCCAAACTTAATGCATTTGCGATTCCTTGGATTATGAGAAGTTGGACCACGATTATCCCCAATAACTGATACCGTAGGCGAGGTGACGGTGATGTTAGCTAAATCCGGCTCCAAAAACTGGTTATTTCTTTTAGATGGAGGTGGTAAAAATGCTTCGACTGAAGCTCGAACAGATTCCAAGCGTCTTCCAAAATCATGGAGATCCTCGATATTCTCAATCTATGTTAGCCCTAATTGAGTTTGATAGATGGGACTAATATTTCTTTTGAGGATTCGTAACTTTTGGGCCTCTATTAAAGCATCCGTCAACCGCGATAACATGCTACTCATAATGGCTACGTGCCTGCCTATTGTTTTGTCCTTCCCTTGAATTTTTCTTTTGATGTATTCGAGCAATCTATCGTCGTAATCTACAGGGAGGAAGTGAAACTTATTCTTATTCGCTCTGTACTAAATAAGGGCCCTTCCTGTGAATAAGTCTAATGCTGACTGGAAAAGCTGATGCTTATTGATACCTCGCGAGCCGGCCATCTCTTGAACTCGATCTAAAAAGGAGTTTAATGACTGCCCATGTTCACCTGTAAAATTTACATCCCAGTTATATAAACCCACCCGCTTTCGAGTATTCGTTAACACAGCTGTCGTCGTAGAGAGGTCCTCAGCTGCATCAGTGGAATCGCTATCCTCGTTTTCCCCATCTGCCCTCGGGCTCAAAGATCCTAAGGATAATATTAAATCGCCGCAAACTCTAGCCTTATCTTTCTTTTGTTATTCTTCGACTGCTTTTAACCTGTCAAGTTTGGCTAGGGCCCCTCTGCATCCAACCCTAAATTAAATACTAATAAACCAAATCCCACTAACAATCCCAGATGTAATTCCACACGACCTTTTCCTTTCCCTAAATTTAGAATTCAGCCTAATAGTAAGAACCATAGCACTAGTAATAACATAATCTCTCATCACTCTTCCGCACCTTTCACCTTTAGCCCTAAACCTAGTGGTCCAAACTCCAATTGGCAGTTCAAAATGGGTGTATTTCCAAACTTTAATCTAAGTTCCGCAGTCAAGTATCCTAACTTAATTATTCTCACACCCTTAACCCCTCTGTTCCACTAACACCGTAGCCCTCGAACACATCGATCCCAGCCGACAACCCTAACACCACTGTTTTGAGTTCTGTATATCCAGCGCATCCACCCAACCACGCACTCCCAACTTCTTCCGTGTGCCCACCTAACCACAAGCCATCATCTCCCGACCACTTTACGATTTTCCTCTGTCCCAACCCTTCTCTGTATACAGAAAACCTTTCACCCGCTACTTCCTCCGCATACTCATCTAATTGTAAGTCATTATCTTCCTTCACTATCGCCCCATCTCAAACTTCTTCTGCCTCCGCTAATCCACACTTTCAGCTAACCAAAACTCCTTCATCCGAACATAGCTCATATATTGATCCCCTTATCCCACCTACAAGTAAATTGACTTTGCGCTCTGCGGATTCCAACGATGGACGATACCTCTTGTCCCAGCACCAACGTCATGTTAAGTATACATCAAAAAGGCCTGCCCACAGACCCAACCGCCGTACACCAGCTTTTCACTAAGTACCATGAATCATTCAATATCCCTTCCCATAAGGTTTCATCTATCCACCTATGCTACGTACATTAGTTCTCGCCGCATTTCCCATCTCCAACGACTTCGTTCCTGTCGCAAAGACTCCTTAAACTACTTTCGCTCCTTACCCCCCTCCCTCCCCCTCCCCTCTCCCCCGGCTTTCTTATTTCTGACCTCCCCCTAATGCACCTGCGGTCTCCCCAGC
Source organism: Leptarthrus brevirostris (assembly GCA_964036015.1). Lineage (NCBI taxonomy): Eukaryota > Metazoa > Arthropoda > Insecta > Diptera > Asilidae > Leptarthrus > Leptarthrus brevirostris. Next base: position 74,987,590 of record OZ038375.1, read on the forward strand.
AGCTTATCAGTCTATTACCAGAACGTAAGAGGACTTCGGACAAATTCCTGCAGGATATCTTTGCCTTAACTGAAACCAATCTAACACCAGGAACTCTCGACAATGAACTATTCCCTACAAACTATACCATTTTTCGTGTTGACGGTTGTGTAGGTACCAATGATCCATCAGGTTGTGGGGCTCTCATACCTGCTCACAGCCGTTATGATGCCACCCTGCTTAAGACCTCCGACTCTTCAATATTAGAATTTGTATGTATCAAATTAACACTGAATAAGTGTATTCTGTATAATCTTTGTTGTTATATTCGGACCTCTCAACCTCTAAAAGCCCACAAGACCATAATTGAAACGATCGACACCATGCTTAAGAACACTAACGCCTCCGATGAATTCATTGTACTGGGTGTCTTTAACCTCACCCGTATTCAATGGTCATTGTCTGAGGACTGTTTTCACTTTGTCCCCGTAAACGCAACTTCCACCAAAGAAGCCTTCTTTACCGATCAGCTCTCCGTTTCTGGTCTCTTTCAAGTAAGTGGAGTCAGTGGAGTGGAGTTCTAGACAGACAATTAGACTTAATCTTTTCTTCAGACCCAATTAACTCGGCTGTCGCGGAAAGCAATCATCTTCTCTCCTCCATCGATCGTCACCATCCTCCCCTGTTTCTCGTTTTTTCCTACACACACCCTCACACCCTTTCAAGCTCTGAGTCTTCTCTTTCCTTTAATTTTTGTAAAGGCGACTGAAAAATTAAATCACTTGCTCCTCAACTCCAACATTGGCACTATCCCTCAACATCTTCCAATTGAAGTTGCCGTAGAGGCGTTTTATTCGGCAATACACGTTTGTCTTACACAATCTATCCCTCTTCTTCCACGTAAAAACTGCGCCTCCTCCCCCGTTTGATACAACAAAGAATTATGCTCTCTCCGCAATAGGAGAAATGAACGTTGGCAAACTTTTCTTCTAACCCATACTGAGTCTGACTATTCTTCCTACTTGTCTGCTTACACCTCTTTTTCTGAACGTTGTGATACCTTCTACCATGAGAACCTCCACCGAATGGAAACAAGCCGTTTTTATAGCTTTATTAATTCCAAGAAGAAATCCAATGGTTACCCCTCCACCCTAAAGCTCGAGAATACCTCTTCGTCTGATCCTCAGGTTATCGCCAATCTCTTTGCACACTTCTTCAGTAAATCTTTCAGCGACAATTACCTACAACCTGACCTTAACTACTTTTCATTCTTGGACAAATGCACTCAAACGTCGTTTACATCTTTCGACCCTGACCCCGAACTAATCGCCAGCAGTATTAACGGGCTTGTGAACGACTTTCACCCATGTCCTGACGGCATTCCCGCCATCGTTTTGAAAATGTGTGCCATGCATCTAGTTCAACCCCTTACTTTGCTTTTCCGCCTCTCGGTCACTAAAGGGGTTTTCCCTCAATTATAGAAAAACTCATACATAAACTATTCGAAAAATTGGTCTATGATTCCATGTTCTTCCACTGTATGTCTATCTTCTCCCTCTCCCAGCATGGCTTCCTCAAAGGAAGATCTACAACCACCAACCTTACCGAATTCGTCTCCAAAACACTTGATGTTATCGCCACCGATCTTAGTAAAGCTTTTGACAAGATCTTAAATAACGTTATCCTGTTCAAACTTGATCGCCTAGGCTTCCCACCTCGATTCATCTCCTGGATTCAATCCTACCTCAACAACAGTCAGTACAATGTTCTTTTCAGCTCATCCATTTCTAACCCTATTGTCGCTCATTCCAGCGTCCCTCAGGGCAGCCACCTCGGTCCATTAATTTTCATCTTTACAATTAATGATGTTGATTATGTCATCAAACACTCATATATGCTGATGACATGAAATTAATTAAACACCTCCACCACCACTTCTTCTGCAAAAAGACCTCTATTCGTTCACCACATGGTGCATGAAAAACTTTCTTGAGCTCAATGTCTCCAAATGCCAGTCCATCTATTATTCCCGCAAGCGTCTTACCACCACCCCGAGAATTTGCTTGTTAACCGACGTACCAGTCCCTATCGCTACCTTTTTGTGTGACCTAGGAATAATCTATGATACCGAACTCAATTTATGTTCCCATAATTAACAGACCTAACGCCGCGGTAGGGATTGTGAAGCGCTGGTCTAGAGAGTTCTCCAATCCTTATGTTTCCAAATCTCTCTATATCTAATTCGTTAGACCTCTCCTTGAATTTGCCGGCCAGGTATGGTCACCTACGCAAACAACCCACATTAACAGAATTGAATCTGTCCAGCGTAGGTTCATTCGCTTTGCTCTACGTGATCTTTCGTGGGTATACAGATTCAACCTTCCACCTTATGAAGACCGTCTGAAGCTGATCGACTTACAACCCCTAAGTAAACGTCGTGATGTTTCCGACATTCTCTTTATTCATCAGCTATTAGCTGGTGCCATAGACTGCCCTTAGGTTAGGTTAGGTTAGGTTAGTGTGGTCGTCCTTAATAGTCCCGTTGTGATGCCACGAGAATGTAAGAATTCCCAACCACCTCCTCACTGGAACCATCCGGAGCCATCTATGAAGCGCCACAGATCTGCAACAACATCAAGACTATCGAGGAAATAGAAAGTCTTCCAAAATCTATCGAGGAAAAAGAAAGACTTCCACCTGCGTGCCAGTGCAAGGCACGGGCAAAGGAAGTGGAAAATAGTTTCCTCCTCCTCCTCGTCGATACAGCTTCTGCAGAAGTCGTTTGATAAGATGCCCAGTCTCTTCGCGTGTAAGCCAACAGGGCAATTAGCTCTGATAACCCCAGTAATTATACCAAGGTCAGATATGCCCCTCGAAATCAGACACTTGGAGCGCCTAAGATCCAGCTTAGGCCAGATCTGTCTGGACAAATGGCACGTAGTGCCGTTTGCCCATTTAAGGTTCGCTTGGTTTTTTGCCCTAGCGCAAAGCAACAGCTTGCAGGCCTACCAAGAGTAGTCTTATCTCCAGGGTGGTACCACGTCTAGCAAGCTCGTCTGCCGCGTAGTTTCCTGGAATATCCTTTTGCCTCGGTGATACAGATACAGGCCGACCTCTGTACCTTTCTCAAAATGTTGAGGTAACTGGCCTTGTCTAGTGATGGCCACCAGACAATCACACCGTACAACAGGATTGGCCTAATGACTGCAACATAGAGCCAGTAAGTTAACTTGGGCTGAAAACCCCATTTCCCATCGATGGCCCTTTTGCAGGAGTATAGAACTACAGTTGATTTCTTGACCCTTAAAAATAATACTGTGTTATGTGAACTATGTATGTGCTTGTGATGCATTTATAATGTGTACATGTTCTTTTAATTAATGTGTTCTTTTAAATACATACAGATTATATTACATTTTCCTTCTTTAAGATCCAATACCGAAAAGTACTCCATACCTTTTAATTTACTTGAAACATCTTCAAATCGCGGAATTTCAAAAGAATCTTTAAGAAAGTTTAAGTTTAGTTCTCGAGGATCTAGGCAAAGACGGACGCTTTGATCTGATTTTTCAATAATTACTAAATTATGAACCCAGCTTGAGGGTTTTTGGGATTTTTTTATACCGGCCCTTTCCATTTCTTCTAGCTTGGATTTTACTTTATCATGGATTACTAATGGAATTCTTCGTGGTGGTTTTGTAATAGGTCTAGCATCAGATTTTAGATATATTTTACATGTTTCTGGAAAACACCCTAGACCGCGAAAAATGTTCTTATAATTTGCCAAAAATTTACTTCTATTTTCCGGTAGAATCACTATTTCATTAAATTTTTTAATTAAGTTAGGTTTAACACACGGATCCAACCCTATTATGGGATTTGAATTTACATCTGCAACAATGAATTTTTCAACAAACCTTTGACTTTTGTGAATGACTTCTAAATTTATCACACCCACAACCTGTATCTTGTGCCCGCCATATGACTCCAAATTGACTGATATATTTTTTAATTTATTTGATTTTTTAAAAAAATTGTTATAAACGTAATTAGGTAATATATTAACTTCAGTTCCTGTATCAACATTAAAATCAATATCATGGCCATTAATCTTTAATTTTGTAAACCAACCTCCATTTATACTACTTACGGATTTTATATTTATTGAATTAATTACCAAGTTCTCAGGGTCAGGCTCACTTGAACTATAATTTGCAATTTCTTTGACATTCCTAGTTTTATTAAATGAGCTACATTTATTTTTGAAATTTTTTGAAAAGTGATTCTTTTTTCCGCATTTAAAACAAACCTTAAAAAAAGCTGGGCAAGCATTGAATTTGTGTGAATTTGTACAATTACGGCAATTCATTATAATTTTTTGTTTCCTAACCTCTTCCCTACTACCCTGATTCGTCTGCAATGCATTATTTATTTTCTGTTTTTTTTTTTTTTCAATGCTTTGATTTCTTCCGATTTTATGCACTTGTTGAACATTTTGAAGTTCTTTGGCCTGGTGATAAGTTGCTTCAGAAATTCTACACAATTCGTTGTCTTTGTTTAATCTTAAATCAGATGTACGAAGCAGTCTCTCCTGTGAATCTGTATTAAGAATACCAAGTACGATTCGATCACGGACCATTTGATTTGTGATAGACTCAGAAGTATCGATTGCTGATGTCTGTGAGAAAGTTATCAAAACTTTCACCGGCTTGTTGTTTACGAGAGTGAAATTTAAATCTTTCGTAAATTAAAAAATTATGTGGTGAGCAATAGGCTTCAAACTTTTGCACTACTATGATAAAATCTGTTTTTTGTGCTTCCGTAAGATTAAGGGTTTCGAACACTTCCACTGCTTTTTCGCCCATGAGGTTTAATAGCATTGCGACCTTGACTTCACTGATAAAAATGTCAAATTATTTTTAAACCTTGTCCAATCTGCGCTTATATATATTTCCATCAGAATTAATTAGGGCTAGAGCACGAAATGACCGTGTGAAATCCATTATTAAAACTATTTAGTACCCTAATTATTGAAATAGATCACTGACACCAGCTGCAGGAACTTACGGATTTCCATTTATTTATCAAATTATTGCCACTCAATTGTCTTTGTTTTAATTTAATTTAATTTATTCGTTCACGACTGCGCCATGTAATGTAATTACGTGTTTTAATAAAATAAAATAATACGGTCTGCATTAAATAACTTTATTGAGTGCATTTCAGCAAGGTACAAATTCTACTGACTGCTAGATAGCTAACTGCTCTGAATAATAATACTGTGTACGTGAACTGTGTATGTGTTTGTGATGCATTTATAATGTGTACATTTTCATTTAATTAATGTGTTCTTTTAAATACATACAGATTATATTACAATAGCTTCCTCGGTAAAAGCCAGCCGGGTGCCATTCAGATACATAGGGTAAACATGAGGAATTTTGCATTTCCTAGTAAAGATGACCGTCTCTGTCTTATTAGGGTTAACGCTAAGCCCACACCCTCTCGCCAAATTTGTGAGCTTAGTGAGGGCATTTTGCATAAGATCCCTTAAAACAGGCAGGAATTTGCCCAAGATAGCTATAGCAATGTCGTCCGCGTAGGCAAACACTCCACAGCCCTCCTCTTCAAGGATTAGAAGCAGTTTATTTACCACTAGATTCCAAAGAAGAGGAGACAGGACCCCACATTGCGGTGTGTCCGTACTCAGTCCTGGTAGCATGATCCTCTCCCAGCCTTGAGCTGATACTCCTATCATGAAGCATCTGACCGATCAGCAACATAAGATTGGCATTCACACCCAAAGAAGTGAGTGCTTCCATGATTTCCCCCGGGCTTACATTGTTAAAAGCTCCCTGAATGTCCGTAAAGGCCACCAAAGTGAACTCCTTGCAATCAAGGGATTTCTCTATAGTACGCACGAGGGAACGAAGAGCGGACTCTACAGACTTTCCTTTACAGTACGCATGCTGGGACGTAGTAGATGCTGAGGGATACTACAGGGTAAATGAATATCAACTAATCTCTCAAAAGTTTTGAGAAGAAAAGATGATAGACTTATAGGCCTGAAGTCCTTAGGAGTGGCATGTGAGCTTTTATTATGGGGACAGGATTGAGCCTCCTAAGGGGACAGGATTGAGCCATTGCTCCATTTGGGACCTCTTTTTTATTTGGAGAAATAGGCGGGTCAGAAGGCAGTGAGGTCTCTACAGAGGTCCTGTATATATTTCAATCAGTCTTTCTGTAATTTCTAAAGCCTGGTGGTTTCAAAGGACGGTCATCTAGATCGAACTGGATGTACCTATGGTCCGAGAATTAGGGTTCATTGAAGACCCTCCAATTCTTAATAAGGGATCTGACATTATCCGAGGCCAGAGTCGGGTCTAAAACCGCTTGTCTGTTCCTTGTGATTAAAGTTGGCTCTGTCCCCACATTACATAAGAGTAAGTTAGTGTTTAAGAAGAAATCATAAAGAGACTCATCTCGCTCGTTGATGTCGGAGCTAACCCACACCGTACACCACAGCTCTGCGTCGTTCAGCATCAGCAACAAGCTCCCTCACATAGTCGGACGGCGGAAGCCCCACGAAACAAACATGAAAACAAACATAAAGTGACAGAAACTATTAACCAACAAATTAAAATAAACACGAATTTTAATGATTCACTATTGAAAAACTTCTTAGAATCAGACAGAAATAAAGTTTTAAAAGAATTTGAGAACACAAGAAAATTGGAAAAAATAATACTTACACAAGAAGCATTTCTAGAATATCATATGAGAAGTTACATGTTAAGAGAACAAGTAGAACAGATTCAGGATAATAAAGTATCAGCTAGGATAGGAATAATACAACCAAATATATGTATAAAGCGATCAGGAAATTAATGAATATCCAATTGACCTAAAAAAAAACTTAGCAATATTACATTATGAGTAGCTAAACTTATGGACTTATCTTTGCAATAAAGATTCCTGCAGGAGTCTTAAAAACAGATACAAAACTATTAATTTCAAATTTCATATAAAATTTCAATTTCAAATTCCAATAATAAACAAGTAGACGAAGAGTTGGAATATGTAGCCAGGTTGAAAACAGGATTTATATATTCCAGGACAATCTAAGTTTTCAAGAATTAAAATCAAGTAAAAATTGTATCGTTAAGAAAAATTGTAAGCTTATTAACATACACGAGGAAGATATAATAGAAATAAGAAAATTACTTTATAATTCCCAACAATATGAGAAATAAAAAACTTAAAAGCACTTGTGATGGGAAAAAACTTAATGACTGCGAATTTCTTTATAAATTTTCTAAATTGTTCAATTAAAATAGACCATAGGCTGTTGTTCGTGGATGTATTATCTTGCGGGTACAACAAAGGACTGGAAGTGCTGACATACGAGATCACCAGCCTCGACGTTAATTTAAACAACTACTTTTATTCTCACTAAACTTGTTTATTGCAATAACTTCACATTCAGTACTTTTTTACTTTTAGAAAACTAAATTTTCACTGACTTATTTTTCCTTAATTAACTTTTGCTTTTTCACTAATAAAGATGGACACAGGAGGCCTTACCTCTGGTGGGGGGACCACTCCTGGTCAGATTTAAAATTATACTCTATCCTCTATACTTACCATTCAGCTATATTTATATCGATTTTCCCTCGAAAATCGCTAACCTCGTCATTTTCCCGACCAATACAATTTTTCGTTCAAATCAAATAGTACATAACGTGTCGTTATGTAAAAGAAATTCTTTCGTTGTCAAGATCAAAGAAAGTCACCCGAGTTCAAGTACCTTGAACTGTAACATTGTACGGAATTTGTTTATGTTCGCGTTTATGCCCGCTTGAATTTTAAGTGGCAGAGTTGAGGAAAATTGGATGTAATTTGAGGAGGTGCCTAATTATTTGCTTTAATTTATGATATGGATTTGAGGAAAGTTGAATGTAATTTGAGGATTTGTTTTGATAATTATTTTAGGTTTACTTTGGGTTTATTTAAGTGAAATGCTGGTTTCTGGATTTTAGAAATGGAAAGCGAACATCTGTGAGATATTAATAGTGATCTCGAGATTGTGTAAATGATTTAAGATAAATTCTGGAAAAAAGGGCAAATCTGAGATCTTGTTGATCGTTTTGAGATCGCGTTTAATGTTAAATTATGTGGAGAAGGTTGGGGCAGCTGCATAAGGCGGCTGCTTACAACATACCATCCCCCTTATGAAAGAAAGTTGCGTGAGTAAAACGAGTAAAATTTTCGTGAATGGAATAATGAATGTATGAATCATGGTGGGTATTCTGAGGTAGTCATTCAAGATTAAATATAGCTGATAGTAGAGGAAATTTTTTTTTAAAAGTTAATACCACTAATTTTTGTAACATACATATATGTATCTACTTAATTAACATAGAATATAATTTGTTTTTTTTGCTCTACTTATCTGAAATAATAGAATAGAATAGAATAGTACATAGAAATTTATATAAAAATATTGGTCATATAATATATATATATATATATATATATATATATATATATATATATATATATATATATATATATATATATATATATATTTATTTATTTATTAAATCGAATTGATACATAAATTACCTGAATTACCTACTTATCTGAATGAATTAAAACAGAAGATAAACGCGTCACTGCAGTACCTGAAATGAAGAAAGAATTATAAAAAATTAGAAGTTTGATACGAATCAACAATCAAAAATAAATAAATGAATTGAATTAATCATGCATTTTCAAATTATAAACATAAACATTACACAGAACATTAAACTAAAGGGATAAACAAACACTGAACATAAAGCATGCATTAGATTGAATTATAACACATAATTAAGCAACATACATGCAAATTAAATTGAAAAATCAAATTGACTTACCATTGTTTCCATATGCTCGATGAAATATCCTCTTTCCGTGCACAGGGGAAGGTGTTGTCCATTCACCTGGGAATATACACTGGCGATCTGAAAATGATAACAAAAACAAAATGTAATATCACTACAATAAATAATATCTAGAAAATAACCATCTTAGTAACGATTGCCAGTACGGTTTCCGCGCTGGCCGCTCAACCGGAGACTTACTAACTGCTCTAACGGAGCGTTGGAATCATTGTCTCCATAATTTCGGTGAGTCCGAAATCGTCGCTCTTGATATTTCAAAGGCTTTTGATAGAGTCTGGCATGCTGCCCTGTTAGCCAAACTTCAAACATTTGGTCTGCACCCAACCCTCGTTAAATGGATAGAGAGCTTTTTGTCAGGCCGTTCAATCCGTGTAGTAATTGACGGAGTTACATCTGATTCCTACGAAATAAATGCCGGTGTACCTCAGGGTTCAGTTCTTTCACCAACCTTATTTCTTCTTTTTATTAATGATCTCTTATCCCTTACTCTCAATCCTATTCATAGTTTTGCCGACGACAGCACCCTTGATTTCGCGTACTCATTTGATTCTGTAATGAATTCACGTGGAAATGCTACAGAAGTCAATCGGGAACGCATGTTTAGATCATTAAACAAAGACATTTCTATGGTCCTCGCTTGGGGCAGAGCAAATCGTGTTACGTTTAATGCATCCAAAACTCAATGCTGTTTAATGTCCCTTAAAAAACGCCCAGTTCACCCCCAACCCATTTCAGTCGACGGAGTGAATATACCCAATTCACCCTCCCTAAAGATCTTGGGTATTGAGATATCCAGCAATCTTAGCTGGACGGATCATATATTTGCAATCGCTAAAAGTGCGATGAAATGTTTGGGTTTTCTACAGAGATGTAAGAAATATTTCACCCCACCCGACTTAGCGTTGATCTACAAGTCCCACATTAGGCCTAGACTTGAATATAATTCCCATATTTGGGCAGGGGCAGGACACACCGCGTTGTCCGCGTTAGACAAAGTTCAGCGTAAGGCTGTTAAACTTATTGGCGATTCCTCAATCTCTGAGGGCCTTGACTCTCTGGAGCATCGACGGAATGTCGGTTGTCTCTCACTTTTTTATCGCTATTTCCATGGCCATTGTTCTAACGAAATTGCTAGCCTGATTCCTTGTAGACTCATTACAACGCGCGATACAAGATCTACAAGTCGCTCCCACCCCTATACTCTCCGGGTCAAATTTGGACGTACCGTCAAATTTCGGGAATCTTTTCTTAGCAGAACAACACGAATGTGGAACAGTTTACCATCTTCTGTTTTTCCCTCGTCTTATGAGCCTGAAACTTTCAAACTAGGCGTACATCGACACCTCCTACACTCAACCTCCTAACCCATTTTCCCCAACCTTAAATCCTTTCCTGCCAAGGCTGTGCTTTAGCATCATAGGGCATCCCCTGAGCTTTGGCAACATCATATATAAAAAAAATAAAAAATAAAGGTGCACACATAAACACTCAATATACAAATTCAACACTTAGTAATAACATAAAACGTATACAAAAATTCGCGGATGACAGCTCGATCACCTGTCACATGTTCGAAAACATTTCAACCTTTATGTGCTGCCAACATGTAGCACATTAAATTAAGGTGAAATTTTATGGGGAATTCATTGGTGGTAATTAAGTTCACCAAAAATGATTCCCCAAGGAAATATTAATGATTTTTCAATTTCCCATAAGTGTAATAAGTGGGAAAGAGAAAGAATAGGCCTAAAGGTGGAAAGGAGAAGGGAATATTTTTATCGAGTATCGAAACATTTTGGAAAAAAAATGTCTACTTTCGCCATTTTTATGGACATAAATTTTATTTGATCTACAATCAGTCAATTTAATATTAAAAAACGCAATAAATACTCAATCGAATGGATAATTTTATTTAGATGTAAAGACAATTCATTTAAACAAAAGAAAATTACGAATTTCTTTAAAATATTCATTATGGTTAAAAAAATTTACAAAAAAATGGCGTTGCAGATCAAATACAATTTCAAATTTCGACAATATGGCTGCTAGAAACCTATATAAAGGAGCATGCAATGAGGACTCACTCTCTTTTTTTTCATTGGTAATCGTGCTGTCAAGTTGATCGAGGTATGCCTAGTAAGGTCATTCGTTTATTTTTTTTCAGCAGTGAACTTGAATTTTTAGTGACATTCGAATTTTTTATTGTTTGAATTTTTTTTATTATAAGTTTATTGAATGTTTTTTCTTTTTTTTCTCCTTTTATTAATAAATTAATTTTGATTGAAAGCCCGCAAAATTTCGTCTTTATTTTAACGACCTATCCAATAACATTTCAGGAATTTGTTTTGTTGTTTAAAAAATGTTTCATTTGTTAAAATTGGTCAGCCATTATAATCGGCGTTATAAAACATTTGGTGGTTCCATCCAGGAAATTTGCTTGGCTCAATCAAAATTGGTTTATTTTGAATATATATTGTTACAGAAGTACAAATCACCTACCCGCGGAGATTGAGGTATCCTCTGGTGAAGCCACCGTTGCATCGCTTGGGCCCCTTTGTCCTCTAGGCCTCGAATACCTTGTCCAAGATCTTCACCTAAAATGGATGAAATACATATTAGTGGCCACCCGGACTGGCAACGCCCCATCACCGTACAGGGAAGACAACACGAAACAACAAAGACATTACTACCAAAGCTGAAATTACCTGGAATATGCTCCCCAGAGACTTCTGCGTTGACAGCTACCGGAGACTACTTCCAGACTCCCTTGCTGAACTGCACGGCACACCCCTGAAACACATCATCTTCCACTCGCCGCAGTTTACATAAGAAAGTATAAGTAAGGATGTAAACGACAAAAATCCCAAACCTAACCTCACAAATGTAAAAATCGAGTTTATAAACATTGAATTAAAATTAAGCACAAACATGTAAATTTATTTTTGTAATATTTGTAATGAATTTTCTAAAAATTAAGGTAAAATTGTAATTTATTAAAATGAAAAGATACGCAAGAGGTCGCTCACAAATTTTAGTACACAAATAATCACAAAGCTCGAATTCGAAATTCCTGAAAACCTATCAAGGATCGCCGCCATTTTGTGATCGACCTCTTCCGCCAAGAAAGATTTAGAGACAACACTGGGATTTGCACAAAAAGTTAAGTAAATACACGATTTTTCAATCTAACCCACCAGAATATCGTTTTATTTCACTGGAACCCGTAGTATTTCAGCTCCACCGAAGAAAACTTCTCCCGAACCAGTCATTTTCAAATCTGGCTCATGAAGAAGCCCCGGTCAGGAGAGCTAATCGCCAAAACATAACAGCATAAACGGAACACTCATCAGCAACATACCCAACAACACCACGGCACATAACATCTCGCGAAATCCTCGGAACATAAGACACATCAAGAACACGTACCACCGTCAATGAAACCTGCCGGCTTCCAAACGCAGCTCCAGATCACACCTACACTTTCCCCCTGAACAAACCACCATCGATCCAGGAATCCTTCATCACTCGAAGTTCTCACGACACACAGGTACACGATAGCCACACACGAAGCCCTCACGACACAGGTACACGATAGGAACTACACGAAATCCTCGCGGCACCCAGCTACACACTCTCCCTGACACATCCGAAGTTATCGGAACGCACCTCAAATCACTAACCCAGGTAACATAACATAGCTATTTTCTATTCACTTTTGATAATTAAATTAATTGAGCGCGGAATACACTCGATACACGAGATAGACAAAACGTCAAACCTTCTTCTTAAAATTAACATAGCGCAAAAAGGAAAGTAATATTGTTACAATATTTTTTTTTTCTTTTTTTTTATTAGTGTTGTGTGCTAATAAATTTACGCGGTTTATTTACTTCGAATACAACGTTGATTTAATATGGCCACAGTCGATCAATGAATTGTTAAACAATTAATTTTAAAGGGAAGACTGGACAAGTTAATTGAATCTGGGAAGAAATCGAACCTTGTTAAGAGAACTCAAGGATTCTTTGAAAACAAAATGGCCGATCTGAAGACCTTATGGACAGAATACTACGAAAACGATTTCGAAATAAATAAATTATACACTGAAAAGCCAGACATTGGTCAACAAGAATATTTGCTTCAAGATTTCTACAGCGAAGCTGAATTAAAGTATTCTGAGTATATGGGTGAGTTAATAGATGGCCTGCGAAGATGTCTACCTGCTCCACAAACGACTTCAAATCAAGGTTCAAATTCTCTATCGCATACAACAACAATAGTTAACAACGAATCCCAGTTGCCAGGGCCAGGGCGTTGGCGGTCATTTCACGATTTATTTATTTCCCTAGTGCATAATGATTCGAAGATAACCTCAGTACAGAAGTTACATTACTTGAAAGGTTGCTTAATCGGAGACGCAGAGAAATTGTTACGGCACATTCCAATAACGGATCAGGACTACGAGCCAGCATGGACGAAACTAATAGAGCGATATAACAACAAAAGGATTCTCGTAAACCATCAATTGAAGATTTTAGTAAATCAATCAAAACTAATTACCGAGTCAGCCAAGGGTTTAAAGTCCATCATCGATACAACAGAGGAATGCCTTCAGCAATTGAAAAGTTTAGAAGTTGACACATCCACATGGGACGCATTGCTGATATATTTACTTGTCCAAAAGTTACCGTTTGTGACCTTGAAATTGTGGGAAGAAGAACACGGAGCGACAACATCCTTACCAAAGTATAAAAGTTTTAGTGCATCCTTGAACACGAGATTGAAGATTTTGGAATCTATTGGTGATACTCTAATACCGAAGTCAACGCAACAAAGACCAGCCACTAAAGGGACAATTCACACGCACACATATCACGCATTGAAACTAAGTAAATGCACCGCATGTGCCGGAAATCACTTCATACAGAAATGTCAAAAATATAAAAATATGAACACAATCAACAGACTCAAATTACTTAGATTAGCCAATCATTGTTTAAATTGTTTATCAACCCATCATACAACTACCGAGTGCCCAAGCAAGTTCAGATGTTTTATATGCAACGCAAAGCATCATACTACAATTCATGATTACCAGAAAATGGAGCAACCTATATCTTCAACTCATAAGAAAGAAGATAACAAGCAAGATTACAACGCAACGGATAAACATATACAAGAAAATTTAAAAACTTCCGAACAGAAGATACATTCCAATAAACATTCGAAGAAGGATGATTTCAACAAAACACAAAGATTCATCGCAATGGAAAATTACCAATCACTCCTGGCAACAGCAATTATACTAGCACAACCAAGGCATGGACAAGCACAATCATTACGGTGTCTCATCGATACGGGCTCTCAATCATCATTTATAACGGAGACAGCAGCTAAAAGATTACGAGCTAAATTCATTCCAGCAACAGTAGCAATAACCGGACTAAATTGCAACGCATCTACCATCTCCCATCAACAAGTCAAGCTTCAACTACAATCACGAAACTCAAATACGGCAATGATAGAAGACAATTTTTTGGTAATCGATAGAATAACAGAATCACTACCAACACAAACAATTACACAACGAAGTTGGCATCATTTAAAAGGATTACAATTAGCAGATCCAACTTTTTGGAAACCAGGACATATAGACGCATTACTTGCAGTACAAATTTATGGAAAAATACTACGTGAAGGCAATCGATTTGGAGTAGAAGACGTTCCAATTGCTATCAACACAATCTTCGGATGGATCTTACTGGGGCCCACTATAGAAATTTCAACACAAACCAATACATCGTCATTAGTCACGACAGCTGATGCAGACTTAAATAAACAACTAAAATGTTTTTGGGAAATAGAAGAAATACCGACAAAAAAGATCCTTAGTGAAGAAGAAAGACAATGTGAACGTCTATTTGAAACCAGCTATCATCGAATGCAAAATGGAAAATATCAGGTCAAGCTTCCATTCATCAACAATGAACTGTCAATCTTAGGTGAATCGCGAACACAGGCTCTCAAACGCTTCAAATATTTACAACATCAATTTCAAACCAATACACGATTTCAGCAAGAACACAAACAATGCTTGAATGAGTATATTGAGCTCGGTCATATGGAAAAGATAAATATTCCTAAAAATTCAGAGAACAACTACTACATCCCACACCATGCCGTCTTTAAGCAGAGTTCTACAACAAAACTTCGAGTCGTATTCGATGCCTCCGCTAAGACCACAAACGGAAAGTCCTTGAACCAATGTTTGCTCACCGGTCCAACCTTACAGCCTAAATTGTTTGAAACACTACTAAACTGGAGGAAGTACAAGATTGCAATGAATGCAGACTTGGAAAATATGTATCGAATGGTCGAAGTACATCCAGAACATAGAACATTTCAACGCATCATTTGGCAAGATCCGATTACTTCAGAGCTTCAAGATTATCAATTAAACACCGTAACATTTTTCACATCATCAGCTCCTTACCTAGCCATTCGTACATTACTACAGTTAGCCGAGGACGAAAAAACCAATTGGCCTTTAGCAGCACAGGTTGTTAAGAAGGAATTTTATGTTGATGACTTGTTGACGGGAGCTGACAACATAACGGAAGCAAAGGCATTACAACGCGAACTAATCGAAATGATGAAGTCAGGTGGATTCAATTTACGGAAGTGGGCAAGTAATGATCCTCAATTATTAACAGAAATACCAACAGAATATCGTGAGTTAAAGGACATATTGACATTTACGGAAAATGACTCCGTCAAGACATTAGGAATTCGCTGGCATCCTGGATCAGATCATTTCAGTTTTTCGATAACACCACGACCCGAGCAAAGTACATCAACTAAAAGAACCATTTTGTCCGACGTAGCTTCCTTATACGATCCTCTTGGATGGCTCTCTCCCGTGATCATAGTAGCCAAACTTTTAATACAAACATTATGGATGACAGGCACATGGGATAGTCAAGTGACAGAGGCTATCGAAACTGAGTGGAAGTTTTTTAAACGTGAGTTACAACAACTAAAATTATTGAAAATCCCAAGATGGACTTATTTTTCTTCAAGCGCACAGATGCAACTCCACGGTTTCTGCGATGCATCTGCTAGAGCTTACGCTACAGTGTTATATCTACGCGTCAAGGACGAACAAGGAATCATCAATACAACATTACTAACCGCTAAAACTAAGGTAGCACCATTGAAACCTACTACAATACCACGCTTGGAATTAAATGGAGCTCTTCTCCTGGCTAAACTTATAAAAAACACAATTGAAAACATGCAGATTCAGCGTACCGTGTCAAACGAACAAACAGATCTTGAAGCCAAGAAACCCAACACTAAAGCCTTTATTATTCTGCCTGCCGATAGTGTCCTCTTTCGATATTCTTCATATACACGTTTAATTCGAGTAACAGCAACGATGCAACGATTTATACACAATTGCAGAGATTTTAATAATAAGCAAACTGAGCCATTGAGCAGCATTGAGCAGCATTGAAATAAGGACAGCTGATGTTACTATCTTAAGGCTGATTCAACAATCCGCTTTCTCAGATGAATACAAACAACTCGTGGAAAAGAAATCAATTTCGAGGAAGAGTAGGCTGTTGACATTAAATCCATTTATTGATGACTCCGGGTTAATACGTGTTGGTGGAAGATTACAAAACGCTACACTTGCATTTGATAGGAAACATCCAATTATTTTACCCCGTCAAAATCATATTACGATGCTAATCATTGACAAGATCCACATCGAAACCCGACATGGTGGGCCATCATTAGTGCTCAATACAAGTCGCAATCGTTATTGGATTCTTGATGGAAGACGGTGTATAACCAGCAGATTACACAAGTGCATCGCCTGCACTAGACAACGCAACATGAATACTGTTCAACTTATGGGGAATTTACCAGCTCCGAGAATTAATATCACTAAGCCATTTACAGAAGTTGGAGTTGATTTTGCCGGACCTATCACCATAAAGTCATCAACACTTCGAAATACTAAGTTGCAGAAGGCATACATATGCGTTTTCATCTGCATGGATACTCGAGCAATCCATATTGAAACAGTATCTGATCAATCAACAGCAGCTTTCATTGCAGCACTACGTAGATGTGTGGCAAGAAGAGGTCTGTGCAAAAATATATATTCAGATTGTGGCACCAATTTTATCGGCGCAAGAACTGTCATAGATAAGGACCTAAAACGAGCAATACACGATGCAACAGTAATAGCAGCAGAAAACTTAGCAGACAAATGTATCACATAGCATTTCAATCCACCAGCGTCACCACACTTCGGCGGATTATGGGAAGCTGGTGTCAAGTCTATTAAGCACCATTCGCGAAGAACACTAGGAAACAGAGTCTGTACTTTCGAGGAATATGCCACTGTTCTTGCCCAAATTGAAGCGTGTCTGAATTCACGACCGTTGTATCGCATACCAGCTCAATCCGACGACCTGTTTGTACTAACACCAGGACACTTCCTGATTGGTCACGAACTAAATGCCATCCCGGAAGCCGATTACAGCATAACTAAGGTCGCATTATATGAACGTTGGCAACTTTTACAGCAAATGACCAAACACTTTTGGGACAGATGGTCTAAAGACTATTTGAACCAGTTGCAGCACAGGCCAAAATGGTGTACTACACAGCCAAATATATCAGTCGGAGACTTTGTGCTTTTAAAGGAAGACAATGTGCCTCCAACAACATGGCCTTTAGGAATAATAGAAAATCTCTACCCAGGAAGAGATGGATTAGTTCGAGTAGTACAAATACGCACGAAAAGGACGACGCTTCAACGCCCAATAGCAAAAATTTTTCGATTGCCAATAGAAAACACATTAACTTAATCTGTTTGTCTATGTTGTCCCTTCCATGTGTTGTGAACGTCTAAACTCCCCAAAGCCCTTAACTAAAGCACATTTACAATTTCAGATGGCGAATTCAACCGATATTGATGACGACGTCCTAATATTGTATGATGATATGACTTGACACCTCCTGGTACTCCAGATTATGCAGCGTGTTGGGATGACGATTTTGACATTTTTGGACTACCACGTAAGCCATCAAAAACGAATTCAAACCCATCGAAGCAAAAAAAGGAAGCCATCCCGGGTACATCTAATTCAATCAAATTGTGCGAATGTCCTGAATGCAGTTCCCCAAGACCGTCACAAACTTTGGCAAATAAAGAATCAACTTCGGGTACATCCTCCAATACAAGATCTTCATCACAATTAGGAACTCAAAAAGGAAGTGTCTATCAAAGCCCTCTGCCTATTCCAGAGTTATGCGAACAAGCCATCATCAACGGTGCACGGGTGCATTCACTACAATCATTAAGGTCGACAACAGACTTAGCCGAATTAAAAATGCGATCAGCTAATAGTCATCAATTATTTATTACAAGAGAGAAGCAAAAATTGTATTTATCTCGTGACATCATCAAAAAAATTGATTTTGAGGCAATTAGACAACGCAAACATAAGGAAAAGACGATCAATTTGCCAGCTCGACACCAGGTACGCCTACGTGTAAGAGCTGACTGAGTGATAATTTTTCATCACTATCATAAAAGAGGTATAGGAAAGCAGTCTACTAAACCTTGAACGAACCGGGGGAGAATGTTTACCTAAAAAGAGAAATGATTAGACTGGGTTTATAAAATCGAATTGATACATAAATTACCTGAATTACCTACTTACCTGAATGAATTAAAACAGAAGATAAACGCGTCACTGCAGTACATGAAATGAAGAAAGAATTATAAAAAATTAGAAGTTTGATACAAATCAATAATCAAAAAATAGTTTTCAAAAAAAAAGTTGAACCGACTTCACAAAAAGCGCTAAAAAGCATAAAATAATTTTTAATTTAATATCTATTACGACATTTTGAAGTCGGTGCAAATCAAACAAACCAAACAACTACAACAAAAATATTTAATCGTCATTTCTTATGATCCCGTAAGCTGAAACGTTCAGGTAGTATTATGTATTATTTTCAATTGTGGTTATGTAGTTGTTTTACTTGTTAAATTTGCACCGACTTCAAAATGTCGTAATAGATATAAAATTAAAAATTATTTTATGCTTTTTAGCGCTTTTTGTGAAGTCGGTTCAACTTTTTTTTTAAAAACTATTTTATTTTACACTTTTTAGTGTCTTCTACTCTATACAACGAAGAAAGACCCATCTAAATCGGTCCACACGTTAGACGTTTGTTTTAACCCCCTACCCCACCCTCATTCCACTAAACTTTTTTTCTCATGGTATCAACCAAGGAACATGCTCTACCGAACAGAAAAGGAATCATCGAAATCGGTTTACGCGTTACGAAGTTACTACCCCTCCCCCTCCCCCACCACCACCATAGGACCAAATTATTCTCCTATTAGCAATGGGGGATCACACTCTATACAACAGCAAAAGAAGCATTCAAATCGATTCAGGCGTTACAAAGTTAGGTTCCACCCCCCTTCTCTCACCCCCACCCCAGCAACATTTTTTTTCTCGCAGTATCAACCAAGGATCATACTCTACCCAATAGAAAAAGAATTATCCAAATCGGTCCACGCGTTACAAAGTTAGACTACCCCCCCACCCACACCTTTCTCCATAGGACCAAATTATTCTCCTATTAGCAATGGGGGATCATACTCTATATAACAGAAAAGGAACCATCGAAATCGGACCACGCGTTACAAAGTTAGGTTCCACCCCCACCCCCCACCACCATCCCCCAAAATTTTTTTCACCTAGTATCTCCCATTGAACATACTCTACCCAACAGAAAAAGAATTATCCAAATCAGTCCACGCGTTACAAAGTTAAGCTACCCCTCCCCCCTCCCCCTACCCAAGGCCAAATTTTTTTTCTCCTGTTGGCAATGGGGGATCATACTCTGTACAACAGAAAAAGAACCATCCAAATCGGACCACTCGTTGCAAAGTTAGGTTTCACCCCCACCCCCCACCCCCACCCAACCAAAATTTTTTTTGACATGGTACCAATCGGTGAACATACTCTACCCAACAAAAAAAGAATCATCAAAATCGGTCGACGCGTTACGAAGTTATGCCCGGTCAGACATAAAAAAAAAAAATTAATAAAAATAAAAAAATAAAAAATAAAAAAAAAATACGCGTCGAGTTTAGAACCTCTTTGTTTTTGGGAAGTCGGTTAAAAATAAATAAATGAATTGAATTAATCATGCATTTTAAAATTATAAACATAAACATTACACAGAACACTAAACTAAAGGGATAAACAAACACTGAACATAAAGCATGCATTACATTGAATTATAACACATAATTAAATAATACATGCAAATTAAATTGAAAAATCAAATTGACTTACCATTGTTTCCATATGCTCGATGAAATATCCTCTTCCCGTGCACAGGGGAAGGTGTTGTCCTGGGAATATACACCGGCGATCTGAAAATGATAACAAAAACAAAATGTAATATCACTACAAATTCAACACTTAGTAATAACATAAAAAGTATACTTACGCTGAAATTTCACTTGAAAAACAAAAATTCGCGGATGACAGCTCGATCACCTGTCACATGTTCGAAAACATTTCAACCTTTATGTGCTGCCAACATGTAGCACATTAAATTAAGGTGAAATTTTAGGGGAATATCATTGGTGGTAATTAAGTTCACCAAAATGATTCCCCAAGGAAATATTAATGATTTTTCAATTTCCCATAAGTATAATAAGTGGGAAAGAGAAAGAATAGGCCTAAAGGTGGAAAGGAGAAGGGAATATTTTTATCGAGTATCGAAACATTTTGGAAAAAAAATATCTACTTTCGCCATTTTTATGGACATAAACTTAATTTGATCGACAATCAGTCAATTTAATATTAAAAAACGCAATAAATACTCAATCGAATGCATAATTTTATTTAGATGTAAAGACAATTCATTTAAACAAAAGAAAATTACGAATTTCTTTAAAATATTCATTATGGTTAAAAAATTTTACAAAAAAATGGCGTTGCAAATCAAATACAATTTCAAATTTCGACAATATGGCTACTAGAAACCTATATAAAGGAGCATGCAATAAGGACTCACTCTCTTTTTTTTTCATTGGTAATCGTGCTGTCAAGTTGATCGCGGTATGCCTAGTAAGGTCATTCGAGAAACACGCGCAGCATTTCTTCAATTTATTAATAATTAATCATTTATTTTTTTTCAGCAGTGAACTTGAATTTTTAGTGACATTAGAATTTTTTATTGTTTGAATTTTTTTTATTTTAAGTTTATTGAAGGTTTTTCTTTTTTTTCTCCTTTCATTAATAAATTAATTTTGATTGAAAAAAATTTCGCATTTCAGCCATTATAATCGGCGTTATAAAACAATGTATATATATATATATATATATATATATATATATATATATATATATAATGTAAAAAAAATTCGTATAATAATATAGCTTAAGAGAAATTCTAAAAGAAATTCGTGTAATAATACAGTCTAAAAGAAATTAGTATATTGATTACATATCGGTTTATAAATTTTTCGTAAGACAATTAATCTACTTATCTAATTACATTTTAACGTATCATTTAACGTTGACTCACTTCGCGCATAAAGAGTGCCGGATCATATTTTCGTTTTAAAATTTAGTGCCAGATGGGCTTCTACTTATCGTTCAGCGTTAATGTGTAATCGGATCTTGGCTCTCTTGTTTTTAGTAGGTTAATGGTATTTTTGGACCTGGGACAACATTTACTGAGGTATTTTCTCAAGGCAAATATAATTATTAGAATGACTGCGGCTAGCAAGAGATAGGTTATTGTGTAATGATGGATATTGTGTTTATGAATGTTCGATAAACCATTTCCTTCTTGGGTTAGTTGTGTTTTAATGGATTCACTCAATTTCTGTAGATCGTGATCATAATATTTAATTACTGCGGTTGGCGTATGTGAAATTTTTTCTTCGGGAGTAGGAATTGATAGTGTAATATTGGTTGAAGCCTGAACTGTGGGTAGGTAATGGTTATTAAGCTGTGATTGACGGATGTTATGCGCATGGATAGTCAATTCTTTAACTTTTAGGTAACATCCTTCTTTTAGTTTAAGGATACCTGATCGTTCTAGGGGGTATGTCGTGATAGAAGTACCGCAAATGACATCTGTGGTGATTGCTTTATCCAATATGAATATCCAATAATCTGGCTATGATTATTGGATCCAGTAATTTGCCTTTGGTAAGTTATGAGTCTCACAATTTTGGGGAAGAACTTTTGCATGTTGCAGGAGTTCTATTTCGCATATCGTGTTGGTTGCATGTGTATTAAAAATCGGATGTATGATACGGCAGAGGTAGCTTCTTAAGTTTTGCGTAAGGCGATTTCCCATATCGAAATTGTTAAGTGTGTAGTAATGTTCATGTTGGAGATCAACTACTAGGTATTCTGAAGAGGATTTAACTTAAATGAAATTGCTGCCGCGAGGATTAGGCAGAGGTATAATTTTGAGGAGTTGATAGGTTTCTTTAAAGGGAATTGGAATCTTTAGTTCGAAAATTATTTTATTATTCACGATAGCTGTACTGAAATGGCTAATTTGGTAGTGTTTAAGAACTTTACTTTCCTTATTATCAATGGGCAACGTGAGAGTACTGTGTATGGATTTTTGAATGCTAGTCACCAGATCTTGCATTTGCTTGGGTGTTATTATGGATGGGTGAGGTTTTCCATGCTTGACGTCAGTTATTAGGTTGACGAGGGTGTTTTGTACGTTTTGATGACGCAAAAGTATAAGTGTAGTCAGAGAGACCAAAATTTCGAATTCTACGTTTAATGTCTGTATAGTTATTTTGCGTGTTATGGAGTTTATAGTTGAATTGAGTTTGTCAAGTTTATTATCTATGTGCAGAAATTGGTTAATTAGGTCAGTTCTAGTTCCATTAAAAATGTTTGTAGTAGTTTCCAAGATGGTGGTATGATTTTTGATTAAATTTAATAGATAGTCCTGATTTGTATAAAGTTTGTCTATTTTCTCATTATATGCCTTTGCGTCTTCTTCACTAAGAGTGCCAAACAAGGTTTTACTTAGTGTTCCAATAGCATTGAAAAGTCCTCATTTTGTTCGTGTAGGTTCGAACAAGAGGAGATTTTCTTTTTGTTCTACATATATCCTTCATTACTATATTTATTATTTGAGTGATACCTTTGCTGGAGATTAATTCTGTGTGATATTTATATAATTGATCACATTTTTTTTCTATTTCATCACTGTATTGCAGTAACTTATTATATTCATAGTGTAGATTGTCCAAATTGTAAAAAATGATTACCTTCCACTCGTTACTATATAAACCGACTTTACCAATTTCCTCGAAATATACAGTAGGAGTGTTTTCGAAGGTAGTAATATTTACTTGTCCATTTACGCTGTTTATTATGCTGATCCATATTAGTGCGTAGAAGTGGTACCTGTAATTTAAATTTAACTTACTAATCTATAAATGCTTTAGGGTTATTATATATATATGTAGGAATCGGAGAATCTGCGTTAAAAAAACCATTTGGCTGGCTGGGTTTGAACCGAGACCATGCGCATGATACTCCATTCCCCTAACCACTGGGCCACCAGCGCCGTTGCTGATTCTCCGTTCCAAAGTTCTTTTCATGGAGAAGCCTCGATCCCACAACTCGGCCGTCCTGAAATGACATCTGCCCCCAGATGTCCGTCTTTTACGTCTTTTAATTACCGATTGTGAGAGGCTACGTCGTATGAGGTCTTCTCCATCCCACTTCTGACACCAATTTGTAGGAATCGGAGAATCTGCGTTAAAAAAACCATTTGGCTAGCTGGGTTTGAACCGAGACCATGCGCATGATACTCCATTTCCCTAACCACTGGGCCACCAGCGCCGTTGCTGATTCTCCGTTCCAAAGTTCTTTTCATGGAGAAGCCTCGATCCCACATATATATATATATATATTATACAGTTTTATTTTTCTGATTTATTCTTATTACGGAGTTCTCAGTGGATTTTATATTGGTAATTTCATACGGCCCAATCCATAAAGGGGCGAATTTATTTTTTCTTGTTTGATTTTTTAACAAGACTTTTTGTCCTACATTGAAATGTTTGGGTTGGGTGTATTTATCGTAAAAGCTCTTGGACCTTTCCTTTTTCATTACTAAGGATTCCTTGGCTATCTTGTATCCGTGCTGCAGACGAGCCTTGAGCTCGTTTGCATAATTGTCGTAGTTGTATGAAAATTTTGGATCTGATTTCAAATGAGTGGGTATCTCAGGAGAAAATCCGTAGAGAAGCTCGTATGGTGAATAACCGGTGCTTGTATGCGGAGTAGTATTATATATCTACATTGCAAACGGGATCCAAGTGTCCCAAGTTAATATATCTCGATTAACATAATGCCGTAAATATTCGGCTAAAGTTCGATGACTTCGTTCTAGAGCCCCGTTAGTTTGTGGATGATATGCAATCGTTTGAATTTTACGTATTTTTAGCAATTTGAATACTTCTGAAAACATATCAATTAGACAGTTTTGCCCTTGATCGGTCAACACCGATCCAGGAATTCCATGGCGATATAGTATATTTGTTAGAAATGCTTCAGCGACAGTACGGGATTCGGCATTTACAAGTGCCGTTTGAAATATTTAGTTAGATCGTCCTGGAAGGTTAATATGTATCTGTTACCTGTGTAACTTATGGGTAATGGTCCTACTATACCCAGGGCGATTTTTTCCAAGGGTCTCGAGCTTGTGGTCGTAACTTTCATGGGGACTCTAGGGTTCTTATTTAACTTATTAATTTGGCATGAGCGGCACCTTTTAATGTACTCCTTTACATCGGTTTTTAAACCGGGCCAATCAAGTGCCATGCATATCCTTCGTATAGTCCTGTCAATTCCCTGATGCCTTCCTATAGGTGAATTATGAAATATTTGGGCACGATTCTCGGGTTCCTTTATCAGGGACAGGTAAAGGGTTGGTTGCACGTTTATACCTTTAAATGCAAAACTAATCAAATTTTTTAATTCAGTTCTATTATTTGGCTGCAACGTGTGGACTGAAATACTAATGTTCAGTAAATTATTGCTTTGACAATAGTCAGTCAGCTTTTTTAGAACGAGCAATGTTACATTGTATTCGGCTTCTGTCCTCATTGGAATAGGTATTCTTAGAATAATATAAGTTTGTTTGGAAACTTTTCTAATGATAAAATTATCTTTCTGAATTGATTCTTTAAAGTTGGGAATAATCTCGGCTAAAACACTTTCAGTATTACTGGAGTCAAGACTCGATAAGATGAATATTTTAGGATTAATACTTTTAAGACTTAGTAAGGAATTTTTATTTTCTTATATAGGGTTATCATTTGCTTGTACGTAATTAAGAAAATCTTTGAAACGATTGCAATCCTCGGGTTTGCTGGTATCTGATTGCTCTTTGAGTTTAGCTTGTCTCCTGGTAATTACATTAATGGTATTATCTGTATGATTATTTTCAGTTGAAATTCTACTAAGAGCGTCTGCGTTAGCGTTAAGACGTCCCGGTTTGTTTGTAATCATGTTCTTCTAATTTAATCCTCCATCTCATAAGGCGAGATATACGTCCTTTACGTTCATAAGCCACACAAGTGGCTTATGCCCACGGGACATTAAATTCTTCATTGAAGTTGGGGTATGCTAATACAGGAGCGGATATTAATTTATTTTTTAAAGTTTTAAATGCTTCGTCGCAAAAGGTATTCCATAAAAAGGGTATGTCCTTTTTCAATAGTTGGGTTAGTGGTTTAGCAATTTTCGCAAATTCGGGGATGAAGCGTCTATAATAACCAACGAATCCTAAAAATGACTTCACATCTTTTACCTATTTTGGTGTAGGGTAGGTTTTCACAACTTTAATTTTAGTTTGATCGGGATTTCCTCTTTTTTCGTTGACGACATGGCCAAGATATACAATTTCTTTCTTTAAAAGTTTGAACAGGTTGGAGTTTTAAATTCGCGATCCTTAATCGATCAAATACCTCTAGTAGTTTTTTATTGTGGTCTGATAAATTGTTTCCATAGACAACTATGTCATCTAGATGCACAAAACAGCGTATTCCCTGTAGTCCGGCGAACACGGTATTCTTAAGCCGCTGGAAGGTGGCTGGGGCTCCTTTTAAGCCAAGCGGCATTCTATTGAAATGGTAATGTCCGAAAGGTGTGCTGAAAGCTGTCTTTTCCGTATCCTCTATTGTCATTGGTATCTGATGAAACCCACTAGCGAGATCGAGAGTTGTAAAATATTTCGATCTCCCCAATTGGTCCAAGATATCCGATATGTTAGGAAGGGGGAAGGCGTCGCCTATAGTTAAGTCGTTTAACTTCCTGAAGTCCACGACGACTCTCCAGCGCTTCTGTACAAAGCTGTCAGGTTTTTTTGGTACCAGCAAAAGTGGAGAATTCCATGGACTCTTGCTGGGGCTTATCAATTCATCATTGAACATTTGGTTAATTTGTGTATTTATCTCCTTCCGGTGTGCCTCCGGTAATCTATAAGGTTTGATGTGCACTGGCGGTTTGTCCGCGGGAGTATTGATTGAATGTGAAATTACATCTGTACAGGTCAGTTTGTCTCCCTCGAGAAAAAATAAATCGTTGTATTCCCTGCAGATATTTGATATAGCTGCTTTTTCCTCATTGTTCAGATGCTCCAGCAACAAGGTTTGCTCTAGCTTTTGTAATCTAGATTGGAAGGGATCTTTAGAATAGTCCGCTAAGATAAGATCATAATCTTGCAGATTTCCCATTCGGGGATTATGTGATCATAAGGAATCGTAGCATCTGACTCAGTGGTATTCATTAATAGAACATAAGCAGTATTATTCAATGGCTTAACTGCTGTATTGCCCAGATATATTCCAGGTCTTATTTCCTTTTTTATACATAACGCTTCTTTCTTATGTGCTACTGGGATAGTCACAATTTTTTCTGAACGAGCGGGTAAAGAGATTTCCTTCGAAGAGCAACTTAAACTGAGGTACTGGGGTTTAATTTTTCGTTGAATTTATGATCCTTAAGTACCGGACATTCCTCCTGAGTTGCCTCATGGGGTTGAGAATCAATATCAAAATAATGGGTTTTTTCTTGAAGTTTTCGCTGAACTCCCCTCATACTATTTTTAATGTTTGTTGTCGTATTTTCAACCGTTGTGTCTGGCTTAAAAATTTTTCTTTCTTCATTGAACGTACCCCGTTTAATCATGCTTTTATTATCAATTTTATCTCATGGTAATTAATTTCACAGGGTAATTAATTTCACAATTGTATTTTTTTAAAAAATCGTTCCCTAGCAATCCATCAAATTGAAAATTGGTGCTTTCGGGTATTAATTGAAATTGATGTTTTAAGAATAACAATTAAGTATTGTTCACAACTAGATCTCCATAAGATGTGCCCACAGAGGTAATAAGATCACCGGTTAGGGTAGTGAGTGAACACCTTTGATCAGTATTTACCAGGCAATTATCTTTTGTGGATTCCAGTTTATGCAGACTGATTTCTGCTCCCGTGTCTATTAAAAATGTCGTTTCTGCTTTTCCAGAAATAGAAAGCGGTAAGGATAATGTAATAGAGTTATTTTTTGTACTTATTGGTACTCTAACCGAAAAATTGAAATTTAGTGGTAATATTGTCTGGGGTGGACGTCGGCTGCAGTTAATATCTCGCGGGAACTGGAGCCGGCTTCCTCTTCCCGCGATATTTCGTTTTCCGAAAATGCTGTCACTTGCTTAAGCTGCCGAACATTCCTGAAATGGGGCGTTTTATTTGCAGTGTTAGGCCTGTGGGGAGAAAAGCGAGGTGCTTCTCGATAAGGGGTAATGATCGAACCATTGAAATTCTGATTAGGATAATTAAATCTATTGGCTGGTGTGAAATTGGTTCCGTAGCGATTTGGTTTAGGAATGGGGTCTCGGCCTTGCATTTGTTCATAATTAAGCCTCGTTCTACATTCCCGAATATGGTGATTTGGTTTTTTGCAATAGGCACAAATTATCCTATTGATTTCTCTTTTCATGGGTGGTTTGATACCAAAAGTCGGTAGAATTCTTCTTTGGGAACAATTATTTTTGTTGTGCCCTCTCTTATGGCAAATTTAACACGTATTATTCTTAGGGTTTTTCTGATATTCTTTCCGCATGTTCTAAAATGAAAGTAACTAGAGAGTGAAGACTAGTTTAGTTCTTTGATTTAGCTAACACTCTTAGCTGTTCATTTCGAATGCCATCTTCGAAAACGCGAATAGCATTTTTCTCGTTTTCGCTTAAGAGATAGGTACGAGCTGCTTCGGCTTCCCTTTCGGATTATGTTACGCCACTTAACTCTGCCAAAGCCTTTGTTACGTTCAAGGAAAACTCTTTAATGCTTTGTATAGGTCCCTGTCTCAATTTCAAGAGTTGGTTTTGCACTGAGATACGGGGTCGTGTTTTGATAAATTGAGCTTTAACTTGATCTTTTAAGTCTTCCCAAGAGTTTATCTCCTGGTATTTAAAAAGATCATAAGCGGCTCCCGTTAAGTTTGTTCTTAATAGATTCAAGAACAATTTGGTGTCTGCGGGTGATTTTGCAACAGCGAAAAGTGAATCACAACATGAGATGAACTTATGCACTTCATAAGGATTGCCATCAAATTCAGATATCAAATGTTTCGCGTCTGATATTGATATCCGTAATTCGGTGGTATTAGCATATGTAGGCTCCGGATTAGCCATGGCTAAACGGGTTTGAAATCTAGTTAGCGCCAGTGTGAAAGATGTATAGGGGACACGACAGAGCTTTTAATCGTTTTACACAGTGACTTATCGAAAAATAAACTAGTGGGGTGGGTCCAGATTCTCGGTGTCGCATCACTGGTGCGACCCTTGAGGTCCACACGAACAACTTCCCAGTTAATAACAATTTTCAATTGTTATTAACAATATTCAATTACTGTTAACAATATTTAATTGTTAATGGTGATAAATTTCATGATCATAGTACGAATGAGTAAGTGAAAACTCAATAACATTCACACTATTCGATTTATCGTTTTATTTATCATTAATATCAACTATTTATGGTTTTTTTACCATTTTTTTTAATGTTACAAAAAAATATCTGTTTTATTTTTAAAGTATCGAGTTGTATCAGAACCAATTAGGTCAGATGAATCCTATTCAAAAATAAAACTTTCGCCCACTTTTATGTCATTTAAAAATACTTAAAAAATTTATATTTTAAATTTATAAATAAATAAATTAATGAATTTAATTTATCATGATAATTTCGATGTAATTAGATGCAAAAAAAATTTTAAAAAATTATTCCGTTATAGCATTATTTTTTTACGAAAACCAAATAAGTGCAATGTTTGGAATTCATTTGTTATTAATAATTTTAATGATTATAAA
The DNA here is from genome assembly GCA_964036015.1 of Leptarthrus brevirostris. NCBI lineage: Eukaryota > Metazoa > Arthropoda > Insecta > Diptera > Asilidae > Leptarthrus > Leptarthrus brevirostris. Next base: position 75,016,998 of record OZ038375.1, read on the forward strand.
CAATTTATAATTGATATAAACAATTCTTAATTGTTATAGACCATTTTTTTATTCATAAAAGAAATTTTTTGTGGTAAAAAAAATTTCAATTGTTTATAAAAATTTTCATTGTTTATAATTATTTTCAATTGCTATGAACAATCTTCAATTTTGTATTCAATTTCCAATTTTCATAATCAATTTTCAACCAGGCAAAACCATTTTTTATGATTATAAATTTATTATTGTTATAAACAATTTTGCATCATTATAAACAATTTCTGTTCATAATAAATTGTTATTATCCGACTTTTTGATGTCCCGATCGTCATCAGAACAAATTATATCGAAGAAATCCTTTTCAAGAAAGTCTAAATAAAATCAACTTTTTTCAGTTTTTTTGTTTAAACAAAAAAGCGGCTAAACCGAAATTGATTAAATTTCTTTCAGCTCTTATTGACAATAGTACCCTTCGAATGGCACCATAGCGAAGTCGTTATAATTTTTTTTTCGCGAGATTTCGTTGTCGAAAAAAGTGGGTCTGAACGTACACACACACACACACACACACACACACATGTGTTCAAAAACATGCGTAAAACACTACGGTGACTTTGAAGTGTAAAAAAATTTTAAAACTAACAATTTTGAAAATCGGGCCCATTACAATAACTTCCCTATATGTGGGAAGTTAAAAATGCACGTACGGCACAATTCAAGCGAAGGATCAATTTTCACTTTTTTCCACTATCGTAAATAATACACAAAAATGTTTTTTCACCTTACTTAGAAACACTTGTATATGGACATGCTAATATATAAATAATTGCTTGGCTTTTATAAGAAAGTTTTAGGTATATATATTTTTTTTCAACTTAATTAAAAACAATAAAATTTATTTAGTGTTACTGTGGAATTTGAGTTTTGCATAGTTTTGTTTTGTTCTATTTTCCGCCAATTACCATTTGCTGTGGTGAGTTGTGCGATTCATTTTTGTCTAATTTTCGACCCAATCTGTGATCGCGTGTGGTTTCTTCTTGTGTTATTTTGTCTATTTATCAATTTTGTCAATTTGTGTACTTGTATAATCTATATCCAGACAAAAGCCCGTCTGGCACCAAAGATAAAAGGAAAATACAGTCTTCTCATAATTATGGGTAATAAAATCGGCAGTTCAATATCATAAAATCGTTTCGATTGAAGGAAAACCAATATTAGCTTTTTTCGATCTGGGCAGCGAGTGTACTACTCTAAGGGAAGATGTTTTAAAAAGAAATGAATGGGAAATGGGGAATAGTAAAGTTAAGCTTATTGGATTTGGAGGCAAAAAGACAAGTGTTTTGGGATAAATCACCAAAATTGTAAGACAAATTGCAAGTATCTAGATAGCCGTACGAGTCGGTGCATGCTGCGGACAGGATTAAACCGTGGTGCAATTTAGAAGCATTGAATTTTGATGACGAATTGGAGGCTAATGAAATGAATGAAGTAGAAAGTAAGTAATTCTAGAAGAAAGAATGTTCAATAGGACTAAGTATAAATGGTATGTACAGTTATTAATGAAAAAAAATGAAATCTGTGGGCAGATAATAGTTGTTTGAATTAGATAATAGAAGTTGGAAGTTTGAATGTTGTGTAACAAGTGGTATCCTTCTGCTTGGGAGCCGAAGGTTGATATGAGATTGATGGCGGCTGGGAGCTGCAAGATGTAAAAATAGCGGCTGGGAGCTGGTTGATATATATATATATATATATATATATATATATATATATATATATTTATATATATATATATATATATATATATATATACACACAAGCGGCTGGGAGACAATCGATGATAACAGTTAAAGATAAAAGATAATTCAGCATTATGGCTAAATCGAATTGTTGTATGTATCCTCGGCTGGGAGTCGAAAATGAATTTGGGCTGAGATTAGTTGGCTGAGAGTCAGATCGGTTAACGGTCACTGAGAACAGTGACGTCGCAAGTTGGCCGAACTGTCTATATCCAGACAAAAGCCCGTCTGGCACCAAAGATAAAAGGAAAATACAGTCTTCTCATAATAATGGGTAATAAAATCGGCAGTTCAAGAGAGTTCAATCCGTTCCTAGAACAATTACAAAGGTGCGAGTGTTTTCAGGATAGGTTTATGGCCGGCAATTAGCAGGGGTAGTTTTAGATACGTATGTCTGATGACGGATGAGAGGTAAAATGCGAGGCTTGATGGTAGAAGGCTTGAACTGCAAGATGAGATTACCGTCGGGCATAATTATGAGTTGACGTGATCGGCAAGTGCAGAAAACATTCAATAAAGGTTAAAGTTGCAAGTGCAGAAAAAGATTCAATAATTGTTTTACTTGTGAATTATTGTTTCCGTGATTGGTATCAGGCTTTTTCTGTGGAATATCTGTCTTTTACTTTTTGCTGTTCAATTTTCTGATCGATCCGTTAGTCTTACATTTACACATGCGTTCTACTGTTTCACTTACCGGTGCATTTTTCTGAGTTTCGGTGCGGTTATCTGCTTGGCGTCACGGTTCGTTTCCGATCCCTTTCGTGCGCTTGCTCTCTTTCTGTGAATGTTCATTTTGTTTTATTGTTAATATTTGCGTGTTTTTACCCTATTTGCTTCTACAGTTCCGCCTGTGTTCATTCTTTTATTTGTTTTGTGCTGTCAATTTTTCGCTCAATATTTGCGATATTGTGTCCACTTCGATTTTTCCTGCATTTGTTTATTGCGTCATCTTATCTGTTTTCATGATTCTATTGATTTTGTGCTGTTGTGTTGTTTGTATTTGGTTGTTTTGTCTGGGAGGTTCACTGACATTTTCCCGTTTGTAGTTTGCTTTTAATTTTTGGTATTTATTTTCTTCTTGTTGGTTTTCGTATTTTGATAATATTTTTGTCGATTCTTTCTTTTTTCTTTTATTTATTTACTTTTATTTATTTATTTTGTTTTTATTATTTTTTAAATCTTCAGGGGATCTTCTCCTAATTTATTTTTTTTTCTTTTCTTTTTTAACGACTTGACTATCTTTTTATCGACTGACTTTTTTTTATCGTTCTCTGTTGCTGACATTTTCTTTTGCATCTGGTTTTTGTGTCATCACAAGCAGTATGTCCTCCTGTGGATCCTGTGAGAGGTTGATTTCCCGCGACGGAATAGCCTGTGATGGCGTTTGTGGGCTGATCTTTCACCCAGATTGTCTGAGGCATGGAACCAGATCATCTGGTTCCTCGACGTGCAAAGAATGCTCCGACATTAAGCCCTGCCACGTCCTGAGGTAGGTGAAAAGCATGGTCGATGCGCTCTCCGGTGACCTCTCTCTCGTTGCCGGTAAGGTTAGCAACTTCTCTTCTCGCTGGGCTGACCTTCATCTTCTGTCGGATGACACGTACACCTTGTCAAATAAAATGGATAGGTTGCTGGGCGTCGTTGACACTCTTGAGTCAAACGCTGGTGTCCTCTTGGCGAGGTCGCAGGAGATGTCCTCTCGAATGTTGTCGCTATCGGGCTCTCTGGACGATATTCATGCCTCTCTTGCTGGTCTCGACCCGAGCGGGTCCATCACCCATCCTCTCCATTGTCGACGACATCCACCGGGATGTTGAGCAAGTAAAATGTGACCTGGCTGCTTGCTCTGAGGCTGTATCCGCTAACTCCAAGGTGCTGGGCTCTATTGCTTCTGACCTGAGTGTCCCGTCCTCGCATCACTCGGCTTCTTCTCGATTGTAGCCTTCTGTTTCGCCGCCCTGCAGCGAACCCCATCCTTCTTCTCCGTGTCCTATTTCTGCCTGCGAATGTCTAGAAACTTCTTCCTCGGGGCTGGCAGGGCTGGCAGTAGTTCCACCACCTTCTCGCTCTGTGGACAATGCCTTGCCCGTACTCGTCCAGCCATCGCGCCGACCGCAGACCGCTCGTGGACGGAGGCGTCGTCGTAGTGCTGTTCGTGTTCCCCCTGCATCGGACCCAGCTGGGAACATATCTCCTGGCCCCCCTCAGTCTGGTCCTCAACCATCGCATAACACATTCCCACTGAGATCAATTAATGTTTCTAGAAATGAGGGTTTCACCCTGAGGATTGCGCAACCACCGCGGTCCTTTTTTGTTTCCCGTCTTGATCCCTCAACTTCCGTTGACGACATTATTGGCTACGTGTGGGGGAGGAGTGGTGTTGATGACTCAGCACTTCTCCGTTGTCAATTTCTAGGATCTCGTCATTCTCAAGGACTCATGTCGTCTTTTAAGTTGACATCGTCCCCAAAACTTTTTGAGATTATGTCTGCCCCCCATTTCTGGCCCGAGAATATCATTGCGCACGAATTTGTGCCCGTTCTTAGAACTTCTGCTACCAACCAAAAAAACTAGAAACGCTATCCCTTTACTACCAAAATGTAAGGGGACTAAGAACAAGATCAAGCCAGTTATTTAAGGCTTCTCTTGCCTGCTGTTACGACGTGATCGATCTGACCGAAACCTGGCTTCATTGCGGTTTTACTGATGCAGAAACTCTTGACGAGTTCTACCAGATTTTTCGAAAGGATAGATACTCTGACTACATGGCATGTGAAGGTGGCGTGCTGGTTGCATGCAAATCGCACTTGGATTGCAGTTTGGTTGATATCCCTGCTTTATCCGTCACGCTCACAATCGAGCTCTTAGCTCTTAAGAAAGCTCTGGGAAAGATGAATATATTCCTTCTATGTTGTTATATCCCTCCAAACTTGACAAATCATGCTGATGCAGATGTCCGAAGTCTCTACGATATTTTAATTCTTAGCCTAGGTTTTATTAATAATATGACAAACCCAGAGGACGAAATAATCCTTCTTGGTGACCTTAACTTACCCAGCGTTCAATGGGTATTCAACGCTGATGACGATGACTACCTTCCTTCAAATTGTTTTACTGCTAAAGACTCCCATTTTCTTGACGCCATCTCCTCCTCTGGTTTACACCAAATGAGTAACACTATAGTTGAACCGACTTCTCGTAATTTATCCGCTATTGAAAGTTTACATCCGGCCATTTTCATCTCTTTTTGTTACGATGGATCTAATATTGTTGACCCCAACGTAGATCAGTATGTTCTTGATTTTAAAAGGGCGGACTTTTCTGATCTTTTGAACAGGATTCTCTTTATTGATTTCCCATCACTTTTTCATGATAACGATATCGACGATTGTGTTTCCGTGTTTTATGATAGGATTTATGATCTGTTTAATTCGTGTGTACCACTTAAACGGTTGAGATCATCCTGTCATTCTCCCCCGTGGTATACTAGGGAACTACGGAGTCTTAAGAATAAAAAAAAATCGGTTATGAAAAACCTACTTACGCTGTAGAAGTGCGTCAGCTTATTCTGAATTCGTTTATTGTCATGAATGCTTCTTAGCGTTATCGTCATCTTTATACAGGGAATACCTTGATAATGTTCACAGTAGCTTGCACAATGATCCTCGTACCTTTTTTAAATTTGTAAATCTGAAAAAGAAAACTGATTATTATCCATCTACAATGTGGTATAATGGATCCTCTAGTTGTAGCGCGCCTGATATAGCTGATAACTTCGCATTGTTTTTTGAGGCCTTGTTTTGTGCCTTCCCTGGAAGAGTTTGGTCATATCCAAAATCGTCCCGCTACCTTTATTTCTTTCCCAATTATATCTCGGGATATTATCATGAATGCTATCAAGGAACTCAAACTGGACTTTTCTTTTTGTCCTGATGGTGTTCCACCTGTATTCTTGAGATCCTGTTCTGATGCTTTACTCACTCCATTGGAACTCATCTTCAACAAATCTTTTCAGGCCGGCAGATTTTCTACCTTATGGAAGAACTCCTTTATAATTCCTGTTTATAAAAAGGGGCATAAAAACTCTATAACAAAGTATAGGCCAATCGCGAAGCTTTCCTGCATACCCAAACTGTTTGAATCTGTTATATACTCACAGCTTGTTGGTCAGTGTAAGGGGTTAATCTAATCAACATGGCTTTCTGCCTGGTAGATCGACAACAACCAACCTTCTGGAATTTACATCACACATTATCTCTGCCTTCCAACAGGGACTCCAGACTGACTGTGTCTACACTGACTTTAGCAAGGCATTTGATAAGCGCCCTCACCCCGTGATTATGCTTAAGCTTGAAAGGTTGGGTTTTCCGCCTTTATTGCTCGACTGGATCTGTTTTTACTTAAAAGATAGGACTTACCGTGTCTCTTTCCGTAATACTTTATCTAGAGTCATTAGGGCTTCATCTGGTGTACCGCAAGGTAGCCATCTGGGGCCGCTGCTGTTTATTCTTGCCATTGACGATATTGTCCCTCTGATTAAGCACTCCAAAGTTTTAATCTATGCAGACAGTTGCTTAATATGCACTCGTTAGAGGAACGTCGTAGAATTGCTGACCTAGTATTTATTCATCAGCTTTTTAACTTGAATATAGATTCTCTCACTCTTGCAAGTTTGTTTACTTATAGGCAAACCCCGTATAGCTTAAGGAGATTGCCTTTACTACATGTTATCCATTCTCGCTCTACCTATGGTATGCATGAGCCTATTAACCGCATGTGTAGAGCCGTGAATTTGTGTTCTATTTTTGACCTGGCTCTTACTAAAGATTTGCTTAAACGATCTCTGTTGTCTTTGCACCCCTGAATGTAGTGTTTGGGATTGTTCTTGTTCTTCTTGTTATTTTTTTTTTACTAATATTTTATTGCATGGGTTGTGGGAGGCTCATTCATCTCAATATTTGTTATATTCTGGTGAATAGTTCAATTGATTCCAGGCCTCTGCCTGTGGAGGGCGCCTTCTGAGTTAGAAGGGTTAATTCTATATATATTTATACATAAAAAAATTTTAAATGACATTTTATGTAAAAAAAATTAATCAAATTTGACTTTACCTTATAAAACTTTTTAGTTGACTTACTTCTGCAGTCGCAGCACAGCTAAACGTTGTTTCATAGCAATATATTCGCTGCAATCGGCTGTCTCATCCTCTGGTCCGGCGGGTTCCAGATATTTTTCCAGTCTTTCCTCTATACATGCAATTTCCGCTAGAGTAGATTTTTCCTCGTAGTTTCTGTTAGAGATGGGCAGTGTCTTGGGTTTCCTGCCTTGCAAACTTTATCTTTGTGTTGGAGATGCCTATTATTTCCGGACAATCTCATCGATGGGCAACCCCTGAGCACCTGGCTGAGGTTTACCTTGTTGGAGATCTTTGAAATTTTCGAGATCCCACCGCTGCCACCAGTTTTTATGTTGTACGTCGATGTATTATCTTGCGGGTACAACAAAGGACTGGGAGTGCTGACATACGAGATCGCCAGCCAACTACTTTTATTCTCACTAAACTTGTTTATTGCAATAACTTCACATTCAGTACTTTTTTACTTTTAGAAAACTAAATTTTCACTGACTTATTTTTCCTTAATTAACTTTTGCTTTTTCACTAATAAAGATGGACACAGGAGGCCTTACCTCTGGTGGGGGGATCACTCCTGGTCAGATTTAAAATTATACTCTATCCTCTATACTTACCATCCAGCTATATTTATATCGATTTTCCCTCGAAAATCGCTAACCTCGTCATTTTCCCGACCAATAAAATTTTTCGTTCAAATCAAATAGTACATAACGTGTCGTTATGTAAAAGAAATTCTTTCGTTGTCAAGACCAAAGAAAGTCACCCGAGTTCAAGTACCTTGAACTGTAACATTATACGGAATTTGTTTATGTTCGCGTTTATGCCCGCTTAAATTTTAAGTGGCAGAGTTGAGGAAAATTGGATGTAATTTGAGGAAGTGAGTATTTATTTGCTTTAATTTATGATATGGATTTGAGGAAAGTTGAATGTAATTTGAGGATTTGTTTTGATAATTATTTTAGGTTTACTTTGGGTTTATTTAAGTGAAATGCTGGTTTCTGGATTTTAGAAATGGAAAGCGAACATCTGTGAGATATTAATAGTGATCTCGAGATTGTGTAAATGATTTAAGATCAATTCTGGAAAAAAAGGGCAAATCTGAGGTCTTGTTGATCGTTTTGAGATCGCGTTTAATGTTAAATTATGTGGAGGAGGTTCGGCCAGCTTCATAAGGCGGCTGCTTACAACAAGGCAATACAGTAACAAAGTACTTGAATTCACTGAAAGATTTGGTATCCCAAATTATGAAAAAAGTAACCATAAGCAATGAAATATTGACATACGAAGAAATTGTTTTCCACCAAGAAAGTATCATAAAGAAATGAAAGAGTTTAAATTGCATAAAATTGTAAACTATGCCTTAGGGACCACCAGTATTGTATTAATAACATCAATATTACTATTTATGTTACATTTGTTTTGCAAACAAAGAAAATTAAGGTAGAGTTTTCACCTTGGCGAACGTTGACAATTCCCAACGAAAAATTTCCTCTTTTACATATATGATTTATTCATTATTCAATTATTAGTTGAAGTTTGGCCTTCAGCTGATGCCTGGAGCGTCCGAACTCAATGTGGGTTGAAAACTCATTGAACAGTCAGGACATAGAGGCGATGGGCTCGTGCATTCCGTACAACGTTTGGTGGTGAGGCACACGGAGGAAATCGTGATTCGTCAAGGTCCGAGCAGAGACGGAGATGCTCACGTCGTTGAGTAGCTCGGTAGAGTTAATAGACCCCTGCAACAAATCAAACAGAAAAATAATTTTAGAGACTTTTCGTCTTTTCAAGAGTGTCGAGGGAAATCAGGCTAAGCCTGGCAGGATAAGGAGGAAGGTAAATTGGGTCACGCCAGGGGAGGCCGCGAAGAGCGAACCTAATGAATCTGCGCTGGACTGATTCAATTCGGTTAATATGGACGGCAAAGTAGGGGTCCCAAACCGGACTGGCGTACTCCAGGATAGGTCTGACTGAAGAACAGAAGAGAAGCCTCGTTAAGTATGGATCATCAAGTTCCCTTAACCACCTCTTCACAAAGCCAAGCGTGGAATTGGCTCTACCAACCAGGAAGTCCACGTGGTCCTCGAAGGAGAGACGTGAGTTCAGAATCACGCCCAGTTCCTTGACCAAGTCGAGTCTGGTCAAGGTGTGACCTCCCATGGAGTAAGGACTCCTACGTGAGAAGGACATAACGACACCAATGCGCAAATCGGGGCTCAACAGAGCACAGTCGTCGTCAGAGGAGACCGCTCGGAACATTTTAGCATCATTAGCATAACATAGGATTCTGGACCTATGCAGAAGCAGCGAGATGTCATTAATATAAATTATAAAGAGGAGGAGTGGATCAAGGATGCTTCCCTGAGGCACACCAGACGTGACCGAGATTTCTCTGGATAGAGCGCCACGGAACAAGACGCGCTGGCAACGGCCGGACAGGTAAAATGATAGCCACTCAACAAAGAGTAGCGGAAAACCGAGAAGGCAGAGCTTATGATTGATAATGCTATGATTGATCCTGACAAAGGCCTGGCTCAAGTCGGTGAATATGCAGTCAACCTGCACACCCGACTCGATCAGGGGCAAACAGTGATGCACGAATTCGAGTAAATTGGTGGTGGTTGATTTACCCTTGATAAAGCCGCGTTGGAAAGAGCCCATGAAAATCTACAGTGAAAGCAGAGCACGTCGCACATCAGTGTTTCAAAGGCTTTTGCCACATGGGAAAAATTAGGGATGGGTCTGTAGTTGGATATGTCTGCCTTGTCTCCCTTTTTGTGAAGAGGTATTATCACAAAGTCTTTCCAGATCCTTGGAAAACGGCCACAGTGCAGAGACAGACTAAACAATTGACAAAGGTCAGGGCCACAAGAAAACATATCAGACAGGTTCGACAGGTAGTCGGAGACAGATGCGTCGTCGAAAACTAAATCATTAGACTCAAGGGAAGTGAGCGGGAACCTTTTCAAGTGAGAGAAGTCAGCGGAAGTGATATCACACTAAGGATCACAGAAAGCGGCACTAAAAAAGTCAGCGAACAAAGTAGCCACTTCAAGAGGGTCATGGCTCTCGCAGTCACCCAGTCCAAATTCTTTTGGGATGGTAATCGCTCAAAAATATGAACGCTGAAAAAATTGTTGATGAATGTTTCGAACCGAAAGTGCAAGCTGGTCATCATGGTGTTTTTACTTTTTTCAAATTTAAATAACTTCCACCAATACTTCCTGAAAATACATGCCTTGGAATGCGAACATCATTTAATGCCGGGAGATTTTTCCGGAAATTCATCCATTTTGTGTGTAATTCTTTTGTTAGCCACATATCCCAGTGCACGTTAAGTTCTCATAGACTTTGCAAGAAATTTGTTTCCTTGACGACAACTGGAGTGGGTCGAAAATTGTTAATCTTCGCTCTTCATTTGCAGTAAGTTTTGTTTGAAATTCATCAGTTTTTGATACCCATATCAATCCTACTGTTTTTATGCAAGAAGTTTTCTCATCTGTAAAGTATAGTCTTATTTCTTTATCTGCTGGTGGCATGTCTTGCAATACCTGAGCATGGTTTAAAATTAGTTTTCTGTAAGATTGCGATTACTAGGTATAAGGTCACTTGAGGCAGTTCTCTGATTGGCTGATACTATAATGCTGTCCCTTTCTCTCTCTGTTGTTTTCTCTCTCTGTTGTTTTCTCTTTCTCTGGATTTCCCTAAAGTCATATATTGACTAATTATCTGTTTGCCGGTCGGTTGTTGATAATGTGTGTGTGTGACGTCATCTGATGGCTGTCTGGCTAATGGGTGGAATGATGCCACATGTATGTAGAATGTGATTTGAATGCTCGCTGTAAAAAAGCACAAAAGTCGTGTGCGGGTCTTGAACCTCGGGTGTTGTTTTTCAAAGGAAGGCACTCTACAATGAGGCTGTCAAGCTATTTGCTAATGGTACTTTTAAGTAGGTATATAAACGAATATTGAGCTAAAAATAGAAAATTGATGTTACAGCCTTCAGGAGATATAGCTCCTCAATTCCTAGATTATGCAGCGTGACTTGCCATTTAGGCAAGCAAGAAATCCCCAAGGTTTGTTTTGAATAAGAGGGCGATCGCTAATATGTGCTAACAGGCCAGGATGACCGGCGCCATAATTTTATTACTATGAATGAACGAAAGCATGGGTGAGTAGTAAGTAGCCTTATTAGCAAATTTTTGGCGGTCAAGTTTAAGAGCATTCTTTGGGCAAGTGCGATAGAAGTCTACTAGGGAATCTGGCGAATGTATATCGACGGGCACAACTAATAGGTGTAGTCATTATAGTATTAACACTTTTCTGATTGTCAAGAAATCTAAAGCTTTTGTTGTGACGGCAAGGCGGCGAGCTCAACTGAAGCCTGCAAGAACAAGTGTGCGTGTGTGACTTACAATAATTAAAAATGTTTTCCTATGATAGAGATAGGCCCTTATGAGAAAGTTTGTGTTCATATGTTCACTAATCACAGGCTAGTAGAATACGCTGTTGTTAATGCTTTAATGAGTAGAATATTCAAGGCGACTTATGCGTGTAGATATGATATTCATATAAATGTACGTGCCGTTTAATAGACATGAGTATGTCAAGCAAATTTTGAATTTATGACAGCCTGATACTATATTATGAATTACTCGTTCCAATAGATGTATTTAATTAATAATAATATTGTAACCTACACAAATGTGTATTTACACCATTTTCAAATAAGTGAATTATCAGATTGTCTTTCAACATGCACTTTTCAATAACTAATAAAATCAATGATACATATTTGGCTCGTTTATGTGTGGCTAGGGTTTTGCCGAGTAAGCGGTATTTTGTCAACCTAAGATAAGAATTGTACTACCTTCACTTCTTAAATAACTTCATTTTCGTAAATCTTCGTCGTTTTTGTCTACGAAAATAAACGCTTTTTACAAAACGCTGATATAAATTGAACGATATGAGGATGAATAGCCCATTCTTAATTGAATATTTAAAGAGTTCGGGGTGTTCATTAATTTTATCGTTGAAAAAGATTTTTCAGTGCATGTTAAGCAGTTTAATATACGAGGCTGCAGGGTGAAATTTAAAATAAGCACCCCACCTCGAAATGCAGAGCCCTCAACATGGATTAAGAGCTCTGTTGAAGATATTGTTCAGCATGCTATGACGGGGTTACAACCAACAGAACAAGTTGAAATAACATTCTGTGGGAAAAGCTTTGAAGAACGCGGCCATGGCTGGATGAATTTCAGAGATGCTGCGAGTGTTAAAATGGAAGATGTTTGGGATATGATTCCCAAGATTTTTCAGAGCAATTCTGAAGGTGAATAATTAAACAATTATTGCTGATAATTTACAACTTTTAATTGCTATTTATAGGAATAAGTACCGACACCTTTTGTCTGGGTGTAACTTCGATGAGTCTTTCGCAGGGGAAAGGAAGGGGTCGTGGATATAATGATTTCAACGAAGAATGCATCATGCGTAGATGAATTGTCCCTATTAATAACAATGACGGTTTATGTTTACCGCGTACATTGGTTGTAGCAATCGCAAAGGCTGAAAAAGATCCTGAATATGATAACATTTGCAAAGACAGAGTTAAACTTCAAGGCCAAAGAGTGACAAAACTTATGAATGATCTTAAAATCAATATTCCTCATAAAGGCGCTGGCATACCAGAGCTCTGTAAATTTCAAGAAAATTTAAAGGAATATAAAATTGCTGTTTATCAGTACGGAACAAAGGGTAGAGATATTGTTTTTGAAGGAGTTAGTGATGGAAAGCCTCTAAATTTATTATACCATCAGGGTCACTATAATGTCATATCATCTCTTACAGCCGCATTTTGTTGCACTTATTATTGCGAGCAGTGTTGTGTACCGTATTATGCTAAAAATGATCATAGATGCGGCGGAACATGTCCGCAATGTCAAAAATCTCCCACATGCTCTAAAGAAAACATCAAAATTTTGTGTACAGATTGTAATCGCCCCTTCAGAAGAGAACAATGTTATAGGCATGTAAGCATGTTCCTCAGGAACATTTCTGTTTCATGCAACCTGATAAGAGGAACCCAAAACTTTAATTTTTTATATATATTTTACATTATCGGAGAAATTAAGCAGCACGAAGCAAATTTATGCATATTTCATCAAAGGTGCGATCAGTGTTTAAATGACAACAAAAATTTAAAGGTATGTGTAAAGTGCGGAATAAGAGAGTATATTATACTAAAGGAACCTATATACCTATTTTTGAAACTTGTTCTTAATCGAAGTTATTGTAGTTGTACACAACGGGGAAGCGTTTGATCACCAATTTATGCTGAATTATATTCTACAAAACACCGATTTAAAACCTGAATTAATTACGCGTGGCACAAAAATTATATTGATGCAGCTGGGCAACGTGAAATTTATAGATTCTCTAAATTACTTCCCTATGGCTTTATCAAAACTACCAAAAGCATTTGATTTGGCTGCAGTATTAAAGAAAGGTTATTTTCCCCATCTCTTCAATACAATAGAAAATAAAAATTATATTGGGCCATTACCACCTATTGACTATTATAATCCAGATACCATGAAAATAGAAGAACGTGACGCCTTCCTGAAATGGTATAATGAGCATAAGAACGATGAATTTAATATGCGTCGCGATATTGTCGACTATTGCAAGAGACGTACACATTTTAACAGAAGCATGTTTGAAATTTAGGAAACTGTTTCTGGAGGAATGTAACGTGGAACCATTTTTGGAGGCAACAACTATAGCATCTGCATGTAATCTAGTATATAGACGTAATTTCCTAAAATCAAATACAATTGGAATTATTCCTAAAAACGGATATAGATTTGCTGACAATCAATCGAAGACCAGCGTAAAATTGATATCAGACATACAGCGAAGGGGCGAGAAGCTTTAGTTGCCGGCGTTAAAGTTGACGGATACGGCAAAAAACGAAGCAGGTGTTTGAGTTCCACAGGTGTTATTATCATGGCCACCCCTCTTGCTTCCGACATAACCATGACGAACCCTTACATAATGACCCGAAAGACACGCTGAATCAACGTTATGAAAGAACCACAGCAAAAACCAAGCGCTTAAGATCTCTGGGCCATGAGGTCGTAGAAATGTGGGCATGCTGTTTTGGTAGATTGTCGAATAAAAATAAAGAAATGCACTACTTAATCAAACATCCATTAATAAATACAACACCACTAAATCCTCGCTATGCTTTTTACGGCGGCCGAACAGATAACGTGTCTAAATATTATAAATGTAATCCTTCCCTCTATCCATGGGTTTGCAAAAACGGAAAGTTCCCCAAAAGTACACGCTGGTAACGATCTGTGCTCTCAATTAGATTTAAATAAAACTGATGGTTTAATAAAATGTAAGATTCTACCTCCAGAGGATTTATATCACCCCGTGTTACCATTGAAGCAAAATAATAAGCTAATGTTTACATTATGCTGTACATGTGGAAACGAAAGAAACCAGGATAAATTATGCCCCCCCCATAGGTGATGAAAGAGCATTAATAGGTACATGGGTTATTGACGAAATTAATAAGGCTATTGAAAAAGGATACAAGCTTCTCGAAATATATGAAATTTGGGAATATGATATTCAACAGTATGATAAAATTAAAGGGGTGGATGGCCTGTTCACAAAAATGATGGACAAATTTATTAAAATAAAACAGGAAGCATCAGCTTGGCCTTTTAAATGCACCACTGAAGAAGAAAAAGAAAAATACATTGAAAATTTTTAGAATAATGAAGATGTTAAGCTAGAATATGCTAAAATTTTTAACAATCCTGGTTTAAGATCATTTGCTAAGTTAATGTTAAATTCATTTTGGGGTGAATTTGGTCAACGAGAAAATTTGCAGAAAACTTCCATTGTAAATAAAACAGCAGAATTAAATGAGCTACTGACAAATCCTGCAGTGGATGTATGTCATTTACTATCAATCAATGAAGGTAATGTTATAATTAGTTGGCAATACAAGGGAGAAGCTGCTGATTCTCTACCAACAGTTAATGTCTGTATTGCTTCCTATACAACGACTCAAGCAAGAAATTATACAGCTATTTAGAAAAACTTGGTGATCGAGATTTGTATTATGACACCGACTCAGTAATTTATGTTAGCGGCGAAGGAGAATATGATCCACCAACAGGTGAATGTATTGGAGACATGACCAATGAACTGGAAGGCTACGGTGTTGGAAGTAACATCACAGAATTTGTTAGCGGAGGCCCAAAGAACTACGCCTATAATGTGTTCTGTACCAAAGATAACTCAGAAAAAATCAACCTGAACTATACAGCCGCACAAAAAGTAAATTTCGACACAATCAAGGAAATGATATTTAAACCTTATGAGAGCGCAGCCATTTAAAATTGTTACTGTTCCAGAAATCAAACGATATAAGCCAAAAGCAGAAAAACGAAGATTTTTAGAAGATTTTAGCTCTGTACCATATGGTTTTAAAGGACGATGTTTATTTAGAGAAAAACTAATATTTTGCATCATTCGTAGTAAAATAATTACATATACTTAGTTATAAGCAAAGATTTACATATTTAATCGTCATTTCTTATGATCCCGTAAGCTGAAACGTTCAGGTAGTATTATGTATTGTTTTCAATTGTGGTACTGTAGTTGTTTTATACATATAATACATATAAAATGAAAAATTATTTTATGCTTTTTAGCGCTTTTTGTGAAGTCGGTTCAACTTTTTTTAACAAACTATTTTATTTTTCACTTTCTAGTGTCTTCTACTCTATACAACGAAGAAAGAAATATCCAAATCGGTCCACTCGTTAAAAGTTAGTTGTAACCCCCTATCCCAACCCCAATCCACTTAACTTTTTTTCTCATGGTATCAATCAAGGAATATACTTTACCGAACGGAAAAGTAATCATCGAAATCGGTCCACGTGTTACGAAGTTACTACCCCTCTCCCTCCCCCACCACCACCATAGGACCAAATTATTCTCCTATTAGCAATGGGGGGATCACACTCTATACAACAGCAAAAGAACCATCCAAATCGGTCCACGTGTTACAAAGTTAGGTTCCACCCTCACCAACATTTGTTTTCTCGTAGTATCAACCATGGATCATATTCTACCCAACAGAAAAAGAATTATCAAAATCGGTTCCAACCTTTCACCATAGGACCAAATTATTCTCCTATTAGCAATAGAGGATCATACTCTATACAACAGAAAAAGAACCATCGAAATCGGACTACGCGTTACATAGTTAGGTTAAACTCCCACCCCCATCCCACGAAAATTTTTTTCTCGGAACATACTCTACCTCTCTTTCACGGAACATACTCTACCGAACAGAAAAAGAATTATCCAAATCGGTCTACGCGTTACAAAGTTAGACTACCCCCCCCCCCCCCCCCAATTATTCTCCTATTAGCAATGGGGGTATCACACTCTATATAACAGCAAAACAACCATCCAAATCGGACCACGTGTTACAAAGTTAGGTTTCACCCCACCCCCACCCCCACCCTTCCAAAAATTTTTTTGACATGGTAGGAAAATTGGATTCTTACTTTATTTTGCGTATATCTGCATATGAGCAGTGGGCGAGCTAAAAATAGACTTATTTAATTAGAAGGTAACGCCATCTCCGGAGGATTTCTGAAACTAATCGGAAAAGCGATTTACAAATAGCATTCACAATTTTGCGTAAATTCGTTGATAAATAATTAATAAATATCTGAGTCGGTTCCTCCAGCGTAAAAGTTTGCCTATAAGAGTTGAATGGCCCAGACTCGTTGCTTTAATCTCACTTTTAAGGTATTGTCCAATGTAGATTCAATGGTGGAAAATATCTAGCCGTAAGCACGGAAGAGTTACATGATGGTTTTAAAAAAATGACTCAGTTTTAAGGTAATACATTTATTTATACATTTAAATGAAAAGGTCACAAACATAAGTGATTGCAGTTTTACAAATTTTAAAGTCAAGGT
Organism: Leptarthrus brevirostris; assembly: GCA_964036015.1. Lineage (NCBI taxonomy): Eukaryota > Metazoa > Arthropoda > Insecta > Diptera > Asilidae > Leptarthrus > Leptarthrus brevirostris. Next base: position 75,033,932 of record OZ038375.1, read on the forward strand.
TTCTATGACTGATAGTTATTATACAAAAATTGTAAACACAGATGACCACAATTCGTTAAACTATAATTCTGATAAGAGTCGTGGTTGCATGTCATGTTTTGGCCCAAATATCTGACGACTTCCGTTGGCGGCTAGAGATTACGAAAGCTGTCAAAATACTCTTATCGCCTTTTTTTCCAGTACGCTACCCAATGAGTACATTGACCCGAGAAATTGTGGAAGTTGATAATTCCACACTCATATCTCCAAAAAATTTTGAGGTAATCGGTCTAGCATGAAAACACCTCTAAACGTTGGCAGATGTTGCGAATATTTTTACATGTCAAGTTCATTTAATACCCTCTTAGTAGTTTTTGTAAATAAAGGCCCAATCCTTTTCTATACGGTTTGAGAAATAGTCCCTTTCCAGCTTTTCTAAGTGCTATGGCCTCAATTTTATCATTATGTCGTTTACTATCTTCTATCGTGATTTTGCTTCATTAGCAGAATTTACTGCTTTAGCTATTCCTGCTGCTCCTCCTGACAAAGCTCCAATAGCAGACAGCCCGGCAAAGAGAGGAATGAGAAAGGGTAGAACACCACCAACTTTAGGTACTGGAACCACAGTTGGTCTAATGATAGATTTCTTTTTGCCTTTAATCACATATTTGGCTGCATTAAGAGAGAGAGAGTAATAGATTCCATCAAGTCTTTCGGTTTTTGAGTTTAAAGGTGGGACGCTTCTTGATTTTCTTAATGGCACCCATTCCTTATTTTTATTTATTATAATTTTTTTTATTTCATTGCGTTTGTAACTAATAATGCACTTGTGTGTTCTCCTGCTTGGTGACCATCACTGGATGTGCGGTTCTTTGAATATGCAATGTCGTGTTCTTTGCAAGCTGCATCAAGTGGATTGATCCATGGATCACCTCTTTCCAATATTTTCTGTAGTTTAGTTCCAGGACCACAGTACTGATAGCTCCACTCGTAAATTATTGATCAGCGAATATACTAGTCCTTTTCCTCCTCTGTAGGTCTTGCAACGACTGACGTGATCAATCGTTTTACAATGTTCAGGTGATACTAAAGATGTGCTATAACAGCAGGTGTATTTATAAAACTTGGTTAGTACTCAAAATGCGCTTGATTAAACATCAAGTAACTCTATCTGTTAAGAATGCAGAATTAACGATTACCGATGCAAAGAAAAAGAAAAATGGAAGTTTATTATCAGACAACCTTAGAGGGATTATTGTAGAACCATCCAATTGTGGAAAGACTTACGTTATCGTTAGTTTATTGGAGAACGCAAATGGTTTGAAATTTGAAAATGTATACATATGTATGTATATCAAAGTCGCTGCATCAACCATAGTATCAGTATCTGAAGAAATTACTAAAGCCTATTTCTGGGCTAGGATTCTACACATTTTTAAACAGTAGTGATGTCATACCACCTGAGGATGCAAAACAGCATTCCGTGTTTATCTTTGACGATGTAGCATGTGAAAAGCAGAATAACATACTGTTGCGATTCCTGAAATTAACTAATTCTTTACTAACAACAACGAATCTTATTACCTGAGTTGAGACGCAAACCAAGATCAATGTCCCAAGTCGAACGCTGTCTGTACAAATATTTCCGGCGATGACGTACAGAGGGCTTCTCCTGCAAAAAGCAAAAATTAAGAAAGAGAAGGTCACCAACCTAAAAAATGTACCCACCCACGAAGGGGCATCCATTGACTTCATACAAAGTCAGCGGTCCTATAAATTCTGGTCCGTAACAGCTGTTCATCCTCTTTTGGTTTTATCTGGTTCAGCAGCAGCAGCAATATTTAAGAAATCTTGAAAGAAAAAAGTAAAAGTTTTATTGTCAAGTGAAATAAGTTAAATAAATTTAATTTTAATAGTAAGTTATTGGTTGGTTTTTTTTTAAATCACCTAGTGTAAAATTCACCAGCCAACCAATACCGGGCCCAAGGAAATTTTGCCGGTAAGTGCCACTTTCTTTTCTCTACTTTATTTATGAAATAACCGACAAGAAAATCACACTAAGCAAATTTTAAATCAAATCAAAACTCACAAGATCAGCAGTGTCATTAGAGAACAGTTTGCGTGAAACAACCGGCTAAGAAAAGAACACAAACTCCGCCGCGATTATTTTCGCGACTTCGCGAAACTGACATAAATTGTTCAGTTAAATAAAACGACGGGGGCTCACATTTCTGAAAAAGGTGCTAAGGGGCGAAATAAATTTCACAACACATAATATCACGTTCGCTTCACTGAACTGAAGGAATCCGTCACATCCCAAGAAACCCAGCGAGGTGTTAATCACAAATAAAACACCTCAATCAGGTATATTGGGATAATTTAGGACTAGCTTTTCACTCATTATTCACGGAAAATCCGACAGGGCGTTGAAAATTTAACAAAACAACTCCCAAATCAGACGTTCCACGGCACTTATTCCAAACACTGCACATCAAGTCCACAACAACTTTTCGACACTAATTAACAGCACTAAAATTCCACATTTGACTAAAAGTTAACCGCACACTTGACAAATTACAAATAAATTCACTTCAATCGAACGTAAACAAAACGAAAATATTTGTTTAGCATTGCATTTCAGCCACTAAAAACTAAACACTTTTGTAAACCCGACAATACTACACAATTCCACGCCAGTGACGAACACTAGACAAAATTATCCAACGTCAGCTAGAGAAAATTATCCAACGGCCATACACAAGTGTTGCGCAACTTTCTTAAGTGCGTAGTTCTCCTACGCGTAAATTCACAATTGCAAAGTGATTTCTAGCGACGACTGTTCTGTTTACTTCATCTGATAGAAATAAGAATCATTGTCTCGGCTAAGGCGAATTATTTTCTTTGACCGGAACTTCACTAACAATTTTGTACTTTAAAAAACAAAAGACGAAAATCCCTCTCGGACTGATCGGCACTTATTCGTTTGCTAAGCGAAAAGTGTAACAATTGGTGTCAGGTGTGGGGTTGCGATCGAATTTCGTAAGAATTGACCTCCATTCATCATTTAAAATGGATCCGATACCACCACATAATTTTGTTGCTGCTGCACCTCCATCAATGAACCTGGTTCAATTAGAAAAATGTTTACATGCACAAGCAAGACAAATGGATAAACTTACCAATCTAGTGGTAACTCGCATTCACCAATTGGAACTTAGTCAAAGTGAAGCTGTTCAGCGAGCTATCGACGATCTTGCGACCCCAACAACTAACCCCCCCCCCCCCCCCCAAACAACAAACCGCATCAGCCACTCAAGTTAATGTACCCGAAAACTGCAATTTTATTTCCGTGGAAGATGATGAATCAGATCCAGGAATGCGGATTTCAGCACCTATTTCTTCGACTATGCTACCTCGTCCACAATGCTATGTAGAATCTGGTGGAAGTCGTTAATCAAAACCATCATCCTCTCACGAATATCCCGTATTACCACATACGTCGCCTTCCCGCATATCAATTACACCACAGGATTTCGCTGTTAAAGAGCCCTGGTCTGTGTATCGCCGACATTTTGAAGCGATAGCTAGAGCCAACGGATGGTCTGCAGCCTTGAAAGCGCTGTATTTGGTACCCTACCTTCGAGGTACAGCTTTGGGATTTTCACATGCTCTACCTGACCATGTTCGAGAAAATTTTATTCTGCTTGACAAAGCTTTCTCTGACCGATTTAGCGACGAATACCAACAATCATTCGCTCATATCCAGCTTAGGGGACGCACACAGAAACCTGGGAAAGGACTGAATGAATTTTCTACAGACATACAACGGTAGACCTATATCAGCTTCACCGATTGTCCCGAATCAGCACGAAACAGGATCGCCTTAGGTCAGTTTCTTGATGGCATTGCCGATACTGACGTCCAACAACGAGTGCGTGACTCAATGCCGAACACACTGGAATCTGCTCTCGCCCAGGCTATCCGAATTGAAACGAGCAGAGATGCTACGAGAATTAGTCGTCGCACGGAACTCGGATTTCTCAAATCCGCCAAGGAGAGCCAACCGAGCCAACACGAACTTTTCTTCCAGTTCGGGAAACTAGATTCGCCCAAACTTAAGGAGCGAAGACTGGGCCCAAGGCCTTCCATACTAAGCCGGTAGATGGAAAATTTCAAAATTTCCATCTAAAAGAAAAATCATTAAAAATAAGAATAAAACAAAACCTCAACATCAAAAAGATCCCTAAACCTCTGTCTATCAGCCTACTAATTCTGAACAAATTTCTAAATTAGAAAGATCAGTTAATGGAACGGTCAAATGGTTCAATTGTCGACAGCGTTATGGCTTCATTGTCTGCGAAAATACTGCGGAAGAAGTATTTGATCACGCCTCCAGTGTCAAAGCCAAGAATCCCCAGCACAAGAAACCATCCCATAAGGAAGGAGAAGCAGTTGTGTTCGACATTATTCCTGGTGAGAACAAAAGTCTTATTGCTGTCAATGTAACTGTACCAAATGGCAGACCAGTAGAGGGGAACCCATTAACTGCTAAGCAAAATAGCCACCCATCAACTTCTGCTGCAGATCTTCACACCGATTTCGGGGAATCGAACAGTTTTATTATGGGCGACTCGGTAATTCTTCCACCACCTTTTGCAAATAGCCAACCTTTAATTAGACCACCTTCGTTAAACTAATTACCACCGACTTTACGGGGCAGAAATCGGTGGAGGAGGCAGCCCCAAAGAATCTATTCTTGAAGATTTTTATAGAAGCCAGTCAAGCGACGAATAACCTTTCGATCACAGGTACTATCAATGGTGTCCAATGCCAGCTGATAATAGACACGGGGGCAAGTCATATCATAGTCCATCCCAGAGTACTTCAGCAGAACCATCACCGCTACCAACTCAGTCCATCAAGCACTATTATCGAGGCTGTAAATGGAGACGTATTTCCTGTAGATAGCGTAGTAGACGTGTCGATCACGATACAAACTTTCACCTCCACCCATTCAGTTTTCATCGCCAGAATTTCAGATGACTGCATACTAGGTGTCGATTTCCTGTTGAGACACGCCTGTAAACTTGACTTTGAGCTACGTTCCTCGGCGGGGACGCATTTCAGCTTACGTCCTTGGAGAAGGAAAACCTAAAAGCAACGACAATTAAAGCAATAACGTTATCAGCTTATGACGAGCGCATAACCCAGTTGTATTCCGAATTATCTACTGAGAACGATGTCCTAATCTACAGCAGTACAACAATCCCACCGGCTATCCAAATTATTCCAACGTTGTCTACTGTAAATAATGGACCCGTAATCGCTAGAGTATGCAATATCTCCACGGAAAGAGTCATCATACCAGCTGGTACTCCTATTGCATTACTGGATCCAAAACCTAAATTGATAAAAATGAACTCGGCTATAACACAAGACATTGAAACTTCACCTGAGCTCCACCAACTGCTCCAGCGAAGTTCCCAATCGCTAACAAACGAACAACGCATCCAATTGTGGAAATTGCTGACAACTTTCGCGGACCTCTTCTCTCTCTCCAAAGATGACTTAGGACGGACCAAGCTTCTTCGACACAAAATTGAAATAGGAGATACTAAGCCCATCAAACAACCTCCAAGAAGACTACTACTTTCTCGTCGTTCAGAAGGTGAAAAACTGTTGAAAGAAATGATCAGTCAACGAATAGTTCGACCATCGAAAAGCGCATAGAGTAGCCCTGTAGTCCTTGTACGAAAGAAGGATGGTTCAATTCGATTCTGCGTAGATTATCGACAATTAAATGAAGCTACGAGAAAAAACTCTTACCTTTTATCGAGGATAGATTTGACGGTCGACGCATTAGGGGAATCCAAATGGTGTAGCACATTAGATCTCCTATCCGGATATTGGCAGGTCAAGGTAGAGGAAGATGATAAAGACAAGACAGCGTTTAGCACTGGAATGGGCCTCTATGAGTTTAATGTGATGCCATTCGGGCTTACCAACGCGCCCGCGAAATTTCAAAGGGTCATGGAACTCGTGCTAGAAGGCATCCCTTACACCACATGTTTTGTTTACTTGGACGACATAATAATCCATGGAAAAACTTATGTAGAGATGCTCGACCACCTGCGCTTGGTACTACAACGACTACGACTCACAGGCCTTAAACTTTCACCTTCCAAATGCTACATGTGCCGTGACGAAGTTAAATTCCTTGGACATGTTGTCTCCAGCGAAGGAGTAGCCACCGACCCTGCGAAATATCAGCCGTCCGAAATTAGCCTAGACCAAGCAATAAGACTGAAGTACAATCGTTCCTGGGTTTATGCGCTTACTATCGGCGCTTCATCAAGGACTTCTCGACGATTGCTAAACCAATGACGGCATTAACAGAAAAGAAAACTCGGTTCCAGTGGACATCAGATTGTGAAACGGCCTTCAGTTCCTTAAAGGAGAAGTTAACCACCGCTCCGATTTTAGCTCAACCTAATGAGACAGACACCTTCATCCTGGACACCGATGCAAGTAATTTAGCCTGGGGTGCTGTACTTTCTCAGGTACAGGACGACACTGAGAAAGTCATAGAGTATTACAGCAAAACCTTGAGTAAGCCGGAAATCAATTACTGCGTGACGAGAAAGGAATTACTTGCGATAGTGAAGGCTGTAACCCACTTTCAACCCTTTCTCTTAGGACGCCACTTTATCCTAAGAACTGACCACGCCTCATTACGATGGCTAGTAGATTTCAAAGAACCGGAAGGACAAATTGCTAGATGGCTTGAAAGACTGCAAGGTTACGATTTTACCATCCAACATCGAGCTGGAAAGAAGCACAATAACGCCGACTCACTTTCTAGACGACCTTGCATATCCACGAACTGCAAATACTGTGCACGCCTTGCCAATCAACAACAAGTGAAGGCCCGAGTTGTTACCATCCAAAAGGATATTACAGATTTCCAGGACAAGGACGACAGACTAACAATTCTAAAGATATGGCTTTCCAAAGGCGAACGCCCAACGCGAGAAGGAATTAGTGATCTACACCCAGTTCTCAAGTCTTACTGGACAATGTTTCCTACATTAATGCTTAAGGACAACGTGATATATCGCTCATATATAAGTAGCGCGGGTACTCACTACCAAATAATCGTGCCAGACTCAAAGAAAGACGAAATACTACATTATTTCCACAGCAGCTCACAACATCTTGGGATTGAAAAGACGCTACAGAAAGTCAAGTCCAGATATTATTGGATAAACTGTGCAGAAGACGTAAAGACTTGGTGCCAACAATGTGCCATTTGTCAGCAAAGGAAAGGACCACCACGAAAACAAAAGCCTCAACTTCAATTTTATAATGTAGGCGCACCATGGCAGCGCATTGCTATAGACATTCTTGGTCCCTTACCAACCACCACTAAAGGTAATCGATACATCCTCGTCGCTATGGATTATTTCACAAAGTGGCCTGAAGCTCTACCACTACGAGACCAGACGACCGAAAGAGTAGCGGAAGCGTTAATTGAGTATGTCTTTAGTCGATTTGATAAGCCCCTGCATCCGACCAAGGCAGAAACTTCGAGTCAGCCACCTTTGCTGAAGTGTTGAAACGATTCGGAATTGAAAAGACCAGAACTACTCCCCTGCACCCACGTTCGGACTGAATGGTTGAAAGTTTCAACAGAACAATCTTAGACTATCTGTCAAAATTTGTATCGGACAATCAACTTGACTGGGATGAATATCTGCCCTTGCTACTTCTAGCCTATCACTCATCAGTACACGAAAGCGTACAGCAAACACCATCGATGCTTACGTTTGGCCGAGAACTTCGTCTACTTCCGGAGCTAATCACTGGAATACCATAATACCAACTAATTCACACCAATACTATGTTAATCAACTAAGGAGTCGTTTAGAGACTGTATATGAGTTTAATCGCAGCAACCTAAAGAGAAGTAGCCCGACCATGAAACAACATTATGACCTGACAGCAAGTGCCCATCCCTTTAAAGTTGACGACCTGGTATGGTTATACTACCCCAAGAGGACAAAACGAAAAAGCCCCAAACTCCAAAGAAATTGGGAAGGTCCGTATAGGATATTAAAAATTCTAACCGATGTGACGTATAAAATCAAAAAAGAAAGTGGCAAGCGAAAATCACAACCTGCAATTGTACACAGGAATAGACTGGCACCTTACCACGAACCTCGAGAAGTGAGCCCCTAATTCCATTAACTCGCGCACGTAATACGGACACAAAATGCTTAACGTTGACACACGAAAACGAGCTTTGGAAGATACGCACAATAACGCGCTATCGTCGCGGGCGAGTAAGAGGCGCCCTAAAACCTCTTCTGTACCTGAGTTGGGATGAGCTGGTCGATTCGTGACTGTAAACGCGTCGGTGGGCGGAAATGCCAACAGCTCTACCCTAACGCTACCACACAAAACAATACATCCCAATGTGAGGATTATCAAGCTTATCAACTAAGCGGACGAGTATACGGATACCAAATACGAATAAACAAAGTTAAAAATTTAAATAATTGAAGAGTAACATTTAAATTGAATTACCTAGTATAAGAATCTCTTCTAATTAAATTTTCGCTTTTTTCGCTGTTCCTGTGATCCTTGACGAAGAGAACAACAAGCATGCTAGGAAGCTTGGAGCACACTATCCTTTCCTAACTACATTTGGAGATGACAGCCAGCACTCTTCTGAGACAACTTTCATCAATTCTTCTTCACTGGAATTTAGTCGCAGACTTCAAGAATATGGTCCGGCTTCTCCACTTAAAGCTTCCACGGGTCATCATCACATCATCAACACAAACTTCACCGCGATTATTTTCCGACTTCGCGAAACTGACATAAATTGTTGAGTTAAATAAAACGACGGGGGCTCACATTTCTGAAAAAGTTGCTAAGGGGCGAAATAAATTTCACAACACATAATTTCACGTTCGCTTCACTGATCTGAAGGAATCCGTCACATCCCAAGAAACCCAGCGAGGTGTTGAACACAAATAAAACACCTCAATCAGGTATATCGGGATAATTTAGGACTAGTTTTTCACTCATTATTCCCGAAAAACTAAAATTTATCTCGCACTATTTTAATCCGGAACAAAAAAGAACACCTGTTGATTGTCAGCAGCACCACGGAAAATCCGACAGGGCGTTGAAAATTTAACGAAACAACTCCCAAATCAGACGTTCCACGGCACTTATTCCAAACACTGCACATCAAGTCCACAACAACTTTTCGACACTAATTAACAGCACTAATTAGCAGACTAAAAGTAAACCGCGCACTTGACAAATTACAAAATAATTCACTTCAACCCAACGTAAACAAAGCGAAAACATTTGTTCAGCATTGCGTAATTTAAAGGATACTTCTTATAGGTAATTATTGCCTTTGTAAACTGCTAACTGTTTTGTAAATAGCTTAGCTGTTTTTGTAAGAAGCTAGCTGTTTGCGAATTTAAGAATAGATCAAGTCCTTTTCTGTAGGGCTTCAAATATAAATCGCTAACCTTTTTTTCCTAATGCAATAGCTTCCATTGTTTCATTATGTCGGTTGGTTTCCCTCAGCTGCTCTTTAGTACTTGTAGCATTTTTACTGCATTTGCGACACCAGATTCACCACCAACTCCCAGTGCAGAAAGACCCACAAAAATAAGATTCCTCCAGCTTTTGGTATTGCAATTATACGGGGAGTCTTTTCGTACTTCTTTTTTCTTTTAAAAACATTTTTAGTGGTAGCAAGTGCAAGTGTAATAGCTTCTTTTCAAAAATCTGGTTTTTTCACTTTTAAGATATTTTAAGCTTCACGAACCCCCTTTTTGAAGCGTCAGCGTTCTTTTATTTCTCTTAGTACGAGTTTTGTTCTTTTTTACCCCCATTCCAAATTTTACTTTTGCTTTCATAGCGTATGTTACAAGCCAGGCGTTGCAACGTTCACCAAGAGATGCGTCTGAAGATGTCACTCGTTCCCAGGCTTTACCGGGTAGTATACGATCAGCAATATGACGAGCTTCGATATTTTTATGTTGAGAATATGCGCTGTCGTGATATCTACAAGCTGCGTCAAGGGGCTTAATTTCAATGTCACCCCTTGCTAATCTTTTTTTGTAATTTAGTACAAGGACCACAATATTGATATCCAGGCAAATGAAATTCAAATGGTAAATTGCTAATTGCTGTATTTAGAAAACCTCTTTGACATTTACGCTGGCGAGAACGATTTTGATTCTTTAAATGATCAATCATTCAACTGATAAAATAAATCTTTTAGACGTCCTTACAATAGCACACTGAGCTGATGACTGATATAAAAGTTCAGTGTTGTGAAATAAATACCTCAGTTCTAATAATGAAGTTCGTGAAGCAAAATTTATTTTACAAATAAAAAATCTGGATATAGAATCTGGAAATGAAGTCAAAAGACATAGCTCGCTTATACCTGAAAATGTAAGGGGAATTTTTTTTGGACCTTCTAACTGCGGTAAAACCAATCTTATGATTGCTCTTATAGAACATCCTAATGGCCTCAAGTTCAAGAATATCTACATATACTCAAAATCACTGCATCAGCCTAAATATCAGTATCTGGAACAGTTGATAAGTCCTATTCCTGGTCTGGGTTACTATACGTTTTCTAATAATTGCGAAGTTATACCTACAGAGGGACCCAAATAGAATTCTGTTTTCATTTTCGATGATGTAGCATGTGGGAAACAAAATAACGTATGTGATTATTGTCGTATGGGGCGATATAATAATATTGATAGATTCTATCTCTGTCAGACTTACACCCATATACCGAAGCACTTAATCCGTGACAACGCTAACTTTCTTATTTTATTTAAACAAGATGATATGAATCTTAGACGTATATATAATGATCATATTAACACAGACATGACCTTCGAAAATTTTCGCAATATTTGCAGTGTTTGCTTTTTGTTTGTTTATTGGATAAAGGACGTTATCGAAAAGGAGTTGATACATATATTTTACTATAAATTTAGAAGATCTGGTGCAGCTTATATTAAACCCGTTAAAGCTGTTAATATATGTGATAGACCTGTTCGAGCTGTCTTATAGACCAGTTATAGCTGTTAATAGACCTGATAAAGCTGATCATAGACCTGATAAAGCTATTCATAGACCCGGTAACGCTGTTAATAGACCTGATAAAGCTGTTTATAGACCTGATAAAACTGTTAATAGACCTGATAAAGCTATTCATAGACCTGATAAAACTGTTCATAGACCTGGTAAAGCTGTTCATATACCTGGTAAGAGTTGTTCGTAGACCTGGTAAAGCTGTTCATAGACCTGATAAAGCCGTTCATAGACCTGGTAAAGCTGTTAATAGGCCAGGTAAGATATGTTCGTAGATCTGGTAAATCTGTTCGTAGACATGGTAGCAGCTGTTCGTGGACTTTAAGTCAATATTTATAACCCACCACTCCCCGCCAACGCATGAAACATGAAACAATAAACATGAGACATGAAACATGAGATGGAAACATGAATCATGGAACATGATATTTGCAGTGTTTGCTGGAAAGACAGTTACGGCTTTCTAGTAATCGATAAAGACAGTTTATTGGATAAAGGACGTTATCGAAAAGGAGTCGATACATATATTTTACTATAAATTTAGAAGATCTGGTGCAGCTTATATTAAACCCGTTAAAGCTGTTAAAATATGTGATAGACCTGTTCGAGCTGTCTTATAGACCAATTATAGCTGTTAATAGACCTGATAAAGCTGATCATAGACCTGATAAAGCTATTCATAGACCCGGTAAAGTTGTTAATAGACCTGATAAAGCTGTTTATAGACCTGATAAAACTGTTAATAGACCTGATAAAGCTATTCATAGACCTGATGAAACTGTTCATAGACCTGGTAAAGCTGTTCATAGACCTGGTAAGAGCTGTTCGTAGACCTGGTAAAGCTGTTCATAGACCTGATAAAGCCGTTCATAGACCTGGTAAAGCTGTTAATAGGCCAGGTAAGAGATGTTCGTAGATCTGGTAAATCTGTTCGTAGACATGGTAGGAGGTGTTCATAGACTTTAAGTCAATATTTATAACCCACCACTCCCCGCCAACGCATGAAATATAAAACAATAAACATGAGACATGAAACATGAGACGTGAAACATGAATCATGAAACATTAAACACCAACGACACAGACACCAACACCGACGCCAACACTGTTATGTAATGTAAACTCTTTTTTACTTACGGTTAATATTTTATTTTCCTTATAACACTCTTTTCCTTATAGTTAAACTTTCTTTTTAACACAATCCTTTTCACTCAGTTAAACCTTTTTCTTTAAAACAATCTTTTTCTTATAGTTAAACTTTCTTTTTAACACAATCTCTTTCGCTCAGTTAAACCTTTTTTCTTAAATACACTCCTTTTCTTATAGTTAAACTTTCTTTTTAACACAATCCTTTTCACTCAGTTAAACCTTTTTCTTTAAAACAATCTTTTTCTTATAGTTAAACTTTCTTTTTAGCACAATCTCTTTCGCTCAGTTAAACCTTTTTTCTTAAATACACTCCTTTTCTTATAGTTGAATTTTCTTTTTCTTTTTAACACTAAGACCACACGATCAAAAAGTCTTACTTCTTAAATATTAACTCGACCGACTTTTTCTCGCGACCAGACTCCTTTTCTTGTTCGACCAGACTTTTTTCACGGCCTAAATAAGACTCACTTCTTGAAATCTTTTTTACGACCACCTACCTGTTTCTTCGACTTGAACTTTCAGATCAAGGTAGAAAGCTTTGAGCTTTCTCTCTCGATCGTATAGATTCCGTTCAGTCGTTAAACATTAGGTAAGCTTTTGGTCGTGTGTGTGAGAGCTTTTACCTCTCACTGGCTTGATCAAGTTCAAGCACCGTTAAACCTTGAGCAAGGCGATGTACTTATTGGAATTTGATGGCGAGGCGCTTTTAGCCTGAGACTTGGAATTTTACCCAGGTGCTTTGCCATCATTTCTCATGTACTTTTGAATTGCTTTGATTTCTAGGAAAATTTTACCCGTTAGCCACTTCGTGAAAGAGGATATGCAATTTCCTCTGGAATGTGTTTACGAAGTGGCTACTTGATGGTAAATTTTCATGTTGGGTTTTTTTTTTTTGTTTGTGGTCATATCCGTTATCCGATGTTGTTGACCTCGGGTTTCGGATTTTAGACTTGCAACAATCCTTCCTTCTGGGAAAAAGATAACTATTCTTTGGAGAGGAATAGTTATCATTAAAAAGTGATATGTCAGGGGTTTATTTATATTTAAAAGGCTGAGTTACGGGGACAATTTACATAGTTTGTGCTGAAGCTTTGTACCGCGCGTTTTAAAGTGTAGAGTTTTAAAAATTTTGCTTTGCGTATCTATAATGAATTTCGTCGAGCTTGTGAATCGTAAGGGACTTCGGATTAAGTCCGACCATGTGGTCGAGGTTCGAGGTATTACCATAGTTGGAGTGGCAAGGAATTGGAAAGGTCCTCTCCGCCTCGTGCTTATCCGAGATGGGTTGCCTTCTATCACCATTTGGACGGCTCCTGGCGTTGCCAATGCCACCCACAAGGTGGAGCTGACGTTAGAGAAGGGTGAGCGTTGGGTTGCTAACGGTAAGTAAATATATTATTTGGATTTATCGATTATTATTTTGTTTTCTCTCTTCTTTTTTTTAGGTGGTGTTATTTCTGTAGTTGGGAGGAGCCTCTACTGCGGAGATCCATTTGTACCCCCCGTAGAGGTTGAGCGTGGGGCTGACGACAGAAGGGAGCCAGCCGAGGTCGGAGCCTCCGGACCCCATTCCAGCATCGTCTCTGAGGAATGGTGGGACTAGTTTAGTCATGTTTGAAAATACTTTTGTGCCCCTCCTCTGGTTTTTTTTTTTTTGGAAAAATAAATTGTATTTTGTTTTCTTAAAATGGTTTCTGTATATATATAAAAAATATTTGTTTTTATTGTGTGGTTTTTTGGTGGGTTCTTTATTGTTTCTATCAACGTTGGAAGGGAATTGAGGTTTTTTTTTTTTTAAATATTGGTTTGTTAATCGGCGTTTTTGTGAGTTTTTATTGTTGCGTTGGTTTTTGCTGGTAGTTTTGGATGAGATTTGTGTTGAGAGAATTTTGCATTCTCTATTTTTAGGTAAGCTATGTGTTGAAAGGACAAAGTTTCAGTTGTTTTATTGTTTTCAGCGCTGTATTTGGTACCCTACCTTCGAGGTACAGCTTTGGGATTTTCACATGCTCTACCTGACCATGTTCGAGAAAATTTTATTCTGCTTGACAAAGCTTTCTCTGACCGATTTAGCGACGAATACCAACAATCATTCGCTCATATCCAGCTTAGGGGACGCACACAGAAACCTGGGAAAGGACTGAATGAATTTTCTACAGACATACAACGGTAGACCTATATCAGCTTCACCGATTGTCCCGAATCAGCACGAAACAGGATCGCCTTAGGTCAGTTTCTTGATGGCATTGCCGATACTGACGTCCAACAACGAGTGCGTGACTCAATGCCGAACACACTGGAATCTGCTCTCGCCCAGGCTATCCGAATTGAAACGAGCAGAGATGCTACGAGAATTAGTCGTCGCACGGAACTCGGATTTCTCAAATCCGCCAAGGAGAGCCAACCGAGCCAACACAAACTTTTCTTCCAGTTCGGGAAACTAGATTCGCCCAAACTTAAGGAGCGAAGACTGGGCCCAAGGCCTTCCATACTAAGCCGGTAGATGGAAAAATTTCAAAATTTCCATCTAAAAGAAAAATCATTAAAAATAAGAATAAAACAAAACCTCAACATCAAAAAGATCGCTAAACCTCTGTCTATCAGCCTACTAATTCTGAACAAATTTCTAAATTAGAAAGATCAGTTAATGGAACGGTCAAATGGTTCAATTGTCGACAGCGTTATGGCTTCATTGTCTGCGAAAATACTGCGGAAGAAGTATTTGATCACGCCTCCAGTGTCAAAGCCAAGAATCCCCAGCACAAGAAACCATCCCATAAGGAAGGAGAAGCAGTTGTGTTCGACATTATTCCTGGTGAGAACAAAAGTCTTATTGCTGTCAATGTAACTGTACCAAATGGCAGACCAGTAGAGGGGAACCCATTAACTGCTAAGCAAAATAGCCACCCATCAACTTCTGCTGCAGATCTTCACACCGATTTCGGGGAATCGAACAGTTTTATTATGGGCGACTCGGTAATTCTTCCACCACCTTTTGCAAATAGCCAACCTTTAATTAGACCACCTTCGTTAAACTAATTACCACCGACTTTACGGGGCAGAAATCGGTGGAGGAGGCAGCCCCAAAGAATCTATTCTTGAAGATTTTTATAGAAGCCAGTCAAGCGACGAATAACCTTTCGATCACAGGTACTATCAATGGTGTCCAATGCCAGCTGATAATAGACACGGGGGCAAGTCATATCATAGTCCATCCCAGAGTACTTCAGCAGAACCATCACCGCTACCAACTCAGTCCATCAAGCACTATTATCGAGGCTGTAAATGGAGACGTATTTCCTGTAGATAGCGTAGTAGACGTGTCGATCACGATACAAACTTTCACCTCCACCCATTCAGTTTTCATCGCCAGAATTTCAGATGACTGCATACTAGGTGTCGATTTCCTGTTGAGACACGCCTGTAAACTTGACTTTGAGCTACGTTCCTCGGCGGGGACGCATTTCAGCTTACGTCCTTGGAGAAGGAAAACCTAAAAGCAACGACAATTAAAGCAATAACGTTATCAGCTTATGACGAGCGCATAACCCAGTTGTATTCCGAATTATCTACTGAGAACGATGTCCTAATCTACAACAGTACAACAATCCCACCGGCTATCCAAATTATTCCAACGTTGTCTACTGTAAATAATGGACCCGTAATCGCTAGAGTATGCAATATCTCCACGGAAAGAGTCATCATACCAGCTGGTACTCCTATTGCATTACTGGATCCAAAACCTAAATTGATAAAAATGAACTCGGCTATAACACAAGACATTGAAACTTCACCTGAGCTCCACCAACTGCTCCAGCGAAGTTCCCAATCGCTAACAAACGAACAACGCATCCAATTGTGGAAATTGCTGACAACTTTCGCGGACCTCTTCTCTCTCTCCAAAGATGACTTAGGACGGACCAAGCTTCTTCGACACAAAATTGAAATAGGAGATACTAAGCCCATCAAACAACCTCCAAGAAGACTACTACTTTCTCGTCGTTCAGAAGGTGAAAAACTGTTGAAAGAAATGATCAGTCAACGAATAGTTCGACCATCGAAAAGCGCATAGAGTAGCCCTGTAGTCCTTGTACGAAAGAAGGATGGTTCAATTCGATTCTGCGTAGATTATCGACAATTAAATGAAGCTACGAGAAAAAACTCTTACCTTTTATCGAGGATAGATTTGACGGTCGACGCATTAGGGGAATCCAAATGGTGTAGCACATTAGATCTCCTATCCGGATATTGGCAGGTCAAGGTAGAGGAAGATGATAAAGACAAGACAGCGTTTAGCACTGGAATGGGCCTCTATGAGTTTAATGTGATGCCATTCGGGCTTACCAACGCGCCCGCGAAATTTCAAAGGGTCATGGAACTCGTGCTAGAAGGCATCCCTTACACCACATGTTTTGTTTACTTGGACGACATAATAATCCATGGAAAAACTTATGTAGAGATGCTCGACCACCTGCGCTTGGTACTACAACGACTACGACTCACAGGCCTTAAACTTTCACCTTCCAAATGCTACATGTGCCGTGACGAAGTTAAATTCCTTGGACATGTTGTCTCCAGCGAAGGAGTAGCCACCGACCCTGCGAAATATCAGCCGTCCGAAATTAGCCTAGACCAAGCAATAAGACTGAAGTACAATCGTTCCTGGGTTTATGCGCTTACTATCGGCGCTTCATCAAGGACTTCTCGACGATTGCTAAACCAATGACGGCATTAACAGAAAAGAAAACTCGGTTCCAGTGGACATCAGATTGTGAAACGGCCTTCAGTTCCTTAAAGGAGAAGTTAACCACCGCTCCGATTTTAGCTCAACCTAATGAGACAGACACCTTCATCCTGGACACCGATGCAAGTAATTTAGCCTGGGGTGCTGTACTTTCTCAGGTACAGGACGACACTGAGAAAGTCATAGAGTATTACAGCAAAACCTTGAGTAAGCCGGAAATCAATTACTGCGTGACGAGAAAGGAATTACTTGCGATAGTGAAGGCTGTAACCCACTTTCAACCCTTTCTCTTAGGACGCCACTTTATCCTAAGAACTGACCACGCCTCATTACGATGGCTAGTAGATTTCAAAGAACCGGAAGGACAAATTGCTAGATGGCTTGAAAGACTGCAAGGTTACGATTTTACCATCCAACATCGAGCTGGAAAGAAGCACAATAACGCCGACTCACTTTCTAGACGACCTTGCATATCCACGAACTGCAAATACTGTGCACGCCTTGCCAATCAACAACAAGTGAAGGCCCGAGTTGTTACCATCCAAAAGGATATTACAGATTTCCAGGACAAGGACGACAGACTAACAATTCTAAAGATATGGCTTTCCAAAGGCGAACGCCCAACGCGAGAAGGAATTAGTGATCTACACCCAGTTCTCAAGTCTTACTGGACAATGTTTCCTACATTAATGCTTAAGGACAACGTGATATATCGCTCATATATAAGTAGCGCGGGTACTCACTACCAAATAATCGTGCCAGACTCAAAGAAAGACGAAATACTACATTATTTCCACAGCAGCTCACAACATCTTGGGATTGAAAAGACGCTACAGAAAGTCAAGTCCAGATATTATTGGATAAACTGTGCAGAAGACGTAAAGACTTGGTGCCAACAATGTGCCATTTGTCAGCAAAGGAAAGGACCACCACGAAAACAAAAGCCTCAACTTCAATTTTATAATGTAGGCGCACCATGGCAGCGCATTGCTATAGACATTCTTGGTCCCTTACCAACCACCACTAAAGGTAATCGATACATCCTCGTCGCTATGGATTATTTCACAAAGTGGCCTGAAGCTCTACCACTACGAGACCAGACGACCGAAAGAGTAGCGGAAGCGTTAATTGAGTATGTCTTTAGTCGATTTGATAAGCCCCTGCATCCGACCAAGGCAGAAACTTCGAGTCAGCCACCTTTGCTGAAGTGTTGAAACGATTCGGAATTGAAAAGACCAGAACTACTCCCCTGCACCCACGATCGGACTGAATGGTTGAAAGTTTCAACAGAACAATCTTAGACTATCTGTCAAAATTTGTATCGGACAATCAACTTGACTGGGATGAATATCTGCCCTTGCTACTTCTAGCCTATCACTCATCAGTACACGAAAGCGTACAGCAAACACCATCGATGCTTACGTTTGGCCGAGAACTTCGTCTACTTCCGGAGCTAATCACTGGAATACCATAATACCAACTAATTCACACCAATACTATGTTAATCAACTAAGGAGTCGTTTAGAGACTGTATATGAGTTTAATCGCAGCAACCTAAAGAGAAGTAGCCCGACCATGAAACAACATTATGACCTGACAGCAAGTGCCCATCCCTTTAAAGTTGACGACCTGGTATGGTTATACTACCCCAAGAGGACAAAACGAAAAAGCCCCAAACTCCAAAGAAATTGGGAAGGTCCGTATAGGATATTAAAAATTCTAACCGATGTGACGTATAAAATCAAAAAAGAAAGTGGCAAGCGAAAATCACAACCTGCAATTGTACACAGGAATAGACTGGCACCTTACCACGAACCTCGAGAAGTGAGCCCCTAATTCCATTAACTCGCGCACGTAATACGGACACAAAATGCTTAACGTTGACACACGAAAACGAGCTTTGGAAGATACGCACAATAACGCGCTATCGTCGCGGGCGAGTAAGAGGCGCCCTAAAACCTCTTCTGTACCTGAGTTGGGATGAGCTGGTCGATTCGTGACTGTAAACGCGTCGGTTGGCGGAAATGCCAACAGCTCTACCCTAACGCTACCACACAAAACAATACATCCCAATGTGAGGATTATCAAGCTTATCAACTAAGCGGACGAGTATACGGATACCAAATACGAATAAACAAAGTTAAAAATTTAAATAATTGAAGAGTAACATTTAAATTGAATTACCTAGTATAAGAATCTCTTCTAATTAAATTTTCGCTTTTTTCGCTGTTCCTGTGATCCTTGACGAAGAGAACAACAAGCATGCTAGGAAGCTTGGAGCACACTATCCTTTCCTAACTACATTTGGAGATGACAGCCAGCACTCTTCTGAGACAACTTTCATCAATTCTTCTTCACTGGAATTTAGTCGCAGACTTCAAGAATATGGTCCGGCTTCTCCACTTAAAGCTTCCACGGGTCATCATCACATCATCAACACAAACTTCACCGCGATTATTTTCCGACTTCGCGAAACTGACATAAATTGTTGAGTTAAATAAAACGACGGGGGCTCACATTTCTGAAAAAGTTGCTAAGGGGCGAAATAAATTTCACAACACATAATTTCACGTTCGCTTCACTGATCTGAAGGAATCCGTCACATCCCAAGAAACCCAGCGAGGTGTTGAACACAAATAAAACACCTCAATCAGGTATATCGGGATAATTTAGGACTAGTTTTTCACTCATTATTCCCGAAAAACTAAAATTTATCTCGCACTATTTTAATCCGGAACAAAAAAGAACACCTGTTGATTGTCAGCAGCACCACGGAAAATCCGACAGGGCGTTGAAAATTTAACGAAACAACTCCCAAATCAGACGTTCCACGGCACTTATTCCAAACACTGCACATCAAGTCCACAACAACTTTTCGACACTAATTAACAGCACTAATTAGCAGACTAAAAGTAAACCGCGCACTTGACAAATTACAAAATAATTCACTTCAACCCAACGTAAACAAAGCGAAAACATTTGTTCAGCATTGCGTAATTTAAAGGATACTTCTTATAGGTAATTATTGCCTTTGTAAACTGCTAACTGTTTTGTAAATAGCTTAGCTGTTTTTGTAAGAAGCTAGCTGTTTGCGAATTTAAGAATAGATCAAGTCCTTTTCTGTAGGGCTTCAAATATAAATCGCTAACCTTTTTTTCCTAATGCAATAGCTTCCATTGTTTCATTATGTCGGTTGGTTTCCCTCAGCTGCTCTTTAGTACTTGTAGCATTTTTACTGCATTTGCGACACCAGATTCACCACCAACTCCCAGTGCAGAAAGACCCACAAAAATAAGATTCCTCCAGCTTTTGGTATTGCAATTATACGGGGAGTCTTTTCGTACTTCTTTTTTCTTTTAAAAACATTTTTAGTGGTAGCAAGTGCAAGTGTAATAGCTTCTTTTCAAAAATCTGGTTTTTTCACTTTTAAGATATTTTAAGCTTCACGAACCCCCTTTTTGAAGCGTCAGCGTTCTTTTATTTCTCTTAGTACGAGTTTTGTTCTTTTTTACCCCCATTCCAAATTTTACTTTTGCTTTCATAGCGTATGTTACAAGCCAGGCGTTGCAACGTTCACCAAGAGATGCGTCTGAAGATGTCACTCGTTCCCAGGCTTTACCGGGTAGTATACGATCAGCAATATGACGAGCTTCGATATTTTTATGTTGAGAATATGCGCTGTCGTGATATCTACAAGCTGCGTCAAGGGGCTTAATTTCAATGTCACCCCTTGCTAATCTTTTTTTGTAATTTAGTACAAGGACCACAATATTGATATCCAGGCAAATGAAATTCAAATGGTAAATTGCTAATTGCTGTATTTAGAAAACCTCTTTGACATTTACGCTGGCGAGAACGATTTTGATTCTTTAAATGATCAATCATTCAACTGATAAAATAAATCTTTTAGACGTCCTTACAATAGCACACTGAGCTGATGACTGATATAAAAGTTCAGTGTTGTGAAATAAATACCTCAGTTCTAATAATGAAGTTCGTGAAGCAAAATTTATTTTACAAATAAAAAATCTGGATATAGAATCTGGAAATGAAGTCAAAAGACATAGCTCGCTTATACCTGAAAATGTAAGGGGAATTTTTTTTGGACCTTCTAACTGCGGTAAAACCAATCTTATGATTGCTCTTATAGAACATCCTAATGGCCTCAAGTTCAAGAATATCTACATATACTCAAAATCACTGCATCAGCCTAAATATCAGTATCTGGAACAGTTGATAAGTCCTATTCCTGGTCTGGGTTACTATACGTTTTCTAATAATTGCGAAGTTATACCTACAGAGGGACCCAAATAGAATTCTGTTTTCATTTTCGATGATGTAGCATGTGGGAAACAAAATAACGTATGTGATTATTGTCGTATGGGGCGATATAATAATATTGATAGATTCTATCTCTGTCAGACTTACACCCATATACCGAAGCACTTAATCCGTGACAACGCTAACTTTCTTATTTTATTTAAACAAGATGATATGAATCTTAGACGTATATATAATGATCATATTAACACAGACATGACCTTCGAAAATTTTCGCAATATTTGCAGTGTTTGCTTTTTGTTTGTTTATTGGATAAAGGACGTTATCGAAAAGGAGTTGATACATATATTTTACTATAAATTTAGAAGATCTGGTGCAGCTTATATTAAACCCGTTAAAGCTGTTAATATATGTGATAGACCTGTTCGAGCTGTCTTATAGACCAGTTATAGCTGTTAATAGACCTGATAAAGCTGATCATAGACCTGATAAAGCTATTCATAGACCCGGTAACGCTGTTAATAGACCTGATAAAGCTGTTTATAGACCTGATAAAACTGTTAATAGACCTGATAAAGCTATTCATAGACCTGATAAAACTGTTCATAGACCTGGTAAAGCTGTTCATATACCTGGTAAGAGTTGTTCGTAGACCTGGTAAAGCTGTTCATAGACCTGATAAAGCCGTTCATAGACCTGGTAAAGCTGTTAATAGGCCAGGTAAGATATGTTCGTAGATCTGGTAAATCTGTTCGTAGACATGGTAGCAGCTGTTCGTGGACTTTAAGTCAATATTTATAACCCACCACTCCCCGCCAACGCATGAAACATGAAACAATAAACATGAGACATGAAACATGAGATGGAAACATGAATCATGGAACATGATATTTGCAGTGTTTGCTGGAAAGACAGTTACGGCTTTCTAGTAATCGATAAAGACAGTTTATTGGATAAAGGACGTTATCGAAAAGGAGTCGATACATATATTTTACTATAAATTTAGAAGATCTGGTGCAGCTTATATTAAACCCGTTAAAGCTGTTAAAATATGTGATAGACCTGTTCGAGCTGTCTTATAGACCAATTATAGCTGTTAATAGACCTGATAAAGCTGATCATAGACCTGATAAAGCTATTCATAGACCCGGTAAAGTTGTTAATAGACCTGATAAAGCTGTTTATAGACCTGATAAAACTGTTAATAGACCTGATAAAGCTATTCATAGACCTGATGAAACTGTTCATAGACCTGGTAAAGCTGTTCATAGACCTGGTAAGAGCTGTTCGTAGACCTGGTAAAGCTGTTCATAGACCTGATAAAGCCGTTCATAGACCTGGTAAAGCTGTTAATAGGCCAGGTAAGAGATGTTCGTAGATCTGGTAAATCTGTTCGTAGACATGGTAGGAGGTGTTCATAGACTTTAAGTCAATATTTATAACCCACCACTCCCCGCCAACGCATGAAATATAAAACAATAAACATGAGACATGAAACATGAGACGTGAAACATGAATCATGAAACATTAAACACCAACGACACAGACACCAACACCGACGCCAACACTGTTATGTAATGTAAACTCTTTTTTACTTACGGTTAATATTTTATTTTCCTTATAACACTCTTTTCCTTATAGTTAAACTTTCTTTTTAACACAATCCTTTTCACTCAGTTAAACCTTTTTCTTTAAAACAATCTTTTTCTTATAGTTAAACTTTCTTTTTAACACAATCTCTTTCGCTCAGTTAAACCTTTTTTCTTAAATACACTCCTTTTCTTATAGTTAAACTTTCTTTTTAACACAATCCTTTTCACTCAGTTAAACCTTTTTCTTTAAAACAATCTTTTTCTTATAGTTAAACTTTCTTTTTAGCACAATCTCTTTCGCTCAGTTAAACCTTTTTTCTTAAATACACTCCTTTTCTTATAGTTGAATTTTCTTTTTCTTTTTAACACTAAGACCACACGATCAAAAAGTCTTACTTCTTAAATATTAACTCGACCGACTTTTTCTCGCGACCAGACTCCTTTTCTTGTTCGACCAGACTTTTTTCACGGCCTAAATAAGACTCACTTCTTGAAATCTTTTTTACGACCACCTACCTGTTTCTTCGACTTGAACTTTCAGATCAAGGTAGAAAGCTTTGAGCTTTCTCTCTCGATCGTATAGATTCCGTTCAGTCGTTAAACATTAGGTAAGCTTTTGGTCGTGTGTGTGAGAGCTTTTACCTCTCACTGGCTTGATCAAGTTCAAGCACCGTTAAACCTTGAGCAAGGCGATGTACTTATTGGAATTTGATGGCGAGGCGCTTTTAGCCTGAGACTTGGAATTTTACCCAGGTGCTTTGCCATCATTTCTCATGTACTTTTGAATTGCTTTGATTTCTAGGAAAATTTTACCCGTTAGCCACTTCGTGAAAGAGGATATGCAATTTCCTCTGGAATGTGTTTACGAAGTGGCTACTTGATGGTAAATTTTCATGTTGGGTTTTTTTTTTTTGTTTGTGGTCATATCCGTTATCCGATGTTGTTGACCTCGGGTTTCGGATTTTAGACTTGCAACAATCCTTCCTTCTGGGAAAAAGATAACTATTCTTTGGAGAGGAATAGTTATCATTAAAAAGTGATATGTCAGGGGTTTATTTATATTTAAAAGGCTGAGTTACGGGGACAATTTACATAGTTTGTGCTGAAGCTTTGTACCGCGCGTTTTAAAGTGTAGAGTTTTAAAAATTTTGCTTTGCGTATCTATAATGAATTTCGTCGAGCTTGTGAATCGTAAGGGACTTCGGATTAAGTCCGACCATGTGGTCGAGGTTCGAGGTATTACCATAGTTGGAGTGGCAAGGAATTGGAAAGGTCCTCTCCGCCTCGTGCTTATCCGAGATGGGTTGCCTTCTATCACCATTTGGACGGCTCCTGGCGTTGCCAATGCCACCCACAAGGTGGAGCTGACGTTAGAGAAGGGTGAGCGTTGGGTTGCTAACGGTAAGTAAATATATTATTTGGATTTATCGATTATTATTTTGTTTTCTCTCTTCTTTTTTTTAGGTGGTGTTATTTCTGTAGTTGGGAGGAGCCTCTACTGCGGAGCTCCATTTGTACCCCCCGTAGAGGTTGAGCGTGGGGCTGACGACAGAAGGGAGCCAGCCGAGGTCGGAGCCTCCGGACCCCATTCCAGCATCGTCTCTGAGGAATGGTGGGACTAGTTTAGTCATGTTTGAAAATACTTTTGTGCCCCTCCTCTGGTTTTTTTTTTTTTGGAAAAATAAATTGTATTTTGTTTTCTTAAAATGGTTTCTGTATATATATAAAAAATATTTGTTTTTATTGTGTGGTTTTTTGGTGGGTTCTTTATTGTTTCTATCAACGTTGGAAGGGAATTGAGGTTTTTTTTTTTTTAAATATTGGTTTGTTAATCGGCGTTTTTGTGAGTTTTTATTGTTGCGTTGGTTTTGCTGGTAGTTTTGGATGAGATTTGTGTTGAGAGAATTTTGCATTCTCTATTTTTAGGTAAGCTATGTGTTGAAAGGACAAAGTTTCAGTTGTTTTATTGTTTTCAGGTTTTTTTTTTTTTTTTTGCGTTTGAAGAAGGAGATTGTTTTGTCGCTTGGCATTTTGGTTACGCGTTGAAAACGGCGTTGGATGGAATTTGAAAAGGGAAATTTATATGATGTTGGTAATTCCAAATCTTGGGTTTTTTTTTTTTTTTTGGTGTTTGAGGATGAAGGTTTAATCGGCGTTGGAAAATTTATTATTATTTCTCTTATTTTTTTTTTTGAATTTCCATAATTTTATCGGCGTTGAAAAACTTTTGATTTTATATGGTATAATTTATTATTATTATTTTTTTTTGAATCTGGGGCATCTCTGTTTTGGGACTTAAATCTGGATTCTGTTTTAACTTAAATGTGGGGATAAAATAATTGGGTAATTAAAGATGGTTTTCTGGTTTTCTTATTTATACGAGTTGAATCGATTTAACTCGTGGAAGCGTTTGGGGTCTTTGATATGTTTGTGTCTTGGGGAGTGTTTGGGATTTGTCTGTTGTTTCGCGGGGGGGGGGGGAGGTATAGATTTGCTGCAGTTGTATCTCGTTTTGAGGGGGCGGTGTGTTCCGCTGGCTAATCAATAGTGTGACTTTGGGAGCCACATATTTTATTAGAATATACCCTGTTATGACTAACAGCAGTATGCCTGAGAGGGATAGGGAGGTAGTGGATAACGTATGGGGGATCTTGGCTTTCGTGTTAATGCGAACCTTTTCTACCTGGGTGCGAATCTCGTCTAGGGATTTTGTGCCTTGGTGTATTAATTGGTTCGTATTGTCCCCAAGGAGTAATAAGGAGTGTTCCTGTGCGTGGGGTTCCGGGAGTGTGGCCATGAAATTTTCCAGCTCTATTTTAGTTTCGTTTGTGTTGGGGAAGTAATCTGGTTGGGAGATCTTTAAGGGATGAAGATTTTTGGCTTCGTAATAAATAGTGTTTGGGCCTATTTGTAGTTGACAGGGTTCGTTAATTACTAATATGCCTTGTCCGTTTAGGCGGTTAGTGAGTAGCCGACGGGCACAGGTGATATGCACTATTGTTGGGGAGGCTAGAGAATATAACCAAGTATTGGGTCTTTTTAGTTTGATGAGGGTGTCCCTGGGTGTTAATTGTGCCCTTAGGTGACATCTGGGGTTTTCTTCTAGTGGATTAAATAATAGTTTAATAACACATTCAGTGGACAGGGTTGCTTTCGTTATCGGGGTGTTTAGTCTGCCAATATATGTGTCTTCTTCTATGTTTTTGGACACTTTTTGATATTGACGGATATTTGACGGTTTAAGGAGTAAAAATTCCTGTGTGTGAATTTGACTTGCTATGTGCGAGTAAGCAATCTCTGGGATTAGTGAATGGTTATTTTCCGTATGGATTGGAAAGCATCGGATTTGTTGTAGTTTAAATTTGGGAATGTCGAATATAGGGAGGGTCAGGCGAATTACAAGTTTTTCTTGTAATAAATGGGTTCGAATCTCGGTTGTCTGGTAAAGAATCGAGAGGCAGTTTTGGGGATTCTGGCAGGCTGAATGGGATTTATGGTAAATTTCTAACAGCCCACCGGGTCAAATTAGTAATGGGTGTATTTGGTTATTCCTACTTGATACAATTATATCTAATAAGGCCTGCTGTCTAAACTCTAGTTCGACCATTTGGAGGAGGAGACTAGAAATAATTTCCTGTCTTAACTGTCTAGCTTGCAGGTCATCCGTCAAGTTGTGCAGATCATTTATTTGAAGAGTTATTTGCCTTTGACGTTCCGCCAGTGACGTTAAGGGTTTCTGGATTCTGTCAAAGGTTGTCTTTACCACACTAGTATGCTGTTTCTCTAGGTCGGCGAGTGCTTGGGTATTTGTTTCGAGTTCGTCCAAGCGACTGTACACCTCGCGCTCGTTTCCGCTGTCCATCGTTCCGAAGAGATAATGCATGGCATTTCCTATACCATCGAATATCGATCTGGGTTTTCGGGATTTTGGTACGGCCTCCTTAATGACGTTGGTGCGTCTCTTAATGTTCTCCATCAGTGCATGAACATGTTTTTTCTGCATTTCGCACAGGCCTGTTGCTGATGAAGTATTTCCACAGAGTTGGTGTACATAATGCTCTGCTCGTTCCGCCAACATTGTTTGATTTTCCAATTCGGACAGATCCAGTTCCGTTATGACGTTCCAGGTGTTATGATACACCATCACGCTTCCCAAGTCTTCAAAGAGTACTCCGGTGTTGTTCAGGGGAGTTATTGTATATGGTTCTTTCTCGCCTTTTGCCACAGGGGACAGGAACAATCCGAGTATAATGATTGCCAAGGACATGTCTATAGGGAGAGGAAAGGTTTGGGTTAGATAGTTTGTACTCAAATTAAAGGTATTAAAGTTTAATAACTATTGTAATAAATGGGGGGATTTAGGTATTATTTAGTTGGTTTAGTCATAATATGGCTTCAGCCTGTTATTATGGACGGTGATTATTCTCTTACCAACTCGTATCGTGGTATTCACTGAGCTGGGAACGCCGGTTACCAAATAGGGTCCTGTCCCCTATATGAAAGGATATAGGGCGTATAGTTTTGTCGTAGTAACCTTTCGAGCGTTGTTTACTGGCCAATATGTTTTTCCGAGCCGTTGCATAAGATTTTTGAAGCTTATACCGTAATATGTGGTAATAGCTCTCGTGGTTGTACACGGGTTCTGGTTCTCGTTTAAGGTTGGAGGGAACATCCGCTGTGAAGCCGTAAAGGCAGTCCATGGGAGTTAGTTTCGTCCCTTCGCGCACACTGTTATTGTACACGAATGCAGCGGTTCGCTGGTATTGGTCCCAAGATTTGGGATTTTCGTCCACTATGGTTCGGAGGTATTCGATTAATGGTCTATGTGCACGCTCTAGTGCGCCATTTGACTGTGGGTGATAAGCTGAAGTTTGGAGTTTCTTCACCCTTAGCAATTTATATACCTGTTTGAATAAATCACTCAGAAAATTGCTTCCCTGATCGGTGACAATTCGTTTTGGAATGCGATAGCGCGTTACTATTTCATCAAAGAAAATTTGCGCTACTGTGACCGCTTCCCCATTTGGTATGGCATACCAGTCGACGAACTTTGTAAGGTTGTCCTGGAACGTTAAGATATATTTATTTCCGGACTCTGTTTCCTCAAGTGGACCTACCATGTCGAGGTAGACATTGTCAAAGGGTTTTTCTGCGATGTCCGTTATAACCATCGGCATTCGGAATTGTGGTGACGCTTTCATCTTTTGACATTTGGAGCACCGCTTAATGTATTTCTTTATGTCACTAAGCATGTTCCTCCACCAGTACTTTCTTCTGATCCGTTTATATGTTTTAATTACGCCCTGGTGGCCACCGAAAGGAGAATCATGGTAGTCATGTAAGATTGTCCTGATTTCCTCGGGGTTTGTAATAACTTCAGGGGTTTTTGGTTCATTTGTGTCTGAATCGTTTCCTGGTGGGTCTATTGGTTTTATTTTTTGTTCCGGTTTTGGCGGTTCGTGATCCTGGTTGTTTAACGAGGGGTCCTGGGTCTCGGGGCTCTTGGGTTCTGTTTGAGCATGTTTTGTTTGAGCCCGAGTTACCGCGTTGCATTTTAGACAATCTTTAAGGGTTGCACCGTTTTCTTCCTCCGAGTCTGAATCCATTTTAGGGTGGACTTGGGCCTTTACTAGGAGAGTGTTGTCTTCGGCTTCTTCCCCCGGGATGCGACTGAGTGCGTCGGCATTTGTATTGTATTTTCCGGGTTTTTATTCGATTTTGTAATCGAATTCGGAAAGCTTGTGGTGAAATCTCACCAAGCGGGAAGTTAAACGTTAAAGACGCCTTTGAGAGGCTTATGGTCTGTGTAGACCGTGAATTTTCGGCCTTGTAGGTAACATCTGAAGTTACGGGTGGCCCAGACTATAGCCAGCAACTCTTTCTCTATTGTAGAGTAGTTGCGTTCAGCTTTATTTAGTGTGCGGCTGGCGTAGGCAATAGGTTGATCACGTCCGACTTCTCCTTGGGAGAGGACAGCTCCTAAGGCCTCGCTACTGGCGTCCGTGGTTAGGTTGAATGGTTGGGTGAAATCGGGATAGATTAGAAGTGGAGGGGAAATTAGGGATTTTTTAATTACTTCCAATACCTCTTGACATTTGTTAGTCCAGTATAAATTTCCTGTAGTAATTTGCAAGACCTAGAAAGGATTGTAGTTGCCGCACAGTTCGTGGGACTGGGAAAGTTTGGACGCATGCCGTTTTGCTGGGGTCTGGGAGTGCTCCTTTGTTGGAACACTTATGGCCTAAGTATACAACCTCTCGTCTTAGAAACTGGCATTTCACGGGTTGCAGCTTCAGGTTGTTCTCTCTTAGTCTGTCGAAGACTTTGCGGAGCTTTTGATTGTGGTCCGCCAGGTTTTTCCCGTAGATGACTATGTCATCTAGGTACACGAAGCATTCCAGGCCTTGTAAACCTGTTAATACGAAATTCATTAGACGTTGGAAGGTAGCCGGGGCTCCTTTGAGCCCGAACGGCATACGCTTGAATTCGTAGTGCCCGTAGTTTGTGCTGAAAGCCGTCTTTGGCCTATCTTTGGGATCGACTAATACTTGGTGGTAACCATTGGCCAAGTCGAGGGTAGTGAATTATCGGGAATGGCCTAGTTGGTCGAGTATGTCCTCGATACGAGGTAGCGGATAGGCGTCGCCAATCGTTTTTTCGTTAAGTTTGCGAAAGTCGATGACGACGCGCCACCTTTTTTCACCATCGGGTCCCGCTTTCTTGGGGACGACTAAGAGAGGTGAATTCCATGGACTCTCTCTTGATCGGTTGGACTATGTCATTATCCAAAATTTCTCGGAGCTGATCGTTGATTACGTTGCGTTGGGTTTCAGGCAATCGGTACATCTTTTGATTAATGGGTGCTTGGTCTTGCACCAGGGGAATGTCGTGGGTGATGGCTTTGGTATGAGTGAGCCTATCACCTTTTAAAAAGAAAATATCATCGTACTCATAACATAGTTTGGTTATGGCAGATGACTCTTCCGCGCTTAGGGTGTCGTCCAGGTTGAGTTCTTGTACTAACCTGGCGAACCTGGCGTTCAGTCGTTAAACATTAGGTAAGCTTTTGGTCGTGTGTGTGAGAGCTTTTACCTCTCACTGGCTTGATCAAGTTCAAGCACCGTTAAACCTTGAGCAAGGCGATGTACTTATTGGAATTTGATGGCGAGGCGCTTTTAGCCTGAGACTTGGAATTTTACCCAGGTGCTTTGCCATCATTTCTCATGTACTTTTGCCTTGCTTTGATTTCTAGGAAAATTTAACCCGTTAGCCACTTCGTGAAAGAGGATATGCAATTTCCTCTGGAATGTGTTTACGAAGTGGCTACTTGATGGTAAATTTTCATGTTGGGTTTTTTTTTGTTTGTGGTCATATCCGTTATCCGATGTTGTTGACCTCGGGTTTCGGATTTTAGACTTGCAACAACACCAACGCCAACACCAACGTCAACACCATGATAAAGCTGTTCATAGACCTGGTAAAGCTGGTCATAGACCTGGGATGAGCTGTTCATAGAGCTGGTAAAGCGGTTTACGGAGCTGTCAAAAGCTGCTCATAGACCTGATAACACCTATCCATATACTTGTTCAGATCAGAACAACTCAGTTGACAGATCAGCTTAAATCTCATTAGAAAGATGGTTAACAAGAGAGACGAACTATTAAAAAATCTTATCAAAACTAGAAATACCATTTAGAAGAAATTCCGTGCTGTGAAAACTGGTCGAATTGAAACTGAAACTCGCCATGAGGAGACTTTAAGCCCGTAACAAAACCACTTCATGAGTTCATAACAAAAACAAAATATGAGACTAAAATTAAAGATGAATATAGAGATGATGATTACGATAATATAAATTCTACTCCTAAAATTAAACTCCCGAAAATGGAGCCGACAAGTACACCTATAAAGCATCCAGATTATTACGTAATGTCGGAAGACGATGAATTTGTAACACCTACGCACCCAAGAACTATGATGGGAAAGAGAGATTCCGTTCTTAATTTATCAAGTGAATTAGTTGATAAATATTTATAGTTATATAAACAATAATAAAGGTTTCTTCAGTGACTATAGGAAATACGTCTTTTTGTATCAAACTCTAAAAATTTCTAACCATGACACAAAAATTAAATGGAAATGTGTGATTTGTAATTACGAGTTTCCCGTGTCTTTTTTGTAATAGATTTTCAACTAGAGGATACATTTTAGCATGATAGCGGCGATAACATTCTTAGGTTTGCTTAAGGTCATAAGTGGAAATAAGCCCATTTGAAAAATCACTCGTGAAGCCATCCTCAATGAAGTCTTCCAAAATCATAGGTCACTTCTGATGTCCAGTCATTTAGCCCACACCCACATCCGATAGTCTAAATGCTTCTTCTAATCATCAAAACAAAACTTTAGCAAAATCATGCTTAACATATTCCTCCAATTCATTACTCTTTTGCATCGCCCAATTTAATTATCTATACTCCTAGTAATGAAAGCTCTTTAAAACCGGAACAAAATATCCTGAACTGGCATACCCAGTTCAACTGAGGTAATTTCTTATCTTTGACTTAAAACTTTGTTGCGAGCTTGGACCGACACTGCTGTTGGATGATTTCCCAAGGCAGGCTATGACTCTGGATGACATCAACTGAAAGTCAGCTGATGTCAGCCTGGATCATGGCCTCCGCTGGACACTCATCTGTCAGCAGATGCTTGGGCAGAGATGGAGGATGGCATGCTGGCATCGCTAGCTTTGCGATAGGGAGGGGGGGTTCAAAAGGGGATGCCATCTCTGTCCGACGAACCGACAATCAAGAAAACTAACGAAAAAAGGAAGAAAAAGGAAGAAAAGGATGGATGAAGAGTTTAAAAAATTGAAAAAAAGTTGAAAAAAAAGAAAGAAAAAAAGGAAACTGAAGGAATAAAAAAACACAAACCAGGAGGATAAAGGAATCAGGCAGGCGTTGCCCAACTTACCGGCTATCGTTGGGGCAGTCTGGTGTCATGACTCCCCTTTACATGGCCCTTGTCCCAACCACCCTTGCATCTAGGGGGCCGATTTCATCTAGATGCCCTCTAACCTGAAAAAAGAAGAGAGAGAGAGGGCCACTCATCTCATCGTGAGGACCCCGCCCACCGACGTAGCGATGATGCAACCGCCCTAGGGAGGACGACGAGGAGAGAGAGAGAGAGAAATGAAGAAGTAGGTTATTTAACTCATAATTTTTTTTTATTATATTAAAAAAAAGAAATACCCCCTCCGTAGGAGGGCACACGACCGTCTAGCTTAAGGCTAGGGCCTTTTTACCCCGTTGCAATAGGGCTCTGATTAGTAGTACAAAAATTGACAATCAGATTATATGAAATTGACAACCAGACTATATTACAGCTAACTATTATCAAGGTAATTCGAGAAAGGAACAGACAAATTTAAGTTTACTGCTCAAAATTAATTCTATTTCGTACTGGTCGGTGACTTTAGTTTATTTTTATATAACGCTATTCCCTGTCGAATTTGAATTTTACATTTCTAAAAAAAACAAAGGCACTTAGAGCAATCCTTAAATAAAAAAAATTGTTTTCATATAAAGACAAACTTTACAAAATGTTCTTCCTTTTCCTAGCAATACATTTATCCAGCATTAAAATGGTATGTTGGTAAAATCTCTCAATACAAATGTAACTGGTAATTTCAGCTAACGTTCAATTGTGTACAAATGTTACAATTTCCCTATGCCAACGATAATCATAAACTAGTAATAAGCAGAAAAATATTTGCGGTAGACTAT
This sequence comes from Leptarthrus brevirostris, assembly GCA_964036015.1. Taxonomy (NCBI): domain Eukaryota; kingdom Metazoa; phylum Arthropoda; class Insecta; order Diptera; family Asilidae; genus Leptarthrus; species Leptarthrus brevirostris. The sequence continues at coordinate 75,066,604 of OZ038375.1, forward strand.
AAATATAGAGAATGATTAAGTTTCTACAATATAATTGCCGCCCAGATATTATACTTGACGAGCTTTACCCTTTTTCAATTTTAAGGCAATATTATGTATGTGAAATTAAGGAATTGTTTTCCTAAAGAAAATTTTTCGTATTCGCTGTGAAAAAGAATTAAAAAATAGAGGAACCTTCTTTATGCTCTCAATGGCATTTAATAGTGAAGTCGTCAAGTTAAAGCCGTTGATATTATTAATGCAAAAGTATTTCGACTTTAAATAATAGTAGTATACTTATCTACTTAGGTTTCATTCATCTTCATGACATTCATTACGTTTTAGTTATCTTAAGTACATTGTGAAGGTATAATAGTATATAAATATATATATATAATGATTGATAATTGTTTTCAATGCTAATTCACTTGTCCCCTTTTTCTTCTTAGTTAATATATTTTATGGAACGGACTCACCAAATTGCCTAGTATTCAAGTCGTTCCCCTTCGGTGACCTTGTCGTTCTCACTTCCCTGTTTTCGTCCTTTTTGTTTTCGTTCTTAATTTTGTCTTCACTTCTTGAATTTTTCTCACGTTTAGTTTTTCTTTCTTTTCATTTTGAATTTTCTGACACTTTTAGTTTTCTTCTTATTTCTTTTTAATTTTTCTCACTTTTAATTTTTCCTTAATTTCAATTTAAATTTTCTTACACTTTTAGTTCTCTTCCGATTTCATTAAATTTTCACATTTTTAGTTTTTTCTTCCTATTTCATTTTTATTTTCACACCTTTAGTTTTTATTCCTTATACAATTTAATTTACACACTTTTAGTTTTTCTTAATTTCACCTTGAATTTTTCTCACGTTTAGTTTTTCCTTGTTTTCATTTGAAATTTTCTTACACTTTTAGTTTTTCTTCTTATTTCCTTTTAATTTTTCTCACTTTTAATTTTTCCTTAATTTCAATTAAAATTTCCTTACACCTTTAGTTTTCTTCCCATTTAATTAAATTTTCACTCTTTTAGTTTGTTTATTCATATTTCATTTAAATTTTCACACCTTTAGTTTGTTTCTTCTTATTGCAATTTAAATTTTCTTACACTTTTAGTTTTTCTTCTTTCGGCTTGAATTTTCCCACTTTAAATTTTTCTTAATTTCACCTTTAATTTTTCTCAAGTTTAGTTTTTCCCTGTTTTCATTTTAAAATTTTTTTACAATTTTAGTTTTCTCTTATTTCCATTTAATTTTTCTCACTTTTAATTTTTCCTTAATTTCAATTTTAAATTTCCTTACACCTTTTGTTTTCTTCCCATTTCATTAAATGTTCACACTTTAAGTTGGTTTCTTCATATTTCATTTAAATTTTCACACCTTTAGTTTTTATTCCTTATTCAATTTAATTTACACACTTAGTTTTTTCTTAATTTCACCTTGAATTTTTCGCACGTTTAGTTTTTCCTTTTTTTCATTTTGAATTTTTTTACACTTTTAGTTTTTCTTCTTATTTCCTTTTAATTTTTCCTTTTACTTAAAAATTTTCCTTGTTGTTCCTTTACCCTTTTTGTTTTATCACATTTATTTTCAGTTCTTCAAAATTTTTCTTCACTTTTTTTCCTTTGACTTAATACTTTTACTTTTTGTTCATTTTCCGTTCTTAAAAACTTTTACCATTTTTCTTTTAACCCATTTATTTTCAGTTCTTAAAATTTTTCTTCACTTTTTGTCCTTTTTATTAAAACTTTTCCTTTTTGTTCCTTTTCGTTCTTAAAAAAAAGCTTTTAACCTTTTACTTTTAACACATTTATTTTCAGTTCTTTAAAATTTCTCTTCACTTTTTTCCTTTTACTTAAAAATTTTACTTTTTGTTCATTTTCCGTTCTTAAAAACTTTTACCCTTTTGCTTGTAGCCCCTTTCTTTTAGTTCTTTAAACCCTTTTCACTTTAAAACCTTTTATTTTCGGTTTCTTAAAATCTTTCCTCACCTTTTTTTTTATTAAAACTTTTCCTTTTTGTTCCTTTTCGTTCTTAAAAAAAACCTTTTACCCTTTTTCTTTTAACACATTTATTTTCAGTTCTTTAAAATTTCTCTTCACTTTTTTCCTTTTACTTAAAACTTTTACTTTTTGTTCATTTTCCGTTCTTAAAAACTTTTACCCTTTTTCTTTTAACCCATTTATTTTCAGTTCTTTAAAATCTTTTCTCACCTTTTTTCCTTTCACTTAAAAATTTTACTTTTTGTTCATTTTCCGCTCTTAAAAACTTTTACCCTTTTTCTTTTAACCCATTTATTTTCAGTTCTTTAAAATCTTTTCTCACCTTTTTTCCTTTTACTTAAAAATTTTACTTTTTGTTCATTTTCCGTTCTTAAAAACTTTTACCCTTTGCTTGTAACCCCTTTCTTTTAGTTCTCTAAACCCTTTTCACTTTAAAACCTTTTATTTTCAGTTCTTTACAAATTTTTCTTTTTATTAAAACTTTTCCTTTTTGTTCCTTTTCCGTTCTTAAAACTTTTACCCCTTTCCTTTTAACACATTTCTTTTAGTTCTTTAAAATTTTTCACTTTCTTCGCTGTAAAACCTTTTATTTTCGGTTCTTTAAAATCTTTCCTCACCTTTTTCCATTTTATTAACACTTTTCCTTTTTGTTCCCTTTCCGTTCTTAAAAACTTTTACCCTTTTTTCCTTTTACTTAAAAATTTTTTACTTTTTGTTCATTTTCCGTTCTTAAAACTTTTACCCCTTTTCTTTTAAAACATTTCTTTTAGTTCTTTAAAATCTTTCCTCACCTTTTTCCATTGTATTAAAACTTTTCCTTTTTTGTTCCCTTTTCCGTTCGGCACTTCCATTGAGTAATCAATTTTTCTTTTCACCCGACCGAAAGCAAAAGAAAACTGATTATGATAATCTGCAGAATTTCTCAAAAATGTTTTACATCCGATTTCGAAACATTTAATGGAATTATGTAACACCACCACACAACAACAACATTAAAACTTTAATAAAACTTCAAGCTGTTGTACTACTTTACACAAATTTTACTCACTTCATTTTCTCAATTTGGGAATAATTTCATAACAATCCAACTTAATTTAAACGCGCACTTAACTATTCCGTAATTGCTCGGTTCACCAGCGACTCAAAGCTGCCACTCTCCACAGCCACTCAACTACTTGTTGCCAGCAGACGACACGCACACTCACGTGCCATCCCGCTGCTCCCATATCCAACTTTCATACGATATTGCTGCGTAAACGGTTTTGCTCTTTTCCCTTTACGCCAGATGTTCAATTTTTTTTGCAAATCTGTTGCGATTTTGCTGAATTCTATTCTTGGAATTCTTTTTGCAGCCAGGCCGATTTTGGCTGAATTTTTGTATTATTTTTATAGGCGGCTGAGGATTTTTCTGTCTTGTCGCGTTACTTGTACCGTAGGTATTCGGGGTTTAAATTTTGGTGCTGTTATGCAGCTGTTACATTCTTATTGGAATGTAACAATTTCGACGATTTTAAGCAATTTTTGTACGGGAGCCGCGGAATTTTATGAAAATATTTTAATGGACTTAAATTATTTTCTCGACTCTCCGTACAGCAATTTCAGAGCTTGAGGTGTCTTTGAAAATGGATATTTTTATGCTGCCTTCGATTATGCCCTTTTTATATCCGTAGGTATTTTATTTTTAATTTTTCAGGTGTTTCTAGGTGAGAAAATTATTGGTGGTCTTGGATTCGGCTATAGGAGCCGGATCTTATGGATGTTAATGCGGTTTGGAGCCGAGCCGGGGTTTCGTAAAAACAAGGACATGGCATCCTGAAATTATCCTAGTGCAGGGATTCGGCTCATATAGCCGAATTCAGCACCATCTGAACGGGCTAAAGACGTTCCCCGCGCATAACTTGATCCAGTGGTCAGGTGATACGGGACCACTGGATGTGTCGCTACATAACGACCATAACAGGGCAGCCTAGGCTGCTGAGCAGGTCGCTTACTCTTGTTTTACCGGCTCTGCTAGTGAGAGTGAGCCTGAGTTCCTTTCGTGGTCCTAATGAGAGAGACACAGGTGACTCTAGGCACCCTTTCGTAGTTTTGCCAGGCGCCCAATGTGTGGCGCGACCCCTCTGCAGTCTCATGCTTTATCTGAGCTAGCCGGTCTTTAAGACTAAGCGGGTCCGGTGGTGAAGCGGAAAGAGGGCGAGAGCGGCGAGGCAGGGTACGTTAAGGACGGCATCTCTTGGATGATTGTGAGCAGTCTCACAAAATAGTTCACCAGTCGTTAAGACGGGGGAAGCACTAAGGCCTAAAAGTAAAAGATGGAAAGGGAGTGTTGAGGGGCCCACGGGCCAAGCCTAACCAGAAGGTCTCTTAAGGAGAGGTTAGGAGTGGAAGGTTGAGTCGGGAGGACATCTACTGTTCCACTACGTGAACTAGGCCGCTGTTAATATCTCAAGTGTGGAGTTCTCACATTCCACAATTCGAATCGCCGAATACCTTACGGAGGGCAACGGAATAGCCGGCGGCTGCGCTATTTGGCAACAAAAAAAACATGTTAAGTTGGGGAGATCTGAGAGGCATGAAACATGCATTGGGATGAGACGTAAACAAAAGCTTTACGCCGGTAAATTTTTGCTGAAGGCTCGGTGCGGACTGACAAGATAGGTATGGAAAGGGTCGATGTTGTACAACCGGATCACCGTTAACGGCCGGTCAGGATAATGTGGCTGGTTCTTCGTCCCGCTCGTCAGGACTAAGATTCCCCCGGACATACTCCTTATGTGAGAGCAGCCAGTGAAATCAGAGCCTGACCTCAGTAGTGGTCTCACCGAGACAAGCACGTTGTCCTAATGAGAGACACGTGAGACCCAATGATCCCTCCACGAGTAGCCAGACGCCTCCCCCCACGATCAGGTCAAAGCTCGTGATTCCTGCCGTGCAGACTGGACCTTGGTGTGGGTGGGTACCTTACTTCTTCAGCTTACATCACGCCGGCACTATGGTTCTAAGACTCAGTACTCGTGGACGTCTATCATCCTTGGAAGAGGACACACACACTCCAGTATGGCTATCCTCACTAACTATCCCTGACTGTGTTGCCACGCTTCCGGGCCGGATCCTTGCGGGACCGGTTCCCATCAAGTTTCCTTGAATGTCTTCGAGCTGAAAGACTGGCCTGATGATTGGGACAGCACAAAAATTTTCTTGTCGATGGGTGTTGAAACTGAAGCCGGTAAAGGCTGTAACGTGAGGCGAGAACACAAACTTCACGCCGGTAGAGATGCTGAGGGCTCTGGGCTATACAGACTGAACAATTGCTCAAGTATATACGGGTTGGTCCATGGAACCACTGCAGGGCTGACCTGACTTGAGCAATAAAACTGTTGGTGGTAAAAATTGAAGCCTTGGGCGGGCGACAGAATGAGACACAAACACAAATGTTATGTCGGTAGAGTTGCGGAGGGCTCGGAGCTTATCATGCAATATAGAGTGTTATTCATAGACAACGCTGGTCGCACAGTGCGAGAGTTAAAGTGTTGTTGGTTAGTGGTGCGAGTTGAAGCCTGATGGGGCTATAAGTAAGGCGTAAACACAACTTTACACCGGTAAAGAGAGGCAGAGAGCACGGAGCATGGTATACTAAAAGGGTTGATATGGGAGGATAGACGTTGAGCAACCTTATTCCACATACTGGCCAGCCTGACCTCGCGACGCGATTCCTCACAACCTGGACCAGGATCGCGATTCCTTCCGTACAAACCGTACCTTGGTATGTGTATGCACCTTCCTCCTTCAGTTTACGTCACGCCGATACTATGGTCCTAAGATTCAGTCTTCGTGGACGTTTATCATCATTAGGAGAGGACACACACACTCCAGTATGGCTATCCTCACGAAACTATTCGAGGCCCTGCTGTCGCGCGTCCAGGCCGACCAGTATTGGGGCTTCTATCTGGTCTGATAGGACAATGAAAAGAAAATTGCTTGTGGTGTAAGATGAAGCCTGAGACAGGCGATAAGGTGAGACGTGGACACAACTTCACGCCTATAAAAATGCTGAGGGCTCGGAGCCATACTGGCAAATCTTGGTTCTTAGAGCACTTTGTAGCGGATGATGGGCCACTGGGGCTAGTGGCGAAGCGAAAGGGGTGAGCCGATGTCCGTGAAGGACGCCATCGTAGGGATGGTTGCGATTTATTTTGCGTGGAGTATTTGGTGTCGTTGAGATGGAGGGGCACTTGGTGCTAAATTCCTACGAGGGGATACAGTTGGCCAATAGGCCAAGCCTAGCCAGAAGGGCTCTTACAGAGAGTCTAGTGCCAATTCAGAAGATGTCGGTATGACGAAAGGGCTTCAAAAGCAGGACTCAACCGTTTTTGATAATTCAGTTGGAGTGCTCACACTCCCAAATCCAGTCCGTATAATATGCTGCGGAGACAACGAAACAGTAATTGGATATATCACTTGCGGAAATAAAATGTTTTGTGGGATTTTGAGAAGCATGAGACATGCGTTGGAGTAAGGCGTAAACACAAGCTTTACGCCTGTAGAATTTGCTGAAGGCTCAGAGCTAATTGCACAATATTGGGGTTATGGGAAGGATAAATGTTGGACAACCTGGTCGCAGATAACGGCTTTTCTGAAGACGCGGCTGGTTTTTCATCACGGCTCGTCAGGTCTCAGATTGCCACAGACGTACACCTAATGAGGGAGTAGTCGTTGGAATCAGAGCCTAACCTCAGCGGTGGTATCATCGAGGTAAGCCCGTCGTCCTAATGATAGACGCATGAGTCCCAAAGATATCTCCGCGAGCAGCCGGATGCTTCCCCCACGACTAGATTGAGGATCGTGATTCCTGCCGTGCAAACCGGACCTTGGTATGTGTATGTACTTTCCTCCTTCAGTTTACGTCACGCCTGCACTATGGTCCTAAAACTTAGTACTCGTGGACGTTTATCATCATTAGGAGGGGACACACACACTCCAGTGTGGCTATCCTCGCGAAACTCTCCCGTGTCATGTTGCCGCGCTTCAGGGCCGAATATCCTTCGCATGGTTGGTTCCCAACAACTTCCCTTGTAGGTCTTCAAGTTCATAGAGAGCATTTCCCTTCCGCGATCGAACTCGGCACTTTACGAACTTCTTGCTTAGTTTGGCGCTGGCCTGTTTCGCAAAGCTGCTTTGGCTGAAGTTCTTGTGGTAGACTTCCTGTCCGACTTTGAAGATTACAGGCTTAGAACTTGTATTATAGGTCCGTTCACCTTGCTCAAAAGCGCTGTCTAAATTTTTCCGGGCCTGTTCGCGAATAAAATTGAGTTTGTCGGAAGTAAAAATTTTAAAATTGTAAAATTAATCCTTCTAACTCAGAAGGCGCACTTCATAGGCAGAAGCCTAGAATCAATTGACCTATTCACCAGAATATAACGTATATTGAGATGAATGAGGCTCCCACAACCCATGAAAATAAAATATACTAAAAAAACAAAAACAAAAATCCAAAACACGCCCACACAATCAGGGGTGCACAGACAACAGAGATTGCTTTAGCAAATCCTTAGTAACAGTCAGGTCAAAAACAGGACACATATTCACGGCTCTACACATGCGATTTATAGGTACATGCATACCATAGTTAGACCGAGAGTGAACAACATGCAGCAAAGGCAGTCTTCTTAAGCTAACGGGGTATGCCTATAAGAAACCATACCTGCGAGAGTGCAAGAGTCTATGTTCGAGTTCAAAAGCTGGTGAATAAAGACTAGGTCAGCAACTCTACGCCGTTCTTCCAACGAGTGCATATTAAGCAATCGGAGGCGATCCACATAAGCAGGAAGCCTAAGTGGATCATTCCATGGAAGGTCTCTTAGTGCGAACCTAACAAAGATCCGCTGTACCGACTCAATGCGTCTGGAATGAACAGCATAGCGGGGAGACCAAACCTGAGATGCATACTCGAGAATTGGCCTGACCAAAGAAAAGAATAAGTGAATTAAGATCTTCCGATCAGAAAACTCTCTTGACCACCGCTTTACATAACCAAGAACTGAATTACTCCTAGAAACAATGTAGTTAATGTGCAGAGTGAAATCGAGTTTACGGTCAAGCTTCACTCCAAGGTCAGTGACGGACTCTACACGACAGATATTCGTTTCCGCTAAGGAATAATCAAAGACGAGCTGATTTTGGTTCCTAGAGAAAGACATAACTTCACATTTATCCAAGTTAAGCTGCAGACCATTAGATCCACACCAGTTCGCGAAGGTATTTAAATTATACTGAATGCAGGAAGAATCATAACTGTTTCTAACGCATGAGAAAATCTTCATATCGTCTGCATAGATTAAGACTTTAGAGTGCTTAATCAGAGGAACAATGTCATCAATGGCAAGAATAAACAACAACGGCCCAAGATGGCTACCCTGCGGTACGCCAGATGTAGCTTAAATGACTCTGGATAAGGTATTACAGAAAGATACTCGATATATCCTGTCTTTTAAGTAAGAGAAGATCCAATCGAGCAATAGTAGTATAATCATGGGGCTTCTGGATCAGGAGCCAAGAGCAGAAATTTTGTTAGGTGTTTTGGTTGAAAGTGTGATTGTAGATAAGAAAATGGCTCCTGATCTAGAAACCCCATGGGATTTTTAAGAGCAAAATAAAAAAATGTTGTTAGGTGTTTTGATGAAAAGTGTAATTGGAGATGATGAAATGGCTCCTGATCTAGAAACCCCATGGCAATTTTGAAAGCAAGAAAGATAATAAGCTGGGGTTAATTGTGGTGATTGTTTTGGCGGCGGCTCGTTAGTAATGATAAGAATGAGTTGCAATAAATGATGATAAGGATGGGACCTGGGTCTGGTTCTGGATGTGGACCTGGGTCTGGTCCTGGACCTGGATCATGGCAAACCCCATGACAATAAGTAAAGAAAAGGTGATTGATTGATTGGATTGCTTGGTTAAATATAAAAAATTAAGACTCGTTTTGATGTTTAATTTTACCAAGAGCATACTTTATTAAATAAATTCAATTTCAAATAGACAATTCTTACACGTTTTGCAATACTTTTGCGGATTAAGTAGATATTTAGTTTTTAACATTTCAAAAGTGTATAGAAATTCGCTGTCAATTTGCAGTTCCCTTAAAGGTGTATGTGATCTTGAAGAGCAATCAAGACAATTTTGATTGATACTACCGCCTAAAACTGCTATAGAAGTCGTCGTTGCATGCATTCTGCTCCGATACCAATTCTCCAAATGCGGTTCGTTTAGGTGTGGTGCCATTTGCAGATTAAACTGCGTTTCAAATGTTTGGGTACTGTGCTTATCCGCAATAGGCATTTTTAAATAATTACGCACAATAACCTCTCAGATAGACTTCTGCTACTAAATAAGCCTTAAATATTTCCAAACATTTATCAGTGCAGAGCAAAGTGCGGAAATGCGGTTTTCTAATTGTTAATTGGTAAGATATTATGTCGAGTACGAAATTTGTGTGAGAAAGGAAATTGTGGTTTTCAATTCTAAAAATTTCTGTGAGAAAAGTTAAACATGCGGTTTATATCAAATGATAATATAAGCTAATAACTAAACTAAATTTTTAATACATTCAGTTTGAATTTATTAGCGCGGTGAAAATGTCGTCGACGTCAATTAAGAAAGTGAAAAACACCGATATATTAAAGAAATTAAACAATGTGGGCTTTAAGCCAACCCCTTCCATACGGAACATGGAAAGATATAAAAGGTATAAAGTTATTGCCGCCAAGAGACAAGATACTAGATATGGACAGCGAGTGCTCTTGGATCTTGAAGAACATTCTTGCTTTTTGCCAGCAAGGTATAGGGAGCTAGGAGATGATGTACTGAAGACCATGTCGGCGCAGAAGAATTTCTACATCGCCAAAGAAGATGAGGACACCGTGAAATTCTCGCAAGATGTCGAATTATCGGAATCTGATGATTCTGATATTGATTGTAGTCAAATTAAGAATAAAAAGCAGAAACATTAAAGTTATAGTTTTATTTGAGATTACTTTTATTTCTATTAGGTATATGTGTCTGCTTTCTGTTGTTGTTCTTGGGTTGATTTATTGAAGCGGAAATCAGAATTTGCGGTTACGTTGTTTTTCAAATCTGTTTACTGTATTTGGGTGATAAGTGAACTTGTGGTTTAAAATAATTTCTTTGAATGGTAAGTACGAATGACTCTATAGCTTTGGGGGGGGGGATATTGCGGTTATAATTATTCGATAAATTTCCTGAAATATTCATGAAATGTTGAAGACAAATTCAGTTTTATTTGTGACTTTTAATAATACGGATCGGACTAATTTAACAAGTTTCTTGTGTTTTATGGTGAAAGATAGTTTAAAAATAACGAATCGGAATAAATATCTTAATTAAATAAGTTTTTATATTTTATAGTGAAAGACAGTTTGAAAATAAACATGAGTTTTTTGTGCGATATTTGTGGTAAGACTTTTGGAAAGGATTCGAATTTAAAAAGACATATTAGATTAATTCATAGTGGAAAAATTACATGCAGCAGCTGTAAAAAAAGTTTTAGTTCAAACAAATTTTTACAAAAACATAAATGTGAGCAACCTTCAACTTCAATGGCAATTAGTGGACAAACAGTTTCGTGTGAAATATGTAAGAGAGAAATCGAACTTAGAAGTTGGAAATATCACCAAAGAACAAATCTTCATAAGACGAATGCAGCTATTCCTGTAAATGAGAAGATAAAGAACATTAAATCAGGTTTCAGTGAAAGAATCGAAACCTTTGTAATTGAAAATAAGTGTGAAGAATTGCTGGACATTGGAAAATATTTAAAGGAGTCGAAGAACGATACAATTGGAATTCTGTTTGAATCTTTATTTAAACATGTATCCTTTAAATTTAACATGGAAATTTTTGCAGAATACATGAAAGTAACAAGAGATGAAGAAGAGATGGAAGATATAGTTACTTCAATTAAATCTTTCCAATCGAAAATGCAGATAGCTACAAAGAAAAGTGATTTTTCTTCTCTTTATGATATCATGGCTGACCGAATTCAGATAAAGTCAGAAGAATTTCAAGAGAGAGATAGTGGCTGGACCTTATTGAGGATTATACATACTGAAATTAATATTAATCAGTTTCAACCATTGAGAGGTTCTTCATATTTGGCGCTTCCAAAATTTTTATTAAATAAGAAGGCATGTGTAAATGTTGAAAACAACGATGAATATTGTTTCAAGTGGGCTATAATATCAGCCATATTTCCAGTTAGTGTCAACTCCAACAGAACAAGTTCGTATTCAGTGGCAGATATATCAGCTGATAAGATTGATCTACCAAATGGCGTGACCTTAAACTTTTCTAAAATAGAATTTCCAATTGCTTTACCTAAGATTGCAATCTTTGAAAAATTGAATCCTGATGTTAGTGTAAATGTATTTGGTTACGAAGAAATATCGGCAGATGCTTGCACCATTGTTGGACCATTTTATTGTACCGAAAGTGAAAAAAGCCACCATGTTAATCTACTCTTAATACAAAATGGGGAAAAATATCACTACACTTGGATTAAAAATATTTCGAGATTAGTAAAAAGGCAAATTACAAATCATAAAACGAAGATTCATTTTTGTAATTCTTGCTTGCTGTACTTCTACAACGAGACCGCTTTATTCAATCATAAGAAAGAATGCTGCAAAATTGTAACGAATATGCCAAGTTTAGATGAATCGATTCTGCAATTTAAGAGGTACGATCGACAACTTTTCGTGCCTTTTGTTGTTTACGCTGATTTCGAATGCCTGCTGAAGGATATTGAAACGTGTTTACCAGCCTCAACGACGTCATCAACTACAGATGTTCAAGAGCATATTCCTTGCGCATTTTCATATTTCATAAAATGCTCATATAATAACGATCTGAACAAGTTTAGGATTTACGAAGGGCACGACGCAGCAGATATTTTTGTTGAGAATTTAGTTGACGATGTCGAAGAAATTTATAATCAACACCTATGTAAAATTAACTTACTAATTCCAATGACCTCTGAAGAAATTGAAATTCATGAAAAGGCTCCATTTTGTCATATATGTAAAAAGTTGTTAAATAATGATCGAGTTATAGATCATTGCCATTTGACTGGTAAGTACAGAGGTCCAGCTCATAACGTTTGCAATTTAAACCATAGATTGCCAAATTTTATTCCAATATATTTTCACAATTTTTCGGGGTATGATAGTCATCTCTTTATAAAAGCTTTGAATAATGTAAAAGGAGATATTAATGTTATACCGTTAAATAAAGAGTTATATATTACATTATCAAAGAAAATTTTCATAAATAACCATAGTTTTGAGCTGAGATTTCTGGACTCAAACAGATTTATGTTAGCAAGTTTGGAAAATCTCGCTAACAATCTATCAAAAGAAGATTTTAAAATAATTCGAAGTGAATTTAAAGATGATTATTCATTCAATTTAATTACAAGAAAAGGAGTTTTTCCTTACGAATACTTAAATTCTTGGGAAAAGTTGAGCGAAGAAACTTTACCTCCTCGTCATACGTTTTTCAATAAATTCACTAATTCAGAATGTAGTGAAGAAAATTATAAACATTCCATTAATGTTTGGAATAACTTCAATTGCAAAACTCTTTCTGATTATTTGAAGTTATATCTAAAGTCCGACGTATTATTGCTCGCAGATATATTTGAAAATTTCAGAGTACTGTGTAAAGACATTTATGAGCTGGACCCTTGTCACTACTATACTTCTCCTGGATTGTCATGGGATGCTATGCTTAAATATACTGAAATTAAATTAGAATTGCTTACCGATATAAATATGTATAATTATATAAACAAAGGAATCAGGGGAGGGCTAACCCAATGTTGTTTAAGACATTCTGAAGCTAACAATAAATATATAAGTAATTTTGTTGAAACGGATCCGTCAAAATATTTAGTATATTTAGATGCAAATAATTTGTATGGTTGGGCAATGTCAGAGTCCCTTCCATATGGAAATTTTAAATGGTCAACTGATATTAATATTAATGTAATGTCAATTCCTAGAGACTCTGATATAGGTTATATTTTAGAAGTAGATTTGGCTCATCCAAAATCCATTCATGACATTCATAATGATTTACCGTTTTGCTGTCAAAATAAAATTAGTCCTAAATCGAAATCAAAAAAATTAATTGCAGATCTAAACAATAAATATAATTATATTATACATTATAGAAATCTTCAACAGTGTTTGAAGCACGGTTTACGTCTTCTACGTATTCATAGGATCTTACAGTTCAATCAGTCTTGTTGGCTAAAAAGTTATATTGATTTGAATAATATTCATAGAACAAAGGCAAAAAATGATTTCGAAAAAAACTTTTTTAAATTATTCAATAATTCAGTATACGGTAAAACAATGGAAAATGTAGATAAGAGGAAAGATGTAAAAATTGTGACACAATGGGATAATTTCAATAGACATACAGGTCTACGTGGATTAATAGCGAAACCCAACTTTCACAGTCTTTCACAATTTACATCAAATATGGCTGCTGTTCAGTTAAGCAGAGTGCGTACAACGTATAACAAACCGATATATTTGGGTTTCACAGTATTAGAACTTTCTAAATATAAAATGTACGACTTTCACTACGATTATATAAAACCCAAGTATAACGAAAATATATTTCTTAACTACATGGATACAGATTCCTTTATCTATACAATTTATGCAGACGATTTTTATAAAGATATATTTCATGATATTGAATCTCAATTTGATACATCGGAATACCCCTTTGACAATCTATATAGTATACCTTTAAAAAACAAAAAAGTTTTAGGATTAATGAAGGATGAAAATAATGGTAAGATTATGTTAGAATTTATAGGATTGAGATCTAAGATGTATTCTTTCCGAGTAGACAGCAAGAAAGATGTTAAGAAAGCTAAGGGAGTTAAGCAGACAGCTACTGATTGTTTAACTATGGAAAATTATAGAATTAGTTTGTATAGAAAAAAATTATATTATGCTAAGATGCTCACATTTAGATCGAAACGTCATACTATATATGCACAATATATAAATAAAATTGCCTTAAGTCCTTCAGATAATAAGCGATATATAAAAGATAATGGTATCGAAACCTTGGCATGGGGACATTATACATTAAGTGAACCCGATGATGGAAATTAACTATCATAATTAATTCTTGAATGTAATAAGTGATTATTGAAAGATAAAAATAAAGAACAAAATAAACAGTTTAACAAAAAGTCCTCTTTTATTTATTTATCCATAGATATTTTCATTACTTTTAGGATCAATTTGAAAAGAGATACATACATTTTCTTTTCTGCGGAAGTAAATAATGTAAAGTAGAAATTTCCTGAGAGCGAAAGTGATTTAGATCAAGTGAATTAATAAAATTCTATTATATTTGCAAAAGAACTTTATTTTATCGTAAAAATCGTATAATATCAATTCTATTTATTATCTAAAAATTTTTTTAAAAGATATACATTTCTTAGCGCACATTTTCCTTGGTGAACTGCGCAGCATGGAGCATTAATGTAAAAGAAATTTAAATGTTCCAAATTTGGGCACTTCAATTCTTCTTCCATATTATACACAGATAAATTTTCAACAAATGTCTCTTTTAACCATTGAACTTTTTCGCATCCTTTCATATATATTACTTTATTTTTTATTATTGGAGCCACTAACGTACATAACTGATGATAGGGGATATAGCCATCATTCCAGTAAAACCCATGATAATTAAGGTGCAACCATTTCGCCTCTCTTCTCTTTGCATGTGTTAAATCCTTAAATTTGAATGGAGGTTGAAAAATAAAGTGCTGCATTTGGTTTCCATTTGTCAAAATAGCCAATTCCTTCACAATGAACTTGTTACATTCGTCTTTAAATCCTTGGATATCTACAATTGCGGCCATTCGTAATCCTAAATTATTTTCCTAACTTCACTGGTCAATGAACTATATTCGACTATTCTATCGTGCAAAAGTAAGCAAAAAGCAGTTGTGTTTGCGGGGATATTACTCTGAGTTTTAAATTGTATACGAATATCGACAGGCCCCGATTTGATCACCTCGTTTTGATGTGAACAATCGATAACTGCAATTGGAGCACTGTCCTTAAACTTCTCTGGAGTAAGAAGCGGTTGATGAAGACGTCCGTAATATGATTGTTGGAATTTTGCATACATATCATACAATAAAGCATATCTTTCCCGACCAAATTTAATGTTTAGGTCTTCATACGGGAATGTTTCAGAATTTCAGTGAAGTTTGACATCTAAAAGTTCACAATGATCAAACTTGCTTGCATCTTTCTTCTTCTGGTTTTTTCGATCCGTTTGAAGTGCTAAAATTACATATCGAGGTTTTTCCAACTGAGTTGATGTTTTAATTGTCCAATTATGATCAACAGTTACGGGTAATATAGGATATTCATATATATCCCAGCTACGAAAGCTCATTTGTATGGGTCGTCCAGTACCGATTAACTTAAGCAGCGAGAGTTTTT
Organism: Leptarthrus brevirostris; assembly: GCA_964036015.1. NCBI lineage: Eukaryota > Metazoa > Arthropoda > Insecta > Diptera > Asilidae > Leptarthrus > Leptarthrus brevirostris. The sequence continues at coordinate 75,082,134 of OZ038375.1, forward strand.
CTTCATCAGCTACACTTATGTGGGGTACTCGCCATTGTAGTTTGAAAATGTCTATTTTAACTTCATCATCTGGAGATATAAAAACAATTTCATCGCTTCTACTTCGAATCAAAATAAGTTCATGTTTCGCATTTATAACAATTTTCTTATAGTCTTCAGCAAAGCCGAGCAGCAACTTTAGAGGAATACAAAAATTGAAAAATCCTCTTGTAGGTGATATTGAATTATCTGGAGACCAGGACGCATTTAGTAACGCATTGCTTTCATTTTGATTTAAAGATATATAATTTTTTATTGTTGTAGCAAATCCAAGATTTCTCGTCCGATCAATTTCTACGCCATTTAATTCATAACGAATTTCGTCAAATAGAAAAGATATGGCGTTATTAGTTAATTTTGCCGTTGCTGATGCATGTCCTTCTGTTGTTGTTAGCGCGCCATCTATATATAAGAAGCTTTCACTTGGTAACACATACAAATCCTGATGCTGTACTGATATTCGAACTTCATCGCTGTTTTTATATGATGTTAAAAACGGAGAGTAGCTATGATACTCAACTTTTGTAATACTATTATCATAGCTTGCACCTTGTTTAATATCGAGTATTTCATTCATTTTTTAACTTAATACCAAGAGTTTTTAAGAATTGCTCGTTAGCGACTGTTAGCTTTATTCCAGACTGCTGCGTGGCTTTAGGTTGACTAGAAGACTTAACGCTTTTGTGCTTGTATTTATTATCAATAGTATTATTATATATTAGCATGATGCGGTTTCAAATGCAGTCTCACTGTAATCGTTTCTCCTCTAAAATTTATTAGTTCACCGTCTTGATCCACGAACTTCAGTGTTAGAGAACTTATCCGTCTGATGTTCAGAGGCAAGTAAATGACAATCTTAGGAACCTCGATTATTTTATACCCCGGACCCACCTTAGGAGAGAACTCGTGTAATGTGTGGACTTGCTGATTATTTATGAAGGAACCTGATACTATATTACATTCAACTCGTATTACATTAACTTTTATTATATTTACTGGTAAATCAGAGTGATGTAAAATATTAGGTTCTAGAACGCGTTTACTAAATCCTAATAATGATCCAATGGAGTTCTTTTTATTCAATAATACACGGGTGGAACTTTTTACTTCGCTTTTAAGGGTATTATTATTAGCTGTTATTTGTACGACAGGTATAGTTTTTGTTTTAGCTAGTTCTCTTTTGATAAATCCTGCAATATCATCAATTTCGTAGGAACCTTCTGGAATTTTAATTTCATCATCACCAACATGAAATAAGTTATTTCTACTATCCACATTAGGTATTGAGTTATATGTCTGTAAATCAATGAGTCCACAAACATATTCCGATGTAAGATCCAATGGAGGAAAGTACTCAACTGTAAGTACAGAGGAATTCCCAGTCAAAGTTAGTGTTAATGACATAGTAGTTCAAAGTGAAATGCAACTGTTATTTTTATGCATAGTTTATTTATAGTGGTCATCTTACAATAGACAATTATGTTCTTAAACTTATAGCTACTTATTATTACAATGATTATATAAAAATTTCAAGCATAAGTGACCGCAATTTATCATATTATAATTTTGATAGGACTTATAATTGTAAACAATATTTTTTCCTAAATATCTTAAAATTTCCTTTGGTGGTTGTAAGTTTCCAAAGCTGTCAAAGTACTCCTTTTCAGACCCCCTTTTGTAATATGCTACCCAATGACTTCCAGGACCGGTGGTAGTATCCAAATTTACGATTCCACATTCATATTTTCGAGGTTTTTTGGGTAGAGCATCAAGCATAAAAACGCCTCTAAAATGTGGTAAATCATTCGCATATTTATATAAATCGATTTCATTTAATGCTCGATTAGGTAGCAGTTTTAGAAGTTTTTTGAAGTCGTATTTAAGAATAGACCAAGTCCTTTTCTGTAGGGCTTCAAATATAAACCGCTACCCTTCTTTCCTAATGCAATAGCTTCCATCGTTTCATTATGTCGGTTGCTCTCCTTCAGCTTCTCTTTAGCATTTGTAGCATTTGTTACTGCCTTTGCGACACCAGATGCACCACCCACTAAAGCTCCCAGTGCAGAAAGCCCAGCAAAAATAGGAATGAGAGGTAAAATCCCTCCAACCTTCGGTATAGGAATTATACGGGGAGTCTTTACATACTTCTTGTTTCTTTTAAATACATTTTTAGTGGTAGCGAGTGCAAGTGTAATAGCTTCTTTTAAAGAATCTGGTTTTTTCACTTTTAAGATATTTCTAGCTTCACGAACTCCTTTTTGAAGCGTTAACGTTTTTTTATTCCTCTTAGAACGAGTTTTGCTCTTTTTTGCCCCCATTCCAAATTTTACTTTTGCTTTCATAGCGTTTGTTACAAGCCAGGCGTTGCTACGTTCTCCAAGGGATGCCTCTGAAGATGTCACTCGTTCCCAAGCTTTACCGGACAATATACGATCAGCAATATGACGATCCTCAATATTTTTATGCTGAAAATATGCAATATCGTGATTTCTGCAAGCTGCGTCAAGAGGGTTAATTCCAGGATCACCTCTTGCTAATCTTTTTTGTAATTTAGTACCAGGGCCGCAATATTGATATCCAGGCAAATGAAATTCAAACGGCAAATTACTAATTGCTGTATTTAGCAAACCGCCTCCTCTTCGACATTTACGCAGGCAAGAACGATTTCGATTCTTTGAATGATCAATCATTCAACTGGTCAGATAAATCTTTTAGACTTCCACACTACAGCGCACTGAGCTATTGACTGATATAAAAGTTCAGTGTTGTGCAATAAATATTTCAGTTCTAATAATGAAGTTCGTGAAGCAGAAAGACTCCTTACCAATTAAAAATCTAGATATTAAATCTGCAAATAAAGTCAAAAGACATAGCTCGCTTATACCTGACAATATAAGAGGTATTCTTGTTGGACCTTCTAACTGTGGTAAAACCGATCTTATGATTGGTCTTATAGAACACCCAAATGGACTCAAGTTCGAGAATATCTACATCTACTCAAAATCACTCCATCAGCCTAAATATCAATATCTGGAGCAGCTTATAAGTCCTATTACTGGTCTGGGCTACTACAAGTTTTCTAATAATTGCGAAGTCATACCTCCTGAGTACGCCAAACAGAATTCTGTTTTTATTTTCGATGATGTAGCATGTGGGAAACAAAATAACATACGTGATTATTTTTGCATGGGACGACACAATAATATTGATAGTTTCTATCTCTGTCAGACTTACACCCATATACCGAAGCACTTAATACGTGACAACGCTAACTTTCTTATTTTATTTAAACAAGATGATATGAATCTTAGACATATATATAATGATCATGTTAACACAGACATGACCTTTGAAAAATTTCGTAATATTTGCAGTGTTTGCTGGAAAGATAGTTATGGCTTTCTAGTAATCGATAAAGACAGTCTATTGAATAATGGACGTTATCGAAAAGGAGTTGATACATATATTTCACTATAAATTTAAAAAAATCTGGTTAGCTGATAATATCCCATTATAGCTGTTAATATATCTGTATACCTGTTCGAGCTGTCTTATAGACCCGTTATAGCTGTTAACAGAGCTGGTAAAGCAGTTCATAGACCTGATAAAGCAGGTCATAGGCCTGATAAGAGCTGTTCGTAGACCTGGTAAAGCTATTCATAGACCTGTTTGAGCTGTTTTATAGAGTTGGTAAAGCTGTTCACGGAGCTGTCAAAAGCTGTTCATAGACCTGATAAGAGCTATCCATAGGCCTGTTAAGATCAGTACAACCCAGTTGACAGACCAGTTCAAATCTCATTAGAAAGATGGTTAGAAAGAGAGACGAACTATTAAAAAATCTTATCAAAACTAGAAAAGCCATTAAGAAGAAATTCCGCGCTGTGAAAACTGGACGAGTTGAAACTGAAACTCACCTTGAGGAGACATTTAAGCCCATAACAAAACCACTTCATGAGTTCATAACAAAAACAAAATATGAGCCCAAAATTAAAGATGAATATAGAGATGATGATGATGGTGATTATGATAACATAAAGTTTACTCCTAAAATTAAACTCCCGAAGATGGAGCCGACAAGTACACCTATAAAGCGTCCAGATTATTCCTTATTTTCGGAAGACGATGAATTTGCAACACCTACACACTCTAGAACTTTAATGGAAAATAAAGATTCTACTCTTAATTTATCAAGTGGATTAGTTGATAAATATTTAGAACTATGTATTAACAAAAACCCAAAAATTGACAACACTTATGGAGTTTATTTAGATGATGATAATGCATGGAAAATTGGAAATTCAAAGATTGCAATTGAGGAAGATTATTTCCTTATTAACGGAAAATCGTATAAAATAACGCTAGGTCTATGTGAATTGCTTTTTATGAAACAACCTGCAAAAACTTTGTATAGTACGGATGACTTGAAAGATTATCAAGCTATCTTAAAAGAAACTAATGCCTATAAAAGAGAATATAGAACGGACGGCCAAATAAAAGGTGCTAGAGCTTCAAAATATACAGAAATTATAAGTAAACTGATTTCTCATGATGGTAAAGGGTTGATGCATATGCCCAAGAAAAATATTGATTACGTTTATTGGAACGATCCTAATGAGCTTGTGGATAGACTTCGTCTCTTAATAGCATCACAAGTTGCTGGACACACTAACCACAACAATGAAATTATCTCAATTATTGAAGAGTTGAAAGAAGGTGACATTATAGCATAAATAACATCTTTAATTGTATTCAGCTTTAATGTAACAATGAGTGTCGACAAGTTTGGAAGATATTCTAAAAGAGCAAAGTTCGGACCTACTGGCGATCGTGGTCCTAGGGGGCTACCTGGCGAACCTGGTCCTCAAGGGATCCAGGGAATACAGGGTCTAAATGGTGTAGGTTTTAAGCTCACTCAAGATGGAGATTTCAATGTAGGTTTTAAAAATTTGAAATATATTAAAAGCCCGATGGAGAGAGATGATGCAGCCAATAAAATATATGTCGACGATGTAGCTGATAAGGTAGTACATTTAAGTAATTCCCACGCTAATGAAAAAATTCAGTTAGTCAGCAACAATCTAACTGAGCTAATACTTAAGGAAAGTGCCGTTCTTAACGAAGAGTTAAAGGAGATATACAGAATAATAAATATAACAAGTCAAAAAGATAAAGCAGCCAGCCAATTATATACGAGTGAATCTATTGCGATTCTACAAGGAAAACTGAAAATAGCATACGAATTATATGTAAATGAATGAATTGTCGACGGTCAAAAGAAGTTGATAAAATATATAGATCTGAATCTACAGGATATTAATGACACTTTAAAAGCGTTAATTAATGTAGAATCTCAGACAATTTCAAAATGAGTAAAATACAGGTAGTTAATAAGCTTCATAAACCAGCCAGAAAAAATTTCAAAAGAAGACGTGTTATAATTAAAGGAATAGATGATCTATGGCAAGCAGATTTAGTTGAGATGGGAGCTTATACTACAAGCAATAATGGTCATAATTTTTTATTAACTGTAATAGACGGATTTTCTAAATATGCATGGGCAATTCCTATTAAAAGAAAGACTGGTGTCGAAGTTACTCAAGCTATGAAATCCATACTAAAAGAAGGTCGGAGTCCCACAAATTTACAAACTGATGATGGAAAAGAGTTTTTCAATAGCTCATTTCAAAACTTAATGAAAAAATCCCGCATTAATCATTTTTCTACATATAGCCCTTTAAAAGCATCTATAGTTGAACGATTTAATCGAACATTAAAAAGCATGATGTGGAAAGAGTTTAGTATGCAGGGCTCATACCGATGGATAGATATGGTTAAGAAATTACTCGTAAAATATAACTCAAGTAATCATCGAACAATAAAAATGAGACCACGTGATGTGACAAAGCAGAATGAGAAAAAATTGCTATCAACAGTTTACAATCATTTAAAGACGTTTCATTTACCAACATTTAAACTGGGAGACTTTGTTCGCATTAGTAAATATAAACATGTATTTGAAAAGGGGTATACACCAAACTGGACTACAGAGATCTTCAAGATCTCAAAAATTCAGATAACGAATCCTGTAACATATCTCTTGGAAGACCATGAAGGCAATGCAATAAAGGGGAGTTTTTATGAAATGGAGCTCCAAAAGACGAAGTATCCTGATGTTTACCTCGTAGAAAAAATATTGAAAAGAAACGCAGATAAAGTTTATGTTAAATGGCTCGGATTTTCATCAAAACACAACTCTTGGATTAAGAAAGATAATGTATTATAATATTGTTATACAAATAAATATTTTATATTAAAAGTACTTTTATTTTATTACTCTATTTGAAATTTTTAAATCTTAAACTATAAATTTCATTTCTATGCGAGGCAGTTAAAATGGGATCCAAAACATCTTTCATATCTCGAATTCGTCGTTGAAAGCGAAATCTGTCAACAGCATATGTTTCCCAGGGACCCTTACGTTTCCAAATTGGAACATAATGTATCTTGGGGATAATATCAAATTGAACTACTTTTTTTCCGACTGCTTTGGCCTTATCTTCTTCTTTTTGTAGCAAAAGCAAACCATCTTGAAAGTGCAAAACTCCTACAAATATCCTTGAATTTTTTATACGCTGTTGAATCAGTTTTAGAGAGTTTAAGAAAGAACCTCCCATGTTTTTGATAATCACTAAAAAAAGGTTTGTTCTACAAAGAAAAAATTGAAATATATGTATAATTAAATGTCTACTTTGTTGGTCTTACCTCTATAACCTCTTTAATACCAGGAGTTAATAAATCTAGCTTTTTATATTCAGCAATGAACTTTAATGAACTTAAAATCTGTTAATTCAATTAAATTGTAAATATTATCCAAAATTATTTTTGTGTGAAGATACTCCATTTTGAACTGCCATAAAAAAAGGGATTACACTTTCTTTTGTAACTGCTTATTTTGAAATGTTCATTTTATATGTTTGTTTCATTCCTCTTAAATTCACTAATTCCACATCACTTTTATAATTAGCATCAACTTGTTTCACCATCTCAACTTCACCGTTACTTAGAATTCTTTCTGTTTCAAACTCGCGGTATTCATAGCATGATATCTTCAATGAGCGAGTTACGTAATTACTGTCATATGTACAACGAATGGTTAGCATAGTTTCGTCATCGAATTCAAGTTTAAAGTGCCTGTAAAAGATATCCTTGCTCTCAATAATTCCTGCAATATCCATTTCTTTCTTTAATAGCTCTTGCCTGAAACCTTCGATGGCCTCGTCAATTGATACAAATTTCTTTTTAGGATTATCATTTGTAGTGGTGCTTGATGTAGTAATAACAATTTCCTCATCATTACTCTCTTTTGAAGTAGAAACTGCATCTTCTTTGGGATTGCTGGTGTTACTGTAAGTCAGCAGTTTAAAAGATAATCCAATTTGTATAGAGTCGTTATTTGGTAGGGTTAGCGCAAAATCTAAATTACTAATACTTTTGTCCATTAGATTTTTACTTAACGGGATCGGTGAACTATTGATATGCAAGATGCATAGTGATAAAAGCAAAACATTTACTGAACGTCTAACCATTTTTTAATGTTAGTATGTTGACATGAACTCGAGAACTAACTGAACTTTATGACGTTGGTACATTTATAACATCCCCCTCTATTTTTTTATTTTCCATTTTAATTTTCATAGGATGATTCCAATTCCAATCATCCTCATCACCAAAGGAGCAGTTCCGGGGAAAATGATTTGTAGCTTTATACCTAACTGTGCGATCTTGTGATTCTCCAACTAATACAATGTCACCTCCTGAAATCAATATAAGGTCAGATATTTAGTTGATTCTTATCCATTCCAATTACCGTAGACGTCTAACTTAACATGCTGCCAGGGCATAAAATTGAAATCAAAATGAAATGTAGAAGAAATCGGTTCGCCAGCTCTTAACCGTAATATTAGACTCCTGTTGCCATCTTCTGGAGTCATGTATATCTCTAAAACATCATTAGGATCCACACTTACATTAACGATCCTAAAATTTTTCCAACCCCCTTCGCATACACAAAATTTAGTGTCAGCTTTTACTGTTTCAGACCAAAACATCTTCCTGTACTGACGTTTTTCGATAAAGTATCAGGTATTTATAGCATCAATTAAAAAAAAAAAAAAAAAAAAACTGCCCCTCACCCAAAGAAGCAATAATTACAAATTAGGTAGCCAGAAGGCTGTTTTGGGAAAGAGCTGAAATTTGTAAAATTTTTATATCTGCTTTTTCTTATCTAAGTTTAAAGTAGAATTTATACAAAGTAACTGTAATAATATAATTTTATTGATCTACATAGGAATACATAGCATTCGCTAACACATTCTCAGGTTGATTATTAATCTGCTGATTACTAAATTCCAAATTATAACGTTATCCAATACCGCCATTGTTTGTGATGAAATAGGTAGCTTCATTCAGTTTCTGAATTGTGGATTGGGCTATGAAATTAAAACGTGTTGGTAAGAATAACTGATGATTCTCTAATTCCAGAACAATCCGGTCACCATATTTTGTTTTTAGCTTTTTCGCGCTTAAAATCCTGTATGCACATCTTTGATCCATATCCTTCATGTAAAGAAGCGGCTTATATATTCGTAAATTGAGATCCGCTAAAGCGTCAATTAAATCTTCTGAATTTTGCTACTGCACTAGAGCTTGACTCATTTTGATTCTATGACTTTACTCAACACGAGAAAATATTGAACTGTGATAATCTCAGCAGATGTCTTGTACTTTCATTTATTGAAAACCGCAACATCCCGGAAATCGGAAAACCTGTACAGACTTGTTATTTTTGATAGTTCTTAATGATCGGATGACGTAATCGCTAACATTATTTCGCAATATACCACAATTTTGGCCTATATTTAAATCAGAAAAAGAAAATGCATGATACTCTTTTAAAGTTCAAGGTTACTACAGCAAATGCTTTTATCCTTATCACCAAATATTTATGCTACTAGAGACCGGGCCCAGACGTTCAACTCTTATCAGTAAATTTTACGTTACTACAGACCAGACCCAGACGGTCAACTCTTATCAGAAAAATTTTACGCAAGCAATGCTTTTCTCTCTATCAAACAAAATTTCTATACAAACACCACCTTTTCTTTACTTATTGTCATGGGGTTTGCCATGATCCAGGTCCAGGACCAGACCCAGGTCCACATCCAGAACCAGACCCAGGTCCCATCCTTATCATAATTTATTGCAACTCATCCTTATCATTACTAACGAGCCGTCGCCAAAACAATCACCACAATTAACCCCAGCTTATTATCTTTCTTGCTTTCAAAATTGCCATGGGGTTTCTAGATCAGGAGCCATTTCATCATCTCCAATTACACTTTTCATCAAAACACCTAACAACATTTTTTTATTTTGCTCTTAAAAATCCCATGGGGTTTCTAGATTAGGAGCCATTTTCTTATCTACAATCACACTTTCAACCAAAACACCTAACAAAATTTCTGCTCTTGGCTCCTGATCCAGAAGCCCCATGATTATACTACTAGCAATAAAGGCGGAAAACCCAACTTTTCAAGCTTAAGCATAAACACAGAGTGAGGAAGCTTATCAAATGCCTTGCTAAAGTCGGTGTAGACGCAGTCAGTCTGGAGACCTTGCTGAAAGGCAGAGATTATGTGGTATGTAAATTCAAGCAAGTTAGCTGTCGTTGATCTACCGGGCAGAAAGCCATGTTTATTAGATGAGATTAACCCCTTACACTGCACTACAAGCTGTGAGTATATAACAGATTCTAACAACTTTGGTATGCAGGAAAGCTTTGCGATTGGTCTATAATTTGTTATTGTGTTTTTATGCCCCTTTTTATAAACAGGAATTATAAAAGAGTCTTCCATAACGTAGGAAATCTACCGGCCTCAAGAGATTTGTTGAAGATGAGTTCCAGTGGAGTGAGTAAGGCGTCGGAACAGCATCTCAAAAATGCAGGTGGAACACCATCAGGACCAAAAGAAAAGTCCATTCTAAGTTCCTTGATATGATCTATAATAATATCACGGGCGCGCTGCAACTAGAGGATCCATTGTAGCACATTGTAGATGGATAGTTATTAGTTTTCTTCTTCTTCATATTAGCAAATTTAAAAAAGGTACGAGGATCAATTTGCAAGTTATCGCGAACATTATCGAGGTATTCCCTGTATAAGGATGATGATAACGCTAAAAAGCTGTCATGACAATAAACGAAATCACAATAAGTTGATGTGTTTCTACAGCGTAAGTAAGTTTTCCATAGTCTATTTTTCTTATTTTTAAGTCTACGTAGATCTCCAGTATAACACGGGGGGGGACTGACAGGATGATCTTGACCGTTTGAGTGGTACACACAAATTAAACAGATCATAAATCCTATCATAAAACGCGGAAACGCACTCGTCGATATCGCTATCATCAAAAAGAGATGCGAAATCGATCGAAAGGATCCTGTTTGAAAGATCAGAGAAGTCCGCCCTTTTCAAATCAAGAACGTATTGATCTACGTTGGGGTCGGCAGTATTAGAACCATCACAGCAAAAAGAGATGAAAATGGGCGGATGCAAACTGTCAATAGCGGACAAGTTCCGAGAAGTCGGTTCGACTATCGGACTCGTCAAGAATTTCAGCATCATTAAAACCGTTATGAAGCCAGGTTTCGGTCAGAGCGATGACGTCATAACAACAAGCAAGAGAAGCCTGAAATAACTGGCTTGTTTTTGTTCTTAATCCCCTTACATTTTGGTAGTAAAGGGATAGCGTACGATGTTCTAGTCTGAGTGCTTCCCGCGACCCTACGACGGGGCACAAACTCGGTAGATCTCGGGCCAGAAATCGGGGGCAGACATTATTTCAAAAAGATCCGGGGACGATGTCAACTTAAAAGACGACATGAGTCTTTGAGAATGACGATATCCTAGAAGTTGACAACGGAGGAGCGCAGAATCTTCAGCGCCACTTCTCTCCCTCACGTAGCCAATAACGTCGTCAACAGAAGTCGATGGATCAAGTCGGGAGACGAAAAAGGACCTCGGTGGTTGCGCAATCCTCAGATTGAAACCCTCATTTCGAGACACATTAATAGGTCGCAACGGTAAAGTCTCTTGCGATGAGTGGTGATTATACTGGGAGACACTGGGAGATATGTTGACTGCTGAAGCAACATTCGGTAACGCAGGGTGATCAATGGCGCGCAATTGGCGGGCACGCCTACGGGCAGTTGCAAGCAATACAGGCGAGGGACTGCCCACATTCAGAGCCGGAGCAACCAGGGGCTCGGAGGTAGGGTCGAGAGATGGACAGCCTCGAACCTCCGGGTCAGAGCCACGTTCAGGCAGACAAGTTGCCTCCAGGGGCACGGGGAAGGCCCTACTACAAGCAGAAAGAGCCTTAACATCCGTCGCAATAGCCCCAATTAGGTCACCATTGGCTGAAACAGCCGCCGACCAAGCAGCGACATCGTCTGCACATCAGTAAGCGAATCAGAAATCCCCCAGTCGACAGCTCATGTGATCGCTTCAAAAGTGCACAAGAGTTTGACTCCAAAGTCATGGTAATCTCCAACAACTTGTCCACCTTGTTGGAAATTATATTGGTGTCATCGGACAGGAGCTGAAGATCGTTCCAACGGGCGGAAAACGAGCCGACCTTATCAGCAACCAGGGCCAGGTCACCAGACAATGCCTCGATCACGCCCCTCACCAGCCTAAGGACATGTCACGGTCTGATGTCCGAGCATTCCCGACAAGTTGTGGACCCAGAAGACACAGAACTGGATCCTAAGCACGAAGAGTGGAACCAATGGCCACAAACGCCAACACAGGCAACCCCATCCCGGGTAATTTTATTGGCACAAACCCCACAAACAGGCATATTGTTATCTATAAAAAAAAAAAAATAAAAAAATAAATAAATAAATAAATAAAAATAAATAAATAAATAAATAAAAATAAATAAAAATAAATAAGATAAATAATTAATAGATAAATAATTTAATCAAACAACAGAAAGAAAATTCGACGAAACAGACAATACGCAAAATCAACAAGCAAATCGAATAAATAAACAAGAATACAGCCAGCAGTGAAATCAAAACACACGCAAACAACAGATTAAAGGAAATACACACTTCCACCGAAATAATACAAGCACGCAACGGGATCAGACGAGCAATGACCCAGGCAACAATAACAATACCATAAACACAAGCACAGAATCAACTGTCCATAACGAGCAAATCAAACGGGAGAACAGATTAAACGGGAAATAAACACAACTCACATAAGCTCAACGTAGCAGATAACAAAAATTTGCTGGCGGAAAATATAACCAAAACTACGCACCAATCAAAACAAAAACAAAAAGCACAATAACCGCGACTGCTATACAATTTTATTAAAACTAAATCACATGCACCAATGCCACAGACTGAAAACAAAAAAATAATCTACGTCTATTGTTTCACTCACAGCCTGTAGCCGTCTCAGTAGCGCGTTTGCAGAACCATGCTCGACCATTTGCTGGCCAAACAAAACCTTATAAGGCGAGAAGCCAATAGCCTGGTGAACTGAACTCCGAAGAGAACTCGCTATACAACTCAACTTCTCATCCCATCTGTTATGCTCGTCCTTAACATAAGCTCTGATCGCAGCTAGGACGTATCTGTTTACCCTTTCGGAAGCGTCTGCTTGAGGTGAGTGCACTGCGGTACGAAGGTGTTGAATGCCATATCGTTCCAGGAGGTTACCGAACTGGGCTGACCGAAACTGAGGACCATTGTCTGTTACTATATTCTCCGGGACACCCAACTTGTGAAAGATTTCTTCCTCGGCGAAGCTGCAAATTAGTGTCGTGCTCGCCTTTCGTAGTGGGCGTAGCAGAGTGTACTTCGAGAAATGGTCCAATGCAATCAAGATGCACACATGCCCTCGATTCGTGCGAGGATACGGTCCTAATAGGTCCATGTACACTTGCTTCCATGGTCTTTCCGTCGTCGCTTGAGCTCCCATTGGTGGTCGTAAGATGGAATTTTGGGCTTTCGTCTCCTTGCAGATGTCGCAGGCTAATACATATGCTGGTACATCAGCGGTCATCTTGGGCCAATACAGGTGTCGCCATATTCGCTCTAAGGTCTTGCCAATGCCTCCATGCGAAGATTGGGGCAATGACTTCTGGTACCAAGCCCCGTGGAATCCAAAGCTTCCAGGCTTCTTCTTCCTGAACTGGATCACCAGTTCTGGGCTGTGTCCGAATGTATACGTAGCCGTCGCACAAAGTTAAGTCTGGCAAGGATGACTTGTTCTTCTCTACTCGGTCCCGAAGATCCTGATATTCTTGAGAGTAGAAGTCTGGTGCATCCAAGTCAACTTGCGGGCCTTGTTCACGTACTGTTGGTAGATCAACGGCGGCTAGTTCTTCACAGTATACACGGGATAACGCGTCAGGTACCACGTTCAGGCTGCCCTTACGGTGTTCTATGGTGAAGTCGAAGCCTTGAAGCTTCAGACTCCACCGGGCCAGGTGGCATGAGTTCGACGTATGCCCTGAATTTTTCTATACTGATCGCTGCCAAAGATTCCAATTCCGTAATTGTATAGTTGCGTTTGGGCCGAATTTAACTTCTTGGATACATATGCAAGTGGTCGTTCGTTTCCCTCGTCGTCCAACTGGATCAAGACTCCGCCCACACCCTGCTTACTCGCATCGCACTGGATGATGAAGGGCTTGGTGAAATCAGGACTCACCAACACTGGAGAAGAAGTTAGCTGCTTTTTGAGCAGTTCAAATGCGGACTGGGCTTCGCTGGTCCAGACAAATTTTGTGCAACTCTTCGGCGTGTCCGTAATGGATGCTGACAGGTCGGCGTAGTTCGGAATGAACTTCCTGTACCAGCCTGCCATGCCCAAAAATCGGCGCACTTGACGAACGGAATTAGGGGGAGGGTATTCGACGATGGCTGCGACTTTCTCGGGGTCCGTCTTTATGCCTCCATTACCGATTATGTACCCTAAGTACCGCGCTTCCTTAAAACAGAATTTACTTTTCTCCCCGTTTATCGTAAGTCCAGCCTTCCTCAAACATTCCGCCACCTTAGCGAGGAGCGATAGGTGGGAGTCGAAGTCCTCCGTCAGGACCAACAGGTCGTTGAGATACACCAAGACCTGGTCTCGAAGATCGTAGGGTATGACCTTGTCCATCAGCCGGCACATTGTCTGAGGCGCGTTGCACAGTCCAAATGGCATCACCGTATAACGATAGAGGGGGTGGCCGGGGACTGTGAAAGCTGTCTTTTCGCGCGATTGTTGGTCCAGTGGGATCTGCCAGAAAGCATCTTTAAGGTCAAGGCTGGTAATGTACCTTAATGGAGGAAGTCTACTAAGGATGCCATCTATATGCGGTAGTGGATAGGCATCCTTCTTGGTCACCGCATTGACGTTCCTCGCATCAAAGCACAGCCTGATCTTGCCTGGCTTCCGTACTAGGACCACGGGCGAACTCCACGGGCGCTGGCTTTCCACTATCACGCCAAGTTCTTTCATCCGGCGAAGCTCGGCGTCCATCAGCTGTTGCACGGCTGGTGAGAGCGGATAAAAACGCTGCTTGATGGGTGCAGCGTCTCCTACGTCTATCAGGTGTTGGAATAACTCTGTCTTGTTATCCGATGCGTCCATTAACTGGTCCATTAAGTTAGGCGGGCATACCTTTGACCAGCTCTCGTTGTCTTCTGCAGAAAGGTCCAGCAGTGGCAATAAGCCCGATGAAGGTGCTAAATCCGGTGTTAAGTTTACGGAAGTTATGTCTTGTCTAGTAGTGTTTATTCCTGTTGGGATGTAGACGGCTGTTGAGGAGTCGCAAGCAGTGCTGGATTCGGACGCGGTCCATTGTCCCTCTGCTCTACTGACCTCCGATGGTATGCTGTCGGTCGAGGACTGATGTTGTTGCCCCCGACCCTCCTCAGGTTTTTCTGAACACAGACAGGGCACCTAGGCTTAACAACTCCTTTTCGTCCGCACCCGTAATAGAAGAACCCTGTGGCTCTCTATTGCAGTCTGTATAATAGTGTCCGGGCTGGTCACAATTCCAACAGATAGCAGTCTGGCTGCGTGGTGATTCTATGGCCGCTAGATGTCGTCCGTCCTCCGATGTGTACTCAGCTGGTTCCTCAATGTGATCCATAGGTGTTTCCGACAAATAATACTCCTCAAGTCGCGATCTGTTATACATAGATGGCAGGGATGAACGTATGCTGGCTCTGGTGGATTGCACTTCCATAACTAAAGCTCGAATCTGTGCAACCGATGAAGTGCGGTGCAGACAGATGTGCTCTTGGATGGAAGGCAACAAGTTGGTCCGGACACTCTCGACGAACTCCATCTGCCATTGCTGCCGTTGCTGGTTGTCTTGCAGTCATCCGGGTATTGTATCTCTTTGGAGTGCCTGTCTGCACACTGGACATTTCCGACTTGTCTTAAGCCACTGACTCAAGCACTGGCGGTGGAGCTTATGTCCACAGCTGGTCAGGGCGGTATCGTCCAGAGTGACGTCTTCCTGACAGACAGGGCAGCGGTTTGCTTCCACAGCCGTGGCTCCAGTTGGGGTTCGTGCCATATACATGGTGCTGGTTACTTCCGGATTCAAAAAAAGATAAAAATAAATTTATATACCGCTGAAGTGACGACTGACGTTTCAACTCAAAATTACAAACTTCTATAAAAAAAAGTTCCGAATACTGTTCTGAAAGGGTATGACGTTAAGTTCTGAAGAAATTAATCCGAGTTATGGTAAAAAAAATTTACTTTCACCGCCGTACTCGACGGAAAGATCAAGGTTGTGATCCGAAGCAGAATTGGTTTGGTCAGAGCAATCTAGATCTGAAATTAGCTTCTGAAAAATTCTAAGTCAAATCCTGAAAATTCAAATTTAAAATTCTGAGAAGAAAAAAAAATCCAAAGCCAGTTCCTGAAAAGTTAAAGTCAAAATTCTGAAATTTTTAAAGTAAAATCCTGAAAAGTCAAATTTAAATTTCACGGGTGAAGTGGAAATAGGTTATACCCAAAAGCAAATTGGTCAAAATTCTCTCTCTCTCTCGACGACGACGCTCCCTCTCTGTTCTAAGAACGGCCACCCAACTGAGTGGTCCTCTCTCCTCAGCAAGTCTCCAACGCCTACCGGGGAATAAGGATGAGGGCACCTGTCATTACCTAATGAATGAAAGACACCAGGTCTCCGAGTCAGCTGGTTGGCTAGGAACAGCCAGCCATCAGTCCACCTCGAAGACTAAGTTCGCGTAGGCTCAGGTTCCGAGTTCAGAGCTCTAGCTACTAATCAGCTAGCTGTGAGCCTGCAATTACTCGGAACCCTTAAGGCCAGCGCGTTGGGCGCCATCTCTTGTTGCGAGCTTGGACCGACACTGCTGCTGGATGATTGCCCAAGGCAAGCTATGACTCTGGATGACATCAACTGAAAGTCAGCTGATGTCAGCCTGGATCACGGCCTCCGCTGGACACTCATCTTTCAGCAGATGCTTGGGCAGAGATGGAGGATGGCATGCTGGCATCGTTAGAGAGGGGCGGTTCAAAAGGGGATGCCATCTCCGCCCGCTGTCGCTCAACAAAAGCAAAAAATCATCATGCCTAGGATGGGAAGGGGTGCGACGAACCGACAATCAAGAAAACTAACGAAAAAAGGAAGAAAAAGGAAGAAAAGGAAAAAACCGCGAAAATCTAACAAAAAAAAGGATGGATGAAGAGTTTAAAAAATTGAAAAAAAAGTTGAAGAAAAAAGAAAAAAAAGAAGAAAAAAGGAAACTGAAGGAATAAAAAAAACCCAAACCGGGAGGATAAAGGAAGCAGGCAGGCGTTGCCCGACTTACCGGCTATCGTTGGGGGAGTCTGGTGTCATGACTCCCCTTTACATAGCCCTTGCCCCAACCACCCTTGCATATAGGGGCCGATTTCATCAAGATGCCCTCTAACCTGAAAAAAAGAGAGAGAGAGAGAGGGCCACTCACCTCATCGTGAGGACCCCGCCCACCGACGTAGCGATGATGCAACCGCCCTAGGGAGGACAACGAGGAGAGAGAGAGAAATGAAGAAGTAGATTATTTAACTCATATAAAAATTATTTATTATAATAAATAAAGAGATACCCCCTCCGTAGGAGGGCACACGACCGTCTAGCTTAAGGCTAGGGCCTTTTTACCCCGTTGCAATAAGGTTCTGAGGAGTAGTACAAAAATTGACAATCAGATTATATGAAATTGACAACCAGACTATATTACAGCTAACTATTATCAAGGTAATTCGAGAAAGGAACAGACAAATTTAAGTTAACTGCTCGAAATTAATTCTAGTTGTTTCCGGGGGGGTTTGGAAAATGCGAATTTACGTACCGATCGGTGACTTTAGTTTATTTTTATATAACGCTATTCCCTGTCGAATTTGAATTTTACATTTCTAAAAAAAAACACAGGCACTTAGAGCAATCCTTAAATCAAGAAAATTGGACCTGACGCCTTACTGACAAACTCTATCCTTGCTGAAAATCCTATTACTCTATATCATTACAAGCAATCTCTTATTTTCATATAAAGATAAACTTTACAAAATGTTCTTCCTTTTCCTAGCAATACATTTTTCCAGCATTAAAATGGTATGTTGGTAAAATCTCTCAATACAAATGTAACTGGTAATTTCAACTAAACGATAATCATAAACTAGTAATAAGCAGAAAAATATTTGCGGTAGACTATAAATATAGAGAATGATTAATTTTCTACAATATAATTGCCGCCCAGATATTATACTTGACGAGCTTTACCCTTTTTCAATTTTAAGGCAATATTATGTATGTGCAATTAAGGAATTGTTTTCCTAAAGAAAATTTTTCGTATTCGCTGTGAAAAAGAATTAAAAAATAGAGGAACCCTCTTTATGCTCTCAATGGCATTTAATAGTGAAGTCGTCAAGTTAAAGCCGTTGAAATTATTAATGCAAAAGTATTTCGACTTTAAATCACAGTAGTATACTTATCTACTTAGGTTTTATTCATCTTCATGACATTCATTACGGTTTAGTTATCTTAAGTACATTGTGTAGGTATAATAGTATATAAATATATATATAATGATTGATAATTGTTTTCAATGCTAATTCACTTGTCCCCTTTTTCTTTTTAGTTAATATATTTTATGGAACGGACTCACCAAATTGCCTAGTATTCAAGTCGTTCCCTTTCGGTGGCCTTGTAGTTCTCACTTCCCTGTTTTCGTTCTTAATTTTGTCTTCACTTCTTGAATTTTTCTCACGTTTAGTTTTTCCTTGTTTTCATTTTGAATTTACTTACACTTTTAGTTTTCTTCTTATTTCCTTTTAATTTTTCCTTAATTTCAGTTTAAATTTTCTTACACTTTTAGTTATCTTCCGATTTCATTAAATTTTCACATTTTTAGTTTTTTCTTCCTATTTCATTTTTATTTTCACACCTTTAGTTTTTATTCCTTATTCAATTTAATTTACACACTTAGTTTTTTCTTAATTTCACCTTGAATTTTTCCCACGTTTAGTTTTTCCTTGTTTTCATTTTAAATTTTTTTATACTTTTAATTTTCTTCTTTTTTCCTTTTAATTTTTCTCACTTTTAATTTTTCTTTTACTTCAAAATTTTCCTCTTTATTCCTTTTTCGTTCTTAAAAAAAAAACTTTACCCTTCTTCGTTTAACACCTTTATTTTCAGTTCTTCAAAATTTTTCTTCACTTTTTTTCCTTTGAATTAAAACTTTTACTTTTTGTTCATTTTCCGTTCTAAAAAACTTTTACCCTTTTCCTTTTAACCCATTTATTTTCAGTTCTTTAAAATATTTTCTAACCTTTTTTCCTTTTACTTAAAAATTTTACTTTTTGTTCATTTTTCGTTCTTAAAAACTTTTACCCTTTTGCTTGTAACCCCTTTCTATTAGTTCTTTAAACCCTTTTCACTTTTAACCCCTTTATTTTCGGTTCTTTAAAATCTTTCCTCACCTTTTTCCTTTTTATTAAAACTTTTCCTTTTTGTTCCTTTTCGTTCTTAAAAAAAAATTTACCCTTTTGCTTTTAACACATTTATTTTCAGTTCTTTAAAATTTCGCTTCACTTTTTTCCTTTTACTTAAAAATTTTACTTTTTGTTCATTTTCCGTTCTTAAAAACTTTTACCCTTTTGTTTGTAACCCCTTTCTTTTAGTTCTTTAAACCTTTTTCACTTTAAAACCTTTTATTTTCGGTTCTTTAAAATCTTTCCTCACCTTTTTCCTTTTTATTAAAACTTTTCCTTTTTGTTCCTTTTCGTTGTTAAAAAAAAACTTTTACCCTTTTTCTTTTAACACATTTATTTTCAGTTCTTTAAAATTTCTCTTCACTTTTTTCCTTTTACTTAAAACTTTTACTTTTTGTTCATTTTCCGTTCTTAAAACTTTTACCCTTTTTCTTTTAACACATTTATTTTCAGTTCTTTAAAATCTTTCCTCACCTTTTTTCTTTTTACTTAAAACTTTTCCTTTTTGTTCCTTTTCCACTTCCAATGAGGAATCAAATCTGGCTATCGCGCACAAGTTCCCTATGACTTGGCGGATAGATGACGTCACGCACATTTTCATGCCCTTTCACTGGAGCATTTGTGAGTGGCATCTTTGTACTGCTTGAACCAATGGTTTGCAACAGAGACGCACACACCCAACTGATTATGGGTTGATGTGGGAATAATCGGGCTTGCATATTTTGTGGATTACGTCATGCCCACCTGCATGCCATGGAACTTTGGAGTTTTTTATGGACATGTACGACGAGATTTGGGCAAAAAGTAAAATGTCGATAAAATGACATGGACGATAGCGTAAATTTATGTACGAAGCAAAATGCTTCGTTACAAGACGACACGCACACTCACGTGCCATCCCGCTGCTCCCATATCCATCTTTCATACGGCTGCTGAGCTTGCGAGAGCAGAGGAGGCTGAGAAGGTCGCTTACTCTTGCTTTACCGGCTCTGCTAGCTCGGTTCACCAGCGACTCAAAACTGCCACTCTCCACAGCCACTCAACTACTTGTTGATGGCAGACGACACGCACACTCACGTGCCATCCCGCTTGTTATACTGCAGGGGTTATCTCCAACTCTCTACACTCATTTGGTGCTCCCCACATTTATCGTCACCGCTTACAAATTTAGGAATTTATTTAAATATATTTTATTACTCACACTTTATTTCCTTTACTTTTATATTCACTTACGACAACTTTAAGTAATTTATTTTAATCTTTAGTCACTAGGAACGTTTTTGTTTTACACTTCAATTCTTTTCTTTTTCTATTCACTAACCTTTAAGTAATTTAATCTAATCTTTAATTACTAGGAACCTTTTTATTTTACACTTCAATTCTTTTCTTGTTCTACTCACTTAGGGCAACTTTAAGTAATTTAATCTAATCTCTATTTTGAGCTACGTCCTTTGTTTTTTCTACTTCTCTTATCATGAATTCTTTTAGTAGCGAGTGGCTTTCATTTGTATTTGGGAAGTATTCGGGTTGCGAGATACTTAAGTTATGCCTGTTTTCAGCCTCGTAGTAGATTGTATGGGGAACGATTTGGAATTGACAGGGTTCATTGATTAATAGAATTCCCTGACCTGACAGGCGGTAAGTGAGCAGGCGGTGTGTACATGTTATATGTACCACTGTGGGTTTCATTAATGAAAATAACCGCGAATTAGGTTTGCTCAGCTTAATTAGAGTACCTTTAGGTGGAATTTGGGCCTTTAATGTGCATCTCGGGTTTTCATCTAATGGGTTGAAGAGAATTTTGATGACACATTCTTCTGATATTGTTGCTTTGGTTACTGGAGTATTTAACCTGCAGGTATAGGTATCTTCTTTTACCTCTTTTGTTATTTTACGGAACGTTTTCATATTCTCCGGTTTGAGCAAGAGGAATTCTTGGGTTTGAATTTGGCTGGCAACATGTGAGTATTCGATGTCCGGGACCAAACTATGGTTTGAGTCTACATGTATTGGGAATTCTTTGTAGCTTCATTTTTGGTATGTTGAAAATTGGCAATGTGATACGAATTACAAGTTTTTCCTGTAATAGGTGGGTTCGAAGATCTGCCGTTTGATAGAGGACTGATAAGCAGTTCTGGGGATTAGGACAAGTCGAGTGTGGCTTGTTACCGAAATTCGATTTCCACCATTTGTAGCAATAAGCTTGAGATTATCTCTTGTCTTAATTGACGTTTGTTTAGCTCGTCGGTAGTGTTTAGCAAGTTATTTATTTGGCCACTAAGAAGACGTTGCCGTTCAGCCAGGGATGTCAGGGGTTTTTGGATTTGAGAGAAGATGGTTTTTACCACGCTGACTTGTTGTTTCTCTAAATCCAACAGAGCTTGAGTGTTTGTCTCTAATTCTTCGAGACGACTATACACTTCGTGCTCGTTTTCACTGTCCATAGTGCCAAAAAGGTAGTGCATCGCATTTCCTATTCCGTTAAAGATGGATCTAGCTTTGCGTGATTTCGGCACTGCTTCCCTTATGACGCTAGTTCTTCTCTTAATATTTTCCATTAAGGCGTGGACGTGTTTGGTTTGGAGCTCACATAAATTACCTAGTGTGGCTTGGCCACAGAGCTGATGAACATAATGCTCAGCTCGTTCTGCTAACCTAGTTTGGTTTTCCAACTCTGATAGGTCCAACTCCGTGATGATGTTCCAGGTGTCATGACAGGCCATGAGACTTCCAATGTCCTCGAATATAATGCCACTGTTGTTGAGCGGTTTTACCGTGTTTCGTTTATTCATAAAATGGTTTCAGACGGTTATTATGAACCGAAGCTGTTCTTTTACCAATTTAGATGGTGGTGTTGACAGTGCTTGGAATTTTGATCACCATGTAAGGTCCTACCCAAATTTGAGAGAGCTTGTGTTTTCTACTTTCACTCTTGAGTAATACCTTTACCCCTATATGGAAAATGAGGGGGCGAACAGTTTTATCATAATACTGTTTTGAGCGGTTTTTACTTATTAAGATGTTTCGCCTTGCCGTGGCATACATTTTCTGGAGTTTATACGTCAGAAGGTGATAGTAACTTTCGTGGTTATAGAAAGGTTCTGGATCTCTTCTTAGATTAGACGGGACATCCGCTGTGAAGCCATATAGGCAGTCCATTGGGGTTAATTTTGTACCTTCGTGTATGCTATTATTGTACACAAATGCAGCGGTTCGCAAGAACTGATCCCAGGATTTGGGGTTGTCGTCCACTATTGTACGCAAATACTCTATTAGTGGTATATGGGCACGCTCTAGTGCTCCGTTAGACTAAGGGTGGTAAGCAGAAGTTTGTAGCTTCTTTACCCTTAGAAGTTTACATACTCTTTTGAACAAATCACTTAGGAAATTACTTCCCTGATCGGTGACTATTCGTTTGGGGATGCGGTAGCGCGTGACTACCTCATTGAAGAAGATTTGCGCTACGGTTTCTGCCTCCCCATTTGGTATGGCGTACCAATCGACAGATTTGGTGAGATTATCCTGGAAAGTCAAGATGTACTTGTTTCCGGACTCCGTTTACTCGAGTGGACCGACTATATCTAAATAGACCTTATCAAAAGGTTGTTCTGCGATATCCGTGATGACCATCGGCATTTTACATTGAGGCGAGGCTTTCATTGTTTGGCACTTAGGGCACCGCTGGATATATTTCTTTATATCTTTGAGCATATGTCTCCACCTTTTTGGATCCTTTTATAAGTTTTAATGACACCCTGGTGGCCGCCGCATGGAATGATAATCTTTTAAGATTGTTTTGATTTCCTCGGGGCTTGGGATGACTTCGGGCTTTGGTTTATTTAATTTGCCTGGATCAGTACCTGGGGAGGTGATTATGGGGCTTGTTTTGTTATTCCCATCACTTCATTTCGTTTCGTCTCTGTCGTTTAACGAGTGATCTTGTTTCTTGGGGTTATTTGTATCGGTGTTTTTAACTTGAGCCCTAGTCACTGCGCTACATTTTAGGCGACTTTTAGTGCTTAGAGAGGTGTTTCCCTCTTCAATGTCTGAGTCCATTTGGTGGTGGACTTGAGCCTTTACCCTGAGGGTCTGGCCGTTGTCGTCTTCCGTATTTTCCCGTGGTATACGGCGTAATGCGTCTGCATTCGTGTTGTACTTTCCGGGTTTTTATTCGATTTGATAATCGAATTCGGAAAGTTTATGGTGAAATCTCACCAGACGGGAAGTGGGGTCCTTTACATTAAAGAATCCTTTGAGAGGTTAATGGTCTATATAGACCGTAAATTTACGGCCTTGAAGGTAACACCTAAAATTCCTTGTAGCCCAGACAATGGCTAGCAATTCTTTCTCTATTGTACAGTAATTGCGTTCGGCCTTGTTGAGTGTGCGGCTGGCGTAAGCAATAGGCTGGTCACTTCCCACTTCGCCTTGCGATAGGACCGCTCCAAGAGCCTCATTGCTGGCGTCCGTGGTTAAATTGAATGGCTTTGAGAAATCGGGATATATTAATAGTGGGGGTGAAACCAATGAAGTTTTGATTTCCTCAAAAGCTTCCTGACACTTCTCGGTCCAATTGTATTTAACATCCTTGCGGAGTAAATTGGTAATAGGACGCACTATTTTGGAGAAGTCAGGTATGAACTTTCTGTAGTAATTTGCAACACCTAGAAAGGATTGTACTTGCCGCACAATTCGTGGAACTGGGAAAGTTTGGACGCAAGCCGTTTTACGACAACTTTAAGTAATTTATTTTAATCTTTAGTCACTAGGAACGTTTTTGTTTTACACTTCAATTCTTTTCTTTTTCTATTCACTAACCTTTAAGTAATTTAATCTAATCTTTAATTACTAGGAACCTTTTTATTTTACACTTCAATTCTTTTCTTGTTCTACTCACTTAGGGCAACTTTAAGTAATTTAATCTAATCTCTATTTTGAGCTACGTCCTTTGTTTTTTCTACTTCTCTTATCATGAATTCTTTTAGTAGCGAGTGGCTTTCATTTGTATTTGGGAAGTATTCGGGTTGCGAGATACTTAAGTTATGCCTGTTTTCAGCCTCGTAGTAGATTGTATGGGGAACGATTTGGAATTGACAGGGTTCATTGATTAATAGAATTCCCTGACCTGACAGGCGGTAAGTGAGCAGGCGGTGTGTACATGTTATATGTACCACTGTGGGTTTCATTAATGAAAATAATCGCGAATTAGGTTTGCTCAGCTTAATTAGAGTACCTTTAGGTGGAATTTGGGCCTTTAATGTGCATCTCGGGTTTTCATCTAATGGGTTGAAGAGAATTTTGATGACACATTCTTCTGATATTGTTGCTTTGGTTACTGGAGTATTTAACCTGCAGGTATAGGTATCTTCTTTTACCTCTTTTGTTATTTTACGGAACGTTTTCATATTCTCCGGTTTGAGCAAGAGAAATTCTTGGGTTTGAATTTGGCTGGCAACATGTGAGTATTCGATGTCCGGGACCAAACTATGGTTTGAGTCTACATGTATTGGGAATTCTTTGTAGCTTCATTTTTGGTATGTTGAAAATTGGCAATGTGATACGAATTACAAGTTTTTCCTGTAATAGGTGGGTTCGAAGATCTGCCGTTTGATAGAGGACTGATAAGCAGTTCTGGGGATTAGGACAAGTCGAGTGTGGCTTGTTACCGAAATTCGATTTCCACCATTTGTAGCAATAAGCTTGAGATTATCTCTTGTCTTAATTGACGTTTGTTTAGCTCGTCGGTAGTGTTTAGCAAGTTATTTATTTGGCCACTAAGAAGACGTTGCCGTTCAGCCAGGGATGTCAGGGGTTTTTGGATTTGAGAGAAGATGGTTTTTACCACGCTGACTTGTTGTTTCTCTAAATCCAACAGAGCTTGAGTGTTTGTCTCTAATTCTTCGAGACGACTATACACTTCGTGCTCGTTTTCACTGTCCATAGTGCCAAAAAGGTAGTGCATCGCATTTCCTATTCCGTTAAAGATGGATCTAGCTTTGCGTGATTTCGGCACTGCTTCCCTTATGACGCTAGTTCTTCTCTTAATATTTTCCATTAAGGCGTGGACGTGTTTGGTTTGGAGCTCACATAAATTACCTAGTGTGGCTTGGCCACAGAGCTGATGAACATAATGCTCAGCTCGTTCTGCTAACCTAGTTTGGTTTTCCAACTCTGATAGGTCCAACTCCGTGATGATGTTCCAGGTGTCATGACAGGCCATGAGACTTCCAATGTCCTCGAATATAATGCCACTGTTGTTGAGCGGTTTTACCGTGTTTCGTTTATTCATAAAATGGTTTCAGACGGTTATTATGAACCGAAGCTGTTCTTTTACCAATTAAGATGGTGGTGTTGACAGTGCTTGGAATTTTGATCACCATGTAAGGTCCTACCCAAATTTGAGAGAGCTTGTGTTTTCTACTTTCACTCTTGAGTAATACCTTTACCCCTATATGGAAAATGAGGGGGCGAACAGTTTTATCATAATACTGTTTTGAGCGGTTTTTACTTATTAAGATGTTTCGCCTTGCCGTGGCATACATTTTCTGGAGTTTATACGTCAGAAGGTGATAGTAACTTTCGTGGTTATAGAAAGGTTCTGGATCTCTTCTTAGATTAGACGGGACATCCGCTGTGAAGCCATATAGGCAGTCCATTGGGGTTAATTTTGTACCTTCGTGTATGCTATTATTGTACACGAATGCAGCGGTTCGCAAGAACTGATCCCAGGATTTGGGGTTGTCGTCCACTATTGTACGCAAATACTCTATTAGTGGTATATGGGCACGCTCTAGTGCTCCGTTAGACTAAGGGTGGTAAGCAGAAGTTTGTAGCTTCTTTACCCTTAGAAGTTTACATACTCTTTTGAACAAATCACTTAGGAAATTACTTCCCTGATCGGTGACTATTCGTTTGGGGATGCGGTAGCGCGTGACTACCTCATTGAAGAAGATTTGCGCTACGGTTTCTGCCTCCCCATTTGGTATGGCGTACCAATCGACAGATTTGGTGAGATTATCCTGGAAAGTCAAGATGTACTTGTTTCCGGACTCCGTTTACTCGAGTGGACCGACTATATCTAAATAGACCTTATCAAAAGGTTGTTCTGCGATATCCGTGATGACCATCGGCATTTTACATTGAGGCGAGGCTTTCATTGTTTGGCACTTAGGGCACCGCTGGATATATTTCTTTATATCTTTGAGCATATGTCTCCACCTTTTTGGATCCTTTTATAAGTTTTAATGACACCCTGGTGGCCGCCGCATGGAATGATAATCTTTTAAGATTGTTTTGATTTCCTCGGGGCTTGGGATGACTTCGGGCTTTGGTTTATTTAATTTGCCTGGATCAGTACTTGGGGAGGTGATTATGGGGCTTGTTTTGGTATTCCCATCACTTCATTTCGTTTCGTCTCTGTCGTTTAACGAGTGATCTTGTTTCTTGGGGTTATTTGTATCGGTGTTTTTAACTTGAGCCCTAGTCACTGCGCTACATTTTAGGCGACTTTTAGTGCTTAGAGAGGTGTTTCCCTCTTCAATGTCTGAGTCCATTTGGTGGTGGACTTGAGCCTTTACCCTGAGGGTCTGGCCGTTGTCGTCTTCCGTATTTTCCCGTGGTATACGGCGTAATGCGTCTGCATTCGTGTTGTACTTTCCGGGTTTTTATTCGATTTGATAATCGAATTCGGAAAGTTTATGGTGAAATCTCACCAGACGGGAAGTGGGGTCCTTTACATTAAAGAATCCTTTGAGAGGTTAATGGTCTATATAGACCGTAAATTTACGGCCTTGAAGGTAACACCTAAAATTCCTTGTAGCCCAGACAATGGCTAGCAATTCTTTCTCTATTGTACAGTAATTGCGTTCGGCCTTGTTGAGTGTGCGGCTGGCGTAAGCAATAGGCTGGTCACTTCCCACTTCGCCTTGCGATAGGACCGCTCCAAGAGCCTCATTGCTGGCGTCCGTGGTTAAATTGAATGGCTTTGAGAAATCGGGATATATTAATAGTGGGGGTGAAACCAATGAAGTTTTGATTTCCTCAAAAGCTTCCTGACACTTCTCGGTCCAATTGTATTTAACATCCTTGCGGAGTAAATTGGTAATAGGACGCACTATTTTGGAGAAGTCAGGTATGAACTTTCTGTAGTAATTTGCAAGACCTAGAATGGATTGTACTTGCCGCACAATTCGTGGAACTGGGAAAGTTTGGACGCAAGCCGTTTTACTCGGGTCTGGAAGCGCACCTTGGCTAGAACATTTATGTCCTAAATAAACTACTTCCTTCCTGAGAAACTGACATTTCTCTGGCTGCAGTTTCAAGTTGTTTTCTCTCAATCTGTTGAAGACTTTGCGGAGCTTTCTGTTATGGTCCGCTAAATTTTTCCCGTAGATGACTATGTCATCTAGGTAGACGAAACATTCGAGGCCTTGTAGACCTGTGGGGACGTAATTCATCAAGCGTTGGAACGTCGCCGGGGCTCATTTTAGCCCAAACGGCATACGTTTAAATTCATAGTGCCCGTAATTGGTGCTAAAAGCTGTTTTAGGTCGATCATTTTGGTCGACTGGGACTTGGTGGTAGCCGTTGGCGAGAGCGAGAGTCGTAAAATATCGTGAATGGCCTAATTGGTCAAGAATGTCTTCGATCCGGGGTAGTGGAAAGGCGTCTCCGATTGTCTTTTCGTTTAATTTCCCAAAATCGACGACGACGATTTTCCATTGTCCAACATCTCTTTGAGCTGTTCATTAATTACAAGAAGAGATCGAATCCCATATGAATTCTATAAACATGCTCCAGATGTTTTTTTGGACAATTTACTGAATTCGTACAACTACATTTTGGAAACAATGGATTTTCCACAAAGCTTTTCCTGCTCCGTTATCTTCCCAATTCAGAAGAAAGGCAGTGTTGACATGGTTGATAATTATCGGGGGCTTTTCTTTTTGACGCAATTGTTAAAATATTCGCTAGTATATTATATAACAGATTAGCAGCCTGGGAAAATGAATACAAAATACTTTCAGAAAGTCAAGCCGGTTTCCGCGCTGGCTATTCTACTATCGATAGTATATTTAATCTTGTGAATATAATTAAACTTTGCCATGCTTCGAAGAAAAAGAAAATTTACGCATTCTTCGTAGATTTTAAAGCTGCTTTTGATACGGTTGCGCGCAGCTCGTTGTTCTATAAGTTGCTTAATTGCGGAGTATCTTGCAGGATGGTAAGAATTTTGCAAGAATTGTATAAAAACACTGGAGCGCAGGTATGGGACGGTACGCGTTTATCTGAGGTTTTTACAACATCTCGTGGAGTCAAACAGGGCTGTGTTCTTAGTCCATTGTTTTTTGAGCTATTTATCAATGACATAGATGATGAAATGGAAACAGGAATTACAATTGGTGACATTCAAATCAAAGTCCTTATGTACGCTGACGATATCGTTATGCTCTCTGATGATCCAGTTAAACTACAGAGTATGATCATAAAACTTTAAGAATTTTGTAAAACCTGGAACCTAATTGTTAATCTTAGCAAATCTAAAATAATGATTTTTCAGAGAGGTGGAGGTAGGAGATTGCAGACTGAAAAATGGTTGTACGACGGCAATGAAGTTGATATTGTTAGTAAATACACCTACCTTGGCATCGTTTTAACACCTAAGCTTTCAATGGCAGATCATATGAAGCTACGTCTTCAATCTGCTAAGGTTAGTGTAAATATGACATGGCAGAATTTCCTCCATAAGAAGGATGTTAAGCTCTCAGAAAAATTGAAGCTCTTTAATGCAGTTAGTGGATCTGTTCTATGCTACGGCGCACAAGTGTGGGGAATTTACCCCGTACGATGATGTGGGAAAGATGCAACGCTTCTTTTGGAAGAAGTTGCTAAAATTACCCCAACAAACTCCGAATTACGCGCTCTTATTAGAAACAAAACAATCAAGCTTATACATATATACATTAAACTGTCATTTCTCATATTTGCTCCGAGTTCTTTTTAGATTTCCCTCTCATAGACTTCCGTTTAGATTAGCATGATTAGCTGTTGAAAAAGAAATTTATTGGTACGAGACTTGGTTGGAATTATCGGAGAAACATAATATATCGATAAACCCGAGAGAAAGCACAATGCACAGTATTAAAAGAAGTATTGACGAAATAGTAAATGCTGAAGATGCTTGGATTAAACGTAAAGCAGTTGATAGAGCCCAATGTACGGTTAGACACGGTGTTTATGATAGGCTTAACTATAGCGTTGATCTGAATTACGTTAATAACGAATTTTCTTTGAAAAAAATAAGTCTTATTTTTAAATACAGGTGTGGTTTAATAGACTTAAATGCTAGCCCGTGGAGAAAAGTAGGAACTCGCATTTGCTCATTATGTAATTTATTGGAGGACGAAGACTTGCTGCACTTCCTTGGTGTTTGTCCCATCTTGGCCGAATTCCGCTTACAAAGCTGCGGTAAAAAAATATTATCAGAAAGGGAAGTTATTGATATGCTCAATGGTAGAAATAATTTTAATGATCTTATACATTTGGTTGCTACAGCTTGGAAGTATAGAGAATTTCTTGTATCTGAATTTAATTGTTGATCTCTTCTGTTCTATAAGATCTGTTTCTGTGCTAGTGTAGGTTTAATTTGCTTTTTTCCTTTTTTTTCCTTTTTAATTACTATATATAAGTATTCATATTGATTTTCTAGGATTCTAACAGTATTTATGTTAGGTTTGAATTTTATGATTATACATATAAGTTAGTCAATCTCGACAGACAGCCGTGAAGCCAATGTTGTAGTTTATAGTTTAATAATTTCATTCCTTTCATTCCTTCCTTAATTACATTTCGATGCGTTTCGGGTAGTCTATACATCTTTTGATTTATGGGTGCTTGATCTTGCACCAAGGGAATATTGTGGGTGATGGCTGTTGTATATGAGAGCCGATCTTCTTTAAGAAAAAATATGTCGTCGAATTCATGACAAAGTTTTTTAATTTGGTATTTCTCGTCCGCGTTTAGGGATTCATATAGGTTGAGTTCTTGCTCTAACCTGACTTGACGCGGGTTTAGACGAGTATATTCCGGTTCTTCGAAGTCCGGGAATATATATTTAATATGTTGCAGAGCGGCCATATTTTCGGCGCTTTGGCTTCTACCTTTTCGATTTTTAGTTTTATTTGACTTACTCACCGTCTGTTTTCGGCTCTTTTGATGTGTTGAGGTTTCTTCCTTTATGATGGGGCTCTTATGCCCGGTGTCAAGGGACGCTGAAGACTGTCGAGTAATACAACCGTGTGGTGCCCTCCTTTCGTTGTCTTCACTTACGCCGTACGTTTGTTTTACCTTACAAACGTCGCTGTATTGATCCGCTTTGCCCTTATTATGGTGTGTTATTACTTTTAGCCGCTGAGTTGAGGGACCTATTTTATTTTGGTCATCCTTTTGTTGTGGGGTTTTCTTAACCTTTGGGTTTAGCTTGCCATTGTAAGGCGATTGGGCTAGTTGAATAACGGAGTAGTCTTTGGTTGGGACAAGGTTTAGTTTAAGACTTGTCAGGACCACAGGGAAACTGGTTGAGTTGAGGACTCTAATTGACACTGTGTTTCCGGAGGAGAGTAAACTGTTGGCCAAGAAGACTCCATCACTTATCTCTTGGGATAAACAGAGCATTTCCTCTGGCACCATTAACGAAGTGTTGAATATGATTCGAGACCGTGCCTCATTTCGCAGGTCCGATCATGATAAGTCAACTTTTCCAAATTTTGTCCTTTTCCTTGACAACCGGCGCTCTTTTGTCTAGGCGCCTTGAGGACAACACAGGTAGAAAGTGTCACTAATTTGTACTTTAACTTCCCTGTTGGCGTTCCTACGTCGATTGTAGATTCTGGACTTGGATCGTACGTTATGGGTACAGCAAACTCTTCTGAATTGATGTCTGTGCGAGGAAATCTGAGTGTCTTCGCGGGTCCCTCAACGTTACAGTTTCTTTTTAGGAAATCATTTCCCAAAAGACCGTCGTTGGTAAGGCCGGGGATGTTTTTTACGACCTGAAATTTACAGGGTATTTTGTTTTGTAATTCAAAATTTTCTTTACATGATCCGAATGTCTTACCAGTACCAAATGGCGGTTGTAACGTTGTTTTCTCCTCGGAATTTATTACGTCGAGGGATTTTAATATTCTCTTTTTTATTATGCTGACCTCTGCGCTGGTATTAACTACGAGACGTGTTTCGCCGTTTAGGCTTATGTCTAGTGGCAAATTTACTGTAGGAATACCGGATTCGGGCGCTAAAGAGGGGTTCTTTTCCTTTTTATTTAATTTTGCTTCTTGTCGGGTGGCAATTGCGACAGCTTCTTGTTGTTTCCCGACTGTTTATTTTCCTTTTTATTTAATTTTGCTTCTTGTCGGGTGGCAATTGCGACAGCTTCTTGTCGTTTCCCGACTGTTTATTTTCCCATTTGATTTTTTGTCTACACTCCTCCAGGGAATGGCCTCTGTGACTACAGAATTTACATTTTAATTTTATGTCAAACTTCTGATGCAGATTGTACATTTGTTGGCCACCCGTTTTCTAGTTTGACTGAGGAGGTCTGTTCTTGGGGAAATTTGAGGGTCCTGGACGGTTATCCCTGCATGTGCCTATATCGTGCCCGTAGTTTCTGCATGACATGCAGAAGGGGTTTTTCTTACGTTTGTAACACTCCGAATATGAGTGACCCTGCTTCTGGCAGAAACTACATGTTATTGGGGGCCGTGCCGTCTGGTATGTGTTGTTGTGCGGGGGTGTCACCTTTTGGGGTTGGGGACGAAAACTGTGAGGGTTTTATGGCCTTACGGCGAGTCCCGGCTGGCGCGACTGATTGTATGTCACTGGAGACATTTTGGCCGCTCTTACCAGCAAGTTGGGGTCGATTAGTGGCATGGTGGCCGCATAATACGACAAGGGGACTTGAAAAAATTGGCCCCTTGTTGCAGCCTTTCCATATCCAAGGCCTTTTGGATCAGATCGTCGAGCGTTCCTTCAGTAATAGTCAGCAGGTACTGGCATAAGTGAGGATTTGTAACCCCACTGCGGAGTGTATTTCGAGCAAAGTCCTCCAATTGTGTCTTTACAAATGGGGCTGCTGTGGCTCCGTATTTGGTAGTGGCTGCTTCCTTGCAAAGCGTCAGCAACTGCTTCACCCCAGTTGTGAAGGCAGTGAGAGCCTCGCAAGGGTTTTGTCTTGCCGTTATTAGTTCTTGATATGTTTCCCGTAGAAGGAACGCGCGATTTAGTTTTTCCTCTAATTCTGTTAGGGAAGTGGGTGTGGATGTCGCATAAATTTGGTATGCCTCACCTCGGAGTCTGGTTGACAAGATCTGGAGGAAAGCCGTTTTTTCGTCCTCTTCGAGACATTGCTGCGTTTGTCTGCAGCAGCCTAAAAATGTTTGGAGCGCTTGGCTCAAATTGGGGCTGAGTTCGCCCGAAAAGAGAGGAACTAGTTGTGCAGTAAGTTTCACTACTTTGGAATAGTCTGCCATTGTAGGGGTTGGTTTTTCTAATAATTTGGACTCGGGCAGACTATTAAAACTTTCCTCTAGACTGGTGTCCGTTAAGGATGCTTCTATCCAGTCTAGTAATAAATCTTGCACGGAAGTTGAGTCGTCGCAGCTGGGTCGGTTTGGTTGATTTCTTTTTTTACACTAGAGGCTCTTACAATAGCACTGGCCTCGTCACTATTATTGACACTTGGTTGACTATAATTTTTT
This sequence comes from Leptarthrus brevirostris, assembly GCA_964036015.1. Classification (NCBI taxonomy): domain Eukaryota; kingdom Metazoa; phylum Arthropoda; class Insecta; order Diptera; family Asilidae; genus Leptarthrus; species Leptarthrus brevirostris. The sequence continues at coordinate 75,115,005 of OZ038375.1, forward strand.
AAATTTAAATCCCTAATTAAACTCTTATCTAAATCAAGCGAGGGCGAGAATCCTGCAAATCTAGCGATGTCCGCTTTAAAGTCCTCTGTGTTTGATTTGAAGTCTTTTATTAAGGCGATTCTTTCCTCGCGACTTCGGACTAGTTTTAAATCTAGCGCTTCACAGTGAGGAGCAGAAAACTTGCCAGATTCTCGCGCTTTCTCTAAAATCTTATCTAAATAGTTATTTAAGCTTATTTTGATGGCACCTGACGGAATAGGCAAAATAGTGCCGCTGCGAAGTCGAAGTCCTTCAGGTTCTTGAACCGCTGACGTTGAAGGTCCTTGTTGACCTTGTGCTGATGAGGTCCTCTTAGCTCGGAACTTCGTTCGTGGTGCTGCTGTTGGTGGGGAGTCCTTTGACTCTGACATGCACTAAATCTGCTCCGAATGTGGCAAGGGGGGCTTATAGCCTTCTTTTGTGTTCCCTTGCCGGTATTTCTCAAGACAAGGGAGCTTTCTCAACCGTCTTTTCTTTCTTTGGAAGGGGGCTTTATGCCGTCTTCAGAATCCTCCCAAACTCTGGAGTAGATCTGCTGTTGTGGGCTGGCTGTCCTTTGAGTAGCCCTTGCTGATATCTGCTGCTAACTTGTTGCGGACGAGTTGACCTTTGGGTCGTCCGTTTGGGGAGGATCGTTACTAACTTCCCGCTCGTCTCGAAAAAGGGGGTGTTCTCTTGATCCGGGTTTTACGTCAAGCGTCTTCTGTGCAGGGATGAAGCCCGCTAGGGTCCCGCGTTGGCATTGGGTGCTGATGAGGGGGATAGCTGCGTGTTCGCCTGGAACAGAGGCAGTTAGAGCTGACTAATCTCCGAGCGTTGGGGGTGACTTGCTGAGCAATTGACGACTCAGCAGGGGTCAATGGTTCCCCGTCGTAGACTCGTTTGCAGGATTGAGGGTTTTAAAGCCTTTACAGTTCTGCGAACAGAGCTTCCTCAATCCTACCGGCTGCGCCAATTTTGTTATACTGCAGGGGGTTATCTCCAACTCTCTACACTCATTTGGTGCTCCCCACTTTCATCGTCACCGCTTACAAATTTAGGAATTAATTTAAATATATTTTATTACTCACACTTTATTTCCTTTACTTTTATATTCACTTACGACAACTTTAAGTAATTTATTTTAATCTTTAGTCACTAGGAACGTTTTTGTTTTACACTTCAATTCTTTTCTTTTTCTATTCACTTAGGGCAACTTTAAGTAATTTAATCCAATCTTTAATTACTATGAACCTTTTTATTTTACACTTCAATTCTTTTCTTGTTCTACTCACTTAGGGCAACTTTAAGTAATTTTTCGTAATACTTTTAAAACCTCGACCCGACTCCGTTCACTCTATACCAGTGATGGCCAAACTCACACTACTTAATGTGAGGAGTGCTTAAAAGCAGCTTTAGAAGCATTCCGTACTGTATCTTTAATTAAGAACCTTAAAATCTTTGCGAAAGGTTGTATATATTAGATATTGTATAATTGCTTATAAAACAACATAAATATGAAGATGTTTTTTAACTTTGGCATGCTTTAATGATTAAAAACGCAAAAACAGTAAACCGAATACAGCCAAACAAGTGCATATACGAATTTAAAAGCTCACTTGCCCGCGAGCATAGGTTTGGACATCACTGCTCTATTCTATACCGTATGACGGTTTTAACCAGACTCTTTTTGTGGATCTCTCGGTTAATTCCATTTACCGTGTCTACACGAAAGCTTTGAGCTGTAAGCGTTTGTTTCGATTTAGGGAGAGATCATCGTCGCGTTCCATGGACATCGTTAGAGCTTTTTGCTTTCTTTTGTACCTTAGACATGTATATCTGGGCGAGGTACAGTACATGGGTACTTGGAATGTTTGGTCAGCGTTTTTCCGTGTGAACGAATTATTTTCGTTCTTACGCTTTATCGGGAATATGTTTATGTAGCATTTTACATGCTACGAAGGTTTGTATGCTGGTTTAGCCAGTGAGTGTAATTTAATATTTTTGTTTGTTACACTTGAATTTTTACGCTGGCTCAACCGAATGCATATGGATTCGGATTTATTGCTTATGTTGTTGGATAAGCTGAATCCAATATGCGGCATAGCCTTGTTGACTTTCCGTTGTGTATCAGATTAGGATTATTAGGATTTTTATGACTTATGTTTATAAGTGAAATCCGATATACAACACGCTCCCATATCCAACTTTCATACGATATTGCTGCGTAAACGGTTTTGCTCTTTTCCATTTACGCCAGAGATTGTTGCAAATCTGTTGCAATTTTGCTGCTTTAGCGTGAAAAGAATTCTATCTTTAGAATTCTTTTTGCAGCAGGCCGATTTTGGCTGAATTTTTGTATTCTATTTACAGGCGGCTGAGGATTTTTCTGTCTTGTCGCGTTACTTGTACCGTAGGTAGGCGGGGTTTAAATTTTGTTGCTGTTATGCAGCTATTACATTCTTATTCGAATGTAACAATTTCAACGATTTTAAGCAATTTTTGTACGGGAGCCGCGGAGTTTCCGTACAGCAATTTCAGAGCTTGAGGTGTCTTTGAAAATGGATTTTTTTATGCTGCCTTCGATTCTTCCCTTTTTATATCCGTAGGTATTTTATTTTTAATTTTTCAGGTGTTTCTAGGTGAGAAAATTATTGGTGGTCTTGGATTCGGCTATAGGAGCCGGATCTTATGGATGTTAATGCGGTTTGGAGCCGAGCCGGGGTTTCGTAAAAACAAGGACATGGCATCCTGAAATTAACCTAGTGCAGTGATTCGGCTCATATACCCGAATTCAGCACCATCTCAACGGGCTAAAGACGTTCCCCGCGCATAACTTGATCCAGTGGTCAGGTGATACGGGACCACTGGATATGTCGCTACATAGCGACCATAACAACTTGAACTTGAAATTTTAAGCAGATCAATTGGACCTTTCGATTTGGCATTTTCTGGAGGTGGCGTACAGGAAATTATTTTCTTACACTCTGCTTTGTCTATGCTCAAAAAAATGTGCGCAAAAAGCGTTCATCTGCTAAAAATTTAATAATAATTGAACAAGTGAGGGGGTGATTTTTCAAAGGGGCTCATTTCCATCTCAACGAAATTTCAGCAATGAGAAAAACCTTTAAGAACTGTTTACAGTAACTTTTTTTTTTAATATCTCTAGTGTTATAGTGTGTAATATTCTAATCTGCTTAAAGCTTTTATTCTAACATATTTATAGTTATTGGAAAAAATAAAAAAACATTTGGAAATGTGCCCTTTTGGCGTAAAGTACAGGAAAATAATGTATTATGTGTATGGACACTTAAGTGAGCGGGCAGATAAGGTTAGCTGAGGCGTGCTACGCATGCTCACGAAACGAAGGCGATTTTTATTTATATAGCCTGGGGCATATAAACAGTAATAAAGGTTTCTTCAGCGACCATAGGAGATACGTCTTTTTGTATCAAACTCTAAAAATGCCTAACCATGACACAAAAATTAAACGGAAATGTGCCGTTTTTTATAAAACTGCGATTTTTAATTACGAGTTTCCCTTGGAAATATGTCTTCTTTGTAATAGATTTTCAACTATAGAATACATTTTAGCATGATGACGGCGATAGCATTCTTAGGTTTGATCAAGATCATAAATGAAAATAAGCCCATTTGAAAAATCACTCCTCAAGTCATAAGGAAATCAAGGTAGAGATATAGGAGATAAGGATGTAGAAAATGTGTTAAAGTGTTTAAAAACCTAACCTGGCACTTCGAGATTAAGCAAAACAATACAATATAAATTATGTTCAAATTTTAAGAATCAAGAGGCGGACATGGAATGAGATCTTACAAAAAAGTATTCTGTACCTAGAAGAGAAAATATACAGCAAAAACCGCTATACAACGAAGTCGTATATTTGACCAATAAATATGTTTGCTTTGTAATGGATGATGAGACTTACATCAAGATGGACTTTCGATCATTGTCAGGTAAATAATTCCGCAATTGAAAAAGACAAAGTTCCTGAAAAATTGAAAATAATCAAACGAGAAAAATTTCGATGAAAGTTTATGGTGTGGCAAGCAATTTGTCAATGTGGAAAACGCAGCACTCCTTTTGTGTCAATGGGTACGGCACACGACCTCTACAATACGGCACATGACCACGACCTCTACAATATTCTGGCCTGACTTAGCAACTTGCCACTATTCTTCACGTGTTGTTGATTGGTACCGACAGCAAAATATAAACTTCGTACAAAAGAATGTCAATCCAACAAACTGTCCGGAATTGAGGACTATTGAAAGGTATCAGACAATAATTAAAGCTAAATTAAGAAAATACTTTCGGCCAGCTAATAACATTGATGATTTTAAAAAAATATCTTCGAGTGACTAAAATGATACCAAACTCAACTGTGCATGACGTCTATGATAAGGTTTAGGGATTGGCGATCAATCTCTCGAGATCGAATCGAAGGATCTCGAGAGATTGATCTTTAAGCTTCCGATCTGCCAATTTTCGAATCGATTTTACGCTGGACCGATTCAGCTCGAATCGATTTATTTATTTCCGATTTCGATCTATCGATTTTTTGCATTATATTTTTAATTTGTGTAATAATCCGAAAAATGTAAAAAAAAGTTTGAAAGGATCGTAAATGTTAGATGAATGCTCTTGTGATCGTTATAATATTTTAGTGTTAACTGTGCAGTTTAGTGACTACTATATAATTTTGTCATTGGTGGCTTGTTATGTTTTATTTCTGGTTTGGTGATTCCCCAACGAGAAAAAATAAGTTATTTAAAGAAAAATCTAAAATAAGTGATATTCGAATGTGGGATTTTAAGTTTTTTTTAAATTGTTTTTTGCGACGTATCCAGTACAAAAAATCACCTAGAATACACGATTCGACGTGAAATTCCTTGGAAAGTAAGTTGAATTTTGTATACCGATGGCCTAAACGTTATGCATATTAGTTTACGCGGAGTTGCCGAATCAACTCCAAGTGGAATATAACTAGTGAAATAGACAAATCTATATGCAGTCAAGTATAATCCTAGCAAGAAACTCATGTGAAATACACGTACATTTTTGCTCTATCAAAGATTTGACACTTATTAATAGTTATTTTTAATCTAAAGTCTCAAATTTGGCAACTTTTACACTTTTAAAATAATATAAATTTAGATATTTAAGCAATGGTGAGTGGTATACAAAAAACTTTTCTACAATAAATTAAAAAGACGAAATACTCATTTTGTGTGCTTAAAATCTTACAAAGTCTTTTATTAAAACAGTCTTATATGAAAAGTCTTTTTGTTGTTTCAATTACAATTACAACTGAGAGCTAGTCATGTTTCCCTCTTTACTTATGTAATTGTCGAAAAGAGGATATAAGGGTACACTTTCAGACTTTCAAAAATCATTTTAAAAACAAAGGAGCAGGCTCCTCAAATCTCATCTTTAGAATTATCTTTTTTGAATAGTACATCTTTGAATTTAACGTTGACAACTTGCTGCATTGGCCATTTTTTCCTTTGGCAAGATAAAGACAGGGAGGAAGATGAAGTTGAATTTTCAACTTTTACTTGCGGTGACTTCAGTTTAAAACGAAAGAATAAAACACTTCCAGTATATTTTCAAAAAACGTCCCCAAGATATACATTTTTAGGGCTCAGAGCAGAAACCTTCCCATTTACAAGAATATTCTTCGTACCTACTCATAAAATGTTCTGGAATCGCTTCTTAAATCAGACATAGAAATGCTTTGGGTTCGTTTTTTGAAAATATTCCTAGGATGTTTCCGCTATTAGTAAAAATAAATTTTGCGCCTGTAAATGCGCGGCACAAAAGTTGTGCTTCCCTTTTACTTTTGTGGTGTACATTTTTAGTTGTGTTCCTTTAATTAAGAATAGTCAGTATTAGTATGTACTTTCAAAAAAGACTCTGTTCGATCGCAATTTGTTTTTCGATTAAATAAGAAATATTTGTGAAATACTCATGGTTGCTTAATCAAGATTTATAAGCTATAAAGTCTGTTTTCTATTATTTAAAAATTCGGTTTACTTAGGGTCATAAGTAAACCGATTTATTAAATAATATTTTTATATAGAGAAACAGTTCTAATTAACTGAATCGATCCGTTCGATCTATGGATATCGATCTTTTTAATACGATTAATCGATCTACGAATTCGGAAATAAATTACAGATCGATCCTTACTGAATTGAATTTTTTTAAATAAATAATCCGTGAATTAAAATTCATTTGTTCTAAATGTGAAAATAAAAAAAAATTACATTTGTTAATTTGCATTTTTTAATGTACTACGTCTTAAAAAACGACTTATCCCCACAGATTTACGAAAACGAAGTTATTTAAGAAGTGACGATAGTACAATTCTTATCTTAGGTTCAGGCTTCAGTTGAGCTCGCCGCCTTGCCGTCACAACAAAAGCTTTAGATTTCTTGACCATCAGAAAAGTGTTAAGTTTATGCTTGCCTGGTAGCCAAAATTGTAAATCCCTCTATAATTAGGCATTTTTAATACTTCTGACTACACCTATTAGTTCTGCCCGTCGATATAAATTCGCGAGATTCCTGCCCAAAGAATGCTTTTAAACTTGACCGCCAAAAATTTGCTGATAAGGCTACCTTCTATTCACCCATGTTTTCATTCATGTATATTAATAAAATTATGGCTCTGGTCGTCCTGGCCTGTTAGCACATATTGGCGATCGCCCTCTTGTTCAAAACAAACCTTGGGGATTTCTTGCTTGCCTAAATGGCAAGTCACGCTGCATAATCTAGGAACTTTGAGGAGCTATATCTCCGGAAGGCTGTAAGATCTATTTGCCTCGCTGGTATCCATTATTACAACAAATCGTTTTTTCTTATCAAAATAAAGTAAAAATCCAATTTCCTATTTTTAAGCTCAATATTTGTTTATATACCGACTTAAAAGTACTATTAGCAAATAGCCTGATAGCTTCATGGCTAGAGCGCTTTCCTTTGAAACACAACACCACGAATTTTGTGCTTTTTTACAGCGAGCATTCAAATAAAATTCTACATACATGTGGCATCATTCCACCCATTAGCCAGACACACAAACACATTACCAACAACCGACCGGCAAACAGATAACTAGTCAACAATGATTCTAGGGAAATCCAGAGAAAGAGAAAACAACAAAGAGAGAAAGGGACAGCAAAATGGTATCAGCCAATCAGAGAGCTGCCTCAAGTGACCTAATACACCCACTGCGATTAATTGTGCTTGCATATCACGCGCAATTGTGAGCTGTTTGCTTCCGTCATGATGTCGTCCACGTAAAAGCCTTGATGGAGGTCCTACGAACCAACCGGATATTTGATGTTTTTTTTCTGGGGTAAATGCCGCAAACAGCGAATAGCTAGGTATGGCGCGGAGGTTGTTACGTATGTAATAGTGCGTAGTTGATAGCATTTTAATTCTTGATTTGGATCGCGTCTTTTTCCTGGAGAACAAGTTGTCGGTACATCTTTTCTATATGTGCCAAGAATACAAAGCGAGGAAGACGAAAATGGAGCAGTATTGAAAATAAGACATCTTGGTTTGCCCCTTGTGAGGATTGTCGTTTAGTGATATGTTTGTAGAGGTTTTCGCTGAGGCATTGAAAACGATCCTTAGTTTGGTTGTACTGCTGCCAGGTTTTAACACACAGTAATGGGGAAGGAAGTAATTTGGTGTTGGTATTGAATTTACATCAACTTCTTCCATGTGGCCAAGCCCAAGGTATTCATTCATAAATGACATGCTGAGAGTAAAAGTGGCGTATTTTAAAGTTTCGAGCAAAAGTGGGATAGGAATTGTTGCGCGGAAAAATGATGCGCGTGAGGTTGCGGGCAAAAATGAATTGGAGGAAAAGTGCGGGCAAAAACTACTTAACTGTTTAAGTCGTTTGTGCCCGCAAGAAAAACTTAATTCATTTTAGCCCGCATGGAAATCTTAAGTCGTTTTTGCCCGCCAGAAAAACTCGATTCATTTTCACCCACACGAAAATTTTAAGTATTTTTTCCCGCAAGAAAATTTTTTTTTAAATTGATTTTAAGTCTTTCTTTCCCGCGTAAAAAGCTCGCGTCGCACGAAAAAACAAGTATTTCTTGGCCGCGTAGAAAACTCTATTCGTTTCTCCCCATATTGCATTTTTACCCCTACATAGAAAATTTGCACTTTGACCCGTTAAAATGCGGAATATCAGGCTGGTGGGACGTATAAGGTAAATTTGGGACGCTGAATCCAAATACGGTATCAAAAATGCAAATTTCAGAAATTTTAATTTTTAAAGCTTTACAATAAGAAATAAACACAATCTAGTGTTAGATTATTAATGAAATGATGATTTTTTATTTACTTGAATAATGTACATATAAAGAAGAACATTTAGACATTAACATTTTTTTAAACATATCAATTTTCCATATAAAAGTATAACATTAGTATATTTTCATATAACTTGACTCGAGTCAAACTTTTATTCTGCGTCACTGTCGCCGCTAGCTATATCATAATCTTTTGAGCAATTTTCGAATCTCAATTTCTTATAAAATTCTTTGTATTTTTGATCGATAAATTGCATTAGTTGCATCAAATCGTCGTACTTCTGCTTGGTTATTGGCCTTCCGTTGGGGTACATAAGTGATAGCTCAACATTTTCGAACTCACATTCCGTTACTTTTTTTCTACCGATGTAAACATCGCTCATTATATTTTTATCGTCGAACATCATAAATATGTGGAATGGCTGCTCTCGGTCCAGTTTTATTATTCTCACTTTTATCCAGTTTATTTTATTGCGGTCTACATCTTGCTTTCTATTGATAATTAATTTCTGCAAATCCTGGGATGAGAAAAAGTCAGCTGCTTCCATTTTTGAAACTTTAAAGAGGGGATCCTTTTTATTTGTGCTCCTGATAATTTCCATCCAGTGGTCCGGGTTGTTTACTGTTTCGTGCATTTTTCGTTCTTTTTCAATGAGTCCAAAGTTGCGATCACAGCTGTTGTAGCTGTGACCTGATAATAAAAATTTCTCTTCAATCAAATCAACAGAACTATTGCCTAAATAATGCTTCAATAAAAGCGTTATTTTAATATTGCGGTTTTGTCCTCCGCATGAATCGGAGTATAAGATTACATGCCTTACATTTTCCGGTACATGATTCTTCAAATGCCTGATCAAACAAGAACCCATTTCCTGACCTCCTCTAGCAGCTACATCTTCCGACCATATGTACATGTATGTTGAAATTACATTGCCAATTATTAATTACTTTTCTTTGAACACAAATGAATTTACATTAAATATGGTAATATGTACTATTACCTTTAGTGGTAATCTCGTCGTAAATACATAGGTTGTACGTTGCGAGTTGACGTTTGTAAAATGCTATTCCCGTTGAAAGTGATGGTGTCTCTAGTACTTTCTGCAAGTCGAAAGTGAGAACTTTCGTATCTTCATTCGCATTTTTGACATCACGTTGAAATTCGCCGTGAATTTTTCTCCGTAAATCGTCGTGTTCCCCTTTCATCTTTTCAAATTTTGCGCGTTCTTCTATAGGCAGCTCTTTGTTTTTCAAATTTACATTAATAAAATCGCAGGTTTTGCAAGTATCTGTGTGTCTTTTCTTAAAACTTAAATTGAACTCAAAATTAAAAATGTTACGGAACATATGTTCGGTAGCGAATTCCTTGTTTGTTACTTGACACTCATCTTTATACATACTGTACATAATTGCCAAGTTTAAGTTAACGTTTAAGTATTTTCTCTCTGAGTCTGATCGTCCGTAATGAGATTCATATTTCGGAAATCGATTAATAAAGTTACGAACACCCTGCTTCACACTGTCACTTATTCGATTTGCTGCGGGCCCTTTTCCTCATTTTTCTGTTGCACTCGGATTCGATGTAACAGAATTCACTGCCCGATTCATTGATGATGCCGAGATATTGTAGCATGCGAGCATAAATGATCGACATACTTCGTGAGCAACGCCATCGCTATCGCTCAGGAAATATTTAAAAATGAAGTCTCTATTTTTCAGGAAGTATTAGTAATAACGTAATTTGTAGCAGTTGGTTTTTTTTCAACGGATGAGCGTATAAGTAATGTTTTCTGACTCTTGCTGGAATGTTCATAATATGTAGTAAATATCTCCTTCTGCCGAAGAATATCTATTTTCGTTGAGCAGCGTATTTCGCACTTGCAAAGTGTTTGTGGTACGAATTTTTTACCGGCTATCATTTTCCCTTTCTTCGTGATGTGCTCTCTGCCACGTTCCACGTTTTCTTTGGCAATGACTTTTTTATGCATATGAGGCTGCCTTTTTCGCTTCCGAGTATTTTTTGGCAATTGAAAATCCGCGTGTAGAGTACATACAAAAGTACAAAAATTATTGATTTTACTTTTATTAAAAAACTAAAATGAGTCACAAACAAGGAAAAGAATCACAAATTGTACCTTCAACATTATCTTCACAACATGCGCTGTTGTCTTCATCTGAATCTATTGATTCTGATCTGCTGTCATCATTGGTCATATCTGCAATATTATAATCATATTGTTATTAAAGAGCACATTGTTATGAAATCTTTGAGAATTTTAAAAATGGAAAAAGTAATATGTAAATTCGTACAAACCTGGTTTCATGGTCACTTTTTTGTTGATGGAAATCACGCTTAAATGAAAGAGATACCACTTTGATTTTAGAAACAATAAAACTTGCAGATTTTGCTGCAGAATTCACTGTATCAACTGTTCGAATTTTCACTCGGAAATGAAAGATAAACAAGTGTAAACAAATGCCCTGCAAGTCGTCCCTGAATGCACGATTATACATGCTTGCACCATATTGGCCAAAAAATACTCGGAAGCGTAAAAAATTCATTGCGAAAGAAAACGTGGAACGTGGCAGAGAGCAGAAGAAAGAAATCAAAGCAGAACGGGAAAATCTTAGCCGGCAAACAATTCATACCACAAATACTTTGCAAATGCGAAATACCCTGCTCAACGAAAATAGATAATTATCAATAGAAAGGAAGACGGCAATAAAATAAACTGGATGAAAGTGAGAATAATAAAACTGGACCGAGAGCAGCCATTCCACATATTTATGATGTTCGACGATAAAAATATAATGAGCGATGTTTACATGGTAGAAAAAAAGTAACGGAATGTGAGTTCGAAAATGTTGAGCTATCACTTATGTACCCCAACGGAAGGCCAATAACCAAGCAGAAGTACGACGATTTGATGCAACTAACGCAATTTATCGATCAAAAATACAAAGAATTTTATAAGAAATTGAGATTCGAAAATTGCTCAAAAGATTATGATATAGCTAGCGGCGACAGTGACGCGGAATAAAAGTTTGATTCGAGTCAAGTTATATGAAAATATACTAATGTTATACTTTTATATGGAAAATTGATATGTTTAAAAAAATGTTAATGTCTAAATGTTCTTCTTTATATGTACATTATTCAAGTAAATAAAAAATCATCATTTCATTAATAATCTAACACTAGATTGTGTTTATTTCTTATTGTAAAGCTTTAAAAATTAAAATTTCTGAAATTTGCATTTTTGATACCGTATTTGGATTCAGCGTCCCAAATTTACCTTATACGTCCCACCAGCCTGATATTCCGCATTTTAACGGGTCAAAGTGCAAATTTTCTATGTTTGTAGGAGTAAAAATGCAATATGGGGAGAAACGAATAGAGTTTTCTACGCGGCCAAGAAATACTTGTTTTTTCGTGCGACGCGAGTTTTTTTACGCGGGAAAGAAAGACTTAAAATTAATTTAAAAAAAAAATTTTCTGGCGGGAAAAAATACTTAAAATTTTCGTGTGGGTGAAAATGAATCGAGTTTTTCTTGCGGGCAAAAACGACTTAAGATTTCCATGCGGGCTAAAATGAATTAAGTTTTTCTTGCGGGCAAAAACGACTTAAACAGTTAAGTCGTTTTTGCCCGCACTTTTCCTCCAATTCGTTTTTGCCCGCAACCTCACGCGCATCATTTTTCCGCGCAACAATTCCTATCCCACTTTTGCTCGGAACTTTAAAATACGCCACTTTTACTCTCAGCCTGTCAAATGTTGCGTGCTGATGCTGCAGATCATTGTTTTTGTTAAGTTTTCGTTCTAAAGCATAGAACCTTAGCAAAGTAATCACCTTTGACTCGTCCAAAGACTTCGGATTTTCTAAAAATGAAGCTCAACCATGAATCACCCATTTGAATTTGTTTTTATTGGTTGATTGAATATCGAAGTGTTTTTCTGCCAATGTTGTAGATGTTCCTTGAGTTTTATCGGAACCTTCTATGTTTGATAATTTGACTCCTGATGTGAAGGATGAGTTGAATGGGATGTTTCGTGGTTCAAGTGATACACCTGAATCATGCCGGCCGGGGTCACCAATGCAAAAGAACTCTTTTGTTCTTTGTTGGGTTGATGGGTAAGTCAAGGTGTTACACCTTGGCTTTTGATGAGGATGCAGCGGATCTTAAACCACTACACACAGAATTCTGAAAGGGAATTTTATAATTAGAGTTGTAAATAAAACCACTGTCTTCGTTCCCAGTTAAAAGCAGAACTGTCTCGTCTTTATTACTTAAAAATTTCATTGATAGAAATTTATGCAGTGAGTGAACTTGGAAACCTTGTAATGCTGATCAAGTGTCTGGCAATTTATTTGCAGAAAGTAATGAATGAAGTGAATAAGATTACAATTGTTTTCTTTGCTTAGTTGTAAATTATTCGATTTATGAATATAAGATTTTACACAATAACTAAATTAAGCATTGTGAAGTATCTCGAATGACCTAATTGATTGAAAATGTATGTGATTCGTCGTAGTAGGATACGTCTCCTATTTTGTTTCGTTGAATTTTCGAAAGTCTACGAAGACTCATTGTCTGCACGTGCTCTCTTGTGAAGGGTGATGTCCACGAGATTTTACTGGAATGAAAATGCGCGGGTTATTTTCTGATTCCTCCGGACCTACGTCCGTCTCTTATATTTTTAATTGTACTTACTTTTTTTTGTGTTTGTGTTGGAGTTTTCCTTGCGGGGTAATTGCTTCATTTCTGCATTTTGAGGGACTCGCGAGCGCTGTATTATTGGTTCTTTTGTCTTTGTGTACCTTTTATTTGTTTTAAAATTGCTTGAGCGCAGATACGCTTGACTTGGGGAGTAAGCTGGTGAATGCGTTACGAAAAGTGTGATCGGGCGAGGCGAACGGTAGCTGAGAGGGTGATATACGGTGATTTCTTGATTATTTCGTAATTTCATTTCGTTTATCAATGAAAACCAATAATAAATTTAAATATTTGTAGAAAATTAATATAGGTATATGTATATACATGTATATATTATACATATATAAACATATATATATACATACATATAGATGGAGCTAAAGAAGTTTTACTTCAGTCGTGTGGTCTAAAGCACACTCATATTTTTTTGATGTCGGATTTTTAGTTTACTAACTTTGGCGGATTTGTTATTCTCGATGTAGATTAGCTCGAGTTGTATTAAGCGTGTGTGTACTATTTCGTCTGAGTGTGCTTTGTAAACAATAGGGTTCTACGCTGCGTGAAGCCGTGTGCCTCAAGCTTCAGTTAGTTGCGTCGGCGATCTATCTGCAGTTTCACTGTTACTTAGGTGGCTTGTTACTGGATTTAGAGGAATTATTGCATAGTCCTTGACTGAAATCATTGATATATCTTTAGGCTGGTTATGACTATTTGTTTGTTGTTTGCGTTGAGGATACTAACCAACAGTGAATTATTTCCGACGGGGAGTATGCTATTTGCCGGGGAAACTCAGTCTTTTATCTCTTGAGATAAACAGATCATTTCTTTCTGTATGTTTAGCGGAACTTTGACCATGGTTAACAACTGCGAAGGTATGCAAGTGGTTTTCGTTAAGGAAACGTCATGCTACCTCATTTCATCAGCCCCATTCTTATTGGTTACATTGCTCTTTTCTGGCTCCTTTAACTCTTTATGAGTATGGTGCTCGTTATAATTCTTAACTTCTACAGGTTCCAATTTTTTGCTAACGTCCGCTTTTTAATGACCTTTTTGGGTGAAGTGTTTTATTGGGTGCATTTTTTAGCGTCACGATGTACTCCTCCAAATTGGTCTCCGTCCCATGATACCTCAGTGTATGACTTGAACCCTCAACATTAAAGTTTTTAGAGAGACAGTCGTTCTTTAGGAGACCATTAGCAGATAAGCTGGGCAGGCTTTGGATAGTTTGAAAACTGCAGGGAATTTTGGCTTTTAACTGGAAGTTGCCATGGCAGCCTTCCACCGTTTTACCTGTTCAGTATATTGTATTTTAATTAAACTAATTGCAGCTTCGACAGCCACTACTAATTTAACTTAGCCGTTTAAGCCGATATCAAGAGAAATTTTGAAAGAAGGTATACCGGGATTCATGTGCTGACGTACCCCTTTTTAGTTAGTGAAGGGTTTATAGTCGAGCCGGGAAATTTTCGGTCGACTGTCTGCCGTTTCTCTGAATTCTGCTCTACCAGTGCTGGTTTTGTCGACAATATTTGACTTTATGGTCTCGCCTACCACAGAACTCACATCTGAGTCTTACATTTAGAACTCCTCTTCCGTTGGAGTTAAGGTTATCGGGTGGTTGCTGTATAATTATTATATTATGATAAGCCTCTCCGCGAAGACGTGTGGACAGAATTTGTAGGAATGTGAACTTTTCTCCCTCACTACAGTACTTCTGATTGCAGCATTCAAACAAAGTTTGGTTACATGAACTATAGAACATAATGACAAACAGAACGTAATAATAAACATGAATTACATACTGAACTAAAAGATTTCCCTATTTTTCCTTGCATTCCTACTCCGATTGAACTTCCTGGCCATTATTTCGAAGCAATATAACCAAAACAATAAAATCTGAAATTAACATAAAAACTTACCTTATGGGGGTTACTGTTCATAGGCATAAAAATGCGTCAACTTTTAAATTTTTTTCGGGTATATAATGAATATTTATTAAAACGGCAGTTATTGTAATTTATTTCCCCATAAATAAAGAATGCTTTAAAAAAAATCAACAATGGCGGCTGGCGTTCTACCCCCTGCTCAGTTAATCCGAAGCACGAACGGGTAACAAATTATTAATCTACATAAAATTTGGAAGGACTTATCGTTTTTAAATTTTCTGAAAACACCCGGATATCAAAATGGCGGTCGTTTTAAAAAAGACTTCATATTTTCAATGCTTTTTCTAGCTTCAATGGAAGCAAAAAAAAAGTTTTAGTCGAAAAAAAATCGGCTCGATAAGGCCCCCGAAATTGAATTTTCTTTACGGTTGAACAAATTGCAAGTTAACCGGTTCATCCGTTGAAGCTGTAGAGCGCCCCGCACGCTCAAAACTGCTTTTTCGAGAAAAATGCATTTTTCTCGAAACAGCAGTTTTAAGTTATAAAAAATGATTTTTAATGTTTCTTTTTGACAACTTACATCTTATCAGCAATCCCAGCACCATGGACACCGCCTTGCTTCCTCAAAGTATTCGTTTTTCTGGATTGATAAGGTAGCGAAAAAAGGTCGTCTCACAAGGCGCAAGAGCGCCTCAGCTACCTGTTTTCCAGCCAGCGCGCGGTTCCGCTCAATGCGCTGTAACTTTTAAACAATATCAAATTTTACAAAATTCTTTTAACTACATATACTAGGCACTATAAGAATTCAAATTATGTAAAAAAAAATTGATTTTTTTGACGTCATGAATGGTAACCTCCCCTTAAAAAATCAAACTAAAATCAAACTAAAAACGCAGTCGCCATCTATCTAGTATCTTCCCGCCATTTAAATTATGAATTAATTTAATTTCTATTGACCTGTGTCAATAAGATATTTAGATAGACCTGATGTTGCTGGGTTATATTTTGCAGCTAGAATATCTAGTTTTTACAGCTTTTTTTGTTTTTCCTATATATATATATATATATATATATATATATATATATATATATATATATATATATATATATATATATATATATATATATATATATATATATATCTATATCTATATATATATATATATATATATATATATATATATATATATATATATATAGTTACAATCACCAGAACTAACACGATATACTCCACTTTTTTTTATCAAGCATAGAATGAAAACCTGCCATTTTTATATTGTTGGGATGATTCGAATCAAATGGTATCACTTTTTCAGTTGCTGTTTCGTTGTTGAAGATCTCAAAGCATAATCTATTGCTGTTAATGTTAATTGTAATATCTAAGTTCAATTATTTACTAATTTAATGGCAGATTTTTTTTTCCTTTTTTCTCAATAACTTATCGATGCAATTATTGCAGTAACCGTTGTTAGTTGCACTTTTTATTATGGTTTTAGTCCTTTTTTGCGATTATATTTGTTTAAGGGAGTATTATTTAATCTATCAAGCATAGAATGAAAACCTGCCATTTTTATCTTGTTGGGATGATTCGAATCAAATGGTATCACATTTTCAGTTGCTGTTTCCTTGTTGAACACCAACACTTCTGAGGCCAACACGGTGACTCTCCCCAAGGAGTCCTGTGAACCCCCTTCCTTGGGGAAAGTGCACGCCACTGCCAAGGACCCCAAACCCGGTAGCAGCCAAGGCTAAAACACCCGAACATACATCCTCCAGCGCGCCTCTCAGGACACCCCAGTCCAACCCTACGACCACCAAGCAGAAGGGAAATGTCTTAACGGTGGCCTTCAAAGAGAAACGGACTGCGCTCAGAATCATCCGCAAACTGAGCTCCGTGTCTCAGGAGAATCTTAGAGAGAAGGATAAAACCTCTCTGCAATGGGCTAATAAGATTATTGCCCAAGGTAGCGCGTCGGCCTCCAAAGGCCCTTTGCAAGCTACCCCGAAGAGGTTGCGCTCACCTAACGAGCAGCAGCCATCTTCCAAAAGGATTAAGGCGATAGGCCCCCTTTCCTCCACTGCTAAGTCCTTCAGCGAGATAGCGAAGGACAGCTTAGTAAGGGCGATTATAGATCGCAGCAACGCGGACGTCTCCATCACGCCAGACAAATGGAAAATGGTATCGATGGCGTTGCTGAAGGTGTATATGGAAGTTCTCTCGTTGAACCCTGGCCCTCCTCCACGTTGTCTTGAAGCTGGTTGGCATCAAGGCCACGTTAAGCTACTTGCCTGCTCGGACCAGAGGTCGGTGGAGCTTCTTGGCAAGGCAGTTTCCCGTCTTGGCGAAATCTGGACTGGCGCAAGAATTGAAGCCGTCGCCAGGGATAAAATCCCCTGCAGACCTAGGTCACGGGCCTGGATACCAGCAGAACCATCGGATCCAGCAGAGATCCTGAAGTTAATCCAAATGGCCAACCCTGAACTATCTACCCATGATTGGAAAGTAGCCCAGGTGAGCGAAGTCAAGGGAAACTCAAGGCAGGTCATTGTGATCCTAAATGAGCAGTCCCTTGCCCCACTTGCTGAATGCAATGGCATTATTTGCTATGGCTTCAGCTCTATCAGCCTGAAGGTTTATGAAAAGGACCTAAAGGCGCTAAATGCGAGTAAACAAGAGGAGGATTCAGCAGCCTCCTCAAGCAACACCGGGGAAAAGGAAGGAGTAGAGAGTGTAACGACAGTTTCTCCCTTTGTCACTCCCTCACCAGAAGATGGTGAGGCGATGGTCGACGCTATGGTAGTTGACACCCTCCCGGATCCCGGAACAGAGCAGGAGGACCAACTCCTTGGTTCCTCCACTGACGAAGATGCCAGCAATGAAGGGGAGACTGCTGACATCACTGTGATAGAGGTATCCTCACCTGGACACAGTGATGTTAAGCTTGGTCCAAATTAACCTTCATCAAAGCACGAAAGCAGCGTCCGCAGCCCTTGTGCTTCGTCTTGAGCAAAAAGGAGAAAAGCTCATCCTTGTCCAAGAACCTTGGATCATCAGAGACAAGGTAAACCAAGGTCATGTATTCTCATTAAGAATAATATTAATGCATTTATTCTCACACAGTTCAGTGATAAGGACACAACAACAGCCATACTGGAGTTACAAAACAACAAAATATGGATAAACTCCAGTTACATGGCGCACGACGTGGCGGACATTCCTGGTACACTACTCAGGAGTGCGATCAAGGAAGCCACTAGGCAAAGGAAGACGCTGGTGATCGGAGCAGACGCCAACGCTCTTCATATAGTCTGGGGCAGCTCGGACGTCAACGAAAGGGGTGAGTTACTTTTTGATTTTTTTCTCAGAACTAACCTCCAGATTTTTAATGTGGGTGCAGAACCCACTTTTACTATCTCAATTAGGCGGGAAGTTCTAGACATTACCTTAGTCTCAGAACAATCCGCCCACTTAATAACGGAGTGGAAGGTATCCAAGGAACCATCCTTCTCCGACCATGCCTATACTGAATTTGGTATAACACTTCACAAGATGATGTGTCCTCCCTATAAAAAAGGCTAAGGACAAAATGGGACCTCTACAGGATGGTCCTCAGTAATAGCCTGCCTGCTACAGGTCCACCCGTAATTGACAGTAAACAAACCCTTGACAAGGTGGTGGACACTTTGACGCTTGCGTGTAATGAGGCGACACAAATTTTCTGCCCCGATAGGGTCCCTAGAGGCAAGCCCAAACCTCCGTGGTGGTCGAGTCAGATCATGACCCTAAGTGTTATAGCTTTTCTTATCGAGTTAAGCAGAGAGCCCCCTTCCACTACCCGGCCTATACGATTTGACACGTATTACGCCAATCGCACCGAACGAAACGGTAGTCAAACACTTTTAATTAGTCTGTATCACAAATAATTCTCTATAAACATTAATTATTTATTAAAATCTTTTACACAAATAATTCTTTATAAACATGAATTATTTACTAAAACTTCTTTACACACTTTACTCCTTATGTTTTAACACTACGACAATTGGTAATTGCTAATCGGACTTCTTAATTATTTTAAGTGCGCTAAATGTCGCAAACACCTTTAGAAAATCTTTTACACAAATAATTCTTTATAAATATAAATCATTTACCAAATCCTTGCCACAAATACTTCCTTACGAACACAAATTAATTACTAACATTGTGTTTTAGACACTTTAATCCTTATATTTTAACACTACAACAATTGGTAATTGCAAATTGGACTTCTTAATTATTTTAAGTGCGCTAAATGTCGCAAACACTTTTAGAAAATCTTTTACACAAATAATTCTTTATAAACCTGAATTATTTACTAAAAACTTCTTTACACACTTTACTCCTTATGTTTTAACACTACGACAATTGGTAATTGCTAATCGGACTTCTTAATTATTTTAAGTGCGCTAAATGTCGCAGACACCTTTAGAAAATCTTGTACACAATTAATTCTTTATAAACATGAATCATTTACTAAAAACTTTACAATACTTGGCAAATACTACACCGCGATTGAACCGACATTTCCACCGCAGTTTAACTCCGCGTTTCAGTACCTCGACGATTTAAAACTGACTCCTTCCTCCTCGATCGCGACCAGAACCAAAACTCGATCAAAACAAGACTCGCTAATTCTTTCTTTTAGAAAATCTCACTAGCGATCTACATGAAGAAAAGCTTTCGTGCTTTTTCTTCGTTTTTTAGCTTTGCCCTTGATGTACTTAGTAGTCATTGGGCAAAGCCGCTGTAGATCGTTGTTTGTCGCGCTGATTAAGCAAATTTCTTTTGCTTATCGTGTACTGGGCTACCGTGTGAAAGGAATTTCGACGGTAACCCGAGCGCGTTGTTTGTCATGGGTTAGATTTGAGTACATTGCAACTTTGTTGCAATGCGCTCGGTTGTAGGAAATCCAACCCATCAAATATCCATTGGTTTATTTTTTATTTTTTGGTACTCCTGAGTTAGATTTGAATATGTTGCAACTTTGTTGCAACCAAAATGTGATATTCGAAATCCAACTCATGAGACTTTTACGATTTGTTTTTGTAAATGGCACATTGGATTCGTTAGAATTCGGCTTATCTTAAAATAAGCGAATCCAATCTGCAACATTTCCTTCCCCGCGTGAAAAAGATGATTATTCTTTGGAGAGGAATAATCATCGCACAATTGCTGGGTAAGGGGTTTTATTTTAATAATTGGGCCGCGATTGACTGTTTTCGCCACAGTCAAGTTTTAGTCGTCATGGCCTTCGTGAGTTCCTGCGCCATTACCCTGGGAAGCCGGCGTTACAGTCCCCCCAACCAATCGGTCTTTGTGGTCAGGATGATCCGCATCGCAAGCGTTAATCCGGGCGGCGACGGTTGCGTTCGCCTGTGGTGGAACCGCCGAAGGATGCGTTCGGTGTGCATCTGGTCGAGCCTAGGAGGAGCCAACAGCACCCATCTGGTTGACTGCTCGTTAACCTGCCATGGCGAGACTTTCAACGCTTATGGTAAGTCCATCTGGCTAAATTATGATTATTGTTGAATTTTGTTAGTAAAAGAATTTTTTCTTTCCCCTTGCAGGAGGATTATTGGTGCTGTGGGGGTATACCTACCCCAGTATTCACCGCGAGTCTGAGGCTCTGTCGCCCATCCGGTCCCCGTCCGAGGCTGCGTCAGAGGAGTTGTTTGCTGCCGCACCGGAGGAGGAGGAGGAGATGTGGTGAAAATCGCCCCAACTTTAAAGCTTCAACATTTTTTACTTGTCCTCTTTAATTTTAATTGAATTTTGCTTTCCCTTTTTTTTTTCTTGTGTCATTTTCTTTAATTAGTGTTTTCAAAATGTAATTTTCTATTGCTACCTAATAAATAATTAAAAAAAATTTTAAACCCGGGGTGTTGTTATTTGTAATTGTTTATCTTAATTTATTGCCTTTCAGGTTAATTGGGGTTCCGCTCGCTTTCGACTTGGGTTTTTCCTGCGGTTTTTGTTACGGTGAAATATAAGTTTTAATGCTTTTTTTTTTTTTGTTAAAAAAAAGAATGTTATTATTTTTCTTCCTTTTTGCTTGTACTTGTTTTGCGCTACGGGTCTTTTCTCGACCGTTGTTTGTGGTAGTATTCCACGGCGCGTTTCGTTGTGGACTTTCTCTTTTTAATACTTGGTATGCGCTACGATCTCTCCTCGACCGTTGATTGTGGTAGTATTCCACGGCGCGTAAAATTTTTTACTTTATTTTTTAGTATTTTCTCCTTTTTTCAATGTTTTTACCCCCGGTTAGTAATGCGGTTAGTACTTGCCTTGCGCTTCGGTATTTTTCGACCGAAGATTGTGGTAGTACTCCACGGCGCGTAAAATTTTACTTTTATTTCTTAATATTCTTTATTTTTTATAATATTTTTATCCCTCGTTAGTACTTGCCTTGCGCGTCAGTATTTTTTTCGACCGACGGTTGTGGTAGTACTCCACGGCGCATAAAATTTTACCTTATTTTCGTGTGCATTGTTTAGGTTTCTTTGCTAATCTATGCGTCTATAATCAATTTTCTCTTGACCTCCTTCAGATTTACTTGTGTCTTTTATTTAGACAAGCTGAATGGACCGTGCCCTGGGCAGTGTTTGTGGCCGTTGAGGCCGCTCTTTTGGTGCTGAGACTGCCTCTTCTAAAGGGATTTCGGGCATGGGCGTTTGATTACGCCGCGTGGTCCATGCCTTTAGTGGGGGTATGGCGTATTTGGCTGTCATGTAAATGACGATTGCCAGCAGCATTAGACCCGTAAGTGACAACGAAGTTGCCGAGAGGAGGTGGGGTGTTTTCACCCGGGAGTGTAGATTTAACTCCCGTATTTTGGCCTGTATTTGATCCAATGATTGCGTACTCTCGTGCAACATTTCGTTAGTGTTGTCACCTAGTAGTAACTTTGTATATGGTACTTCCGTCACAGAATGCTGCTCGTATTTGGTCATGAAGGAATCTAATTCCTTTGCCGTTTCGTTTGTTTTAGGAAAGTATGCTGGTTGCGTGAAAAGTAGTGGATGGGTATTTTCAGCCTCATAATATAGGGTATGCGATCCTATTTGTAAGTGGCAGGGTTGGTTAATGACCAAGATTCCCTGTCCAGAGAGGCGATGCGTGAGCAATTGTTGGGTGCATGTAATATGCACAATGGTTGTTGTCTTCAATGCATACAGCCGGGAATTGGGCCTTTTTAATTTAATTAAAATGTCCCTGAAAGGTATCTGCACTTTTAGCGAACACCTAGGGGTTTCGTTCAGGGGATTGAAGAGCAACTTGATCACGCATTCATCCGATTGTGTTGCCTTTGTTATCGGTGTATTTAACAAACCAGCGTAAGTATCCTCCTCGACATCTCGAGTGACTTTCCGATATGCTTTCATATTCTCCGGTTTAAGCAATAGAAATTCCTGAGTCGAAAGTTGACTCGCTATATGCGAATATTCTATTTCCGGGACCAATGAATGATTCGCTTCCGTGTGTATCGGGAAGCACCTGATTCGTTGCAACTTCATTTTTGGAAGACTGAAAATTGGTAATGTAATTTTGATTACCAGTTTTTGTTGCAATAGGTGGGTCCGTAATTCAGCCGTCTGATAGAGAATTGATAGACAATTCTGGGCCTTTGAACATGTGGCGTGAGATTTGTGATAAATCTCAAGGAGTGAATCAGGGGCGATCAGCAGGGGATGAATTTGGTTATTTCGGCTAGAGGTTATTATATCCAGTAGCGCCTGCTGTCGGAACTCAATTTCTACCATTTGTAGCAGCAGACTAGAGACTATTTCCTGTCTCATTTGTCTTGCTGCGAGTTTGTCGGTAGAATTATATAAGTCATTCATCTGGTAGGCTATTTGCCGTTGTCTTTCGACCAGTGAACTTAAAGGCTTTTGAATCGTATTGAGCGCAGTCTTGACTACACTGATTTGTTGTTTCTCCAAATCAGCGAGTACCTGATGGTTAGTTTCCAACTCATCCAGGCGACTGTAGACTTCGCGTTCATTGGCACTATCCATGGTACCGAAAAGGTAGTGCATGGCGTTTCCGATGCCGTCAAAAATAGATCTCGTTTTGCGAGATTTGGGAACAGCTTGTTTAAT
Organism: Leptarthrus brevirostris; assembly: GCA_964036015.1. Classification (NCBI taxonomy): domain Eukaryota; kingdom Metazoa; phylum Arthropoda; class Insecta; order Diptera; family Asilidae; genus Leptarthrus; species Leptarthrus brevirostris. The sequence goes on from OZ038375.1 coordinate 75,138,115, forward strand.
TACCTTAGTGCGTTGTTTGATATTTTCCATCAAAGCGTGCATGTGTTTTTGCTGGAGTTCGCAGAGGTCTTCTACGGTGTTGTTTCCGCATAGTTGATGCACGTAGTGTTCAGCTCGTTCCGCAATCGTTGTTTGATTGTCCAACTCGGTCAGGTCCAATTCCGTGAGTATATTCCACGTCGAGTGGTAAACCATGAGGCTTCCTAAATCCTCGAATAGCACTCCTGTATTGTTGAGTGGGTTCACCGAGTACGTCTCCGACGTGCTACTTCCCATAGCGGACATTATTAGTCCGAGGATGATAGCGTTTTGTATCATACCTGGGGAGAGGAATATTATTAATGGAGGTTTATAAATTAAGTTTCTTATTTACTAAGCGTAGATTTTCTTTAAAGTGGTGTCATGCTTGTCTTGCATTCTCACAGGTATACCTCAGGGCGAGGACTGTCAGGAGAGATACCTGTTTTAGCCCTTGAGGCGAAGGTGATCAGAGTGGCTCTAACGCCAATTCCTTGTTGTTAGGAATGTAGTGGAGCCATATTTAGCAATATTTTTTAAATATGGCGTTTTTGTTTTTAATTAGTTGGGAGAGTTGTAATTTACGTGGACTTTATAATTATTTTCCAGTGTAGTGTTCTGAATTTGCTTTATTCGGATTTTTTATATCCGCAGGCCGACTTCAGGACACGGGACTACCAGGAAGCATTTTCTGGTAAGTTACTGGAAGTGGGTATAATAGTTGGTTACCTTTGGGTAGTTTCTTTGATGTTCACTGTTGAATACAGTATTTCGAGAGTAGTTGAGGGGGACCTCAAGACAAGGGGCTACCAGGAAGGAGTTTAGTGTTTTTGTGCTGTAGAAGTCGGGCAGTCTCTGACGGGATTGCAATTGCACAAAAGTTGGTTTGATTTATTAATTCTGGGAATCGAATCGGACAGCCGGCAACGTTTTATTTTCACAAGAGGTGTTTAGAGAAAATGGTGTAGAAAATATGACTAAGTGGGAATGAGACCTCAGGGCACGGAACTGTCAGTAAGAACTGCTAGATATAGCATTAAAGAGAGGGATTTTTGGTGGTTCATTCTCTGACGAAATTCCCCAATAGTTGGTTTGAGTTTGTCGTTTTATATTTCGACTTTTAGTAGGAGTCGTTCTTTTAATTTTGGGTTGCTGTGCTAAAGATAGTGAAGTCTTGATGGGTGATACTTCTTAGCTTTAAGCACGTTTAATAGGTCGAGTGGGAGTTTTACGTTAAGAGATTCGAAGTTAAGAAAAAGGGTTATAGGACATAAAAATTTATAATTAAGGTTGGTTTGGACCCGATTGGTCCGAGTTGTTAAGGGACTTTTTCGCTTTTCCTTTCTTGATGTTGTGCTGGCTTTGCGTTACGATCTTCATCTCAATCGTAGGTTGTGGTAGCACGCCACGACGCGTTAAAAAAAAATATTTACGATCTTCATTATCTATTCATAGAATGGCTTAAGACGGTTGTTGTGAACCGTTACTGTACGTTTGCCCATTTTTAGGGTTGTATTCACTGATGATGGTATACCGATTACCAGATATGGTCCTACCCAGATTTGAGAGAGCTTATGCTTTCGACTTTCGCTCTTGAGTAGGACTTTGTCACCAATGTGAAACGATAGGGGTCGAACAGCTTTATCGTAGTATAATTTCGACCGTTGCTTGCTAGCGAGCAGATTTTTGCGTGCCGTGGCATAAGACCTTTGGAGCTTGTATCTTAAGATTTGATAGTAGCTCTCGTGATTATACACGGGTTCAGGGTCTCGCTTTAAATTTGACGGAACATCCGCTGTGAAGCCGTAAAGGCAGTCCATGGGAGTTAATTTTGTCCCTTCGTGTACACTGTTATTGTACACGAATGCAGCGGTTCGCAGATATTGATCCCATGATTTAGGATTCTCGTCCACTATGGTACGCAAATATTCAATGAACGGTCTGTGTGCACGTTCCAGTGCGCCGTTTGACTGTGGGTGGTAGGCAGAGGTTTGTAACTTCTTCACCCGTAGCAGTTTACATACCTTTTTGAACAGGTCACTAAGGAAGTTGCTTCCTTGATCAGTGACTATTCGCTTGGGGATGCGGTAGCGCGCGACGATTTCGTCGAAGAAGATTTGCGCTACAGTGACGGCTTCCCCGTTAGGTATGGAGTACCAATCGATAAATTTAGTGAGGTTATCCTGGAAAGTCAAGATGTACTTGTTTCCGGAGTCAGTTTCCTCGAGTGGACCAACAATGTCGAGATAGACTTTGTCGAAGGGTTGCTCTGCGATGTCCGTGATGACCATCGGCATTTTATACTGAGGTGATGCCTTAATTTTTTGGCATTTTGAGCAGCGCTTAACGTATTTCTTAATACCACCAGTACTTCCTTCGAATCCGCTTGTATGTTTTATTTACGCCCTGATGGCCACCAAAAGGAGAGTCGTGATAATCATGTAAGATAGTTTGTATCTCCTTGGGGCTTGTGATTATTTCAGGGGGCTTGGGTTTATCGTCAACTAGCGGATTAGTATCTGGCGGGTTTTCTGTAGTGACCTCTTCTTTATTTGGAATTCTATCGTTTTCTCGGGGCGTGTGATCCCGTATTTCGGGGCTTTTAGACTCTGTTTGAGCGTTTTTCGCTTGAGCCCTGGTCACAGCGTTACATTTTAGGCGATTTTCGCGAATGGAGGTTATTTCATCCTCCGAGTCCGAATCCATTTTATGGTGGACTTGCGCTTTGACTATTATGTTTTGGCCCTTTGAGTCTTCGCTGACTTCCCGTGGAATGCGGCTTAACGCGTCGGCATTCGTATTGTACTTTCCTGGCTTGTATTCGATTTGATAATCGAATTCAGAAAGTTTATGGTGAAATCTCACCAGACGGGAAGTAGGGTCTTTAACATTAAAGACGCCTTTGAGAGGCTTGTGGTCTGTATAGACCGTAAATTTTCGGCCTTACAAGTAACATCTAAAGTTACGCGTAGCCCAGACTATAGCGAGCAACTCTTTTTCAATAGTTGAGTAGTTGCGTTCCGCTTTGATCAGTGTACGGCTGGCGTAGGCAATGGGCTGGTCGTGTCCTACTTCTCCTTGCGAGAGGACTGCTCCTAATGCCTCGCTGCTGGCGTCCGTGGTTAAATTGAATGGTTTCGAGAAATCGGGATATATAAGTAGGGGAGGAGAGATTAATGAAGTTTTAATTTTCTCGAATGCCTCCTGGCACTTCTCGGTCCATGTGAATTTGACATCCTTGCGGAGCAAATTCGTTATAGGACGCACAATTTTGGAGAAGTCGGGGATGAATTTTCGATAATAATTGGCAAGTCCAATAAAAGATTGAACCTGTCGTACAGTTCTGGGAACTGGGAAAGTTTGGACGCAAGCCGTTTTACTGGGGTCTGGAAGTGCTCCTTCACTGGAACACTTGTGGCCTAGGTAAACAACCTCTTGTTCTCTCTCAAACGATTGAAGACTTTGCGGAGCTTACTATTATGGTCCGCAAGGTTTTTACCGTAGATGACTATGTCGTCTAGGTAGACAAAACATTCCAAGCCTTGTAATCCTGTTAGGACGAAATTCATTAAGCGTTGGAACGTGGCCGGGGCTCCTTTGAGCCCAAATGGCATACGCCTAAATTCATAGTGACCATAATTGGTGCTAAAGGCAGTTTTTGGTCGATCTTGAGGATCGACGAGCACCTGGTGATAGCCGTTGGCGAGATCGAGGGTGGTAAAGTACCGAGAGTGACCTAATTGGTCTAGAATATCCTCGATCCGAGGTAGCGGGAAGGCGTCACCAATTGTCTTTTCGTTTAATTTACGAAAATCGACAACGACGCGCCACCTTTTTTCACCGTCTGGTCCCGCCTTCTTAGGGACGACTAGGAGAGGTGAATTCCAAGGGCTTTTACTGGGCTGCACTATGTCGTTTTCTAGCATTTCGCGAAGCTGTTCGTTTATTACATTTCGCTGCGTCTCTGGCAAGCGATACATTTTCTGGTTGATTGGTGCTTGGTCCTGCACCAGTGGTATATCATGAGTGATGGCGTTTGTGAAGGTTAGCCGATCACCTTTGAGGAAAAAGATATCGTTGTACTCGTAACAGAGTTGTGATATCGCTTGTTTTTCCTCCGCGCTCAGATTTACGTCCAGGCTGAGCTCTTGGTCTAACCTGACGAGACGCGGGTTATTATTTGTGTTTTCTGTTTCTTCATACTCCTGGAATAAATATTTAACATGTTGTAAAGTGGCCATTTTTTCGGCGCTTGCAATATTTGTTTCTTTCTTTTTATTTTTTCTTTTGCTTATTTTACGGAAACCTGAAATATGTTTATTTTTATTTAAATCACTTTTAAAAGTAAATGACGATGGAGTTGGGGTTTCTGAACCGCCGTAAATTGCCATGTTTGAGGCGAACTCGCTTTCGTCTTCTAATAGGCTCTTTCGCCGTTGTTTACTTACTGTGTATGTTGATTTTGGAGCTTTTGAAAATGCCGTCCCTGTGGTGAGCTCGCTTCCAATGTCGACGTATTTCGAAATTTTATTTTGCGAGGGCGTGGGAGCTGATGGGATTTTGCCATCGTAATTCCTTCCGTTTAGGTGAGCTCCGTCGACATTTGTTTTGTTAGGTTTTCCTTTCCTTTGGTTCCGTTTTTTCTTTATATTTGGTTTGTGCGTGGGTGCTGGTGGTTTCGAGTCACCGTAATTCCTGATTTTCAGATGAGCATCCTCAGCGCGTTCTCCGTTTTTCGGGGTTTCCTGATTGTTTCTTTCCTGGTAATCCTGTTTCAGTTGGACGACGGTGTAGTTGTGGGCAGGGACTAGATGCAGACTAATGTTAATCAGAACTACTTGTGAATTGTGTGTGTTGAGAACCCCAACAGACACTGCTTTTAAACCAGCGGGGAGTAAGCCATTCGCTAGGAAGACTCCTTGATCTATTTCTCTTGATAGACAGAGCATCTCTTCCTGCAGCTGCAAGGGAACCTCGACTATGATTTGTGACCTAGCAGGTATGCGTACATGCTCTTTCAGCTGTATTTGTTGCTGCCTCATTTCGCAGGTCAAATCACTTTCAGTCGGTTTGTCCTTCTCGCTTTCCAGTGTTCGGTGGTCATCGTTCTCCTCTTGAGAAACTTTTTGATTACCACAGATGGTCAGATCGGCCTTTCTGGGCTCTGCTCCATCTGTTCGGGCATTCGTTTTGACCACTTTTTCGGAATACGGGTTATCCAATGCAGCTGTTAATGGAACAGCAAACTCCTCAGGGTTGTTTTCCGTTCGAGGAAATCGCAATGCCTTATTCGGGCCCTCAACGTTACAATTCTTTGCTAGGAAGTCATTTCCTAGCAAGCCGTCGTCGGAAAGGCCGGGTAGGTTTTTTATTACCTGAAAATTGCAGGGAATTTTATTCTTTAATGTAAAATTGCCCTGGCATGTTCCCAGCGTCTTTCCGGTACCAAATGGTGTTTGTAAAGTATATGTTTCTCCTGTATTTATATCTTCGGGATTTTTAATTGCTTTCTTCTTTATTATGCTAACCTCAGCGCCAGTATCTACTACAAGTTTGGTATTGCCGCTCAGGCTAATATCCAACGGAAGGCTAACTGTAGAGATACAAGGTTCGGGCGGCTGAGGTGACCCTTTGTTAAAATTTTTGCTTCTTAGTGTCGATCCGGGGTCTTTTCGGTCGACTGCTCGTCGTTTCCCTGGCTCTTAGAGTCCCATTTTTGTTTTTGGCGGCATTCCTCTATGGAATGGCCGCGACGGTTGCAGAACTTGCATTTGAGTTTTATGTTAAAAACTCGAGGACCAGCGGAAGGTTGCTGATCCTGAATCCGTCGTTCAGGGAGCCTTGCCTGGCTACTCGGGCCCGGAACCTGGCGATTGTTTCTACAATCGCGAACATCATGCCCATATATTTTGCAGTGAGAGCAGAAGGGTGTGTTTTTACGCTTCATGCAGTCGGCGTAAGTGTGACCTCTTCGCTGGCAAAAGTTGCATGTGATGTTTGACCTTAATTGGTCGAGGTTCTGGCGGCGGTAGTCGATTTGTGGGGGAGACGAGCGTTGAGGTGGAGTCGTATATTGCGGAGTCTGTCGGCGAAAGTTTTGTGGTGGCGGCGGTCTGTATAGCGTTTGTTGTGGAAAATGTCGAGCAGGTGTATATGGGGTTCTATGGAATGCCCTTATTCTGGCAGTTGGGTCCATAGCAACCGGCGTGGTTGGGCCTTGTTCTACAACAACCGGGGCAGGAAAACCTTGGGTTGTTTTGGTTTGCGTGAACTGGGCGCCCTGCTGTAGTTTTTCCATGTCGAGTGCTTTATTGATCAGCGCCTCGAGCGTGCCGTCGGTGACGGTGAGGAGATATTGGCAAAGGTGTGGATTCGTAACCCCGCTGCGGACTGCGTTTTTCGCGAAGTCCTCCAGCTGTGTTGTAACAGCTGGGGTGGCCGCAGCTCCATATTTTGTTTGTGCGGCCTCTTTGCAGAGGGCCAGCAACTGTTTTACTCTAGCCGTGAAGGCGGTGAGTGTTTCGCAGGGGTTTTGGTGAGCTGTTATGAGCCTGTTTACCAGTTCCTGGTAAGTTTCTCTGGGAAGGTATGCCGCGTTTAACCTTGCTTCGACTTCTTGAAATGTTGTCGGTACCTCCGAGGCCAACAGTTGATATGCTCCTCCACGAAGTCTTGTGGGAAGGATCTTGAGGAAAGCGTCTTGCTCCCCTTCGGAGAGACACTGTTTGGCCTGGCGGCAGCAACCCAAGAATGTTTGCAACTCTGATCCGAGATGCGGGCCTGGCTCACCTGAAAAAATGGGCACCATTTGCGCAGTTAATTTTACAACTTTTCCATAGTCGGTCGCCATAGTGGAGTTCTGATTCGAGTCGGTGTCGGGCGAGTCTTGTGCGAGAAATCGATTTAGACCCTGTTTCAGGTTAATTTCTCGCAGGGAGTCTTGTAGGGATTGAATGAGGTTTTCCTCAGTTGTGCCTTGTAAATTGTCTTCAATATTTTCTTCAGGAGGGAGTATGCGCGAGAATCCGTCTAGCTTGGCTTGAAAGAGTGCGGCTTCCTTTTGAAAGCGCTCTAAGTCTTCCAATCTCTCCTCGCTGGACCTTGTATTCCTATTTTCGAGGAGGTTAGAATAGAGAGTTGCTAGGCGTTCGGATTCTCGCGCGGACTCGTACAAATTATTAAAATTATTGTATTTAATTCTTACTTGGTTTTGATTTATTCGTTGCAGGACGGTCCCGCTTCTGAGTGTGAGTCCCTCTGAACTGGGTCCTGGTTGTGTTGGGGTTATCTGGCGTTCACTGACCTGCATTTGGTCGGTGAATACTGGTGACTGGGAACCCTGACGTGGTTCTTCCTCGCCGATCTCCAGGTCCAGGGAGGTTATGAGGAGGTCCTCTGTCTTCTCCTCTGTTGGTGAGTGAGCGGGAGTAGAGTGAGTGTCCTTGGACATCAACTCCTGCTCTTCAGCGTTGCAAGGGGGGCTTTTGGCCTGCTTTCCGTTCCCTTGATAACAGTACTAGAGCTGTGTTGGGGAAAAGGGGGGCTTGTGCCGTCTTCAACGATTCCCTTTTCCACTCCTTTACTGGTGCTGTGTTGATTGATGGTGTTGATTGGTGTCGTCTTCTTCGGGCTGGGACGGAGCCCACACAATTCCACCGCTGGTGCTGGCTTACACTTTGCGGAAACGTTGGGGGTGACTTCTCAGGGCGATTGACTACCCGGGAGTGCTTAGAGATACCCCTTTTGGGTTTGGTCTTGGATCAAGGCTTTTCAAGCTGTTACGGTAATTTTGTTTTACCACGCTTCCTTGATCCTACCGGCTGCGCCAATTTTGTTATAGCTTTTCTTATCGAGTTAAGCAGAGAGCCCCCTTCCACTACCCCGCCTATACGATTTGACACGTATTACGCCAATCGCACCGAACGAAACGGTAGTCAAACACTTTTAATTAGTCTGTATCACAAATAATTCTCTATAAACATTAATTATTTATTAAAATCTTTTACACAAATAATTTTTTATAAACATGAATTATTTACTAAAACTTCTTTACACACTTTACTCCTTATGTTTTAACACTACGACAATTGGTAATTGCTAATCGGACTTCTTAATTATTTTAAGTGCGCTAAATGTCGCAAACACCTTTAGAAAATCTTTTACACAAATAATTCTTTATAAATATAAATCATTTACCAAATCCTTGCCACAAATACTTCCTTACGAACACAAATTAATTACTAAAATTGTGTTTTAGACACTTTAATCCTTATATTTTAACACTACAACAATTGGTAATTGCAAATTGGACTTCTTAATTATTTTAAGTGCGCTAAATGTCGCAAACACTTTTAGAAAATCTTTTACACAAATAATTCTTTATAAACCTGAATTATTTACTAAAAACTTCTTTACACACTTTACTCCTTATGTTTTAACACTACGACAATTGGTAATTGCTAATCGGACTTCTTAATTATTTTAAGTGCGCTAAATGTCGCAGACACCTTTAGAAAATCTTGTACACAATTAATTCTTTTTAAACATGAATCATTTACTAAAAACTTTACAATACTTGGCAAATACTACACCGCGATTGAACCGACATTTCCACCGCAGTTTAACTCCGCGTTTCAGTACCTCGACGATTTAAAACTGACTCCTTCCGCCTCGATCGCGACCAGAACCAAAACTCGATCAAAACAAGACTCGCTAATTCTTTCTTTTAGAAAATCTCACTAGCGATCTACATGAAGAAAAGCTTTCGTGCTTTTTCTTCGTTTTTTAGCTTTGCCCTTGATGTACTTAGTAGTCATTGGGCAAAGCCGCTGTAGATCGTTGTTTGTCGCGCTGATTAAGCAAATTTCTTTTGCTTATCGTGTACTGGGCTACCGTGTGAAAGGAATTTCGACGGTAACCCGAGCGCGTTGTTTGTCATGGGTTAGATTTGAGTACATTGCAACTTTGTTGCAATGCGCTCGGTTGTAGGAAATCCAACCCATCAAATATCCATTGGTTTATTTTTTATTTTTTGGTACTCCTGAGTTAGATTTGAATATGTTGCAACTTTGTTGCAACCAAAATGTGATATTCGAAATCCAACTCATGAGACTTTTACGATTTGTTTTTGTAAATGGCAGATTGGATTCGTTAGAATTCGGCTTATCTTAAAATAAGCGAATCCAATCTGCAACATAAGAAAGAAGTGCCGCAAGCTTTTTAATCAAGCGAAGAAAACTAATGTCTGTCTGGACTTCTTATAAAGAATGCCTCAAAAAATTTAAGAAACTGATTAGGAAAGCAAAACGATCCTCATGGGAGGGCTTCTGTAATAAAATCGAAAGCTCCTCTGAAGCGAGTCGTTTGCGGAAAATCCTCTCAACAACGCCCATCACCCCAAGCCTCCTGACCAAAAGTGATGGTAGTTGGACTTCATCCAGTCTTGAGTCACTGGAGCTACTTGTAAACACTCACTTTCCGGGTTGCTCGGCGACCAGCAGTGTGGAGCTGCCAGATACTCCAAGCGATCATGAACTGGTCCACAAGATACTTGATGTAAGAAAACTGAAATAGGCGATACGAAGTTTCAAGCCATATAAATCACCGGGATTGGATAATATCATCCCAGCTGAACTACAACTAGCTTCCGAGATACTTATTCCGTGGCTAATGGTCATCTACGAGGCTTGCCTTAACCTCACCTATATTCCATCCTCATGGACGAAGGTGAAGGTGGTCTTTATCCCTTAAGTAGGAAAAATCTCACATTATAAGCCCAATGATTTGAGGCCCATTATTCTCTCCTCCTTCTTGCTCAAAACCTTGGAGAGACTCTTAGATATCTACATTAAAGAGACAATCAATCATTCCAAGCTGTTTTTCTCGCAACATGCTTATACTAAAGTTAAGTCCGTAGAGACAGCCCTACACGAACTAACCGCAATCATAGAGTATACTACAGAAGGAATATTCACTTGTAGCCTTCCTTGATATTGAGGGTGCTCTGAACAATATTAGATCAGAGGCGATAATGGCATCCTTAAGGAGGCTTGAAATCGACGACCCTCTCATCAAACTTATTGACCTCATGCTAAAAATCAAGGTCATTATCTCCAGCTTAGGAGGATCCAATATCCAAAGAGTGGTAACTAGAGGTACCCCTCAGGGAGGAATCCTTTCACCACTCTTATGGAACTTAACTCTGAATGAGTTACTCATAGAGTTGTCCGGTCACAAGGTTATTGCCTATCAAAAATAAAAATCAAAACAAACTACTTGTATACTCGAGCAATGTAAGAAATATAAAAATTTCTTTACATGATCGGCGTTTCTAATGAAGAAAAGTTAAACTCCTTTGGCTCGTTCTCAACAGCAGCACCAAAGGGTTAACTTTTCTTCAGCTGCTGGACGCCTTCGCGAAAAAACGAAAACTAGATTGAACTCCAACACAAAATATTTTAAAAACCGATCTAGACAGCTGTATCAAATAAAGATCACTTTCACTGTCACGCTAACCTTGCGGTAAAATTATTTTCACAAAATGCACAAAATGTGCAGCAAAAATTCACTTGACCCGAGTTAATTTTCAAAAATAAAAATCAAAACAAACTACTTGTATACTCGAGCAATGTAAGAAATATAAAAATTTCTTAACATGATCGGCGTTTCTAATGAAGAAAAGTTAAACTCCTTTGGCTCGTTCTCAGCAGCAGCACCAAAGGGTTAACTTTTCTTCAGCTGCTGGACGCCTTCGCGAAAAAACGAAAACTAGATTGAACTCCAACACAAAATATTTTAAAAACCGATCTAGACAGCTGTATCAAATAAAGATCACTTTCACTGTCACGCTAACCTTGCGGTAAAATTATTTTCACAAAATGCACAAAATGTGCAGCAAAAATTCACTTGACCCGAGTTAATTTTCAAAAATAAAAATCAAAACAAACTACTTGTATACTCGAGCAATGTAAGAAATATAAAAATTTCTTAACATGATCGGCGTTTCTAATGAAGAAAAGTTAAACTCCTTTGGCTCGTTCTCAACAGCAGCACCAAAGGGTTAACTTTTCTTCAGCTGCTGGACGCCTTCGCGAAAAAACGAAAACTAGATTGAACTCCAACACAAAATATTTTAAAAACCGATCTAGACAGCTGTATCAAATAAAGATCACTTTCACTGTCACGCTAACCTTGCGGTAAAATTATTTTCACAAAATGCACAAAATGTGCAGCAAAAATTCACTTGACCCGAGTTAATTTTCAAAAATAAAAATCAAAACAAACTACTTGTATACTCGAGCAATGTAAGAAATATAAAAATTTCTTAACATGATCGGCGTTTCTAATGAAGAAAAGTTAAACTCCTTTGGCTCGTTCTCAACAGCAGCACCAAAGGGTTAACTTTTCTTCAGCTGCTGGACGCCTTCGCGAAAAAACGAAAACTAGATTGAACTCCAACACAAAATATTTTAAAAACCGATCTAGACAGCTGTATCAAATAAAGATCACTTTCACTGTCACGCTAACCTTGCAGTAAAATTATTTTCACAAAATGCACAAAATGTGCAGCAAAAATTCACTTGACCCGAGTTAATTTTCAAAAATAAAAATCAAAACAAACTACTTGTATACTCGAGCAATGTAAGAAATATAAAAATTTCTTAACATGATCGGCGTTTCTAATGAAGAAAAGTTAAACTCCTTTGGCTCGTTCTCAACAGCAGCACCAAAGGGTTAACTTTTCTTCAGCTGCTGGACGCCTTCGCGAAAAAACGAAAACTAGATTGAACTCCAACACAAAATATTTTAAAAACCGATCTAGACAGCTGTATCAAATAAAGATCACTTTCACTGTCACGCTAACCTTGCGGTAAAATTATTTTCACAAAATGCACAAAATGTGCAGCAAAAATTCACTTGACCCGAGTTAATTTTCAAAAATAAAAATCAAAACAAACTACTTGTATACTCGAGCAATGTAAGAAATATAAAAATTTCTTAACATGATCGGCGTTTCTAATGAAGAAAAGTTAAACTCCTTTGGCTCGTTCTCAACAGCAGCATCAAAGGGTTAACTTTTCTTCAGCTGCTGGACGCCTTCGCGAAAAAACGAAAACTAGATTGAACTCCAACACAAAATATTTTAAAAACCGATCTAGACAGCTGTATCAAATAAAGATCACTTTCACTGTCACGCTAACCTTGCGGTAAAATTATTTTCACAAAATGCACAAAATGTGCAGCAAAAATTCACTTGACCCGAGTTAATTTTCAAACATAAAAATCAAAACAAACTACTTGTATACTCGAGCAATGTAAGAAATATAAAAATTTCTTAACATGATCGGCGTTTCTAATGAAGAAAAGTTAAACTCCTTTGGCTCGTTCTCAACAGCAGCACCAAAGGGTTAACTTTTCTTCAGCTGCTGGACGCCTTCGCGAAAAAACGAAAACTAGATTGAACTCCAACAACTTATTGCCTATGCCTATGATATTGTCCTGATATGTTCAGGTAAGCACCCTAATACACTGGCTGAGGTGTTAGAACACGCCCTCTCCAAGACTTCATCATGGAGTGATGGGTGTGGTCTAGGTATAAACCCTAACAAAACAGAGTTAATACTCTTCTCTCGGAGGCATAAAGCACCTCCTATTAATTGCCCTACACTAGACGGGGTTATGCTGGAACTGTGTAATCAGGTTAAGTATCCAGGTTTAGTCCTAGATAGAAAACTTACCTGGAAGCCTAACATCCAAGAAAGAGTGCGGAAAGCTACAGTAGCGCTGTACTCGTGTAAGATGGCTATAGGGAAAAGATGGGGTATGGAAAAACGCATTGCGAATTGGCTCTATGCAAGTGTCATACGGCCTATACTCATGTATGGGGTGATTGTCTGGTGGCCGGCACTAAATATAGCAACCCATCTCAAAGCAATGGACAAAGTTCAGAGGATGGCAGCACTGCTGATAACAGGTGCCCTGAGAACCACACCTTCTAAGGCCCTGAACAATATTCTCCACCTTCTACCGTTGGAACTCTTTGGTAAGCAAACCGCATCATCAGCCGCCATTAGGATTAACTCAATCCAGACCTGGAAGCGAACTGATTTCGGTCACTCCAAAATATTCCGCAGTAGAACTGCCAGCAATATCGACTATACCTCGCCCAAGCCTTTCTTTGGAGCAAAATTCGATTCCTTCCTTCCCACCAGATCGGAATGGGAGAAAGGTCCTCCCCAATGGGAGAACTCAGTGCATCTCTACACTGACGGCTCCAAATTGGATGGCAAAGTGGGTGGAGGAATATTCTCGGAACGCTTGGACCTCGAAGTCTCATTTCGCTTACCTGACTACTGCAGCGTGTTTCAAGCAAAAATCATGGCTATAAAAGTAGCTGCGTACCGCCTGAATCAACTAACGCTACCTAGAGGCAATGTATGTATTTTCAAAAATAGTCAGGCAGCTATTAAATCCCTTTCGGGAGTATACACAACCTCAAAAACGGTTATAATATGTCGCTCAACACTAAATGACATAGCTGAGCATCTGAAAGTACGGCTCATCTGTGTGCCTGGACATAGTGATATTCCGGGCAATTGCAGAGCCGACGAACTAGCTAGAATCGGTACCACACGTCCTGATTCGGACATTAACCACCAGCCGGGTAAACCGCTAGCTACATGCAAAATGGAGCTCTCACAGGAGGCTCTCAACATTGCTAATAATAACTGGAAAGAAGAACACACCTGCCTGATTACCCGACAGATATGGCCAAAGCTTGACCCTAAGCGGTCAAGATGGCTCATCCTACTCGGACGCAAAATAATAAGCAATACAGTAGCCGTAATCACGGGTCACTGCCTCATAGGTAGACACGCTGACAGGCTGGGCGTGCCCTCAAACGACTTCTGTAGGAGTCGCCACGACGAGGAGGAAGAGGAAACCATACTTCACCTCCTCGATAGCTGCCCGGCCCTAGCCAACCGTAGGAACCGGTTTTTGGGCTTCCCCTACTTCAAAGAGCTAACCGAGCTGGGCTCCACAAATGTCAGAAACCTGTTTCGATTTATTGGGAGTTCAAAATGGTTCCCGACGACGAATTAAGGATGAACACCCTTCACAACCCAGTCAAAATAATTTTGACTTCCCGTGAACTAGTTCCACTGGATGCAAGAAACTAGTTCGGTGCACAGGGGCCAGAATATTAACCCTCCTATTCCTTAGGTAATTCTATGGGGTTGTTAATTTCAAGCCTCAATGTGGTAGCACAAAGGGCCTCTTAGGCCTAAGTGTGCCTTCTTAGGCAGCCACTTTAACCTAACCTAACCTTCCTTGTTGAAGATCTCAAAGCTTAATCTATTGCCGTTAATGTTAATTGTAATATCTAAAAAGTAAATGTTTTGTTCAACAGTGAACTTAATGGAATCGTCAATATTGTTTAACAAATTATTAACAAACACATTTAACTGTCGTTCATATGCAAACAAAATATGTCGTTCATATAAAAAAATATCATCAACATATCTGTACCAACATAACATCTTCTTACTTAAATTGCTGTTATTCTGAAATATTTGTGTTTCTATATGGTTCATATAGAAATCCGCTAGAAATGGAGATAATGAAGCTCCCATTGCCAAGCCTTCTTGTTGTAAAAAGAATTTGTCATTAAACGTCAAATAATTTTGATCTAAACATAAATTTATTAGATCTTTTAATTGTGCACATTTTTCCTTATCAACCATTCTCTCTCTAATAAAAATAAAATAAAATTAATTTTAGTTTTTCAATTGGTACAGGTGGGAATAAATTTGATACATCATAAGATACCAGTTTTGCGTTAGGTGGGATGTCAATAGAATTTAGTTTTTTAATTAGCTCTTGTGTGTAGCTTTTGAGATGGTGCGTTAATTGCGGAAGATACTGGTCTAATAGGGTGTTCATTTTTATGTATTTTCAAAAGTCCATATACAGGGTGTTTCAGATCTGACGTGCCTAAATGAGTAGTAAAGTAAATTCTACCAGTTTTTAATAATTCTTGCTAAAAAACACCCCTACTTATTGATTTGTTTTTCAGCTATGATAGTTATTCGTGCTGACTGACCCTTTTTTACAGCAAAATTTTCATCAGGTACGAGTAACAGAACGCCAAGATACAAGGTTGTGAATTCTGGCTACCACAAGTTAATATCGGCAATAAAACAAAATTACACTTAGGTTTTTGTAACTTTTTTGCAGCAATAATTAAAATTGATTACCTGTTAACCCAAAATAAACATTTTTGACCTTTTATCTTAACAATTTTGTTTCTTTAAAGAATTTCCTACCTTAAGTGGAATAAAATAATTAGGTACTCAGGGAGTTCTATGGATGCGGTTTTTGTATTTCTGTGTCTACTTTGCAATGTTGCAACCTTTTTGGAAAGGTAATAAGATGAGCAATCCAATAAAAGTAAAAACGAGGTGTCCTAATTACCTAAATTTTGGAGAAAATTTGGGAAAATGCTAAATTTTAGGTAATCGAAAACCATTTTTTTCACTTTTGGAAGTGACTGTATGTGCAATGGTAGGAGCTAGATCAGTAGTGTTGACATTTTTGGAAAGGTCATTAGGATAGTTATATTTTGACATTTGTTTAATGTCGCTGTGTTAGGTAGATCAAGAGATAAAAATAAAAGAGTAATGTGCATACCACTGAAATTTATGAATCACTCTGTAACTCTCAAACGGTTGATTTCGCCCCCCGCCCCTGCCATACAAAATTTTTGTTTGTCTAGTTGTGATCTATCACCCCACTTATTTTGGCACGTCAGATCTAAAACACCCTGTATATTGGGTATAGAAGGATTACTAATCTTTAGTAGGTATCTGTCAATCTCATTAAAAACTAGCGTACCTTTTTTTATTAAGGAAATAGTTAACCTATTAAATTTTTTAGTAGGGTCATAATTTAATTCTCTAAGACTCATTTTTGTTAAACAATTCTCCATTTCGCTTATGTAATCAGATTTTGTGAAAATACAAATTGAATTACCTTTATCTGCTTTCGTCACTATCAGATTGTTTTCCTTAATTTTTTTATTAATATTTTTTACAACAAACATATCGTTATTTGTAGCTTCACTTACAGAAGAATTTTCCCTAATCACCTTTGCGCATTCTACTTTTGCTTCCACATCATTATCACTTAAAGCTGCGTCTAAATGTATAGCTAGATCAATTAAATCTTTTTTATTTGGTTTTGAATGTGGAGCATAACCTAAACCTTTGTTTAACAATTAATTTCTTTTTGAGTTATTTGAACATTTGTGAAATTAACTGTTCTCAGATAAAATTTAAAATAATTTAAATTTACATTGTCTTTGTTACCAATTTTTAATTGTTGTTGTGACCAAAAGTTGACCTTTTTCGTTTGCTTCAAACACTGCAGGCGTGAGAAAATAGTGGCTTTATCATGAGCTTCACTCCATATAGTGTCAAACTCAGTTGGATGTAGGCGAAAAGCAAGTTCGCTGTGAACAACTTTTAAATGCACGCTTATATTATCTCTTGTGTAAAAATGATTTTTGATTTTCGACTTAAGCCACTCTAATTTGGCGACAAAAATTGCTTTCTTGCAAGGTGGTGATTTTATTTTAACTTTTAAATTTCTCATAATATACGATGGAAATATTTTCATTTTCAAGCACTTGGTGTTAAGCCACAAATGGTTGCAGGTTTTCTTAAATTTTGTTAGCAGTCTTCTTAGTAACACAATCAGTTTATGTGTCTCTATTTCTTTAATAAAAACTAGTGGGGTAGGTCCAGATTCTGGGTGTCGCATCATTGGTGCGACCCTTGAGGTCCACACGAACAACTTCCCAGTTAATAACAATTTTCAATTAATATTAACAATATTCAATTATTATTAACAATATTTAATTGTTAATAGAGATAAATTTCATGATCATAGTACAAACGAGTAAGTGAAAACTCAATAAAATTCATACTATTCGATTTATCGTTTTATTTATAATTATTATCAACTATTTATGATTTTTTTAAACATTTTTTTAATGTTACAAAAAACTATAAAAGTTCTGGATTTTTTTTTTAAGTATCGAGTTGTATCAGAACCAATTAGATCAGATGAATCTTTTCAAAAAAAAACTTTCGCCCACTTGTACCTCATTTAAAAATACTTAAAAAATTGATATTTTAAATTTATAAATAAACAAATTAATGAATTTAATTTATCATGATAATTTCGTTGTAATTAGATGCAAAAATTTTTTTAAAAAATTATTCCGTTATAGCACTATTTTTTAATGAAAACCAAATAAATGCACTCTGTTTGGAATTCATTTGTTATTAATAATTTTGAATGGTTATAAACAATTTATAATTGATATGAACAATTCTTAATTGTTATAGACCATTTTTAATTGATATAAACAAAGTTTATTCATAAAAGAAATTTTTTGTAGTAACAAAAATTTCAATTGTTTATAAGAATTTTCAATTGCTATGAACAATCTGCAATTTTGTATTCAATTTCCAATTTTCATAATCAATTTTCAACCAGGAAAAACCATTTTTTATAATTATAAATTTATTATTGTTATAAACAATCATTTATTGTTATAAACAATTTTTCATCATTATAAACAATTTCTGTTCATAATAAATTGTAATTATCCGAATTTTTGATGTCCCGATCGTCATCAGAACAAATTACATCGAAGAAATCCTTTTCAAGAAAGTCTGAAATCAACTTTTTTTTCAGTTTTTTTGTTAAAACAAAAAAACGGCTGAACCGAAATTGATTAAATTTCTTTCAGCTCTTATTGACAATAATACGCTTCGAATGGCACCATAGCGAAGTCGTTATCATTTTTTGTTCGCGAGATTTCGTTGTCGAAAAAAGTGGGTCCGAACGTACGTACGTACCCACACACACACACACACACACACATACATGTGTTCAAAAACATGCGTAAAACACTATGGTGACTTTGAAATGTAAAAAAAAATTAAAACTAAAAATTTTGAAAATCGGGCCCATTACAATAACTTCCTATATGTGGGAAGTTAATAATTGAACTTAGATATTATAATTAACATTAACGGCAATAAATTAAGCTTTGAGATCTTCCGCAAGGAAACCGCATCAACTGACACTGTGATACCATTTGATTCGAGTCATCCCAACAATTTAAAAATTACAGCTTTTCATTCTATTCTTGACAGATTATATAATACTCCCTTAAGCAAATATAATCATAAAAAAGAACTAAACACCATATTAGAAATTGCAACCAACAACGGTTACTCCAAAAATTGCATCTATAAATTGAAAAAAGGAGAAAAATCTGCTATTAAATAAGTATACACTCAAGAGCTAGATAAGAGTAAAGTAAAATGGAAAAAATCCCTTACATTAAGAACACAGCTCAAAAAATTGGAAAATATTAAAAACTAGAAATATTAAGCCAGCTTATAGAACCAAAAACCCTCTTAGAAAATGATCATTAATAATATATTAACATCAAAAATAGACAAAATTGAAAAAAGTGGAGTATACCGTCTTAGTTGTGGTGACTGTAACTCTATATATTATATATAGAAAAACAAAAAAAAACTTTAAAAACTAGATATTCTGAGCACATTTAGGCTGTAAAATATCAGGTCTATCTAAACATCTAATTGACACAGGTTCATACAACCTCAATAGAGAATCTTAAATTAATTCATAATTTAAATGGCGGGAAGATACTAGATTGATATGAGCTTTTGGGAATAAATGATAGAGGCTTATCTTTGGTTAATGATCAGTTAGACTTCATAAATAATAGCCTTCTACTTAATCACATTCTTGTATGTAGTTGAAAATGATAATATGTATACAAAAAGGAAGTGTATGTTCAGTACCTAAAAGTTGCAAGCGCATCATAGTTGTTTCATTAGCAGTTATTTTTTCAGTAGCAGTTTAGCACTCACTAGATAATGCCTAGGTAGGGCGAAATATGTCGTGTATTCATTTAAATTGAATTAAATAAATTGTGGAATTGAACAAATGTTTTTCTTCAATCAAAAAATGTACTATAAATACTTTATTATACAATTTTGATTTGTTTTTTTTTGTAGTAGTCAGCACTTTGATGAAGTATTGTTAATAAATAAATAAAATGGCGTAAAGAAGCAGATTCCCTGAAGAAACACGAGCTTGTAATAGTCAGACAAGACAACCTTCCTCCATCCAAATGGCTTTTGGGAATAGTAGAATCAATTCATCCAGGTGAAGACAGCTTAGTTAGAGTCGTTACTCTGCGTACGAAAAAGGAAATTTTAAAACGTGCAATCAATAATGTCTACAAGATGCCAGTAAGTTAAGTAGTAAACTTCTCAACGGAGAGGGGATTTTCGAGCCCCACAGATGTTTTTGTCTTTTTTTTAAATGAATTTATTGTCATTTGGCATCAGTTTTTACTTATGTACCTTTTTCAAATTTATTTACTTGCTGAATAACAAACATGTACAAGACAATGTATATCGTTGCACTTCATCAAATGCATTACCTTTAGCCGTATTAGCTCTACAGTTGGTTGCTAGCTAAAATTGACTGATAACAAAGAAGAGAGTAAGACTTGAATAGAAGTTGGAGGTTTCACGAAGTGCAGTGGTAATCAGTTTTTGTCAAATAAGTCAATAAAAGCAAAACCCAAAATTCCAGTGACTGCTTTTGTTGCCTTTCTCATCGAGCTGAAATTAAACAAAACTTTCATCGATCATAGAGCCGACGAAAAATTTGGTATTAAAGCGCAATATCAAACAGAGCAAGCCACGAGCCATTAACTAGAGGTCAAGGTGCGGATTGCTACAAGAACTTTATTTTCATGATCGAGGTGCTGATCATCATCTCCATTCCTATATTTGCACCTGATATGTATAAAATTGATACGTAAATAGTATATTATCACAAATAATGAAAACTATAAATCAACCCAGATATTATCTGTTATTGAAAAACACTACTTTTACTTCTGAACCTGGGGTATTTCATAATACGTACCCTTTTAAATGCAAGTAAATGCTTTCTTATCCCAAAACTTTCAACAAATCCAAAAGCTCTTTATCATCAGCACCCAAAATGATGACAACTCCTTCGTCATCCAGAAATGCATCATTATACCATTCATTTCGAATTTAAATGTTCTTCATACACTTTCCCAATAAGAGAATTACTAAAAGAACCGCACAAAACTGAATTTCACATATTTTTTAATTACAAGCAGTGATTATACGCGGCACATCTGAACAAAGAACGAAGCTGTTCAGAGGAAATGCTCTGTAGAACTCATGCTTTGATAACATTTAACAACCCAGTAAAAAATGTAAGCAATACGGTATCGGAACTATCATGACTAATGCGCATAAAACCTACGTCTGCGTGCACAGATTTTCAAAATAATTAGTCACGCTTTACATTGCTGACTTTGTGCATGACTCTAGGCTCAAACCTTCATCTATGCCTATTGTAAACATTTTCATATAGGAATTCATCGAAGCAAAATGGAATCGGTTCCCACTTTTCCTAGTGTGAAAATAACAATTGACCTTATAGTTCAATCAGTCAATGTAAGTGCCATCCCACACTTGTCGTGCTTCCGAGCGATGAAGTCCGCACTAGTGCCCACACCCAGGGTCGCCAGACTTTA
The DNA here is from genome assembly GCA_964036015.1 of Leptarthrus brevirostris. NCBI lineage: Eukaryota > Metazoa > Arthropoda > Insecta > Diptera > Asilidae > Leptarthrus > Leptarthrus brevirostris. The sequence goes on from OZ038375.1 coordinate 75,158,828, forward strand.
CACGGGCATTATCGCCAAATGGGCCCTAAAAAGTCGCCAAAATCGCCAATCTATTACTTTTTTGTAGCCATGATTATAGCCAAAATGTCAGAGTGGAAATCAAGATGGCAAATACGTGTAAACACGAAAGGACACGTAAGTGCAAATAGCCACTTCCTTTAGCTTATCGCGATAATACTACAATGAAATGTTTTTTATTGGGTATGCCATATATTGTGTTAAGGTACGAGTAATTTCTTTAATTACACACCTTAAGTTTCGTTGGTTTTTAGTTAAGCAATCGTTACCAGCATGTTGCTTAAGCCACTAATAATATTTTTGAACTCGTTTTTACAAGCACAATTTCATTTGATTCCCATGTCACCCCAATGAAAATTAGATCGAAACATCAAAATTTAACTACACGGCTGTTATTCTGCCACCAATTCCTATCTTCGTGCCAAATATGAACTCCCTATATGAAAGAGTTTCACAAAAAACGCCAACCAATTAAAGACTTCCAATAAAATATATTGAATTATCTACCTATAGTTAAAGTGATTTTCAACTGTAGACACTAACGCTTTGATCAGTGAATCCAACGCTCGTTGCACCTTATTATCTTTTAGAAGTTCAATTGTGTTTGAATGGTTTTGCAGTGATTGTACATTTGCATACAATAGATCGGATTTTGACTCCGTTAAAGATGACTTATTGAGGATTTTTAATAAAAAAACAGCTGTCTAGATCGGATTTTTTATTTACATTTGTTGGTTTTTATCTAGTGTTCGGTATTTTCGAAGGCATCTAGCAGGTAAAGTAAAGCTGTTGTGACCCGGGTGTCACACCTTGAATTTTTATAACGAACAATACCCATCAGGTATTGATCGTCACCTTTCCTTTTTTTAAAATAGGAAACCGATGCCCATCAGACATCGATTTCCGATTTCAACTTTTGTACCCCTCCAATTACATTCCTGCAGGGCAAAATTTATTTAATTTTCAATTAATGCAATTCATGTGAAAAATTCACACACATAAAATGCAATTAAGCATTAAATAAAAAATTCCTAATTCCAAAACATTTTCATCATATTACTTGCCCTTGAAAGCTTTCACATGCACTAGAAGTGCATGTAATGACACATTCCTTCACGTTCACAGTTGGTGCATCGTGAAGTAAAAGCTGAGACAGCAAGTTTTCTATGGGAACTGACTGCTATGACGATACCTGGAGGAAGGCCTTGAGCTTGGTTTTCGGTCGTTTTTTTTGTCGGTTGGAGGCAATTAGAAGGTGGTTGCGCGAGCCGTGAGGACGACTGATTTAAAAAAGTATATAAAGTGTTAAGAAAAATTCAATGTGAAAAATAAATTATAATCAAAAGAAAAGTTACATAAAGTGTTAAGGAAAATTCAATGTGAAAAATAAATTATAATCAAAAAGAAAAGTTACATAAAGTGTTAAGGAATATTCAATGTGAAAAATATATTATAATCAAAAGAAAAGTTACATAAAGTGTTAAGGAAAATTCAATGTGAAAAATAAATTATAATTTCAGAAGTCCGTAATAAAGTTACCAACTTTAAAAAATTGGAGTCTTTATTCTCTAGGGAAATAAGTGATAACCAAAAATAAGGGGAAATTCAAAGACTAAGCGAGTGTACCTCGCTCTCATAGAGCACGGCGGGGTACGATATAACAATCTGGTGGCAGCGAAAAAAAAAGTGTTATAAAAATCAGTGCCTTCGGCCAAAATCAATTTACAATTTATTGTAAAATAATTCTAAAACTTTCATTTGATTGTTTCCCTCTCTATGCGGGTGAAAAAAAAAATAAGTGAACTCTAAATGCAATAATAACTAAAACCGCAACAAATTGGTGGAAGCGGACTAAAAAAAAAAAAAAAACAAAAAAAAAACAATAATCTAAAACAATAAATAAAATAAAGAAATAAAGATACAACAATTTGAGATAAAAGAAACAAAAGTTAACGAGGCCAGAGTCTCGCACCGTTGGACTACGCGAGGCTTCATCCCTACCTCAAACAAGACGAACCCTGAAGGAAGACTCCAAGAAATCGTCGGCCAGGACGCCCGACGTACCATCTGATCACCAAAACATCAACCCAAGAAGCTTGAAGAAATCGTCGGCCTGGACGTCCGATGTGACATTTAAATCATAAAGTCATCTCCATCCTTCAAGAATACGTCGGCCAGGACGACCGACGCAGTCAACAGGACAGGAAAAAAAATGTAAATAAATAACAAGGTAGATTTCCTTATTATCTATTCAAAAAAATATATAATTTTGTATACTTACACTATATATACATATTTATATATAACAAAAAAAATTAATATAAAATTATAAAGTGCCTTCCAAATTTTCTTTTTGATTATAAAAGGTGATTTTAAGTTTTTCAATAATTCAATAATTTTAAAAGTGTCAAAAGTTCTTTCCATTGTGCTACCTTTTTTTTATTATTAGTCCCTACTATTAGTTTTTTTTATATTGAACCACAACATAAATAAAAATAATTAAACTCTTCCGTGAAGCGACCTATGCGGTAAGACTTCGTGAACTTATCGGTCAGGAGATCAATTCTGATTGAAAGACGCACCAATTCCGGTTGTCTTCATAAAATCGTCCAAACTTCATTTTCTCTCTCTTAAACTCCATTCCCCCTCGGATAAACAATTTTATTTACAACACTTCCCCGATCGATTTATTAGTACTTACACCAAGTTTCCCAATTAAAATTGAACACACTTTAAAATGAGTACCAACGACAAAACATTCGATGAGCTTTGCTTATCACAGGTAGAAAAAACTAACGATATCAGAAAAATTTTAGCTGATTATCATAAAGCTAACAAACGTAGCAGAACTTCCACTTTCGTATCGAATAAACTCCAATTATTGGAGGACGTTTGGGACTCCTTCGAGAAAACCGAAGAATTAATTCAAAACCATGAACATTTTGACGAAGCACACTCATACTTTAAACAGTCTTGCTACGACAAAACAGAGGACTGGTATAACCTCGTAAAAGCAACATTGTCCGATAGATTAAAATCAATATCGATACATACAGATAACGCTAATGACCCATTCTTCATTCCACTCCCAAAATCTTCACAAAAACAAGCAGAACCAAATACCATCCAAGGCATTGAAAACGAAATCAACGACAAGTCAAATGAGATAAGATTTCGACTTCAAGAAGATAGACAAAAGTCTATATCACACATAATTCAGTCTATCAACCAAAACACGCTTCGAACTGTCAGTCGAACGTATCTTACGCAGAAATTAAAAATTTTACAACAACATTGGAAAGATTTTAAGGAAACTCATAACGAAATAATCGTAAATGCAAATCCGAGTGATAGAGAAAGTGATTATGTGAAACACAGTGTATACCTAAACATGGAAACATCCTATACGGACACAATAATCGCACTCCAGGAAGAACTGGACACTCGATTCCCTACGGATACAAACAGTGCACAACAAAGTCAAGAGCAATCTGTTAATGTATCCTTCAGGGAATACAGAAATTTCTCTCTATCCGATGCAAAATCACTAATACCACCTTTCAGTGGAAACCAAAAGGATCTCCACAAATTTATATGTAGTTGCGACGACGTATAAGCAACAACATCGACAACTAATGAAAAACGCGCCCTTCTTAGTCTCATAAGAAGTAAATTATCTGCAGAAGCATACAACGTGTTCAGACGCAACCATATATCAGATTGGCCCGAATTAAAGCCGTTACTGATACAACATTTCGAGGATAAAACCTCACGGTCAACCCTTCAGTCCCAATTGGCTAATTCAAAGCAAAGAGTGGGTGAGAGTATAAAGGATTTTTTCCAAAGATTAAATACAACCTTGTCCAAACTTATTGAAGCTACGCACTCATACACTACAGATAGATTGCTCTTGAAATCTTTATTAAAAGACAACGAGAACCAAGCTGTACGCGCAATTGAAGACGGATTGTCGAATACACAACTCCAAACGTTGGCAAAGGTCCATACGGATAAATCACTTTCATCCCTTAAATCCCATATTCTAGAGCACGCATCACGCCTAGAGCAAAGGCAACCCAAAACTCAAACGAACGGCGGAATTAATTCAAATGTAAACATAAACCTCCGCTGCTACAAATGCAATAGACAAGGGCATTTATCCTCAAACTGCAGATATGAACAGCACCAAATTCCAAATTTTAACCCATCCAATGGATTAAACTCCCGATTACAGAGACCCCCAAATATGGGACACTCTTCATTCCCATCACAAGTAATCTCCTGTCGATATTGCCATCGGATTGGACATTCAATCGATGAATGCAGAACTCGAGCAGCTAACAATGCTCGGTTTTCAAATCCGGCGAGAAGCAGCAATACTCTGCAAAGAGAAGATAGAGTTCAGGAAGTAAACACGCCTAATGGACAGGCGAAAACTAAAAGGTCAGGGCAACAAAATACTCGCGAAAATCGATCTTCACCGAAATACAATAATGCCAATATTTCGGCACGGGAATTATCGTCGCCCAAACAGGGAAACGTGATGCAGCGGGGGGTCAACTTTGGCAACCCCTCGCAAATTTGGACCAACGCACAAGTTCACCGAAGTCCAGAGACAATAGTGGCAGAACACTAATTCATATCCCAATCCAAATTAATAGGAATTCTCTAACTCTCTCCTTACCTGTTGATATATGCTCTGCCCCTAAACTTACGTTTCTAATTGACACAGGGGCAGAGATCAGTTTAATAAAACCCCATCATATAAAAACAGATAGTATCTGCTATAGAGATGCTATCTGTTATATTAACACTTTATTTACAGAGTCCACTTCTACAGAGGGACTCATTTTCGCAAAATTATAATTGGAGTCAAACATCCAAAATAACTGCATCGTTGAACACCCATTTCAGATCATGGGAGATAGCTCCATCCTCTCACACGATGGCCTGCTTGGCCATGATTTTCTGGCAAGGTACAATGCCAGCATTAATTACAAAGACGCATATATATCGTTAGAAGTCAACAAGTCCCACGAATTCTACCCGTATGAGCAATATTATCAAAATTATCCTTACGTTTATTTGAAAAATGGAATGCCAATCAATGAGTCTCAAACAAAAAGTTTATTATACACGGAGATGGTACTCTCCAACAGTAAAGGGAGTAATAACCAATCCACATTAAAAGTCTCGCAAAATGTGATATCGAAAGAAAAATCGATTAAGAACCACAATGATTCAGAAAAGCTTTTAGCTCCATCACATTCTATTGAGTTGGAATCATTAACTAACTCCTTCCATATTCAACAAAGAGTGGAACCACATTTTCTTCATTCAAAAAATCCAAACAAATCGGACCAATTAAAGTTAATTAAAATTCCAGCTCGATCAGAATCAGTTATCGAAATTCCAACTCCATTCCTTCTTCAGCAATCGGTATGTCTCAAGAAGGAAATAAGGCCAGGGCTGTTCATAGGGAACTCGATCGTCGAACCAATCAACGGTATGGCAAAAGTCCTAATCCTCAACACAAGTGAGGAGGACGCCGATCTGGCACCTCACGAGGTAGATCCAGTATACCAGGACTTGAACGATTTTGTGGTGATCTCCACAGACTCTGAAAGAGATCCAATTAAGGGCAGAATAAAGAAACTGCACAACCTTATTAAATTGGATCACTGTAATTCGGAGGAATCTGAGAGCATTCGCAATATTTATAAGGAATTCAATGATCTCTTCTTCATAGAAGGGGATTTCCTTTCATATACAGATGCGATAACACACAAAATCGAGACAATCCAGAACAGACCGCCAATTTATACAAAGCCATATAGACTTCCTGAGACAAGCCGAACAGAAATAAATAGGCAAATACAAGAGATGCTCGAGTTGGACATCATCAAGCCATCCCATAGCCCATGGAATTCTCCCCTTCTCCTGGTTCCTAAGAAACCAGACGAGAACGGGAACAAAAGGTGGCGAGTAGTGGTAGACTTTCGTCGTATCAACGACATCACAATTGGCGACGCATACCCACTGCCTAATATAACAGATATATTAGACCAGTTGGGAAAGTCCAAATATTTCACCACACTCGACCTAGCCAGTGGATTCCATCAAATAAAAATGGACAATAAGGACAGGGAAAAAACCGCCTTTAGCACACCATATGGCCACTACGAATACAATCGTATGCCATTCGGCTTGAAAGGCGCCCCTGCAACCTTCCAGCGAGCCATGAATAATGTCTTGTCTGGCCTTCAAGGCATATATTGTTTCGTATACATGGACGATATCGTAGTCCATGGATACAATCTAAAGGATCACAATAATCGACTCGTAGCAGTATTTAGCCGTCTCCGCGAGTTCAATCTCAAGCTTCAACCCGATAAGTGCCACTTCCTAAGAAAGGAAATTATGTATCTAGGGCACGTCATCACGGAAAATGGGGTCAAACCAGACCCATCTAAAATAAATTCAGTTAAGAGCTATCCAAGGCCCAAGAAAGAAAAAGATATAAAATCTTTCCTTGGTTTCGTCGGCTACTATCGCCGCTTTATACCCAATTTCTCAAAGATAGCAAAGCCCCTTACTAATCTACTTAAAAAGGATACTCCTTTCAAGTTCGACGCAATTTGCGATGAAGCATTTTGCGAACTAAGAAACAAACTCATATCGGCCCCTATTTTATCTTATCCCGATTTCGATAAGGAATTTTTCGTCACCTCCGATGCTAGCGACTTCGCTATCGGAGCAGTCCTTTCCCAAATCGATGATCAAGGAGATCATCCAATCGCTTATGTGAGCCGCGTTCTTAATAACGCAGAGACTCGTTACTCAACAATAGAGAAAGAGCTTTTAGCGATAGTTTTCGCAGTGGAACAATTCAGACCATACATTTACGGCAGACAGTTTATAATAATAACTGATCATAAACCATTAGTATGGCTCATGAATTTAAACGACCATTCCTCCAGGCTGATGAGATGGAGAATACGCCTCGAGGAATACGATTATAAAATCGTCCACAAATCCGGTAAACTCAATACCAATGCAGACGCTCTCAGTAGAGCTATCCCAGAAAGCACCGAAACTCAGCAGAACCTACCACCTCTGTAAATGTGGTAACGAGGAATCAATCCAAAGCTCAAGCAAACCCAACTCCTTCCGATAAAACTACAAATTCAAGTTCAACTCCAACTTCAGTAAATAATTCTTCAGTTACAATAACCGAAACAAATATCCCATTGCTACTGACAAAAAATGCAACTCTTAAAATTTTCATCTTGTCAATGCAAGAAACAGAACTTGAAAGAGTGTTAAATTCCAAACTTAAATTTCCAGATAAACTCCCACTTCTATTTAATGAACTTAATTTCTTCAAGAAAAAAGACTCAGCGATAGTTATTTCCAAAGTCAATATCCCTTGTAGATGACCAAGAGACAAAATATATCTCGAGACAATTTTAACTAAAATATGCTCATACACGGAATCTAATAAATTAGATCAAATAAATATCTCCTTCCCTATCTTGGACCCACAAAGTCTCGTAATTATAAAAAATACCCTAAACAAGGTATTCGCTAATCAACAAATTAACATTAAACTCCATCAGGATTCCATTAAATATTTATCAGATAAAGAGGGAGTTGAACAGATTTTAAAAGATTTCCATTCCTTACCAACGGGAGGCCATCAAGGCATTTCCCGCACAATTAAAAGAATTAAAAGTAGTAGGGATATGTATGTTCTGCCCCAAAAGGTGCAAGGTGCACATTAAAAATGGTCAAATTGTGAGGGAATTTGAGGTCTTACGTCACATTTTTGCACTTTTGGGGCAGAACATACATAACAATTCTGGGAGAGGAGAGATAAGGAAATGGCTGGAGATAAGGAAATGGCTGGAGATAAGGGAATGGTTGCGTGATTCCGAAGGTCAATTTAGATTGTTTTGTTTTGGCGGCGGCGCGCTAGTAAAGGTAAGTATGAGTTGCACCTGGGTCTGGATCTGGATCTGGACCTGGACCTGGATCATGGGTATAGAAAGGAATGTTAAGCTAATTGATAAGAGAGCTGGCTATAGAAATTAATAATTTGGTCGCAATGTTGTGGTCGTTGGGTGATAAGGTTTTGTAGATGAACCTGGGCTCGTGCTGAAGATAAGAGTTTGCTGCTTTGAGTTTTTACTATGCCGGATATTTTCGGCGGGAGCTTTTACTACGAGTGATGATAAAATAAGTTGCTAGTGTAGGATTACGTAATTTGGGCAGTAATATATCTTGAGGTCAATGGATTTCCGAGATATTGAGTATGGTCAGTAATTATGAAGTTAAAATTGTTATGAACATTTTCTATATATTTTCTGGAAGATATTTATGAAAATAATTTCGTGTTTAACCACGTTTTGTGCTAATGATGAATTTACAGGGGGAACTGCAGAGAAATTAAGCACTTGAGCGTGAGAAAATTTTGTAAAATAGTATAGGAATATTTCTTCTTGAATTGTATTTAAGTATTCATTGATTTTTTATTCTTTTCTTTATAGTATTTCTTAATAAAGATTTCACCACTTTGAGTAAATGGGTGAAGATTGTTTTTTGTTTTTGCAACTTCTTATTTCTGTGAGATCATTTGTTTCCAAGCAAGTTCTAACATGTACTCAATAATGTAGATTCAAAAGGAAATTGCGGTTTTTAATTTTTTCCAAAGGATATTGTGGTTGTCGTTTGCACCCCCACTCTAGTTCTATTATATCTCACTTCTTGCATAAATATCAAGAGTTCTTAGGTAGTCTTTTAGTATTCATAGTGAAGTCAACCAGTGAAATTGTCGCAATTAAAATTCGTGTTCGACCTCAGATTAAAATAATAATAAATTTTGTGTCATCTCCTTACAAAAAAAATTAAAAATGTATCAACAAGCTATCAACGAAGCAGTCATCGAAGACTTCGAAGTATTGGAGGAGCTAAATTCTGTAAATTTTAAGCCCGCACTCGCTGTTAAAGATATGGAAGAATCGCAGAATTATAAAATCATAAGCTGCAGAAGAACAACCACGAAATATGGACCCAGGATTCTTTTAGAACTAGAGAGTTATCATGTTTTCTTGCCGCCTAGATTCGACGCTAAAATAACTGACCGTTCAATTGATAAAATTAACAATGGAGGTTTCTTTGTTGAAAGAAAAACAGCAGGTGGCAGCTATTTTAATTTAATGTTTTCTAAGATAACACCTAGCACTGGCTATTATTTAAATTTATAAATAAATAAATAAAGTATTTTTATTAAATATATGTTTCATTACACTTAACCTTACAATCATTTCCCTCCCCTAGAGCTTGAAAAGAGTAAAAAGTTATTTGCAGGCTGACAATTGAATCAAAAATACAGGAGGATGGTATATATATGACAACTTCATAAAATTCAATTAGTTCTCGATTTCAAGTCAACATGATAGCATTAAAAATGGATAGACGTTCAATAAATCTTTTATTTTTATCGCTATGCATCTTGCATATTAATAGTTTACCGATCCCGTTAAGTGTAAACCTAATGGATAAAAGTAGCAGCAATTTAGATTTTGCTCTCACTCTACCAAATAATGATTCTATTCAAATTGGATTAACTTTTAAACTGATGACTTACAGTAACACAAGCAATTCCAAAGAAGATTCAGCTTCTACCTTAAAAGAAAGTAATGACGAGCCAATTCCTATTACTACATCAAGGACTACTACGATTGATAATCCTAAAAAGAAATTTGTGTCTATTGACGAGGCCATTGAAGGTTTCAGGCAAGAACTATTAAAGAAAGAACTGGATATTGCAGGAATTATTGAGAGCAAAGATATCTTTTACAGACACTTTAAACTTGAATTCGATGACGAAACTATGCTAACCATTCGTTGTACATATGACAGTAATTACGTAACTCGTTCATTGAAGATATCATGCTATGAATATCGTGAGTTTGAAACTGAAAGAATTCTAAGTAATGGTGAAGTAGAGATGGTTAAACAAGTTGATGCTAATTATAAAAGCGATGTGGAATTAGTGAATTTAAGAGGAATGAAGCAAACATATCAAATGAATATTTCAAAATAAGCAGCTATAAAAGGAAGTGTAATTAATTTTTAAGACAGTTCAAAATGGAGCACATTCATACAAAAATAATTTGGGATAATATTTGCAAATTAATCGAATTAACAGATTATAGTGAACTTATTGCAGCATATAAAAAGCTAGATTTATTAACTCCCGCTATTAAAGAGGTTATAGAGGTAAAGCCAACAAAGTAGGCATTTAATTATATATTTCAATTCTTTCTTTATAGAACGAACTTTTGTTTAACGATTATCAAAAGCATGGGAGGTTCTTTCTTAAGATTTCTAAATCTGATTCAGCAGCATATAAAAAATTCAAGGATATTTGTAGGAGTTTGCACCTTCAAGATGTATTGCTTTTGCTACAAAAAGAAGAAGAAAACGTCAAAGCAGTGAGAGAAAAAGTAGTTCAATTTAATATCATCCCAAAGATACATTTCGTTCCAATATACGAGCGTAAGGGTCCCTGGCAAACATTTGCGTTGGACAGATTTCGATTTCAAGAGCGAATTCGAAATATGAAGGATATTTTGGACCCCATTTTATTCATCTCGCATAGAAATAAAATTTATAGGTTAAGATTTAAAAATTTTAAATAAAGTAATAAAATAAGAACTCAAGTACTTTTAATATAAAATATATATTTGTATAACAATATTATAATACATTATCTTTCTTAATCCAAGAGTTGTGTTTTGATGAAAATCCGAGCCATTTAACATAAACTTTATCTGCGGTTCTCTTCAATATTTTTTCTACGAGGTAAACATCAGGATTCTTCGTCTTTTGGAGCTCCATTTCATAAAAACTACCCTTTATTGCCTTTTCTTCATGGTCTTCTAAGAGATATGTTACAGGATTCGTTATCTGAATTTTTGCAATCTTGAAGATCTCTGTAGTCCAGTTTGGTGTATACCCCTTTTCAAATACATGTTTATATTTACTAATGCGAACAAAGTCTCCCAGTTTAAATTTTGGCAAATGAAACGTCTTTAAATGATTGTAAACTGTTGATAACAATTTTTTCTCATTCTGCTTTGTCACATCCCGGGGTCGCATTTTTATTGTTCGATGATTACTTGAGTTATATTTTACGAGTAATTTCTTAACCACATCTATCCATCGGTATGAGCCCTGCATACTAAACTCTTTCCACATCATGCTTTTTAATGTTCGATTAAATCGTTCAACTATAGATGCTTTTAAAGGGCTATATGTAGAAAAATGATTGATGAGGGATTTTTTCATTAAGTTTTGAAATGAGCTATTGAAAAACTCTTTTCCATCATCAGTTTGTAAATTTGTGGGACTCCGACCTTCTTTTAGTATGGATTTCATAGCTTGAGTAACTTCGACACCAGTCTTTCTTTTAATAGGAATTGCCCATGCATATTTAGAAAATCCGTCTATTACAGTTAATAAAAAATTATGACCATTATTGCTTGTAGCATAAGCACCCATTTCAACTAAATCGGCTTGCCATAAGTCATCTATTCCTTTAATTACAACACGTCTTCTTATAAAATTTTTTCTGGCTGGTTTATGAAGCTCATTAACTACTTGGGTTTTATTCATTTTGAAATTGTCAGAGATTCTACATTAATTAACGCTTTTAAAGTGTCATTAATTTCCTGTAGATTCAGATCTATATATTTCATCAACTTCTCCTGAACGTCAACAATTAATTCATTTGTATATAATTCGTATGCTATTTTGAGTTTTCCTTGTAGAATGGCAATTGATTCACTCGTATATAATTGACTGGCTCCTTTATCTTTTTCACTTGTAATATTTATTATGCTGTAGATCTCCTTTAACTCTTCTTTAAGAACGGCACTTTCCTTAAGTATTTGCTCAGTTAGATTGTTGCTGACTAACTGAATTTTTTCATTAGCGTGAGAATTACTTAAATGTACTACCTTATCAGCTACATCGTCGACATATATTTTATTGGCTGCATCATCTCTTTCCATTGGGCTTTTAATATATTTCAAATTTTTAAACCCTACATTGAAATCTCCATCTTGAGTGAGCTTAAAACCTACACCATTTAGACCCTGTATTCCCTGGATCCCTTGAGAACCAGGTTCACCAGGTAGCCCCCTTGGACCACGATCGCCAGCAGGTCCGACCTTTGCTTTTTTAGAATATCTTCCAAACTTGTCGACACTCATTATTACATTAAAGCTGAATACGTTTAAAGATGTTATTTATATTATAATGCCACCTTCTTTTAACTCTTCAATAATTGAGATAATTTCATTGTTGTGGTTAGTGTGTCCAGCACCTTGAGATGCTATTAAAAGACGAAGTCTATCCACAAGCTCATTCGGATCATTCCAATAAACGTAATCAATATTTTTCTTGGGTATATGCATCAACCCTTTGCCATCATGAGAAATCAGTTTACTTATAATTTCTGTATACTTTGAAGCTCTAGTACCTTTTATTTGACCGCCCGTTCTATATTCTCTTTTATAGGCATTAGTTTCTTTTAAGATAGCTTGATAATCTTTCAAGTCATCCTTACTATACAAAGTTTTTGCAGGTTGTTTCATAAAAAGCAATTCACAGAGACCTAGCGTTATTTTATACGGTTTTCCGTTAATAAGGAAATAATCTTCCTCAATTGCAATCTTTGAATTTCCAATTTTCCATTCGTTATCATCAACTAAATAAACTCCATAAGTGTTGTCAATTTTTGGGCTTTTGTTAATACATAGTTCTAAATATTTATCAACTAATCCACTTGATAAATTAAGAGTAGAATCTCTCTTTTCCATCAAAGTTCTAGAATGTGTAGGTGTTGCAAATTCATCGTCTTCCGACATTAAGGAATAATCTGGACGCTTTATAGGTGTACTTGTTGGCTCCATTTTCGGGAGTTTAATTTTAGGAGTAAAATTTATATTGTCGTAATCATCATCATCTCTGTATTCATCTTTAATTTTAGGCTCATATTTTGTTTTTGTTATGAATTCATGAAGCGGTTTTGTTATGGGCTTAAATGTCTCCTCAAGACGAGTTTCAGTTTCAACTCGGCCAGTTTTCACAGCGCGGAATTTCTTCTTAATGGCATTTCTAGTTTTGATAAGATTTTTTAATAGTTCGTCTCTCTTTTTAACCATCTTTCTAATGAGATTTGAACTGGTCTGTTAACTGAATTATACTGATCTGAAGAGGTCTATGAACAGCTTTATCAGGTCTACGAATAGCTTTTACCAGGTCTATGAACAGCTTTACCAGGTCTACGACCAGCTCTATCAGGTATACGAATAGCTTTTACCAGGTCTATGAACAGCTTTACCAGGTCTACGACCAGCTCTTACCAGGTCTGCGAACAGCTTTACCAGGTCTATGAACAGCTCTTACCAGGTCTGTGAACAGCTTTACCAGGTCTACGACCAGCTCTTACCAGGTCTGTGAACAGCTTTACCAGGTCTACGAACAGCTTTACCAGGTCTGTGAACAGCTTTACCAGGTCTACGAACAGCTTTACCAGGTCTACGAACAGCTTTACCAGGTCTACGACCAGCTCTTACCAGGTCTGTGAACAGCTTTACCAGGTCTACGAACAGCTTTACCAGGTCTGTGAACAGCTTTACCAGGTCTATGAACAGCTTTTACCAGGTCTACGAACAGCTTTACCGGGTCTGTGAACAGCTTTACCAGGTCTACGAACAGCTTTACCAGGTCTACGAACAGCTTTACCAGGTCTACGAACAGCTTTCACCAGGTCTATGAACAGCTTTACCAGGTCTACGAACAGCTTTACCAGGTCTATCAGATATATTAACAGCTATAACGGGTTTAATATCGGCTGCACCAGATCTTCTAAATTTATAGTGAAATATATGTATCAACTCCTTTTCGATACCGTCCGTTAACCAATAGACTGTCTTTATCAATTACTAGAAAGCCATATCGGTCTTTCCAGCAAACACTGCAAATATTACGAAATTTTTCGAAGGTCATATCTGTGTTAACGTGGTCATTATATATATGCCTAAGATTCATATCATCTTGTTTAAATAAAATAAGAAAGTTAGCGTTGTCACGTATTAAGTGCTTCGGTATATGGGTGTATGTCTGACAGAGATAGAAACTATCAATATTATTGTGTCGTCCCATGCAAAAATAATCACGTATGTTATTTTGTTTCCCACATGCTACATCATCGAAAATAAAAACAGAATTTTGTTTAGCTTCCTCAGGAGATATAACTTCGCAATTATTAGAAAACGTGTAGTAGCCCAGACCAGCAATAGGACTTATCAACTGCTCTAGATACTGATATTTGGGTTGATGTAGTGATTTTGAGTAGATGTAAATATTCTCGAACTTGAGTCCATTTGGATGTTCTATAAGACCAATCATAAGATTGGTTTTTCCGCAGTTAGAAGGTCCCACAAGAATTCCTCTTACAGTTACAGGTATAAGTGAGCTATGTCTTTTGACTTCATTTCCAGATTTTATATCTAGATTTTTTATTGGTAAAGTGACTTTCTGCTTCACGAACTTCATTATTAGAACTGAAATATTTATTGCACGACACTGAGCTTTTATATCAGTCATCAGCTCAGTGTGGTCTTGTGTGGACGTATAAAAATATATTCTATCTATCGAATGATTGATCATTCAAAGAATCAAAATCGTCCTCGCCAGCGTAAATGTCGAAGAGGAGGCGGTTTGCTAAATACAGCAATTAGTAATTTACCATTTGAATTTCATTTGCCTGGATATCAATATTGCGGTCCTGGTACTAAATTACAAAAAAGATTAGCAAGGGGTGATCCTGGAATTAACCCTCTTGACGCAGCTTGCAGAAATCACGATATCGCATATTCTCAGCATAAAAATATTGAGGATCGTCATATTGCTGATCGTATATTATCAGGTAAAGCTTGGGAACGAGTGACATCTTCAGACGCATCTCTTGGTGAACGTAGCAACGCCTGGCTTGTAACAAACGCTATGAAAGCAAAAGTAAAATTTGGAATGGGGATAAAAAAGACCAAAACTCGTTCTAAGAGGAATAAAAAAACGTTAACGCTTCAAAAAGGAGTTCGTGAAGCTAGAAATATATTAAAAGTGAAAAAACCAGATTCTTTAAAAGAAGCTATTACACTTGCACTTGCTAGCACTAAAAATGTATTTAAAAGAAAAAAGAAGTATGTAAAGACTCCCCGTATAATTCCTATACCGAAGGTTGGAGGAATATTACCTCTCATTCCTATTTTTGCTGGGCTTTCTGCACTGGGTGCTTTAGTAGGTGGTGCATCTGGTGTCGCAAAGGCTGTTAATGCGGCTACAAGTGCTAAAGAACAGCTGAAGGAAAGCAACCGACATAATGAAACGATGGAAGCTATTGCTTTAGGAAAGAAAGGTAGCGGCTTATATTTAAAGCCTTACAGAAAAGGACTTGGTCTATTCTTAAATCCACCTTCAAAAAACTTCTAAAACTGCTACCTAATCGAGCATTAAATGAAATCGATTTATATAAATATGCGAATGATTTACCACATTTTAGAGGTGTTTTTATGCTTGATGCTCTCCCGAACAAACCTAGAAAATATGAATGTGGAATCGTAAATTTGGATACTACCACCGGTCCTGGAAGTCATTGGGTAGCATATTACAAAAGGGGGTCTGAAAAGGAGTACTTTGACAGCTTTGGAAACTTACAACCACCAAAGGAAATTTTAAGCTATTTAGGAAAAAACATTGTTTACAATTATAAGTCTTACCAAAATTATAATATGATAAATTGCGGTCATTTGTGTTTGAAATTTTTATATAAACATTGTAATAATAAGTAACCATAAGTTTAAGAATTTAATTGACTATTGTAAGTTGGACTATAAATAAGCTCTGTTTAAACATAACAGTTTCATTTCACTTTTACCTACTATGTCATTAACACTAACTTTGACTGGGAATTCATCTGTACTCACAGTTGAGTACTTTCCGCCACTGGATCTTACATCGGAATACGTTTGTGGACTCATTGATTTACAGACATATAATTCAATACCTAATGTGGACAGCAGAAATAACTTATTTCATGTTGGTGATGATGAAATTAAAATTCCAGAAGGTTCCTATGAGATTGATGATATTGCGGGATTTATCAAAAGAGAACTAGCTAAAACGAAAGCTAAGCCTATAGTACAAATAGTAGATAATAATAACACATTGAAAAGTGAAGTTAGAAGTTCTACCCGAATATTATTGAATAAGAAGAACTCTATTGGACCATTATTAGGATTTAGTAAACGTGTTCTAGAACCTAATATTTTATATCAATCTGATTTACCAGTGAATATAATAAAAGTTAATGTAATACGAGTTGAATGTAATATAGTATCAGGCGCCTTCATAAATAATCAACAAGTTCACACCTTACACGAGTTCTCTCCTAAGGTGGGTCCGGGGTATAAAATAATCGAAGTTCCTAAGAATGTCATTTATTTGCCTCTGAACCTCAGACGGATAAGTTCTCTAACACTGAAGTTCGTAGATCAGGACGGTGATCTAATAAATTTTAGAGGAGAAACGATTACAGTGAGATTGCATTTGAAGCCGCAACATGCTAATATATAATAAAACCATTGATAATAAATACAAATACAAAAGTGTTAAGTCTTCTAGTCAGTCTGAAACCATACAGCACTCAGGAATAACGCTAACAGGTGCTAACGAACAATTCTTAAAAGCTCTTGGTCTTAAGTTAAAAAAATGAATGAAATACTCGATATTACTCAAGGTGCAAGCTATGATAATAGCATTACAAAAGTTGAGTATCACAGCTACTCTCCGTTTTTAGCATCATATAAGAATAGTGATGAAGTACGAATATCATTACAACATCAGGATTTGTATATTTTACCAAGTGAAAGTTTCATATATATAGAAGGCGCGATAACAAAATCAGATGGACTTGCATCAACAACAGCAAAATTAACTAATAATGCTATATCTTTTCTTTTTGATGAAATTCGCTATGAATTAAATGGCGTAGAAATTGATCGCACGAGAAATCTGGGGTTTGCTACAACAATAAAAAATTACATATCTTTAAATCAAAATGAAAGCAATGTGTTACTAAATGCGTCCTGGTCTCCAGATAATTCAATATTACCTACAAGAGGATTTTTCAATTTTTGTATTCCTTTAAAGTTGTTGCTCGGCTTTGCTGAAGACTATAAGAAAATTGTTATAAATGCTAAACATGAACTTATATTGATTCGAAGTAGAGGCGATGAAAATGCTTTTATATCACCAGATGATGAAGTTAAAATAGATATTTTCAAACTACAATGGCGAGTACCCCACATAAGTGTAGCCGATGAAGAAAAACTATCGCTGCTTAAGTTAATCGATACTGGACGACCAATACAAATGAGCTTTCGTAGCTGGGATATATACGAATATCCTATATTACCTACAACTGTTGATCATAATTGGACAATTAAAACATCTACTCAGTTAGAAAAACCTCGATATGTCATTTTAGCACTTCAAACGGATCGAAAAAACGAGAAGAGTAAAGATGCAAGCAAGTTCGATCATTGCGAACTTTTAGATGTCAAACTTCATCTAAATTCTGAAACATTCCCATATGAAGACTTAAACATTAAATTTGATCGGGAGAGATATGCTTTATTGTATGATATGTATATAAAATTCCAACAGTCATATTACGGACGTCTCCATCAACCGCTGCTTACTCGAGAGAAGTTTAAGGATAGTGCTCCCATTGCAGTTATCGATTGCTCACATCAAAACGAGGTGATCAAATCAGGACCCGTCGATATTCATATACAATTTAAAACTCACAGCAATATTCCTGCAAACACAACCGCTTTTTGTTTGCTTTTGCATGACAGAATAGTCGAATATAGTTCGTTGACGAGTGAAGTTAGAAAAATAATTTAAGAGTACAAATGGATGCAATTGTGGATATTCAAGGATTTAAAGACGAACATAACAAGTTTATTGTGAAAGAATTGGCGATTTTGACAAATGAAAACCAAATGCAGCACTTTATTTTTCAACCTCCATTCAAATTTAAGGAATTAACACCTGCAAAGAGAAGAGAAGCGAAATGGCTTCATAATAATTATCATGGATTCAGATGGAACGATGGATATATTCCCTATCATCAATTACGTGCTATAGTGTCTCCTTTAATAAGAAACAAAGTACTTTATGTGAAAGGCTGTGAAAAGGTTTGCTGGATCAAAAATACATTTGATGAAGGAGTAATAGTATATAATATGGAAGAAGAATTGCAGTGTCCTAATATAGAAGTTTTAAAATCTTTTTATAGTAACATCCCCTGCTGTTTATGTCATCAGGGGCAATGTGCCCAAAAAAATGTATACCTGTTTAAAAAATTTTTAGATAATAGCAAGAAATAAGAAATAAATGTTTTATAATTTTATACTAATAAAAGTCTTTCTGTTAATGTTAAAATAGCATTTTATTCATTTACTCATTTATTTTCCTCCTTCATAATTCTTATTTTAACTATTTTTAGATAATCTATAGTGACCCCAAGCATATGTTTGGATATCATCTTCTCTTATAAATCTTTTATCGTCAAATGGACTCAACGCTACTTTATTAATATATTCCGTATATATTGTATGCAATTTACTTCTAAATCCTAACATGTTGGCATAAAATAATTTTTTCTTATATAAACAATCTCTGTAATTATCTAGAGTTAAAGTATTTACAGCTGTTCTTTTAATACCTTTAGCTTTTTTTATTTCGGTTTTTTCTTCAATACTTAAAGAGTACATCTTTGATCGTAAACCTATAAACTCAGTCATAATTTTTCCTTTATTCTCATCTTTCATTAAACCTAAAACCTTTTTATTTACTAACGGTATATTATAAGGATTGTCGTGGGGATATTCTGATGTATCGAATCTTTCATTAATATCTAAAATAATATCATTATAAAAATCGTTAACAGAAATAGAATATATAAAAGAATCTGTGTCCATATAGTTCAAGGAGACCATATCTTTGTATTTAGGCTTCATATATTCATAATGAAAGTTATACATTTTTAGCTTTGATAGCTCTAAGACTGTGAAGCCTAAGTAAATTGGTTTATTATAAATTGTGTGGACTCTTTTTAATTGAACTGCAGTCATATCTGATGTAAAATGAGAAAGACTATGAAAATTAGGTTTCGCTATAAGAGCACGCAAACCCTGATGTCTACCACGGCTTTCCCACTCTGTTGCAATTTTTACATCTTTTCTTTTATCTACATTTTCCATAGTCTTTCCATACACCGAATTATTTAATAATTTAAAAGTCTTTTTCAAAATTATTTTTTGCGGCAGTTCGATGGAAATTATTTAAATCGATGTAGCTCTTTAACCAATTTGATTGTTTAAACATTAAAACTCGATGAATACGCTGCAGTTCTAATCCGTGCTTTACACACTGCTGTAAATTTCTATAGTGGATAACATAATTATATTTATTTTCTAAATCAGCAATTAACTTTTTAATCTTGGCTTGGGGGGGTAATTTATTTTCTGGACAAAAGGGGAGATCATTATGAGCATCATGAGATAAATCTGGATAAATTAAATCAACTTCCAAAATATATCCTACTTCTGAATTTTCAGGAACATTCATGAAATCTATATTAGCAAAGTTATCTACCCAAACAAAACCTGCATATGGAAGTGATTCCGACATAGCCCATCCATATAAATTGTTAGCATCAAGGTAAACCAAATATTTTGAATCGATTGAAGGATTAAAATTTTCCATATATTTATTATTAGCTAGAGAATGTCTTAAGGAACATTGCGTTAAACCTCCTCGAATACCTTTTTTCATGAAATTATACATATTTATATCTGTTAACAATTCTAATTTAATTTGAGTGTGTTTTAACATCGCATCCCACGACAATCCTGGTGCTGTGTAATAATGACAGGGGTCCAACTCATAGATATTTATGCATACTCTTCTAAAATTCTCAAAAATATCTGCTAGCAACAAAACATCACACTTTAAATATAATAGTAAATATTGGGAGATATTTCTACAATTAAAACTGTTCCATACGTTAACAGCATGCTGATATTCTCCTTCTGTGCATTCATTGTTCGTAAGTTTATTAAAAAATTTTTCGCGAGGAGGTAGACATGTTTCATTTAATTTATCAAAAGAATTTAAATAATCATATGGAAAAACCCCCTTTCTCCTTATTAAATTAAAATATTGATCATCTTTAAATTCATTACGGATTATTCTAAAGGCTTCATCAGGCAGATTTTTTGCCAGATTATCTAAACTCGCAGGCATAAAACGAACGGAATCTAAAAACCGTAATTCAATCGTTTTATTCTCAAATAAAATTTTCTTTGACATTGATATATATACCTCTTTATTTAGAGGAATAACGTTAATAGAACCCTCAATTTCATTTAAAGATTTAATAAATAAATGACTGTCATAACCAGAAAAATTATGCAAAAAAACTGGGAAAAATGTTGGAACCCTATACCTTAGGTTGCATTTATTATGAGCTGGACCCCTGTATTTTCCTGTAAGATGACAATGATCAATAACCCTATCACTTGTTAATAATTGTTTACAAATATGGCAATATTGCTCTTCTCGTTGCATCCTTATTTCATCTGGTGACATGGGAACAAGCGGCTTACACTTTGAAACTTGATTTTTATAAATGTCTTTCACATCGTCTGCTAATAACTGTACAAATTGGCTAACAGCATCTTCACCTTGAAAAATCCTGAACTTGCTTAAAGCGTCATCATAACAGCAATGGATAAAATAAGAGAAAGCACAGGGTATGTGCTCCTGAGTGTTGGTCGTTGAAGACAGCATAGGATTAGGTATACACGTTTTAATTTCCTTCAGCACGCATTCAAAGTCAGCATAAATAACAAATGGCACACTTAACTTGCGTTCATACTTCTCAAATTCCAAAGAAGCTTTTTCCGAGGTAGGCATAGTAGTCACTATTTTACAGCATTCATTTTTATGTATAGCAAAAGATTCTATATTAGAACAATGTTGAAAACACGAATTACAAAAGTAAATTTGTCTTTTATGCTGTGTTAGTTGCTCGTTAAGCAATCTTGAAATATTCTTAATCCAGACATAGTGATTTAGAGTTTCATCTTGAAGAAGCAACAAATTTAAATGATTTTCTTTCTCATTTGATGTACAATAAAAAGGTCCCACAATCTGACAACTACTTTGCACTACTTCGTAACCGAAAACATTTACGCTTATATTCGGATTGATCTCTTCGAATACTTTTATATCACGCAAAGTCATAGGGAATTCCAGCCCAGTAAAATCTAATTTCACTCCATTTATAAGCTCTATTTCGCTATCTGATATATCAGAAACTGAATATGAAGATGTTCTATCAGAATAGTGAGTTGGTGGGTGTAGAGCTGATATAACGGCCCACTTAAAGCAGTAAATATCACTATTTTTTACATTAATGCAGGCTTTCTTGTTCATTATAACCTTTGGTAAAGGTATGTAGGAAGAACCTCTTAACGGGTGATATTGGTTAATGTTGATTTCTAAATGTATTATTCGAATCAACGACCATCCACTATCTTTCTCTTGAAATTCTTCTGATTTGGTGTTAATGCAGTTAATGATATTCTTACATAAAGTTGATAAATCGCTGTTGTTGAATATGACAGTCATTTTGGATTGAAATGATTTTATTGAAGAAATAATTTCATTTTTGTCTTCTGAGTTTACAGCTTTGATATATTCTGCAAAAAGTTCAATATTGAACTTACAAGAAATATGTTTTTCTAACGATATATTTAACACTTCCAAAAGTTGATGTTTAGATTCTTGTAAGAATTTATTTATATCGAGTAATCCTTCATCTCTATTTTCAAGCATAAATGTTTCAATTCGTTCACCGAAATTTTCTTTAACACACCTAAGATGTTCATTTATAGGTATAGACGCTTTCTTTTTATGAACATTGGTACGTAAATGATGCGTCCAGTCTTTTACTTTAATTTGTAAATCACATGCCTGACAAAACATATGTGTTAAAGCGTCCTTTAATGATGTTTTTAATGATGATGTTGTTGGTGAACCTGATAACGATATAGATGTAGCCATATCTTTAGTATCTTTTTTTAGACGATGTGATCTTGTACCCAATGTGTTGTTATGTATATTTTTTACATGCCTCTGTAGGGTGAAGTTACGTTTAAATGTTTTTCCACACACTTCACACAATATGAACTTCATTTCTATTATATTGCACTTCTTGTATAATTATCAAGAGTTCTTAAGTAGTCTTTTAGTATTAATAGTAAACTCACTACGTACTTTAAAAGTTTAAATAAAATTTTCTTATTCTTTTCTCTTTAGTCTTAAAACCATTTAATAAACCACGCTTGATTTAGATTACAAAACACACGTCCGACTCTCATCCAATTCAAAATTGAACTGAGTTAGATTGTGATTCGATGGTAGTAAAATTTAAGTTGGGGGGGAAAAAGATGACCGCAAACAATTTTTGTTGTTGTTGTATGTTAAATATGATAAATTTCAAGTAGTTTCGAAGGCAGGAAATATTTGCGGTTTATTTGTTATAAAACTGAAATATTCCCATGCTGTTCTCATTACGATTAATTTTAAGTAGGTCTAAAAAAGTTGCGGTTACCTTCTTTTGAATAAACATGAAATGTTCCCATGATACTTTTTGATAACATTCAATTATCAGTAAGTTACAGCAAATGCCAATATTGCTTTGGAAAAAATTAAAAACCGCAATTTCCTTTTGAATCTACATTATTGAGAACATGTTAGAACTTGCTTGGAAACAAATGATCTCACAGAAATAAGAAGTTGCAAAAACAAAAAACAATCTTCACCCATTTACTCAAAGTGGTGAAATCTTTATTAAGAAATACTATAAAGAAAAGAATAAAAAATCAATGAATACTTAAATACAATTCAAGAAGAAATATTCCTATACTATTTTACAAAATTTTCTCACGCTCAAGTGCTTAATTTCTCTGCAGTTCCCCCTGTAAATTCATCATTAGCACAAAACGTGGTTAAACACGAAATTATTTTCATAAATATCTTCCAGAAAATATATAGAAAATGTTCATAACAATTTTAACTTCATAATTACTGACCATACTCAATATCTCGGAAATCCATTGACCTCAAGATATATTACTGCCCAAATCACGTAATCCTACACTAGCAACTTATTTTATCATCACTCGTAGTAAAAGCTCCCGCCGAAAATATCCGGCATAGTAAAAACTCAAAGCAGCAAACTCTTATCTTCAACACGAGCCCAGGTTCATCTACAAAACCTTATCACCCAACGACCACAACATTGCGACCAAATTATTAATTTCTATAGCCAGCTCTCTTATCAATTAGCTTAACATTCCTTTCTATACCCATGATCCAGGTCCAGATCCAGATCCAGACCCAGGTGCAACTCATACTTACCTTTACTAGCGCGCCGCCGCCAAAACAAAACAATCTAAATTGACCTTCGGAATCACGCAACCATTCCCTTATCTCCAGCCATTTCCTTATCTCCAGCCATTTCCTTATCTCTCCTCTCCCAGAATTGTTATGTATGTTCTGCCCCAAAAGTGCAAAAATGTGACGTAAGACCTCAAATTCCCTCACAATTTGACCATTTTTAATGTGCACCTTGCACCTTTTGGGGCAGAACATACATATCCCTACTACTATTAAAAAACAATTCTATTGGCCTGGCATGTCAGACGATGTCGTAAAGTATGTGAGGGAATGCAAGCTTTGTCAGATGAACAAAGTATCCCGCAATCCAAAAATTCCAATGAAAATCTCGAGCATAAGCTCCAAGCCATTCGAGAGAGTATACCTCGATGTAGTAGGACCTCTCCCAGTCTCACATTCTGGAAATAAATTCCTCCTTACATTCCAACACGACCTTTCTAAATTTTCAGAAGCTATCCCAATTCCTAACACGGAATCGAAAACTCTAGCTGAAGTTTTCACGACAACTATAGTTTGTCGACATGGAATTCCGGAAAGTATCCTAACGGATCAAGGCTCTAACCTCATAAGCGGCATGTTTGCCGAAGTATCAAAACTTCTCAAAGTCAAAAGACTAAAAACTACTCCATACCACCCGCAAACTATTGGTGCACTGGAAAGGAGTCACAGAACTCTAGCGGAATACCTCCGATCTTATGTAGTAAAAGATCCGCAAGCCTGGGATACATGGATTCCGTATGCCATGTTTGTATATAACACGACCCCTCATTCCAGTACAAACTATACTCCTCGCGAACTCCTTAACGGATTCCCAGCCGAAATCCCGAATAACCTTAAATCTTCTCCAACTGTTTGCTACAATTATGATAATTATGCGAACGAGCGCGCCTTCAGCACAGCTTCAAAATTGCGAAGGACATAGCCATGACCAATAAGCAAAAATCTAAAATATATTATGACAAGAACTCCGTCAAAAAGTCTTTCAAAGTTGGTGATAAAGTACTGCTAAAAAACAGAGTACGAGACAATAAATTTGCACCACTATGGTCTGGACCGTTTAATTCCACCGAGAACACAACAATCAAAATCAAAAATAAAAATAGGAGAGTTCACAACAATGACTTAAAACTTTTCTGCGACTAATCTACAACAACTTTATCCCCATAAGAAATTTTTGCTAGCAAGTAAAATACTGTCGTCTTCCAGGTTCTCAAAATATTACAAGTGGCAATGCTCCTAATCTGCATCCCGCTAATCCATGGCTCAGGGATAAAAGTAAACCAACTAAATGCAAGTGCAGGCATTTATTTCGAAGAAATCGGCAGAGCAAATTTCTACACCAACGAGTGGAAAATTGTGACATTTTACGATCTATCAGACTTCAAATCCGAATTCAAAAACATCCAATACATCGTACAACACATTACAGAGATATGTCAGAAAACGGAAAGCATCTCAGCTATAGCGCACACCTGTAACGGTACGTTGCCACAAATAAATTTAATAATAACAGGCATAGAATACAAAAACATATTATTAACTACACAGAATAGGAAACAAAGATCTCTTTTTAACGCAATAGGTATGCTTTCCAAATCTCTTTTCGGCACACTAGATGAAGACGATGCCAAACTTTACGATGAACAGATTCGCAACCTCACGCTAAATCAAAGCACCCTCCTATCCTTGATGAAAAGCCAAACTGCGATAATTGAGGCAACCACACATATATTCAACAAATCAAAAGCTGCAATTGAAAAAGAATTTTCGGTTATGCATAACAAACTAACGTCAATACTGATGGCAACCACAAGGTTAGAAAATAGAACATTAGATAATAAATTATCTATCGAACTAGAATCCTGTTGCCGTTGGTAGGCAGTTGGGTTAGTTCCCTGTATAGTAAGGTAGATTGAATTCTAAAGAAATTGAGCTTACCACTGGTGGGGGCTCAATCTGTTGTTAGTATTTTTTCTTTGAGCTTACCGCTGGTGGGGGCTCAAAGGGTAATTAATTGAAAGAACTGGTAGGTAATTAAGTGAAAGAACCGGTAGGTATGAACACTTTAATCGAACTCTGCTTTTGTCTTACAATTGCCTATTTTTATACACTAAATTTGATGATTAAGTACAAATATAATTAGGTTGGTAATTGATTGCAATATTTCTTCTTATTGCCTAATAATTGTCGCGTGCATTGCACTCTAAATAAAGTGCATTATTTACAATTCTATTTACGGTTTAATGACTTTGAACTGAATAGAATGTTACTTAGCTAGTAATATTGTGAAATTGATAAAGCAGAATTTTATGTTCAATTCTGAACATTCTGCCGCGGGGCCACTGTTGGGTGCAAGTTGAAGTCGAAGGCGGAGGTGTTATCAGCATACGTTCCTTCTTCGGAGCCCTGATTTGTTGTTGTTTTCAATGCCTTCAGTTTTCTCCACGTATACCGTACTGCGAAGATTATGCCTACTAAAATAGCTGTTGTACCCCAGGATAGTCCCATTACCATCGTATGATTGCGAATATTTCCCCATAGGTTTTGATTTTGTAAGTCCTTTCCTTCTTCTGTTAAGCGTTGGAATATTTGCTCTGATCTTCTTATTTCTGGCTCGGCTTCTAGGTTGAACTTGGGTGGTCGTGAAGTGTCAGTGCTAATATTAAAATCGAACTTTATCGGTTTAACGAAGGATCTTATCACAGGTGTATTCAGCGATATTTCTGATTTCAACGTATTTAATCTGGTCTGTATAAAGCACTCTTGTGGTACCTTTATTACCCCGGTCCCGTTAAGCGTTACATCTTCTCTAGTTCCATTACAGTGTAGGGCTATAGTAGCGGGTTTGTCGATTATAAACAACCAGGTATTGCTCATGTAAAGATGTTTCCATACTGTTCCCTTTACATAAAATTTTTGGACTGCGCATTTGCTTTTCTCTGGTCGGTGGTATAATTCATCGATGATGCAATTTGGATTATTTTCTATACTCTTGACGACGGTTGGCATACACAGAAAGTTGTGTTTTGCTAGTTTAAGACATGCTTGCATTTCGTCTTCTCTTAAGGTGAAGTAGTGTTGCGTGTTGTAGTTAATAGCCAAAATCGAATTAGGTATATCTAATACCGTATATTGGTTATCCTTGATCTTTTGAGGGATCACAGTGCATTTAATAAGGTTATATTTGCTGAATTCTGTGATAGATAGGAATGCATATACACTAATTTCTTCTTTGAAAAACTCAATATCTACTGGTGTCTTGAAGTAGTGAAGGACTTCCAGGTTCGTTGGCAGGTTGGCTTTAGCGGAAGCGAGAATTTCTAACAGCTTTGTGGGTGGTATGAAATCTAGTATGTTACCTCTTTGCACATAGGCGTTGATTAGTTTGTTATACTTGTCTTTTACTTCTTCCATATACGCTGTAGCCTCATAAAATACTGCAAGAAAGTGGATATTAAGTTGGTTGGTATCTGGTCCAGAGTACCAATCCCACATTTCTTGAATTGCTTTTAGGCCGATGTTTAATTTATCTGCGAAACTATTTAACTTCTTCACTGTTGATGCATCTGTCTCATTAACTTTTGCTAGGGTTGTAAGCATGATATTTGTTTGATGGTTTACAGTTTGAAGTAGTTGTTTTAGATTAAGGTTTAAATTGTTAATATCTGCATACACTTCGTCATTAACACCGAAAACCATTTCTAGAAGCTTTCCTAATACACCTCGTTTACTTCTTCGTCCATTCATCTCATCCAACAGAATTTGCATGTGCTCGTTTATAGTTTTATGCTGCTCTTCTACATGATGGATGAGTCCATTACAATGCGTGACCTCAGTTATCTTCAGCGTTTCATGATATAACTCCCTAACCTGTTCCATCGTTTTATTTAGATTTTCCTGATCTGACATTATTTCTGTAATTGGGAAAGTTAGTTCAATCCTGAATGTGCCTCGTCTAATGCTGGTTTCTCCAATTTGTTCAACGTACAGCCCTGGTGGTGGATATTTAATTAGAGTCTCATGTGCAAGGCAACACGTTATTTTAAACAAAATCAGAATTAGAGTTACTAATACACTTGTGAGGCTCCAATTTGATCCTTTTGTTGATCCATGTTCCTTTTCTGTCTCCTTGCCGGTTGCAGTTTGTGACTCTAATTTCCTTTTCTTTATGAAATCTTCCGTCAATTCAGGCCGCATTGGAATAGTTGTGGGATGTATACGCTTCCTTCGTGGAGATGGTTTTACTGCCTTAAATCGTTGTACAAGTTCAGAAGGGATTGGATGTTTGAACATTTTTGATGTCCATTGCTCTTGTGTTTGGGTTTTGATAAGTTCATTAGGTTTCTTTTCGTTCGCAATATTTTTTGGCTTAACAGTATGCTCGTGATAGGAGTTTTGACCTCCTAACACTGCTTTGAATGTCTGTTCTCCTGATAAGTTCTTTATGCGGTTGGAAACGGTTGTATGCGTAGTCAAAGCTTTTATGCTACCGCTGTCAATATTGCTGTGATTAAGCGTTAAGTTATTTTGGCCGTTGTCTGTAGGTAATGGACATATCTTTGTTATTGGTCTTTTAATTTCAGATCCACCCTTATATTGTATTGTTACAACACGCACCGCTCCATCTTTTCCTGGATGAATGTCTTTGATTCTTCCTAGTGACCAACTTGTTGGTGGTAGCGTTTCGTCTTTGATTAACACGACTTGCCCAATATTGATGTTTTCAGTCCTGGTTTTCCACTTCGGGCGCTGTTGCAAGGTGCTTAAATATTCTGATGACCAGGTTTTCCAAAAATCTTTGCTCATTTTTTGTATGTGTTTCCACCTTGATTGGTAATGTTTCACTTCATCTTCGTTGTAAGGTTGAGGTGGGGCTAAGATAGCTTCTCCTATGAGGAAATGTCCTGGTGTAAGAAAGTTGAGATCCATGGGATCTTCTGACATGGGACACAGCGGTCGTGAGTTCAAACAGGCTTCTATTTGGCAAAGAAGAGTCGACATTTCTTCCCATGTGAGCATGGTTTCTCCCACAATTCTTTTTAAGTGATACTTTACTGATTTGACTCCCGCTTCCCATATTCCTCCGAAGTGAGGAGCTCCCGGGGGGATGAAATGCCACGTTGTCCCTCTTGTCGCCAGTGTGTCGGTTAAGTTATTATTCTTCTTGATAGCTTCCTTCAGTTCTTGATCTAACTTTTTGTTTGCTCCAACAAATGTTGTTGCGTTATCGCTGTAGATATGTGCGCAAACCCCACGTCTCCCTACAAATCTTTTGAACGCTGCCAAAAAATCCTCAGTAGTTAAACCGCTTACTGCTTCGAGATGTATAGCTCTTGTGAAAAGGCATATAAAGACTGCGATATACCCTTTGTATGATGTATTTCCTCGTAGTTTGGATGCTTTCATTTTAATAGGACCAGCGTAGTCTATACCCGTATGAGTGAATGGCTTTGATGGTACAATTCTTTGCGTAGGTAAGTCACCCATTAGTTGTACCGGTGTTTGAGTTTTAAAACGAAAGCATCGGGTACATTGGTTTAATATGCTTTTAACGGTACTCCTGGCTCTTATTATCCAGAACTTTCTGCGTATGTAGGCTAGTGTCGTCTGAGTAGATTCATGGAGCGTATTTTTGTGAGCGTCCTCTATTATTAATTTTGTGACGTGATGATGGCGTGGCAATATAATTGGGTGTTTCTCGTTATATGATATAGCCGCATTGCACAAACGACCTCCTACTCTAAGTAACCCTTTTTCGTCAATAAAAGCGTTGAGTGATAGAAGACTGCTATGCTTATGTAAAGTTTTATTCGCCTTTATATTTATAATATCAGTGGCGAATTCTTTGGTTTGTATGATACGTACTACGCTCACGAGTGCATCTGATATTTCAGATGGTACTAAGTGCCTGGTGCATATTGGTTTCTTACGACAGGCGTTGATAAATCTGTGAACGTATGCCCAAATCCGTAGTAACCGAGGCAGTCGTGACCACCTCTTCAAGGCTTCTTCAATGCTCACGTTGCCTACTAAAACGGTTGCACATGTAGATTTTTTTTGTCTCGCCTCTTCTATTGTGCCAGGCAAATGTGTACTTTGCAACGGACATTTGTCTTGCGGTTGTATGAGCCATGATGGTCCGTTCCACCAGATATTAAATTCCTGCAGTCGTGAGGGTGTGGTGCCTCTAGAAGCGATATCCGCTGGATTGTCTGTTGAAGAAACGTGGTGCCATATGTTTGGTGCTACTTGATCTCGAATTTCTGCCACTTTATTGGCGACGAAATTTTTCCATTTGTCTGGGCCCCCATTTATCCAAGCCAGAGTGATCATTGAATCTGACCATGCATAAGTTGGCGCGTGTTCTAATTTCATTGTTGATTTTACTTGTCGTAACAATTTTGCCAGTAGAGCTGCACCACACAATTCAAGCCTGGGAAGTGTTTTCTTCATTTTAATCGGGGCTACCTTTGTTTTTGCCGTTAGCAAGGCAGCCTTGATTTGTTTTTCTTTAGTCACTACTCTAATGTATACAACTCCTGCGTAAGCCCTTTCTGAGGCGTCACAAAATCCGTGTATTTGTATTTCTGTGTCTGATGACGTGTAGTTTAGCCATCTCGGAATTTTGATTGATTCAATATGCGGAAGTTCTGCTCTAAATTTTTCCCATTTCTCTGAAGTTATTGATGGTATTTCTTGATCCCAAGTACTGCCATCCACCCAAAGTTCTTGTATCAGGATTTTTGCTGTTATCATTATGGGGGAAAGCCATCCCAGAGGATCAAAGAGCTTAGCGATGTCAGATAACATGTTTCTCTTTGATCCTGGACCTTTCCTGTTGGACAAACTGACCTTAAACTGGAAAGAGTCAAGACTGGGTGACCAGATCACACCTAACGTTTTGAGTACTTCACTATCACCGATTTTTATTTGACCACTATCTCTCTGTTCTAAGGGA
The DNA here is from genome assembly GCA_964036015.1 of Leptarthrus brevirostris. Classification (NCBI taxonomy): domain Eukaryota; kingdom Metazoa; phylum Arthropoda; class Insecta; order Diptera; family Asilidae; genus Leptarthrus; species Leptarthrus brevirostris. The sequence goes on from OZ038375.1 coordinate 75,189,477, forward strand.
ATATTGCTTAGGAGCTGTCCGCTGTTACTTGACCATTTCCTCAGATTAAATCCTCCTTTCTTCAATAGTTTGATTAATTCGTCTTGTAACTGATTACCTTCTGCGACCGTGTCTGTTCCAGACATTAAGTCATCAACGTAAAAGTCCTTTAAAGTAACATCTGATGCCTGAGGAAAATTGTTCCTTTCGTCCAAGGCGAGTTGTTGCAAGGTTTTGATCGCTAAGTACGGTGCAGACGTAGTGCCGTAAGTTATAGTCGTGAGCTTATATTCTTGAATGGGCTCTTCCGCAGAGAATCTCCAAAGTATTCTTTGAAGGTCTTGTTGTTCTTCTGCGACTTTTACCATCCTGTACATTTTCTCAATATCAGCTTTGAAGACGTACTTGTGTTTGCGCCAGCGTAGAAGTATATCTGATAGATTCTGCTGAAGTCGGGGTCCAGCGTACATGATATCGTTCAAACTTAAGCCGGTGCTAGATTTGGCAGATGCATCAAACACAACCCGTAGCTTTGTAGTTGTGCTATCTTCCTTGATGACTGCTTGGTGAGGTAAGTAACTAGTTACTTGTGCTGCCGTTTGATGCTCTTTAACCTTTATCATGTGGCCAAGCGTCAGGTATTCCTTCATGAAGTCTGCGTATGCATCCTTTAGCTTGGGTTTTGCCAAAAATCTTTTCTCTTGCTGTAGTAATCTGGCTAATGCTAGTTTCCGAGTTTCTCCTAACTTGCCAACATCTTCTCTGAATGGGATACTCACCGTATATGTCCCATCCTTGTTTCGTTTGTGTGTTTGCTTGTAGTGTTCTTCACATTTCTTGTCGTCGTCTGAAAGTGTATTGGTTGTTGAAACTTCCTCAATTTCCCAAAACTTAGTTAATTCTTCACTTAATTTAATTGTGGACACCATGCTGACGACTTGGTTTGGCTTGTGCATTCCCTTTTGTGTTTCGCCAGTGATAATCCAGCCGAGTTCTGTTTTTTGTGCTATAAACCCTTCAGCGAGCCTTTGAACTCCCTCAAGTACTATTTGCGCAAATGCGTCTGCTCCTATTAATAAGTCTATTGGACCAGGAGTGTCCAATGTGGGGTCGGCTGCAATGAAATTCGGGTGGTTGAGTATATCTTCTAGTGGCACTTTCTCGTTTGGTAATGTTTTCGTCAGGCTCCGAAGGATTAACGCCTCTAGGTGCAATTGAAAGTCTGAAGGAAATCTTGGTGTTATATTCAGTTGTATTCGACTTTTCGACGTTCCTGATTGTGTATTGCCAACTCCTGGTATTTCTGTTTCAATTTTTTGTCTAGGTATTCCAAGGGCTTGAGCTGCTCTTTCAGTTATAATGGAAACCTGCGATCCTGGATCAATCAAGGCTCTTAGAATCTCCTGAGTTCCCATTATTGTTTTTGCTTTTACGAGTGCTGTTGCCAAGATCACTTGCTTCCCAGTTTTCCTTTGTTGTGTTTTAAAAATAAGATCTTTCTTTGTTGTTGCAGTATGTGACGATACTGGCTTCTGTGCGGTGACGGCAGATATTCTTTCTGCGTTGCTAGTTGCCTGGTGAAGCAAGGAGTGGTGTAATCGTTTGCATACTCCACATCTTTGTTGACTAAAACATTTCTCTTTTTCATCGTGATTCATGCAGTTGATACATAATTTTTTCTGCTTAATGAACGAGTTTCTCTCAGTAGTGTTCAATAGTTTAAATTTTTTGCAGAAATAAATTGAATGCGAGGCTTTACAGAATTTGCACTCAGGTGAAGTAGCATGAAATGCTTTTGTTGAAAACTTCGTATAAACATTTTGTCTGTTAAGCTCATACGATCGCTTTTGCTCTTTAATGTTTTCCAGCGACTGGAACCTTGTTTCAATAAACCTTAACAGTTCGTTAAGTTCGGGAATTCCTCGGGGATCGCTTAACGATTGCTCGCACCACCTACGAGTTTCTCTGTCTAACTTTTTTATAAGTTGGAAGACTATCATGGGTCCCCAACTGTCTGTGTCAATGCCCAAGTTCTTTACGGCATGAAGGCATTCTCTTGTCGTATCATGAATATTTTTAAGACCTTTTGCCGATTCTGTGCTAAGGCTGGATAAGCTACACATTACATCAAGTTGTGTAAGCAGTAATACCCGCTTATTTTCATAGCGTTCTTGCAATAATTTCCAGGCTGTTTCGTAATTGGCATCAGTGACTTCTAGATGTCTAATTAATTTAGCTGCGTCACCTCTTACGCTTGACTTCAAGTATTGCATTTTTTCTGCTGCAGACAGCTGTTTGTTTACATGAATGAGCTTATTAAACATATCACGAAATGCTGTCAAGTTAATATAATTTCCCTCAAACGTAGGTATACTTTGCCTAGGTAGACGTGAGCTTTGGTCTACATTCGAGTGTTTATCTGCTGCTTCTTGAAGCTCCTGTTTCTCGTGCAGCATTACCATCACCTCTTGAAAGCGAGTATGAAGTTGATCGTATTCTTCTTCAGAAAAGTACGTGTTATTAAAGCTTTCTTCATGTAAACAAATCTCTTTATGCAAACTCGAAATGACATTAAATTGCTCACTAAGTGCCCATCGCTTATACTCGTAATAGTATTTGGATCGTAGCGAGATTTCTTGGCTTATAGTGTCATCTAAAAGCTTTCTCAATGCATTTAGCTTGAACTTCTGTTTTCGTAGTCGCAAATTCTGTTCCTCGTTATTTCCCATGGTATGTAACGTAAATTCTTCATAGCTGCATGACGTAGCCGACTTCTTGACCTCAGACGGTAGTATCTCTTTTACTGTCTCCTCATCTATGTTTGTGGGTATCGTTTTCGGTGCGTCATCAGCTTTATTGCAGGTTGACGTCGTTGGCTGGTATTCAGGTGTGGATACTTGGCCACTTTTCACTGCTTCTGCTGGATGTTTCTTCTCTTTGTTATTTCCCTCAATATTTTTTCGGTACTTTTCTAAGAGTTCAAGTGCGTCTTTGTATACTGCTTCCACTTGCTCGAAGAAACTCTTCTCATAGTACACATGGTTGCTAATGTTGAGTTGCAGTAACTCCTGGTGTCGTTCTTCAAATTCCGTCCAATATTCTTTCAATGTACGCCTCTTGTCATCGATGTACCGTTGATTTTTCCTGCTTGGGCCGTCTTTCTTCATGTTCACATGTATGGTGTTGATCATCTCCCCTAACTGCTTCTGCTCTTGTGTGAGCTGGTGTAAAGTCTCCATCTTTTCTGGATGCTGGTTCTGGGTTGTCTTCGAAGGACCAATGTTGCCGTTGGTAGTCAGTTGGGTTAGTTCCCTGTATAGTAAGGTAGATTGAATTCTAAAGAAATTGAGCTTACCAGTGGTGGGGGCTCAATCTGTTGTTAGTATTTTTTCTTTGAGCTTACCGCTGGTGGGGGCTCAAAGGGTAATTAATTGAAAGAACTGGTAGGTAATTAAGTGAAAGAACCGGTAGGTATGAACACTTTAATCGAACTCTGCTTTTGTCTTACAATTGCCTATTTTTATACACTAAATTTGATGATTAAGTACAAATATAATTAGGTTGGTAATTGATTGCAATATTTCTTCTTATTGCCTAATAATTGTCGCGTGCATTGCACTCTAAATAAAGTGCATTATTTACAATTCTATTTACGGTTTAATGACTTTGAACTGAATAGAATGTTACTTAGCTAGTAATATTGTGAAATTGATAAAGCAGAATTTTATGTTCAATTCTGAACAAATCCCTTATTTCATTAGTTACATTAATGACATCGACATACCAAAACACTCAAACAGAAATGATCGATCTTTTAACCGATTCGAGGCATGGGAAGTTTCATCCCACACTTATATCCCCTAGAAAAATAGAAGAACTTTTGTTGAAAATCAGACAAGAATTACCAAATTCAATTATGCTTCCTATTAATCCCAGAGATAATATAGTGACACAAATTTACAAATTAAGCACAATAGCAGCAAATACCGTCAATAACAAAATAATTATTGAACTAAAATTTCCTCTTCCATTCAAGGAACCTTATCAAGTTTTTAAAGTAATACCATTACCTACACTTCTGAACGGATCATTCGTATATATTAAACCATCAAAAGAATACATATTAATAGACTACAATCGTGAACACTATCTTGAACTAACACTCCCAGATATCCACAATTGTGCAACAATAGACCATACACATCTATATTGTAGAATTTCATCACCTATCCTTAATACAAATACAAACATGAATCAATGCGAAGTAAATTTGATAAAAAAAGAAACAATCAATCCCAAATGTGAAATTTCAACCTCAAAACAAACTTCCTATTGGAAGCAGTTATCGCAGCAGAACGCCTGGCTTTTCTCCTTAAAAAAACCCCTTCAAATAGACACCATTTGCGAAGATGCCATTAACACACAAACACTTCGAAATACGGGTACAATGTATATCTACCCAGGTTGTTATGTACGGAGCAAAGAATTCATCTTGTACGGCCATAACGTAAAAGTATCAAAATACAACTCTCATTTTATCCCAACAATAAACATTTCCAGCCTACTAACAAACATGACGTCCCACGCAGAAGAAATGCAAGGCGAGACAAATTTCGAGAACGTCACAAACGAGGATCTAGAGAAACTTCTTAAATCCATCCGCCTCCAAAAAGCTCAAGAATTAATTCCCCTTAACCCCATAAATGATCACCATATTCATCACTCTGCAATATCGTATGTGACATTGGCAATAGTGATAGCCATTATGTGCGGTTACCTGTACGCAAAATACAAACAAAAACACCACAAAACAGAAGATACGTCTTCTGAGCATGAACTAGAACAGTTCCCTAGACCTGCACCTAGGAGGACAAACTTTAAAATAACTCCGGCACCTAAAAGAAAAACTTCGGAGAATGTCTAATAAAGCGACAGAAACTTTAATTTCTCCCATTTTATTTATCCGCCCAAATCTTGATTACCCAAAAAAAAAGGGAAGTAAACTACATAAACAAAACACCACGATAAAATCCCACACTCTACATCCATAAATTAAAACCACGCGAAATCCCGTACCTATCCCCAAAAATAAAACACCAGTCCCACAAAATAATAAAATTTTTTTTTTTGGCATAAATGGCATATTCGATACAAAATAAATTCTTTTTTTTCCCTATTTCATCAAGAAAGTCTGGACAGGATGAAAATTTAATTAACTTTTGTTACACATACAATATAATAATAAAACGCATATAGTTTTTTTTAATAAAATAAGGAAATATGTATGTAAGAAATAATGTAAAGGATTCCTATTAAGTAAAATAAAAATATAATATGAATAAATGAAAAAATTATATTCATGTCAAATAAATACAAACGTTAAATTTATATGTAGAAAAAAAACACATAAAATCAATAAAAAAAAAATTATATATCTCTATGAATCGAATAATTTAATTGTAAAACACACGAATATTAATAAAAATCGAGAACTTCCAATAACAAAAAAAAATAAAAGACCACGAAAACTACCGAAAAATTGCTCACTCAACCGATCACCATCCCATGATTCTCTTAGACGAAAGTTTTTCTACCCTTGAGGAATAAAAACTTTCTTTTCCCCAGGGGGGAGGGATGTTGTGACCCGGGTGTCACACCTTGAATTTTTATAACGAACAATACCCATCAGGTATTGATCGTCACCTTTCCTTTTTTTAAAATAGGAAACCGATGCCCATCAGACATCGATTTCCGATTTCAACTTTTGTACCCCTCCAATTACATTCCTGCAGGGCAAAATTTATTTAATTTTCAATTCATGCAATTCATGTGAAAAATTCACACACATAAAATGCAATTAAGCATTAAATAAAAAATTCCTAATTCCGAAACATTTTCGCTCTCACGAAAATGTTTTCAATGAAAACAAATAAGTAATCATCATATTACTTGCCCTTGAAAGCTTTCACATGCACTAGAAGTGCATGTAATGACACATTCCTTCACGTTCACAGTTGGTGCATCGTGAAGTAAAAGCTGAGACAGCAAGTTTTCTATGGGAACTGACTGCTATGACGATACCTGGAGGAAGGCCTTGAGCTTGGTTTTCGGTCGTTTTTTTGGTCGGTTGGAGGCAATTAGAAGGTGGTTGCGCGAGCCGTGAGGACGACTGATTTAAAAAAGTATATAAAGTGTTAAGGAAAATTCAATATGAAAAATAAATTATAATCAAAAAGAAAAGTACCTAAAGTGTTAAGAAAAATTCAATGTGAAAAATAAATTATAATCAAAAGAAAAGTTACATAAAGTGTTCAGGAAAATTCAATGTGAAAAATAAATTATAATCAAAAAGAAAAGTTACATAAAGTGTTAAGGAAAATTCAATGTGAAAAAATAAATTATAATCAAGAGAAAAGTTACATAAAGTGTTAAGGAAAATTCAATGTGAAAAATAAATTATAATCAAAAAGAAAAGTTACATAAAGTGTTAAGGAAAATTCAATGTGAAAAATAAATTATAATCAAAAGAAAAGTTACATAAAGTGTTAAGGAAAATTCAATGTGAAAAATAAATTATAATTATAGAAGTCCGTAATAAAGTTACCAACTTTAAAAAATTGGAGTCTTTATTCTCTAGGGAAATAAGTGAAGTGAAGTGAAAGAAGGGGAAATTCAAAGACTAAGCGAGTGTACCTCGCTCTCATAGAGCACGGCGGGGTACGATATAACTAACAATCTGGTGGCAGCGAAAAAAAAAGTGTTATAAAAATCAGTGCCTTCGGCCAAAATCAATTTACAATTTATTGTAAAATAATTATAAAACTTTCTTTTGATTGTTTCCCTCTCTATGTGGGTGAAGGCCAGAGTCTCGCACCGTTGGACTACGCGAGGCTTCATCCCTGCCTCAAACAAGACGAACCCTGAAGGAAGACTCCAAGAAATCGTCGGCCAGGACGCCCGACGTACCATCTGATCACCAAAACATCAACCCAAGAAGCTTGAAGAAATCGTCATCTCCATCCTTCAAGAATACGTCGGCCAGGACGACCGACGCAGTCAACAGGACAGGAAAAAAAATATAAATAAATAACAAGGTAGATTTCCTTATTATCTATTCATAAAAAAAAATAAAATTTTGTATACTTACACTACATATACATATTTATATATAACAAAAAAAATTAATATAAAACTATAAAGTGCCTTCCAAATTTTCTTTTTGATTATAAAAGGTGATTTTAAGTTTTTCAATAATTCAATAATTTTAAAAGTGCCAAAAGTTCTTTCCATTGTGCTACCTTTTTTTTTTTTTATTATAAGTCCGTTCTATTAGTTTTTTTTATATTGAACCACAACATAAATAAAAATAATTAAACTCTTCCGTGAAGCGACCTATGCGGTAAGACTTCGTGAACTTATCGGTCAGGAGATCAATTCTGATTGAAAGACGCACCAATTCCGGTTGTCTTCATAAAATCGTCCAAACTTCATTTTCTCTCTCTTAAACTCCATTCCCCCTCGGATAAACAATTTTATTTACAACACTTCCCCGATCGATTTATTAGTACTTACACCAAGTTTCCCAATTAAAATTGAACACACTTTAAAATGAGTACCAACGACAAAACATTCGATGAGCTTTGCTTATCACAGGTAGAAAAAACTAACGATATCAGAAAAATTTTAGCTGATTATCATAAAGCTAACAAACGTAGCAGAACTTCCACTTTCGTATCGAATAAACTCCAATTATTGGAGGACGTTTGGGACTCCTTCGAGAAAACCGAAGAATTAATTCAAAACCATGAACATTTTGACGAAGCACACTCATACTTTAAACAGTCTTGCTACGACAAAACAGAGGACTGGTATAACCTCGTAAAAGCAACATTGTCCGATAGATTAAAATCAATATCGATACATACAGATAACGCTAATGACCCATTCTTCATTCCACTCCCAAAATCTTCACAAAAACAAGCAGAACCAAATACCATCCAAGACGTTGAAAACGAAATCAACGACAAGTCAAATGAGATAAGATTTCGACTTCAAGAAGATAGACAAAAGTCTATATCACACATAATTCAGTCTATCAACCAAAACACGCTTCGAACTGCCAGTCGAACGTATCTTACGCAGAAATTAAAAATTTTACAACAACATTGGAAAGATTTTAAGGAAACTCATAACGAAATAATCGTAAATGCAAATCCGAGTGATAGAGAAAGTGATTATGTGAAACACAGTGTATACCTAAACATGGAAACATCCTATACGGACACAATAATCGCACTCCAGGAAGAACTGGACACTCGATTCCCTACGGATACAAACAGTGCACAACAAAGTCAAGAGCAATCTGTTAATGTATCCTTCAGGGAATACAGAAATTTCTCTCTATCCGATGCAAAATCACTAATACCACCTTTCAGTGGAAACCAAAAGGATCTCCACAAATTTATATGTAGTTGCGACGACGTATACGCAACAACATCGACAACTAATGAAAAACGCGCCCTTCTTAGTCTCATAAGAAGTAAATTATCTGCAGAAGCATACAACGTGTTCAGATGCAACCATATATCAGATTGGCCCGAATTAAAGCCGTTACTGATACAACATTACGAGGATAAAACCTCACGGTCAACCCTTCAGTCCCAATTGGCTAATTCAAAGCAAAGAGTGGGTGAGAGTATAAAGGATTTTTTCCAAAGATTAAATACAACCTTGTCCAAACTTAATGAAGCTACGCACTCATACACTACAGATAGATTGCTCTTGAAATCTTTATTAAAAGACAACGAGAACCAAGCTGTACGCGCAATTGAAGACGGATTGTCGAATACACAACTCCAAACGTTGGCAAAGGTCCATACGGATAAATCACTTTCATCCCTTAAATCCCATATTCTAGAGCACGCATCACGCCTAGAGCAAAGGCAACCCAAAACTCAAACGAACGGCGGAATTAATTCAAATGTAAACATAAACCTCCGCTGCTACAAATGCAATAGACAAGGGCATTTATCCTCAAACTGCAGATATGAACAGCACCAAATTCCAAATTTTAACCCATCTAATGGATTAAACTCCCGATTACAGAGACCCCCAAATATGGGACACTCTTCATTCCCATTACAAGTAATCTCCTGTCGATATTGCCATCGGATTGGACATTCATTCGATGAATGCAGAACTCGAGCAGCTAACAATGCTCGGTTTTCAAATCCGGCGAGAAGCAGCAATACTCTGCAAAGAGAAGATAGAGTTCAGGAAGTAAACACGCCTAATGGACAGGCGAAAACTAAAAGGTCAGGGCAACAAAATACTCGCGAAAATCGATCTTCACCGAAATACAATAATGCCAATATTTCGGCACGGGAATTATCGTCGCCCAAACAGGGAAACGTGATGCAGCGGGGGGTCAACTTTGGCAACCCCTCGCAAATTTGGACCAACGCACAAGTTCACCGAAGTCCAGAGACAATAGTGGCAGAACACTAATTCATATCCCAATCCAAATTAATAGGAATTCTCTAACTCTCTCCTTACCTGTTGATATATGCTCTGCCTCTAAACTTACGTTTCTAATTGACACAGGGGCAGAGATCAGTTTAATAAAACCCCATCATATAAAAACAGATAGTATCTGCTATAGAGATGCTATCTGTTATATTAACACTTTATTTACAGAGTCCACTTCTACAGAGGGACTCCTTTTCGCAAAATTATTATTGGAATCAAACATCCAAAGTAACTGCATCGTTGAACACCCATTTCAGATCATTGGAGATAGCTCCATCCTCTCACACGATGGCCTGCTTGGCCATGATTTTCTGGCAAGGTACAATGCCAGCATTAATTACAAAGACGCATATATATCGTTAGAAGTCAACAAGTCCCACGAATTCTACCCGTATGAGCAATATTATCAAAATTATCCTTACGTTTATTTGAAAAATGGAATGCCAATCAATGAGTCTCAAACAAAAAGTTTATTATACACGGAGATGGTACTCTCCAACAGTAAAGGGAGTAATAACCAATCCACATTAAGAGTCTCGCAAAATGTGATATCGAAAGAAAAATCGATTAAGAACCACAATGATTCAGAAAAGCTTTTAGCTCCATCACATTCTATTGAGTTGGAATCATTAACTAACTCCTTCCATATTCAACAAAGAGTGGAACCACATTTTCTTCATTCAAAAAATCCAAACAAATCGGACCAATTAAAGTTAATTAAAATTCCAGCTCGATCAGAATCAGTTATCGAAATTCCAACTCCATTCCTTCTTCAGCAATCGGTATGTCTCAAGAAGGAAATAAGGCCAGGGCTGTTCATAGGGAACTCGATCGTCGAACCAATCAACGGTATGGCAAAAGTCCTAATCCTCAACACAAGTGAGGAGGACGCCGATCTGGCACCTCACGAGGTAGATCCAGTATACCAGGACTTGAACGATTTTGTGGTGATCTCCACAGACTCTGAAAGAGATCCAATTAAGGGCAGAATAAAGAAACTGCACAACCTTATTAAATTGGATCACTGTAATTCGGAGGAATCTGAGAGCATTCGCAATATTTATAAGGAATTCAATGATCTCTTCTTCATAGAAGGGGATTTCCTTTCATATACAGATGCGATAACACACAAAATCGAGACAATCCAGAACAGACCGCCAATTTATACAAAGCCATATAGACTTCCTGAGACAAGCCGAACAGAAATAAATAGGCAAATACAAGAGATGCTCGAGTTGGACATCATCAAGCCATCCCATAGCCCATGGAATTCTCCCCTTCTCCTGGTTCCTAAGAAACCAGACGAGAACGGGAACAAAAGGTGGCGAGTAGTGGTAGACTTTCGTCGTATCAACGACATCACTATTGGCGACGCATACCCACTGCCTAATATAACAGATATATTAGACCAGTTGGGAAAGTCCAAATATTTCACCACACTCGACCTAGCCAGTGGATTCCATCAAATAAAAATGGACAATAAGGACAGGGAAAAAACCGCCTTTAGCACACCATATGGCCACTACGAATACAATCGTATGCCATTCGGCTTGAAAGGCGCCCCTGCAACCTTCCAGTGAGCCATGAATAATGTCTTGTCTGGCCTTCAAGGCATATATTGTTTCGTATACATGGACGATATCGTAGTCCATGGATACAATCTAAAGGATCACAATAATCGACTCGTAGCAGTATTTAGCCGTCTCCGCGAGTTCAATCTCAAGCTTCAACCCGATAAGTGCCACTTCCTAAGAAAGGAAATTATGTATCTAGGGCACGTCATCACGGAAAATGGGGTCAAACCAGACCCATCTAAAATAAATTCAGTTAAGAGCTATCCAAGGCCCAAGAAAGAAAAAGATATAAAATCTTTCCTTGGTTTCGTCGGCTACTATCGCCGCTTTATACCCAATTTCTCAAAGATAGCAAAGCCCCTTACTAATCTACTTAAAAAGGATACTCCTTTCAAGTTCGACGCAATTTGCGATGAAGCATTTTGCGAACTAAGAAACAAACTCATATCGGCCCCTTTTTTATCTTATCCCGATTTCGATAAGGAATTTTTCGTCACCTCCGATGCTAGCGACTTCGCTATCGGAGCAGTCCTTTCCCAAATCGATGATCAAGGAGATCATCCAATCGCTTATGTGAGCCGCGTTCTTAATAACGCAGAGACTCGTTACTCAACAATAGAGAAAGAGCTTTTAGCGATAGTTTTCGCAGTGGAACAATTCAGACCATACATTTACGGCAGACAGTTTACAATAATAACTGATCATAAACCGTTAGTATGGCTCATGAATTTAAAGGACCATTCCTCCAGGCTGATGAGATGGAGAATACGCCTCGAGGAATACGATTATAAAATCGTCCACAAATCCGGTAAACTCAATACCAATGCAGACGCTCTCAGTAGAGCTATCCCAGAAAGCACAGAAAACTCAGCAGAACCTACCACCTCTGTAAATAAAGTGTTAATATAACAGATAGCATCTCTATAGCAGATACTATCTGTTTTTATATGATGGGGTTTTATTAAACTGATCTCTGCCCCTGTGTCAATTAGAAACGTAAGTTTAGGGGCAGAGCATATATGAACAGGTAAGGAGAGAGTTAGAGAATTCCTATTAATTTGGATTGGGATATGAATTAGTGTTCTGCCACTATTGTCTCTGGACTTCGGTGAACTTGTGCGTTGGTCCAAATTTGCGAGGGGTTGCCAAAGTTGACCCCCCGCTGCATCACGTTTCCCTGTTTGGGCGACGATAATTCCCGTGCCGAAATATTGGCATTATTGTATTTCGGTGAAGATCGATTTTCGCGAGTATTTTGTTGCCCTGACCTTTTAGATTTCGCCTGTCCATTAGGCGTGTTTACTTCCTGAACTCTATCTTCTCTTTGCAGAGTATTGCTGCTTCTCGCCGGATTTGAAAACCGAGCATTGTTAGCTGCTCGAGTTCTGCATTCATCGAATGAATGTCCAATCCGATGGCAATATCGACAGGAGATTACTTGTGATGGGAATGAAGAGTGTCCCATATTTGGGGTCTCTGTAATCGGGAGTTTAATCCATTAGATGGGTTAAAATTTGGAATTTGGTGCTGTTCATATCTGCAGTTTGAGGATAAATGCCCTTGTCTATTGCATTTGTAGCAGCGGAGGTTTATGTTTACATTTGAATTAATTCCGCCGTTCGTTTGAGTTTTGGGTTGCCTTTGCTCTAGGCGTGATGCGTGCTCTAGAATATGGGATTTAAGGGATGAAAGTGATTTATCCGTATGGACCTTTGCCAACGTTTGGAGTTGTGTATTCGACAATCCGTCTTCAATTGCGCGTACAGCTTGGTTCTCGTTGTCTTTTAATAAAGATTTCAAGAGCAATCTATCTGTAGTGTATGAGTGCGTAGCTTCATTAAGTTTGGACAAGGTTGTATTTAATCTTTGGAAAAAATCCTTTATACTCTCACCCACTCTTTGCTTTGAATGAGCCAATTGGGACTGAAGGGTTGACCGTGAGGTTTTATCCTCGAAATGTTGTATCAGTAACGGCTTTAATTCGGGCCAATCTGATATATGGTTGCATCTGAACACGTTGTATGCTTCTGCAGATAATTTACTTCTTATGAGACTAAGAAGGGCGCGTTTTTCATTAGTTGTCGATGTTGTTGCGTATACGTCGTCGCAACTACATATAAATTTGTGGAGATCCTTTTGGTTTCCACTGAAAGGTGGTATTAGTGATTTTGCATCGGATAGAGAGAAATTTCTGTATTCCCTGAAGGATACATTAACAGATTGCTCTTGACTTTGTTGTGCACTGTTTGTATCCGTAGGGAATCGAGTGTCCAGTTCTTCCTGGAGTGCGATTATTGTGTCCGTATAGGATGTTTCCATGTTTAGGTATACACTGTGTTTCACATAATCACTTTCTCTATCACTCGGATTTGCATTTACGATTATTTCGTTATGAGTTTCCTTAAAATCTTTCCAATGTTGTTGTAAAATTTTTAATTTCTGCGTAAGATACGTTCGACTGGCAGTTCGAAGCGTGTTTTGGTTGATAGACTGAATTATGTGTGATATAGACTTTTGTCTATCTTCTTGAAGTCGAAATCTTATCTCATTTGACTTGTCGTTGATTTCGTTTTCAATGCCTTGAATGGTATTTGGTTCTGCTTGTTTTTGTGAAGATTTTGGGAGTGGAATGAAGAATGGGTCATTAGCGTTATCTGTATGTATCGATATTGATTTTAATCTATCGGACAATGTTGCTTTTACGAGGTTATACCAGTCCTCTGTTTTGTCGTAGCAAGACTGTTTAAAGTATGAGTGTGCTTCGTCAAAATGTTCATGGTTTTGAATTAATTCTTCGGTTTTCTCGAAGGAGTCCCAAACGTCCTCCAATAATTGGAGTTTATTCGATACGAAAGTGGAAGTTCTGCTACGTTTGTTAGCTTTATGATAATCAGCTAAAATTTTTCTGATATCGTTAGTTTTTTCTACCTGTGATAAGCAAAGCTCATCGAATGTTTTGTCGTTGGTACTCATTTTAAAGTGTGTTCAATTTTAATTGGGAAACTTGGTGTAAGTACTAATAAATCGATCGGGGAAGTGTTGTAAATAAAATTGTTTATCCGAGGGGGAATGGAGTTTAAGAGAGAGAAAATGAAGTTTGGACGATTTTATGAAGATAACGGAATTGGTGCGTCTTTCAATCAGAATTGATCTCCTGACCGATAAGTTCACGAAGTCTTACCGCATAGATCGCTTCACGGAAGAGTTTAATTATTTTTATTTATGTTGTGGTTCAAAATAAAAAAAAACTAATAGTTGGGACTAATAATAAAAAAAAGGTAGCACAATGGAAAGAACTTTTGACACTTTTAAAATTATTGAATTATTGAAAAACTTAAAATCACCTTTTATAATCAAAAAGAAAATTTGGAAGGCACTTTATAATTTTATATTAATTTTATGTTATATATAAATATGTATATATAGTGTAAGTATACAAAATTATATATTTTTTTGAATAGATAATAAGGAAATCTACCTTGTTATTTATTTATATTTTTTTTCCTGTCCTGTTGACTGCGTCGGTCGTCCTGGCCGACGTATTCTTGAAGGATGGAGATGACTTTATGATTTAAATGTCACGTCGGACGTCCAGGCCGACGATTTCTTCAAGCTTCTTGGGTTGATATTTTGGTGATCAGATGGTACGTCGGGCGTCCTGGCCGACGATTTCTCGGAGTCTTCCTTCAGGGTTCGTCTTGTTTGAGGCAGGGATGAAGCCTCGCGTAGTCCAACGGTGCGAGACTCTGGCCTCGTTAACTTTTGTTTCTTTTATCTCAAATTGTTGTATCTTTATTTCTTTATTTTATTTATTATTGTTTTATTTTTTATTTTTATTTTTTTTTTTTTAGCCCGCTTCCACCAATTTGTTGCGGTTTTAGTTATTATTGCATTTAGAGTTCACTTATTTTTTTTTTCACCCACATAGAGAGGGAAACAATCAAAAGAAAGTTTTATAATTATTTTACAATAAATTGAAGGCACTGATTTTTATAACACTTTTTTTTACCGCTGCCACCATTTTATATTTTGGTGCTGCTGTTGACTAAGAGCCAAAGGAATTTAGATTTTCTTTATTAGAAACGCCGATCGCGTTAAGAAATATTTTAATATTTCTTACTTTGCTCGAGTTGAACGGTTTAGTTCGGAATTTGTATTAAAAATTTTTCAAAACTTTTCACGGGTCATGTGTTTAGTTTGTACATTGTGTACATGTGATTATTTGTACCCTTTAAACAAAGATCCATTGAGGGCTTGAGCTGCCTTATTAGCAGTCGCTTCTGTTTCAAATTGTACAAATCCGAAATATTTTTGATCCAAATAGCCAAGAATTGTTCCGCATCTATTACAGATACTTTCGAGTTCTTCTCTGGTACATGTTTGTAGGTTTGCCAAAAGTATACGACTTTTTGCTAAAGTAGGATCTCTTACTTTTAATAAACCGTTTTCCATTATTTCTCCTAACATTTATTAAAAATCACAGAATTAAACTGCGAAGAAGCCGGCAAATAACTCATTAGACGTGCCGTAGAAATTTCTGTCACTAAGTGTCACTTGCAGTTGCGGCAACTTTTACTCAAATTAGCTAATTTTTTCAGAAAATTTGTAAAACTTTAGATATTATTTTTTAAAAGGTAAATAATATGTCTATTTTTCTTTCAAGAAAAATCGCCATAAAAACGCCCAAAGTCGATAAAAAATCGCCAAAAAAATCGCCATCGCCAATTTGATATTTTTTGTCGCCAGGATTGATGGAAAATCGCCAATTTGGCGAAAAATCGCCACATCTGGCGACCCTGCCCACACCTGTGGTGTTGGATTTTGTGTTTAACACGAAACACTTAACCGTATACTAAATAACTATACCGTCAGAATAACAATAGGACTGTTAGTGTTACTGGCCAAAGGAAAAGCGAAATATTTAATATTTTCGGTGAATGCTGTTGTTGGAATGGTTTTGTAAGTTCAAGTACTAGACTTTTGGTTCAACAGGATAAAGTGCTGCCAAAGCAACAAATAAATCACTGCACGGCAAGTGTTTTCACATCATACAATTTATTTTAAAAATGAAACAACTATAACTGTTAATTTAACTTTTAACAGTCAATAAAGAAAAAGTACCCTCTAAACATTTTGGCGAATTCGCTCTAAGTGTAACGGAAACGTAATATTTACGAGCCGCTCTGACACCAACACTAATGTATGAAACAGTGCCAAATAAAAATAACCTGTTATTTGATGAATTTGTGATATTATGTAAATATAAGTATTCGTATTCTGTCAATCTATCGTGTTCAGTGTTTTTCTTGTCGTTTTCGCTACAAAATTAACTTGAAACACTTATTTTATGTTTTATTACAAGAAATACCAAATACCATTGGCTACGTCAGATGCAGAAAATAATGAAGACGATGATTTCTTAGGAAGTAAAAATGAATGGAAGCCCGATGGAGAGAAGTCGTCTTCCTTTGGCGTCGACAGCGAATGTAATGAAGATGAAAATTATACTTCCAAAAGTACGGGAAAGGTACTCTCTAATAAACTGTTTGAAAACAATTTTATATAAAGATTTCTTTTAAGATCTACAAAGAAAAGTTCGTCTTATCTAAAATTTTTGAATCACTCATCAACTCTCAGTTGTTGAAATATCTAGAAAATAACCATGTTTAGATCATTAAACAACGACATTTCTATGGTCCTTGCTTGGAGCAGAGCAAATCGTGTTACGTTTAATGCATCCAAAACTCAATGCTGTTTAATGTCCCTTAAAAAACGCCCGTTCACCCCCAACCCATTTCTGTCGACGGAGTGAATATACCAAATTCTCCCTCCCTAAATATCTTGGGTATCGAGATATCCAGCAATCTTAGCTGGACTGATCATATATTTGCAATCGCTAAAAGTGCGATGAAATATTTGGGTTTTCTACAGAGATGTAAGAAATATTTCTCCCCACCTGACTTAGCGCTGATCTACAAGTCCCACATTAGGCCTAGATTTGAATATAATTCCCATATTTGGGCAGGGGCCGGACACACCGCACTGTCCGCGTTAGACAAAGTCCAGCATAAGGCTATTAAACTTATTGGCGATCCCTCAATCGCTGAGGGCCTTGACTCTCTGGAGCATCGACGGAATGTCGGTTGTCTCTCACTCTTCTATCGTTATTTCCATGGCCATTGTTCTAACGAAATTGCTAGCCTGATTCCTTGTAGACAGATGACAACGCGTGATACAAGATCTACAAATCGCTCCCACCCCTATACTCTCCAGGTCAAATTTGGACGTATCGTCAAATTTCGGAAATCTTTTGTAAGCAGAACAACACGAATGCGGAACAGTTTACCATCCTCTGTTTTTCCCTCGTCTTATGAGCCTGAAACTTTCAAACGGGGCGTACATCGACACCTCCTTCACTCAACCTCCTAAGCCATTTCCCTCATCCTTAATTCCTTTCCTGCCAAGGCTGTGCTTAAGCATCATAGGGCATCCCCTGAGCTTTGGCATCATTATATATATAAAAAAAAAACAAAAAATGGACGCTTAATATGTTACATGTATACTACACACATATGGAGAGTGACAAAAGAAAGAAAGTAAATGTGTACTTCGGTACTGCAGTACACTGCACTGCAGTGCAGCGCAATGCCGAAGCAGTGTACGCATTGTAAAGGACATTGAAAGAAGTGCAATGTTTGAACAATTAATGTCAAATTAATTTGTGAAGGTTTCATATTTAAAGTTTGTGTATTTATGTGAATTTTTAAATATGTTGAGAGCCCAGGTTTAAATCACCAAATTGTTAGCAAAATTTAAATTGCTTTTGCCCGTTATGTTATTGTCAAATAAATGTCAACTGATGCAGTGTGCAGCGTTTTTAGAAATTTGCCTAAACGGTGCAGTGTAGTGAATATGAATTGCAATATGGAATCGCATGAGCTCTAAATTTCACTGCAGTGCACCGCAATGTGTTTCAGGCCTAAGTTGCGCAGAGGAAAACCATAACGGCTTCATTTTTTGTTAACGCTTGATTTTACTACCCATCTATTTTTCATACCGTGCGCTATATATGAAACGATTCTTTAGGAGTAAACTCCAAAAACTTGGCCATAATTGCCAACAAGTAAAAAGTTTTGAACTATGGCATAAACACATTTCCAGCAACGCAAAATTGGCGCAAAGGCCACCATTACCACGTAGTAGTACGTCGGAGCCTTACTCAGTAAACCCACTCAACAATACAGGAGGATTTAGGAAGCCTCATGGCTTACCACTCCACATGGGATATTCTTACGGAATTGGATCAAACCGAGTTGGATAACCAAACAACGCTTGCGGAACGAGCTGAACACTACGTGCATCAATTGTGTGGAAACAACACAGGATAAGACCTCTGCGAACTCCAGCAAAAACACATGCACGTGCTGATGGAAAACAGCAAAAAACGCACTAAGGTAATTAAACAAGCCGTTCCAAAATCTCGAAAAACGAGATTTGTTTTCGACGGTACTCGCTGATTTGGAAAAACAACAAATCAGCATAGTCAAGACCACGCTAAACAAAATTCAAAAACCCCTAAATTCACTGGTTGAAAGACAGCTAGCTCACCAGATAGATAATTTACATAATCTAACCGAGATACTCGTAGCTGGACAAATGAGGCAGGAAGTAGTCTCTAGTATTTTGCTGCAAATGGTAGAAATGGAGTTTCGACAGCAGGCGCTACTGGATATAATAACCGCTAGCCGAAATAATCAAATTCATCGCCCCTGATTCACTTCTTCAGATTTATCACAAATCTCATGCCATGTGTTCAAACGCCCAGAATTGTCTATCAATTCTCTACTAAACTTCTACAAGAGAAATTGGTTGTCAGAATAACCTTACCAATTTTTAATCTGACCAAAATGAAGTTGTAACGAATTAGGTGCTTCCCTATATACACTAAGCAAATCATTCCTTATTCCCGGAAATAGAATATTCCCATATAGCGAGTCAACTTTCGACTCCTATTATTTAGACCGGAGAACATGAAAGCATATCCGAAAGTCACTCGAGATGTCGAGTAAGATACTAACGCTGGTTTGCTAAAGACGTAAATAACCAAGGCAATGCTCTTCAACCCCCTGGATGAGAACCCAAGGGACATTTTAATTAAGCTAAACCGATAAAATTCGTGGCTGTAAGCATTAAAACTACATGTGCCCAGCAATTACTCACGCATCGCCTCTCAGGACAGGGAATACTGGTAATTAACCAACCCTGCGATTTACAAATAGGGCCACATGCTCTATACTACGAGGCTGAAAATATACATCCACTGCTTATCACGCAACCAGCGTACTTTCCGAAAATGAATGAAACGGCTAGGAAATTGGATTCCTTCATGGCTGGCTATGAGCAGCACACCAAATTAGAAGCCTTATATACAAAATTGCTATTAGGTGACAATACTAACGAGCTCTTGCACGAGAGTACGCAATTATTGGACCACACATTGGCCAAATTGCAGGAGTTACTTTTACATTCTCGGGTTAAAACCCCCACATACTCTCAACAATATATTTGTCACGTACGAGATAATGGTATTGCTCACTGTCATTTACATGACAGAAAAATATACCATCCCGCCGGTAAAGGCATGGATTACGCGGCGTAACCATATATATATGGAAGAAATCTGTTCAAGTGATGATGGAAAAAATCCGATGAACACGTGGATGCGGTTACTAAGTAGCTGCTATAATTATTGTTTGCATATGATACAGGGCTCAATCGTAACTTGCGTGGGTATATTTAACGTAAAATAAAGGTGTAAAAGATTCAATTTTACTTTAAAATTTTTTGATTACTACTAATAATACTATATCTAATAAGTCAAAAAGAAAGAGTGACCGCAAATTTAGCCCGTTTTCTGGACTTCGCTAGAGAATCGTAGAAAAATGCTAAAAATATTTGGCAGGTACAAAATTACTCGTCATGAAAAATCAAAATGAGGATGTGTCTTAGTTTTTTAAAAATCTTCGAGAATCAGCCCTATTTAGGGGTTTAAAATAACCAAAAAGTGAAACATTTAAATAGTATCAATTAAACTAAAAACAATATTCATTACATTTTTTTATCGAATGAATGTTAAAAATTAATGTGATGTGTTTGCATGATTGATGAAAACTTGTGATGGTTCAAAATTCACCCTTAAGGGGGTGAAATCATCCCCTTAGTATAAAAAAAATTAAAATTTTTAAAAAATCTAAAAAAAAATATTTTTTCTCAATTTCCTACGATTCAAAATAGCTAAATATTTTTTTCAGATTTTTTAAAAATTTTCAATTTTGTTTATACTAAGGGGATGATTTCACCCCTTAAGGCTGAATTTGTGACCATCACAAGTTTTCATCAATCATATAAACACATCACATTAATTTTTTAACATTCATTAAATAACAAAAGGTAATGAATATTGTTTTTAGTTTAATTGATACTATTTGAATGTTTCACTTCCAGGTCCAGAAAACGGGCTAAAAAACAGCTATTTTTGTGGTCACTCTTTGCAGCAAACTTTACGTGCAAAGATGTTTAAAATGTATAAACCTCCTCCAAAATCATTGAATGCGACATCTTCGTATTCCAGCAATACGAAGGTAGCCTCTATTCTTGAATGTTCTCAATTTAAAACGAAAAGAATTTCTTCCACTAGCGCTGAAGGTTATTTGGTACACCCAAGTGATCTTGATCTGAAATCAAGTTTTTTTTCATGCCTAAGGAGACAAGCGAACAGAACGCCAGAGTTTGACTGTAATGCAGGTTTGCAATTATCAGATTCTGAAATCGACTAGGATAACTTTCAGGAAGTTAAAGAATAAGATGTCAACGTTAAAGATAATAATTCTATTCTTAGAGACACTTATATGATTATGCTATTAAATCGTGATTAGTACAAGATAACTTGAGATGTTTTAAATCTAAATCAATGAAGAAAGAACATGATTTGAACGTGTCACAATTCTTGGCAATTGGCGAGGCAAATAAAGTTAGACAATGAAGAAGTAGTTCAGAAAATCGAAAGAAAGCCGGTGAAGCGGACTCAGAGTCAGACTGGGAAGAAGTTACAGGTAAACTCTTTAAAATTGGTTGGTTTTACTACTGCAATAGTTATTGATAAGATAAGTATATAATATATATGCTTTGTGCTTTCACAGCTTCTTGTTTCAGTACAAATTTTATGTATTTGACAGTTGAAAGATTTATTACAAACCCATCACCCATTTTATCCGTCGAATTGGAAAAATTAAGTTTTCCCGCTTTTAAAAGAAAATTTCCTTGTCAAGAACTTTGACTCCTTTGCATGTTAAATAAAAATATAAAATAATTAATGGATGAGTTTTCTTTTTCTCCAAATTTTTCAAAAACCATTTACTTTATTTATTTATTTTACAGTTACAGTTCGCTATAAGACCCTTCACTGTCAAAACTTTTACGCAAAAATCATACACCTCGTACAAAAGTATTTACAGTGACAATTCTCAAAGTGTACTGTATGAAAAGAATTATCAATGGCTAAAAGTATTTTGCTTGCATCGCGCTAAAAGCATTACGTTAACGACACGCTAAATCATTTCGTTTACGTCACGCTTAAAGCATTTCGTTAACGACGTCCAAGGCATTTCGTAAACGACGCAGTAAACTACTACGCAAACAATACGCCTCTGGCGTAGAGTTAACGAAGTACCAACACTCTTCGCCGTTTTGTTTCAGTTCTCTTTGGTTCAATGTAACGTCAACGACCCGTTTCTGTTACGCCGGCGGCGTACCGTTTGCGAAGAGTTCTATGAAAGTGTGACTTCGCCGGCGTTACGTTTACGACAGTTTCAACAGAAATTCCTTTAACCAAACAGTTTTTCTTTTAATTTTGGAAAAAAAATTATTTGACAGTAGTAAGCTGTTGTCGTTACAGTTGTTTGATTTGTTAGCAGATGTTTTATTTGCACCGACATCAAAATGTCATAATAGGTATAAAATTAAAAATTATTTAATAATTTTAAGCGCTTTTTGTGAAGTCGGTTCAACTTTTTTTTAAAACTATTTTATTTTTCACTTGTTAGTGTCGTCTCCTGTTTTCTAGTGGTATCAATCAGCGAACATACTTTACTCAACAAAAGAAGAATCTTAGAAATCGGTCCACGCGTTACGAAATTAGACTACACCATCCTCTCCCTCAACCCTCACCTTAGGACTAAATTATTCTCCTATTAGCAATGGGGGATCACACTCTATACAGCAGCAAACGAGCCATCCAAATCGGTCCACGCGTTACAAAGTTAAGTTCTACCACCACCATACCACAATTTTTTGCTCGTGGTGTCAACCAGGGAACATACTCTATCCAACAGAAAAAGAATTATACTAATTGGTTGACGCGTTACGAAGTTAGACTACCCCTCCCCTACTCTCCCCCTCCTCCCACCCAAGGCCATATTTTTTCTCCTTTTAGCAATGGGGGATCATACTCTGTACAACAAGATAATAACCATTAAAATAGGGCAACGCGTTATCAAGTTGGGTTACTCTCCAACCCCACCCACCGCCCACCAAAATTTTTTTTTACATAGTACCAATCGGTGAACATACTCTACCCAACAAAAAAGAATCATCGAAATCAGTCCACGCGTTACGAAGTTATACTAACCCCCCCCCCCCACCCCCCACCCCACCCCCACAACTTTTTTTTAGGTTTTTTTGTTTAAACAAAAAAACGGCTTAACCGAAATTGAGTAAATTTCTTTCAGAATGGCACTATAGCGAAGTCGTTATCATTTTTTGTTCGCGAGATTTCGTTGTCGAAAAAGTGGGTCCGATCGTACGTACACACACACACATATACATGTGTTCAAAAACATGCGTAAAACACTATGGTGTCTTTGAAATCTAAAAAAATTGTAAAACTGACAATTTTGGAAATCGGGCCCATTACAATAACTTCTCCTATATGTGGGAAGTTAATAATTGAACTTAGATGTTATAATTAACATTAACGGCAATAGATTAAGCTTTGAGATCTTCCGCAAGGAAACCGCATCATCTGACACTGTGATACCATGTGATTCAAATCATCCCAATAATATAAATATGACAGCTTTTCATTCTATGCTTGATAGATTAAATAATACTTCCTTAAACAAATATAATCGTAAAAAAGAACTGAAAACCATAATAAAAATTGCAACTAACAACGGTTACTGCAAAAATTACATCTATAAGTTATTGAGAAAAAAGGAGAACAAATCTGCCATTAAATTAGTATACCCTCAAGAGCTAGATAAGAGTAAAGTAAAATGGAAAAAAATCCCTTATATTAAGAGCACAGCTCAAAAAATTGGAAAATATTAAAAACTAGAAATATTAAGCCAGCTTATAGTATCAAAAACCCTCTAAGAAAATGATCATTAATAATATATTAACATCAAAAATAGACAAAATTGAAAAAAAGTGGAGTATACTGTGTTAGTAGTGGTGACTGTAACTCTATATATTATACATATATAGGAAAAACAAAAAAAGCTTTAAAAACTAAATATTCTGAGCACATTTGGGCTGCAAAATATAACCGAGCAACATCAGGTCTATCTAAACATCTAATTGACACAGGTCATATAACCCCAATAGAGAATCTTAAATTAATTCATAATTTAAATGGCGGGAAGATACTAGATAGATATGAGTTTTTGGAAATAAAAAAAGCAATTGATAGAGGCTCATCTTTGGTTAATGAGCAGTTAGACATCATAAATAATAGCCTTCTACATAATCACAATGATAATATGTATACAAAAAGGAAATGTATGTACAGTAAAGTAAAAGTTGTAAGCGCATCATAGTTGTTTTATAAGCAGTTATTTTTTCAGAAGCAGTTTAGCACTCACTAGATAATGCCTAGGTAGGGCGAAATGTATCGTGTATTCATTTAAATTGAATTAAATAAATTGTGGAATTGAACAAATGTTTTTCTTTAATCAAAAAATGTACTTTAAATACTTTATTATACTATTTTGATTTGTTTTTTTTGTAATAGTCAGCACTTTGATGAAGTATTGTTAATAAATAAGTAAATAAAATTGCGTAAAGAAGCAGATTCCCTGAAGAAACACGAGCTTGTAATAGTCAGGCAAGTTAACCTTCCTCCATCCAAATGGCTTTTGGGAAGAGTAGAATCAATTCAACCAGGTGAAGACAGCTTAGTTAGAGTCGTTACTCTGCGTACGAAAAAGGAAATTTTAAAACGTGCAATCAATAATGTCTACAAGATGCCAGTAAGTTAAGTAGTAAACTTCTCAACGGAGAGAGGATTTTCGAGCGCCACAGATGTTTTTGTCTTTTTTTAAATGAATTTATTGTTAAATTGTCATTGGCAGCACTTTTAACTTATGTACCTTCTTCAAATTTATTTACTTGCTGAACCCCTTGAACTGCAATTTATTTTCAGTTAGCACTGCTCAGGCAGACAATTTAATTTTGTTAGTTTTAAGAGGAGGGATTGATATAGAAACTTACGGTTTTGTTGCTCAAATACTTTGTTATTATTAGAAATAATATTTGTTTCACACATTTATATGAATGTTTATTGTAATATATACATATAATAACAATATTAGTGTCGGGAAATTCTTCAGTAATGTTTGAAGTAATATTGATATGGCGGTTCTGGCGCATGAGAAATTGACTCGGAACAAGTGCTATGCCGATTCTGGAGCAAAAAAAAATGTGCAAGTGCAGAATTGAAATGTATGAAATTGGCACTGTCGATCATCTTGGATTTTGGGTATTCGGTCTTGGAAGCTACAATTGGTCTTCTACTTCTTTGGTTTGTCGAGTGGAAAATCTGCTACACCGATTCTAGCGCAGGTGGAAAATGGTTGATAAAATGTGCTCGAAAAATGTATGAAAAAGTAAAAAGAAGAAGCGAAATGACCGCTTTTGTGGTTCGAGCTTTTTGTGTCGGCTGGCCGATTCCAGCTCAAAAAATATGCAAGTGCAGAATTTAAATGTATGAAATAGTGAGTAAAAAGTATGTGCATGAATAAAAATTTGCCCACATATTGCTATACCGGTTCTGGACCAAAATTGTTATGCCAATTTTGGAACAAAATTGTTATGCCGATTCTTGACCAAAATGTGCAGGTGTAGGACTGAAATGGGTGAAATTGTGAGTAAAAAGCATGTTGGTGGAGATAAATTTGCACATGGAGATAAAGTGATGCAGATTGTTGAGGTTTTGGTGATAAGGGAGTTCCTCGGTCGAGAGTTTAGCAGTTTGGCAATTGATAAGAGTTTGTTTTTGTTTTGATTGCGGAGTAAAGAATTAAGACCAGAGTAATTTCCTGATAAGAGTTGATTGCTCCAAAACCAAAGCAGCAACCTTGAACTCCAGATAGGAAGAAGAAATTAACATGATCATTGCGCTCGTTGTAGCACTTTCTAAAAATAGCCTCAAAAACTTTGAATTGGGACGATATAACAAACAAAATCGAGGTAGCTAGAATGTCTTCTTTCGGTTCTATAGTGAGATTTATCATATCAAGAACTTAAGAAATTAATATCTTTTCATGGCCTTAAACTTCGTTTCTTATTTTTTCAGTCGTAATAATCTTAATAAGGGAAAACATATTTTTTTATTGAATCGTAATTTTGTTTTAAATTTAAACATTTAAAATTTAACTTTTGTATGCGCCATGTAACAATAGACCCAAATTGTGAGCTCATCGAGACAAATGAACAAAAAACTACTATCCCAATGACCTTTTCAAAATTTGCAGCTGAACCAATTGAAAGAAATTTAAAGCGCATTAAACAGGTCTTTAATAATCGTATTGCAAGCTTTCTATTGGAAAATGATGATGAAGGAATTTTGGATCCAAAACAATCATTTCACACCATTTCTTACTTGAACAAAGTTTGAGAAAAAGTCCGATGTTAGTTGCGTGAATATATTGCTTTATGGTTTACATTAAGCTGAATAATTGCCACAAAAATTGCAAAAAGGTTTACATCTGTTACATTGAATTAATGCGATTAATTACATGAATAAAATTCAAGAAAATTCGGTTACCTCAACTATCGACACGGTTTATACTTCAAAAAGAAAATTCAAACACTTCAGTACTTATATGTACAGATAGCACTCGCATAGCGTATCATAAAAGATGAGAATAGTGATGAATATAAAGATCAGATCGGTACTCGGACTTGATTGGGATGCTGCGCTACCGATTGAACTCCACACGACGTGGAAAACGTTTCGCAACGGGCTACGAACATTGAACAACATTCAATTTCCAAGACATGTGTTTTCAAACGACACACCCACGTCTGTACAACTGCATGGCTTTGCCGATGCGTCAGAAAAGGCCTACGGTGCCGCCATATACATACGTTCAATCAACAGAGAAGGAGCAGTCATTGTTCGTCTTTTATGTGCCAAATCTAGAGTAGCGCCAACGAAAAAACTAACTCTTCCACGGTTGGAATTAAGTGCAGCCAAATTAGCAGCAGAATTGATTCAAAGAGTACCTATTTATGGACGGACTCAGAAATCGTCCTCGCCTGGATAAACGCCACATCTTCATCATTCCAGACCTTTGTAGCAAACAGAATCGCTGGTATTCAAGAGATATCCATTCCGCAACAATGGAGACACGTTAATTCAAAGGAAAATCCTGCCGATATACTTTCCAGGGGGATAAATCCAGAAAAATTAAAACATTGCAATCTTTGGTTCTATGGTCCGCCATTCTTACATGGCAAAGAATGTATATGGCCAGAACCTTATACCAAGGGTGCGCAATGTGACCTGGAGAAAAAAGCGTCCGCACTTTCGACAACTACACATACAGAAACAAAAGTTTACCCAACTCATTTTATATACAACATAAATCATGGAAACTCCTTCCGAAAGCTGCAACGTATTGTCGCATACATCTTACGTTTCATCAAGAGGTTGAAAGGATCAGCCAGTAGCTCCACGACAGGACCCGCTTTCACTGTACAAGAGTTAGATGAGGCACTGTTCACGATCGTCAGCAAAATGCAGGAAATTGAATTCAAAGAAGACATCCAATATATGAGACAACGAAGGGAAATTAATAAGACAAGCTCGTTAGCAAGCCTTACACCATTTCTAGACGAAAGAAATATTCTCCGCGTTGGAGGTCGATTAGAAGCTGCTACACTCTCATATGACGCCAAGCATCCCATTTTGCTGCCATATACACATGAATTCACCAAACTGTTAATAGCCGACATACACCGACAGAATCATCATGTAGGTCCACAAGGACTTCTATCCATTACAAGACAACGTTTTTTCAAAGGAAAAACTATCGTTCGCTCAATTGTGCAGCATTGTGTTCCGTGCGCTAAAAGCAAACCTAAACTACTAACACAGATAATGGGCAGCTTGCCGCCTCTACGAGTGCAACCAGCACTACCATTTGTTAATTCAGGTGTCGATTTCTGTGGCCCTATCTGGATCCACTATAAAATAAGGAATAAACGACCACAGAAGGCCTACATTGCAGTATTCTGCTGCTTTTCGACAAAGGCGGTTCATCTCGAGATAGTTAGCGATCTTACAACAGACGCATTCATAGGAGCCTTAAAGCGATTTATCGGCCGGCGGGGACATTGCAAAAATGTATACTGTGATAATGCAACCAACTTTGTAGGTGCAAAAAACCAACTAAGAGAGTTGAGCAAGGCAATATACTCACAACAGTCCCAGGAGAAAATATCTTCGATTTGCAGCCAAAAAAGTATCGACTTTCACTTTATTCCACCCAGAGCACCAGATTTTGGTGGGTTATGGGAGGCTGCTGTTAAGTCCGCAAAGTATTTACTGCAACGGACAATCTCCACAGCATCACTCACATACGAAGAACTGGAAACCGTTATAATAGAAATAGAGGCGATTCTTAACTCACGCCCTCTGACTCCAATGTCCTCAGATCCAAATGATCTTGCAGCGTTAACACCAGGACACTTCTTAATTGGTGAACCGTTAACTACATCTGTAGATGCACATGCAAAACCTACGCATAAGAGTTTACTGACAGCAGACAGCGCAAAACATTAAGCCAGGGACAATAGTTGTCATCAAGGAAGATAACACACCAGTTATGAAATAAATGGCCACTAGGCAGAGTCGTGGAAGTGCATAAAGGCGAAGACGGACGAGTACGAGTAGTTGATCTACGCACGGCGACAAACACATTGCGGCGTGCAATTCACAATCTTGCTCCATTGCCATATGAAGAAGAACTCACAAATGCAATTCCTGCAGACCAAGATGAAACAGATAAACCAACTCCTTCCAAACGCCAGAACCCTACTGATGAAACATCAGTCCAATCGACTATCACAACCGAGCCACAAAGAAAAAAGATGCGTTCGTCTTTTCGTCCGTCCATGACTTCTTTATTACTAATTGCCCTTATACTCCCCCTCATATTAGCGGATCCTATTGAAGTCACTCAGTTTAAAACTCAACTCGGAATGCATTTTGAAAATATCGGAACAACAAATCTAATAACAACTGAGTGGAAATTGATCGTGTATTATGACTTGCAGCTATATTGGATGGAATTCGAAGCTCTTAACAATGGTACAACGGCACTACGGCACCTTTGCAACCAAATAGCACATAAAAGCTCTTGTGGACAATTAATTACTCAGTTTCAGCATCTTCTGGAGGAATTAAGCAATGACAATGAACTATTATCCCCACAACGTTCGTCAATCAGGCAAAAACGGGGCGCCGTTGACATTATCGGCAACATAGCAAATTCATTATTTGGTGTGCTGGACTCCAAATATGCCGAAGAAATGTCTAAAACCATAAACATGGTCCGAGAAAACGAGCAACACTTAGTCAGTTTGCTAAAAAATCAAACTTCAGTGGTTGACTCCACCATAAACATCATAAAAAAGGATCAAATAGCAACTGAGGGCAAATTTAAGGCACTGGATGATCAAATACGGCAACTAATCAACCGAATCAACAGTAACGGAGAACATACTCAACAAGCAAAAATCCAACATCTCTTTATAGCACTAGCAATCCAAATATCACTCATCACCAATAATCTTCAACGTATTCAGACGGCAATTATTGAAGTTTTGACAGACAGTCATCATGGAAGAATCAATCCCTTATTATTATCGCCCAAACAATTAAAACAAGAAATCACGATAATACAAAGTCATCTACCTAGACATTTCCAACTTCCAGTAAATCAAGGCGACATACTAGAGCTCTACAAATTAATGAGGGCGGAAGTCGGACTCGCTAACAATCACGTCCTATTTGAAATCAAGTTGCCACTAGTAAATGGGAAGAGCTTTTTTTTTTATCAACAACACTTTTATAGCAATGGAATCACACTCTCCTTTTCTGGCTGTTACTCCGCTTCGAGATCAATATTACCCCCTTAAAGAGGCCGAACTATCTTCGTGCACAGTATTCAAGGGAGACCGATATCTCTGCAAACAATTACACCCTATTTATCATAGAGGAGCCGCACTCAGTTCTTGCGAAATAGAACTTCTTAATAATAATCAGAACCTACCGCAATGCAAGCTGAATGAAATAAGACAGCAACCTCTTTGGATACAATTATTTCAAACTAATCAATGGATTTTTGCCCTAAAGTCCGAAACTCATATCAACGTGGTTTGTGACAGCGAAACTTTTCCGATAACCTTAAATGGCTCTGGCATTTTAAAGATTCAACCAACTTGTATAATCAAAGAGCATCATGTAACCATTCATGGACATCAGATCTACACAAGTGAATCTAGAACATCGTACACAAAATTGGGATTATCGTATGACACCATAACCGCTGAGCAGTTGCCAATAAAATTCAAAGAACGTTCCAAATACCAAGGTCAAGTTGCTGCATTAGAAGAAATTCAAAATCAATTAAATTCTTTAGACGTCTCCAACCTACCGCATCGGATCAACACTAACTCAGTTCATCAATTCACCATAAGCTACATGGCATTGGCTCTTATCATTTTCATTACCCTGTACCTCGGAATTAACATCAGAATTAGGTCACGAAAAGGGAAGATTTCTGCCTCTCCACCACAACAGCGATGTCCCAACTATGTCATTCATGTCTGATAAAATTGAACATCCGTTCAACGCGGGGAGAATGAACAAGATCAACATCATGTAGTTAAGATAGATTAAGATAACATAAAAAATTGAATTGTATTTCATTCGGCAAAGAAGAGTTGTCGTGGTGAAAACAAAAGTTTTTTGCTAATTTCACAAATTCGATTTTTTAAGTTCAGTCGCTTATAATTTTAATATTTTAATTTCCTTAAGTTTATAATCTAAATATATTTCATCTACATTAACTACTTATTTAGAAAACATGTCACTTTTTTTCTTTTGAGGGCTTAATGATTTTTAGCACAATTTTAATTAAAAGTTAATTTATCGGTTCAAATTTTATTTCCTCGACTGTTGTTCTAATATACTTAGAGCTTCGGTGTTCAAACAACGATAAATTAATAATCAACCTTTCGTAGAATAAGGTACTAGAAAAAAATTCTTCCTGAAAAGAATTGGGTTTAAATAATAATTAAATTTAATGACATTGTTTTAAAGAAATTTTCGACTGGACGAAGTATTTTGCGTCGGGGTAGTACTTGCACCCAACTATAAAGGAAAACTTCAAGATTTAATCCGGTGTAGTGGTTTATGTACTACTTGCACCCAACACAAAGTGAAGGTATAAGAACCTTGGCTTTGAATATACTGTAAGGTCGAGAATCTTACAGATTCTTTGAAGTGTCCTGTTCAAAATGTTCTTCCGTTGACCTTTTTATGCTGCTCGAGAAATGCTATTTAAGTGTTTTACGTGGCCCCCATCGTGCAGAACACACATTTCTGCTCTCGAAAAAAGAGACCTTTTGATGACACCTCTAAGTCTAGGTTTATTTCTAATTTGGTCGCAAGCTGTACAGATTTTTTTCCATAGACCATAGACAAGGTCTTTTAAATGACCCCATAAATACAAATCTAATGGATTCAGATCAGCAGATCTTGCTGGCCATAGTCATAGGAACGGGCACGAAAAAAAAACTTCGGCGGCTTGCCTCAAATGTTGAGCTATGTGAAACGCGTCTATCTTTTTCGATACAATTGTCGGGCTAAAGAAGTATGACTTCCAACCTCACCATAAATGAGCAGCATGTTCACATACTCTTCATTTGTGAAGGAATTGTTAGCCATTATGTTAAATTCAAAATCCGAAACCAAATCCGTAATACATTTGTGGTTACCGTAAATCTCAAAAACCAGAAAATTCAAAAACCAAAACCACTAAAAACCCAAAAACAACGAGCGAAATCGAAATACAAATCTTTAACAAATTCAAGCACAAGTCGTAACGGATAAAGAAAACAATCCAAAGAACGCATTAATAGCTCAGATATGAGTACCCTCAATGCCGTTCAACAAGAGAATGACCACAACATTTCTGTGTGGACGAATCGAGTTGATCCTTTTTTTGTTGTAAAGAGCGATTTTGAAGCGATTTCAAACGTGATCTTGAAGGGAAAGGGTTAATTTTAGGTGAGGGGGGACACTTCAAAGAATCTATTCATATAGCGTTTTCTACACATTTTCCGAACACCCTGTATGTGTATTAACCAGCACTTTAGGGGTGAATCGCCACACTATAAAATATTCACTTAAAATATTCTGAAAGTTGAACGCAATCCAACTCCAGCAAGTTATTCTTGAAGCACAATACACATAAAAAATTCACAAAAACAGTTGTAGTTCCGTCAGAATTTTATTCACTTCTCGCTTATCGCACGAATATTTTGAGCGCGAATAAATGGAATGATCGTTTACACTTGGAATTTTATTCACTCTCCTGATATAAGGGGAATATTCTGCATGTGCCTAGAACTTATTCTCTTTCCGGTTTGAATATTCTTGATACAAAATTTCAGAAATTAAATTCACTTGTGCATCAGGGAAGTTTACATCACCTTTTTGAATATCTTGCTTGAATAAAAAGTCAAGCGGTTGAATAATATTCATTCACTGCCTGAGAGAGAAGTTCGCGAAAAAATTCCAAATGTAAACCGCCCCTTAGATATAAAATATTTTCAGGCGAAGATGAACATATCATCTGGTAATTTTCAATTTCCAGATATACTCGATAGAATGATGAAACAAATTATTGCAAAATCTGAAGAACTTCAAGAAGTTGATAGCGGCTGGGCTCTTCTAAAAATCATCCACATTGAAGTGGAATTATGATTGTCGTTTATTTATTAAAGCCTTAGATGTAGTTAAAGGTGCAATAAATATTATACCTTTAAATAAGGAGCGCTCTGTGTCAATCTCGAAAAGAATTTATGTTGCAAGAAATCAAAGTATAGAAATACGATTTTTAGATTCATATAGATTTATGCCCTCTAGCGTAGAGAAATTAGAGAATAATTTATCTGATGAAAACTTAATGTTAACCAGACAATTTTATAAAAATGACGACTTATTTAATTTAATGAGAAAAAAGGGGGTTTTCCCTATGAATACCTAATTGTTTTGAAAAATTTTGTGAAAATTCATTGCCTATGCAAAAGTATTTTGATAATAAATTTACAGATACGAAGTGTTCTGATAATGATTATGCGTATGCAACAAACGTTTGTAAAGCATTTGAATGCAAAATATTTGTAGACTATTTAAAAATATATTTATATTGTCATTATTATTGTAACGGCGAATTAATTTAAATATAATATAATACGAAAATTTTTTAATTTTTAATTGCAAATTGAAAAAAAAAAAAAAAAAAAATTTAATCCCTCGGCATCGGGAATTGAACCAGAAGCGTCTCCGTGCTGCGCGCTTTTCCTAGCACTGCACCAAAGTTAACAACGCAAGATCTGTGCAGTCAGGGGAATATCAAGTTTCAAAACATGATATTAATACACAATTTAATAAGCTTAATTAGTTCTTTCTTTCTAACTGCCATAGCTGAGCGCCTGGTAGGGGGTTCCGCTTGGAGGTTAATAGTAGTAGTATTGACGCAGTTCCGATTCCAAAAATTTAAATATTATTAGTTCAATATTAGGATGGATCGACGAGAAAGAGAAGTTGAATCAGTTGGCCGTTAGAAATTTTGGTAATACCTAGAGATAGTCGATGTGAGAAAATACATAATGGCAAAGCTTACCGTTGGCGTCGGTATATAGAACTTAAATTTATAAAAAGGCCCGGACAGTCGATCCGTTACAAGTTTTGAGTTTCCCGTGAACGATTATAGTAGTACATTATTAAGAATTTAAGATAGTGGAAAAAATTAATTAAATAAGTGCAAGTGTTATAAAAGTAAGAAAAAGCTAGAATTACATATGAGGAAAGAAAAATTAGTTAATTGTTATTTCCTTAGAATAGTTAGTTAAACGTGGAGGAATAATTATCTATAGGCTAGATCAGTTAAGTGGAAAGTGCAAGGAATAGATTTGGATTTTCTAGAAGGCAAGTAGGTGAGTAAGAATTTATTCAGTGGTTACGTGAAGGATTCATTCTTATCGTCCAAGTAGGGTAAGATCCATTAAGGAAAGAAGGGCATTGGATCATCTCCAATTTCTCAAACCTTTAGTTACAAAGGTACTCCTAATTATTGCGAAGGAAAGAAAGAGGGAATTTCAATTGAATTTCAGGGAAGATTTCTGGTGTTGAAAGAATTCCACTTCAAGATAAATTTTAATTGAAGTTCTGATAACTGAGAGCATACATATGTATGCAACACGTCGCCATGTTTAAAATTACATTAAGCATGCGAAATTTTTGAGAACCCAATTGCCAACATCGTCAATCTCTAGAAGAAATTACCTACAGCTACAAAAAGGAAAACCGAATTTTTTTTTAATAATCAAAGGAAATTATGGGCAAGACGCGAGAAGAACGCTGGAAGTCGCTAAGAGACCAGAAGTAGGTCTGGTCAACAATCTACGAAGCCACAAGGATAGGATTATATTATAAATTAATTACTATTATTATTATTAAATTTCAGCAAATCTCCGGTGATCATAAATGCATTTAGGATCCCCGGTAAGTACTGCTTTGTTTTTCTATGGCTTAATATATATAGATATAGCGTAATTAATATTCAAGTAAAGTTTTTTTTTTTCACTTCAAATATCTAACTTAAACAATTTAAGATGTTCAAGCTAAGTAGCGAACATAAATTTTATTTTAGTTAAAGTAATCAGAAATTTTGATCTCTTCTTATGAAAATTTTCTAGCAAATAAGTAAAAATAATTATGAATTTGTAACTTTGTGTAGCTCTGGTTCGTTTATTCAATTTGGTTGAACTATGACAGTCTTCTAATATTTTTTGCTTTAATTTATTATACTATCACATATTGACAACACAAGAACTAAATTGATGAGTGATACCGGCAATTTTAATCTTCGATGAGTAATTATTAAAATTTGGAGTCAATTGCTAGTCTGAATGTACATTTACTGAATTAATTGTTGTATTAAAAAAAAATCTAAAATTTTCAAACTAGCAACTTTCATTGAAGTTTTCTTTTTAGTGGAATTTTGGAAATATTTTGTCTTCCTTGGAGAAGTTTGAGAAATGAATTACCGACCTATGAAAGGTAAATCGATGCTGTAAACCATTCTTGTAAATTCCCGTGTCCCTCGGAGCTGCTGTCCCAAGTAATAACAGGGGTCCCAGTTAAGGCTCATAGATGTCTCTCGCTAGCAACAAAAGAAAACGCGGGATACCAAGCTCCGGTCATTAGCAATTATGGCTGCGAATTGTTTCGGAAGTAGTGGGTTCTGGGTACAGGGCCTAAAGATTCCAAAATCAGACCAGTGCACGTAGATGGCGCAGGCAGCGTTATTTGTTTGAAATTGGCTTAACCAACAAATTTTGAGGAGAACTGGTGCAGCGACGATGTGTCATAACAATAACATAACTTCGCGTCGGGTCGTCGACGAAAACACATTTTATTAGGTTGATAATTGCCAGTGTACAATGTTGTTATTTATTCCATCTTTTCTTACTTTTCAGTAATTAAAATTTTTCAGTAGTTTAAATTTTCGTTTGTGATGTTGACAAACCAGTCTTTACTGGTTTCCTGCTCCGGTTCCAATTGGTTACAGTAGAGTTTCCACCCCTAGAAAAAATTATATTTTTTTGCAAATTCCCATTCCCTTGAAATTGGCCCTCTTCCGACCCACACCCAATCGACGAGCTATAGCCGGCAACCTTTTTAAGGAGGATTCGGGGAAGAGTGGGCCTGATGAAGTAGAGCAATATCTAACTTTGGCTCTGGAAATCGAGCAGCTAGATAGCTTGCTTCGGGTTTTTTCTCAACTGTAGGAGGTAACTCCTCAAGGACCCTGGCGCCCGGATGCGCCGTGTTAGCGTTCCGCTTATCATTAAATCCTCCGACCTGTATTAAACAGAGACTGAAGGTCACTCTGTTATATTATATAGCATCAGGATTATTTGGGGAAGCTATGCTTTAGTATACAAAGATTGAATTACAATTATTATTAACTGAGGTAAATATGTATAACTTTATAAATAAAAGAATCAGAAGGGGGCTAACACAATGTTCTCGCAGGTATTCTACTGCTAATAATAAGTAAAAGGAAAATTTTAACCCATCACAAAGCTGAACATATTTAATTTACCTCGATGCCAATAATTTATATTGATATAATGAGCATTCCTCAACGTTCAGAAATTGGATATATATTTGAAGTAGACTTAACTTATCTAGAATCACTTCATGACTTACACAATGACCTACCATTTTGCGCAAATAATAGAAAAAGCCCTGAATTAGGATGATTGGTGTCGCCCAACGACTACTTGAAACGGGTTCTAAGATTCCTGCCCTAACCATTTTGTTCAACTGAGTCTCTACTTTCGCATGACAGGCAAAGGGGACCGAGTACGGCTTAAAGAACTTTGGAGCAGCACCTGATTTCATTACTAAGTCTGCTTGAAATTTCTTAATCTCTCCGAATCCTTTATTAAAACAGTTTGGAAATTCTCTCTTGAAATATTCTTCACCTAATTTTCCCAATAAGGAAATTGTTTCGAAACTACAAAAACTGCCTCAATTTTTATACCCAAGGGTTCAAACCAAATACGACCTAATAAACATAGTTGGAAATTTTGCGACTTTATCACAATGGTACGTAAATTATGACATTTACCTTTATATTTCACTTTTGGATACCACTCACCGATCACTGCTAGAGTGTCACCTGAATACGTCTTCAAACGTACCTTGCTTGGCGCCATGCATTCACGGAATTTGGAAAATGCATATCAAAAATTCTTTAAGGCATAATAGTTAGTGCAGCACCCGTGTCCACTTGAAACTTGATTTTCTCTCTCTCCACTTGCAATTCTAACCAAATTTCGTCACACTTCTTGGCATCATTTGTCACATGGCTAAACCAATATACTTCGTCCTCATAAGAATCAGAACTGTCCCTATGCATTACCCATTTGGTGCACACCTATGGCCGTCCCTTTCTTTCCATGTCTGTAATGACGTTGTCTATCGGATGACGACGCCAGTGCCTTCGAGCTGGGACTCACCTTTGCCGCATGATCCACTTGACCGCAGCGGAAATACTTCCATTTCTTAGCTCGACAATTCTTATCATTTGAACAACGTCCACAATATTTACACCTAGAAGTAGAGCCTTTTTTTGTTTTAAATTCAAAATTACCTCCCTAGAAAACCTTATTGATCTCCTGCTCAGCTTTATCTATACTAGCAATGAAGCATTTCGTTTCCGTTTCTGCCAAGTCCAGCGTCAGGGCGAGATTTGTTGCTCTGCTCAGCGTGGGGTCCAGTTCCTTTAAAAGTGCATTTCTAATTCCTTCAGATCTTACCCCGCACACCAGTCGATCTCGAAGCACATCTTCCAAAAATTCCCCAAATTTACATTCCCGCGCCAATTCTCGTAAAGCCACTATATACTCTGCCATCGATTCTGTCCCGTTTTGATTTCTTTTGTTAAATTTGTACCTTTCTACGATCACTATTTTTTTGGATTGAAATGTTCTTTTAAAGCTTCAACCATCTGTTCGTAAGTCTTCATCTCCGGCGAAATCAGTGAAATCAGATTTGATAAAATTTGATACAATTGAGGCCCAATAATTGATAAAAACACATGGATTTTCTTTTCTGGAGCAACACCATTTGCCGAAAAATATGAGTCTACCCGTTTGATGTATGCCTGAAAGGTACACAGTTTCTAATCAAACTGTTCAATATGGCCGTATAGCGGCATCTTAACTTTATTGCACTGGCACTTAAATCACCACGGCGCGTACCGTGAAATGCAATATTTAGCAACAAAAAATAAATAAAATAATCCAATGTTGTATTTTATACATGATCGTACGATTAAATGCTAATTAAATGCGTTAATAAAAAATGTAGTGCACAAATGATGATGATGCTCGAAAACTTCATAAATCATCATTGAATCTACTTTCTAATGTTGGTATAGGCATGTTCCATCAATGCCGTCAGTTATCAATATATCCATTCTTCCATTCATATAGCAAACGT
Organism: Leptarthrus brevirostris; assembly: GCA_964036015.1. Classification (NCBI taxonomy): domain Eukaryota; kingdom Metazoa; phylum Arthropoda; class Insecta; order Diptera; family Asilidae; genus Leptarthrus; species Leptarthrus brevirostris. The sequence continues at coordinate 75,227,211 of OZ038375.1, forward strand.
AACTGGTACATAACAATATCGTTTTCCCCTGATATCATATTTCTGATAATCATTGGGAATCTTCTTCTTATGATTATTATAAGAATAGTGACTCTACGAAATAGCAATACTATCGAACGGTTAGGTCTGCACTGTATAAACGCGAACAAACAACAAAAGGGTTAATTCTTATCAAAAAATAAATTTCTTTTGCATTTTTTCATTACAAATATTTTATGTTTGGGAGGTGAATGCCCACCTATTCAGATCCCTTAGTACAGAATTTCTTCAATGTAAAAATACACTTCATTTTTTTAAAAGTGAGAATGAACTTTTTGTTATGTTTGTTCGCGTCTCTACAGTGTAGACCCTTCTACAGTCTTGCTCTTTCCTTTTATTATCATTAAAACGAGATTCATGAAAACTGAATTTACCTCAAAAAACATAACTTACCTCAAGTGACATATAGTTTACCTCTAGTTACATCCATTTTATATCCAGAAACGTGCCATTCGACACTTTCTTCTTCTTCTTTTGCCAGCTTCAGAAATAATAAGCAAAACATAAGTTTGGAAACGCATGCATAACGTGATAAAGATGTAATTTTTTTAAATAATTAAATGCAAAAAGGAAGACATATTTTGCCAGCTTCGAAAGAAATTAGTCAATATAAGTTTTAAAGTGCATTATTTAATTATGATATCCAGATTAAAATGTTCGAATAATCGAATGCTGCAAAAATGCACAAATAAGGAATTCGACTTTAAGAAAAAAACATTATTTCAGCTTTACAGAAAGTTATCACAACGTGAGTGAATGTTTACATAAATAATGATGATATTTATGTTCTAATGTTCGTCCCACTAAATGCTGACGATTTTTTTTTCACTTAATTAACTTTCTCTGTAAACTTATGGAACCAGGGTAGAGAGGAATTGATTCTCTCAAATCAGAGAGTAGTTTTCTACATCTACCAATTGAGAAACAGTGAATTAATGTCTATTCAATTATATTTCTTGGACATTGTACAGGAACAAGAAAGTAAAGTTTCTCACGAATCTTAAACATACATTTTTCTGAAGTAAACTCGGACAGCAAGTGCTTTCTTTTTCGGAAAATCAGTAGCTGGAATGTCGTCGAATTCGGTACATTTGTTCCCTGGTCGAGGACATATAGCGGTATAATGTCCAGTCGCATTTTTGGTTGTCGGTGTTTTTTGCGCATTAACTGCTAATAGGGTCGTTTATAATGTATTATACCCACAAGCTTATACTTCGTTTCTTCTCCTTTGATGTCTATTGAAAAAGATTGTGGAGTGGTTTCGAGCTTGATGTCTTTACGTAGGTCAGCGTTTTCGACCTCAATGAACATGAAGTTTCCTATAACAAAAATCAAATTACTGTCAAAAGCCGTACCAAATATTTAGTGGTCATCCATAAATTATGTAAGACGATTTTCCAACATTTCCACTTCCCTCTCCCTCTCGCCCGAGTAAGATTTCGTAAAATTCTCATACCCCCTCCTTAAAAAAAAATCTTACGTGATATTCATTATGTGAACAAGTTGTCAATAAGACATTCTTTCCATATTACAGGCACATATGTAACCAGCGGAGGGATCCGAGGGTCTAAAATACCCTCGAAATCCTATAAACTCCAGCAAATGCAAGCTTTTTTATCAAAGTTATAAAAGTTCAAATTTTTGGGAATATTAAAGAATTTTGGAGATTTATAGTTTTCAGATTCTAAAATTTTTAAGCAGTATGGAGTTTAATGGTTGTAAATAATCACATTGACAACGTGTTCATATGAACATGGAATGTAAATCTTACGTAAGATTATTATTGACTTTCCTCCCCCTCGTAAGATTCAGTAAGAAGTTCGCTGCCCCCTCCCCACCTCCCGCGCTGAACGGGTTATGTTATTTATATATGTGTTCCCACAAAGTTTAATGTTCAACGATTTCTAATCACGTACACAAAGATTTCTATACGATATCATTGGCTTTAATTCAAATTCTCAAATATAATTTTTTCACAATGACTTTTTAAAATCAATTCTTTCAAACAAAATTAAAAATTCACAAAATTTGCTTATAAAATTATTATGAGACTTGCGCGAATCTTCCGAAGAAGAATGACTAGATCTTCTCTTTTTACGATAGTTGTATTAGTTCAAAGTAGGTAACTATTTGGTTGTCAACATACTCCCGACCTTGAAACTGCGTGTTTCAATGAAATGATGTCGTCTGAATTCTGGTACTGTTACATGCAAAGAAATTTGATTGTAAGTTAGCATTTTGTTAGGATACATTTGGGAAGGATATAATTAAACTGCTAGGTAGGGATATTTAAAGGTTAGGGCTTATACAATATGTTATCTTGGAAAGGCAGGCTGCATATTTTAGTTATAGGCCCCTTTATAGCATTCGCCTGAGTTTTTACTGTAACCACTCTAATTAAATTGTCTCTTCCTGGGTTTAGTTGAATAATTCTGCCCAATAACCATCTTGAGGGTGATAGTCGCTCATCTTTGATTATTACTAAATCATTCATTTTCACATTTGGTTGTGAGGTCAACCTTTTTGGTCGGTGCTGTAGTCGACTTAGATATTTAGTGCTTCATCGTGTCCAGAAGTGTTAATGCAACTGTTGAATATATTGATGTCGTTCCAACCTACTAATCCTTATATCTAAATGGCACGGCTCCGGTGGCGTGATTAAAGGACCTCCAATTAATAGATGTCCTGTTGTTAATGCAGTGATATCTTGTGGATCCTGTGTAATTGCTGATAAAGGTCTACAATTAAGTTTCACTTCTATTTGTGTTATAAGTGTGCTTAGCTCTTCATAGGTTAAGATTGTTTCGCCAATTATTCTTTTTAAGTGAAATTTAGTAGATCGTACTCCAGCCTCCCAGAGTCCTCCAAAGTGGGGTGAGGAGGGTTTCATTTTCAAGATGTTGAACTGCTGCCCTTTTGTGACGAGTTAGGATTGCGTTTGCTCCAATGAAGTTTGAGCCACAATCGCTGTATGTCTGTACAAATGCCTCTCCTTGCTGAAAATCTACGAAATGCTGCTAGGAATCCATTAGTGGTAAGGTCACTAACCACTTCTATGTGTATCGCTTTCGTGACCATGCAGATGAATATCGATGGATGTCCGCGAATTTCTTATGTGAGATAATTTTAAAGTAAAGGTCCACAGTTATCAACCCCTGTATGTGCAAGAGGCCGTGCTGGTTGTATTCTGTACTAAGGTAAGCTGGCCATCAACTGTTGTCTTCCTGTTGCGTTTTGACGAAAGCAGCTAATCCATTTATTTATATGTGTCGTATAAGATTGCGACCATTCACTATTCAATATTTCCGTCCGATGATACTTAGCATTAACTGAGTTCCTCCATGCATGGTTGCCTTGTGAACACTGTCAATTATGAACCTAGTCAATGGATTTTTTTCTGGGTATATGATAGGATGTGTGACGACTATACAATTTCATGGCTTAAGGTACTCATACAATTTTATGTCGCAATGTACTTTTATTCAGTTCCAGAATATTCTCGACACTAACGTTTCTCTACACCGCTACAGCTGCTCTTGTATGTATTATGCCATGACAAGAGACATACAGTCAGTCTTCAGAGATATTCCGTCGCCGTCGCACTTTTCTCTCTCTCTCGCTCACCGAATAATTTTAATCAACTTTTGTTATAGATTTAATAAAGTAGTTTTAGAGAGTACGCGATTTTTAGGCTACGACCTCATCCAATTAACCCACATATTGGTGACCCCGAGGTTTTCCGTGCATTAATGGTACGGAGAACCTGTAAAAAAACTTAAATCGCGCATGTAGAATATTGGGTGAAACCAGTGCGATATGGGAGTGAGATATGAGAAATGAACATAGCTTCTTAACCCGCGTTTCGGTGAAAATTCCGCCATTTTGGCAGGAAAAGCCAGAAATGTGGTTAACACGGTCGTAAGCGCGATAGAATCAAAGGTACTCGCACAGATTTCTGACACAGTTCTAAATCCAACTCAAGTGGATAAATACAAAAACCTTAAAAAGGTCATCATAGATCGCTTCAGTGACAGCGAGCAATGGAAAATAAAGAAACTTCTTTCCGAAGTGGACCTCGGCGATAAGCGGCCAACCCAACTCTTAAATGAACTCCGAGACCTTGGAGGAGCAAATATTAATGATGACTTCCTCAAGGCACTGTGGATGCAGCGCCTCCCGACATGAACAAGATCAGTAAAATAGCAAGAACGTGAAACAAACGATAAAGAATAAGGGACAAGGATAAAATGCGTAATATCAAAACTTGTAAAAATGAATAGAAATGAATAAAAAATGAACAAGAAATTTAGAAGGTTACCCGGTAAGTGGTGAGCTCCTGGAAGAGTTCCTTGAAATTTTGAAATATTTTAGATTTAACCAAAATTAAAGCAAAAAGAACCGAAAATTTTGGATAACTAGAACACTGAACACTAAGTGTTCCCGGGGATAGACGCAGCACCGGGCGAAGTCGCTAAATCAAGAACCTCTGCTTGCGTGCAAGCAAAACTGCTCTCCGCAGGGACGTTAGCCACTTTTCTACTCCCACGGAACACTCAGCATCAAGTGTTCTAGACAAACGCATAGAAAATTTTGAACGCGATAGAGTCCCCCGGAACCAGTCTGCATCATCCTTTCAGTTCTTCTCTCCCAATGGGAGGATCACCTTTTCCGCAGCACCTGCGGCAAATCCAAAGCAGAGAGAAGCTCTGTGGACAAGTTGCTACAAGGCTGCGGCGTAATGTCACCAGTGAAAAGTGATAAGTGCAACGACGCTAGCGGCTGCCAGGTACAGTTGAATATGTCAGCGTTCGTTGCCAGGAACTCGAGACCGAGTCGTTTACTCAGCCTAACAACCAAGTGTCTCTTAAGTGCACGTGTATGTAACTGTGTGTCAGTGGCCTGTTGCCCAGGCTCGATCCGCATGCAACACAAATGAACTGTTGATTTAGCTAGTGTAAGAACAAAGCTAATTTAACAATTCACCTAGCTGCATGTCCTTGGCCCCAGTAAAAACGATGTTCTAGTAATGCGGAAACGCGGGCAGATTACCTGGCACAAGTGACGGACCAGTAGCATCAATTCGCACAAGGCCGGGCATGTGAAGTATCGGTGGAACAAAGTTCCTTCATCCCCACAAACCGTGCAGACTCTTTGAACGCTCTGGTCAATGTGCGAGAGCTGATTTGGATGCAAGAGGCTATGATGTAGCAGTTTAAATGCTACATCAGACTCTTTATAATTGGACGGATAACTGTAGACCACTCTACTAGCCACCCCTCTGATTACTCCCAATTCTACCCCGAGATGTGCGCTCTATTTATTAACACCTAAGTGTTCTGCAGGTAACGCATCTTCAAATAGATCGCGCAGCCGACGTGTTGAAAGTGTACTGAATGGCGTGTGCGGCGGTTGATTTACCACGAAAGCGTTCACCATCTCTGTGCCAGGCGACCCGGTACTGAGTTGGCTGAAACGCTTTCGTGCTGTATCAACCAACTCGTTTAATTGTGTTGTATGTGGGTGTACTAGTATGTTCCCAGAGGCATCAACGATATCTCCGAGAACTGTAAGCTGTCCTGTATCGGCTGTTACACCTCGAGCATTACTGAACACCGAATCCACTAATTCAGGATTTAACCTGATCGGTATAGCTAAAAATGCCCGTACCCAATTTCATCCCATTGCAAATGGAATGCCGATCTTATTCTGCCCCAGGTCGTGATCGTAGAGATCATTTCCTAAAACCAGTCGTGCGGATAGGGTGGGTGGACTGAAAGCAGATAGTAATGCTTTCCTACGCCGGCACCCCCCAAGGAACCAAGCTGAGAAATCAATCTGTCTTCAAACCGGAACACTCGTTGGAATGCTCTGATCTGAAGGCAACGAGTTTTAACGACCATGTCCGTAAGACCCAATCCACCCTCCGCTACTGGTCGACAGAGCGTGCTTTCAGCGACCCATCTTCTTCCCCCCCCCCCCCCCCCCCAAAATGCGACAATGTTTTTTGCCTGCAAATGTTTAACGAAGCCTTCCCGATATGCACATCTAAATACTTCAAGCAAATATTGGTCCATTGTATGCCGAGGGGAGAATCTAAACGATTCCGCCACCTCCCACACCATATGCCTTGGCTTTTGCTTAGGTTAACCCTAGCGCCCGCTAATCGCTAATATCGTTCGAAAACCCTACGAGCGACTGGAAATGCATCTTCTTTCGCAACGAAAATAGACAGGTCGACAGCATACGCTAGAACAAGTGGACTTATATTAAAGTATGGTAAGTGGACTGAATATTGTCTCAACGATTGACGAAGATTTACTAGCAGCGGCTCCAGTGAAAAGTCATAAAGCATTCCTGACAACTGGAATCCCTGCCTGATACCCCGACGAAACGGAATAGGGGACAATATATGTCCATTATGATTTATGAGAATCACTGAATCTCTATACAGACCACTGATGATCTCTATTGCAGAACTGTTCCGGGTGTATTACCGATGCTATCACTAAGCTCAATATAGTTCGGAGTGGTTTGCAAACTATCTTGTAGTCGACATTGCCCAGCGTAACTGGCCTACAGTTTCCCAGCCTCTGAAGATCTCCCTTCTTGGGTAATAGACGCATAACGGATCTCCGCCAACTTGAGGGAAATTTGGTATCTCCAACCACTGCAGAACTGAAGACCTCCACTAGGTCTGGAATCAAAAGATTCCTGAAGCGTAGCAAAAATTCTGGAGTTAGACCATCATAACCAGGAGAGGTATGACGGCGAAGATCCTTCGTTGCGGTGAGCATATCGTCGAGGGTTAATGCTCTGTCCAGGAATTCTCTACTTTCATTGGAGAAAGCAGGAAAGTACTGGAAGAATTCATCAGTGAACGTAGATGTTGGCAACGTCGGTGCAGCATATAGCTGTGTGTAATAGTTTAGGTTATAATCCGCAAACTCGTCTCCGTGTAGGAGTTGCCCAGATTCGGCAAGCATCGAATCTACTTCACAAGAAGCGGAACGTCGTCGTGTTGTCTGGAAGAAGTACTCGGTCGGAGACTCGCCCTCTCGCAACCAGCACGACTGATTTCGGAGTACAAAATCCAAACTATGTTTTTAGTTTTGTACTCTCAGCCGTTCTTTTAATCTCTCGTATTGCGAGAGCAATTCTGGTTGGGCAGGCAGAAGCCTTCCAATCCGGGTGACTTCGGCCGTCAAACTCGATGCTATATACCTGCATCGATTCAATCTCATCTCGATAAATGAGCGATTCTGAAGCTTTCCAACATCCCACCAATGACTAAGGTTCGTGAAGTCATTTTTCCTTTCTCGCCATTGATGCCAAAACTGAATAAATTCTTCAATGAACTGCTCTGAATTCAACAAGTTATTGTTGAAAATCCAGTAAGCAGTTCGCTTTTCGACCAAAGTGCTAGTCGCCACAACAAGAAGGTGATCACTTAATGAACACTCTTCATGAGTGACACTAATGAAAAAGTTAAGAAGGCTAGACGATACGTAAAGACTGTCTATCCTCGAACCCGAAAAGCTACCCCGGACATTTGGGAAAACCCTTGTGTATGATGTAGTCGTTGGATTAAGCCAACGGTAGACATCGACAAGCTGAGCTGTCTGACTAGGTTCCGTAATCGTCCCGCTTTCACTGAGTTGAATTCAACTCCGGAATGGCGGTCGAGCGCAGAATCCAGTGTACAGTTGAAGTCACCCCCAAGGATAACCGAAGTTCGAAAGATGCGACAGGACAGAGTCCATTACCTGTGTTGCGATATCCTGGTCATGCGGTAGGTACACGTTTACTATCTTTAGTGTTTTGTCTCGCAAGACGAATTCTAAGGAAGACGCGAAACCCGAGCAGATGTCTGTGTATACAGGAGACGGTAGTTTAAAACTGTTCGACACAGCAATTGCCACACCAGATCCTCTACGAGGAGCTGGTGTGGCAAAAACTGTGTAACCTTTGTGTAGAATAGTGTTTCGTTCGAGTTATGTAAATGTGTCGAGTGTGAAATTTGTCTCCTGTAAGAGTGCGATGTCAGTATTCCAATGTTTTATGTCTTCGAAAATTGCGTGTAGGCGTGTAGGTGCACTTAAGCCCACAGTATTCAGAGAGACTATCCTACACATTCAAGGGGAAATCTGAACTGGGATTATGAGTGTACGACTCTATTGAAGAAGCGCCTTGTCCTGGCGTTGCTTTTCGAGGCCATCCGCTACTTTATTGTAGAGGCGCTCGAGCCTCGACACCTCATTGTAACGAGCCCGCTTCTTTGCCTCTTGCTTAAGAAGCAATAACTGAGGCAGGATCCTGGCTGGATCATCAAGCTCTTGCTTGGGTATGGCCAGGATCCTGTCTCCGCTCTTTTTGTAGTAGAGACTGTCGAGGATCGTGCGAAGCTTCGCCCTCGGCACCTCCACCAAATCAGGGTCCACTTAAAAGCGGCTACCAACTGACGCTATACTGCCGCACGATTCATAGCCGCTCTGAGTTGGACCGGCCGTCTCGGCAGCGGAGAGAACCTTGACGTCTGAGAGGGAATCAGTGCCATTTTCTGATGCCACCGACGACGCACTCGGAGCGGCAGGTTTTGTCTCCTCTACCGAAACCCCCCTCTTGCTCAGCGCCTTGTTTGGCGCACCTTCTTCTCCTGACCTGATTTTGTGAGCTCCTCATCCGAGCTCACTGCTTCTACCCGTGTTGAGGTGGAACCGTTTATAGCCAGGACCGGAGGGGTCTCTGGAATAATTTACTTCCACTATACCGCGTCCGACCAGACCAAAGGAGAAAATCCCCTCCAATGGGACGACCTGTGACACAGCTCGCAGGTACGTACTTAGAATAACTCAACGGAGGTGCTCAAAGTACATACCGTACCTGTCGTCTTGCCACTGGGCGTCAAGATCCGCGCCTGAAGATTCGCGCCTGATTTGGGCCGAGACTTGCTCAAATCAGCCGGGGGCTGACGAGGAGTCACATAACTACCTGCAATAGTAATGTAGGAACTTTTATTGGAGCTGTCACTTACCTGCTGGGCGTAACTAGTCCCTGGTACTACCCCGGAGCTGGGTGCTGCTGCTCTTGTTGGCGCTGGGCAGCTGGTCGCGGCTTTTTTGCCCCCTGAGAGGTGTGGCCGTATTATGGTGGTGGTCGGAGCTGGTGCATCCTTCGATGCAGCTGTGACAACGTCTGCTAGTTTTGGAGCTTTCGCAGCGGGTGCTGCCAGTACAGTTGCAGCTTTTGCTGCCGTCACATTTGAAGCGGGTACAGCGGATACTCCCTTATGCGAAGCGGTGGCTGCCGCTGATTTCTTCGCGACGGATGTCGCAAGCACTTGAGCAGCGGATTTTCCGCTGCACGACGGTAACAAGGGTCCCATTGCTTCCTTCAGAGGCCTGGCCTTTTCTGTGGGCCCTGGTTTTGCCTCTTCAGTGGGCACAAGTTTTGCCTTTTCAGTGGGCACTTTTTTCTTTCGTCTTTCTTTCGTCTTAATTGGAGGGGCTTTTTACTCCCCCCAGTATCACTACTACTGCTACTGAAACTCATTTTGATTGCAGTAGCAAGTTTACTTGTCCTTTTAACTTGCTCTGGTTACTTGGATTATGCAATTTTAGTTCGTTGCTATGTCAACCAGAAAAAAACTTTAACATTTCACCAGATGTCATTTTTTCCAAAATTTTCTTTTAATGTTTTATGCACAATTTATCCAATTTTTAACTTTACTTCAAATGTTTTCTGAACGATTCACATAACTGAACTACACTATTCACATTTTCCGCTTTAAAATTCACGTTTTAGACACTTTTTACGATTATTTAATTGACGCATCCGTCCACTCTGGCACTCAATAATAATTTATATATATATATATATATATATATATATATATATATATATATATATATATATATATATCTATATCTATATATATTTATATATATATATATATCTATCGTCCCAGGTTTCGCGTCTTCCGTTCATTTCGTCTTAGGGGACAAAACTCTAAGGGTAGTAAACGTGTACCTGCCGCATGACCAGGTTACTGCAAGACAGGTGTTGGACTTAATCCTGTCGCATATTACGAACTTTAGTGGCGAGGTTATCCTTGGGCGTGACTTCAACTGCACACTAGATTCTTCAATCGATCGACATTCTAGAGTTGAATTCAACTCGGTAAACGCCTCCCGATTATCGAGCCTAGTCAGTCATAGCAACCTTGTGGATGTCTACCGTTGGCCTAATCCAACTACTGGGTAATACACAAGGGTTTCCCGAATTGTCCAGGGTAGCTTTTCGGGTTCGAGGATAGACAGACTTTACGTCTCGTCTAGCCTTCTTAACTTTTTCGTTAGTGTCACTCATGAAGTGTGTTCATTAAGTGATCACCTTCTTGTTGTGGCGACTAGCACTTTGGTCGAAAAGCGAACTGCTTACTGGATTTGCAACAATAACTTGTTGAAGCAGGTATATAACATCGAGTTTGACGACCGAAGTCACCCGGATTGGTACGCTTCTACCCGCGAAACCAGAATTGCTCTCGCAATACGAGAGATTAAAAGAACGGCTGAGAGTACAAAACTACAAACAAAGTTTGGATTTTGTACTCCAAAATCAGTCGCGCTGGTTGCGAGAGGGCGAGTCTCCGACCGAGTACTTCATCCAGACAACACGACGACATACCGCTTCTTGTGAAGTAGACTCGATTATTGCCGAATCTGGGTAAATCCTACACGGAGACGAGTTTGCGGATTATATCCGAAACTATTACACACAGCTATATGCTGCACCGACGTTGCCAACATCTACGTCCACGGATGAATTCTTCCAGTTTTTTCCTGCTTTCTCTAATGAAAGTAGAGAGTTCCTGGACAGAGCATTAATCCTCGACGATATGCTCACCGCAACGTAGGATCTTTGCCGTCATACCTCTCCTGGTTATGATGGTCTAACTCCAGAATTTTTTCTACGCTTCAGGAATCTTTTGATTCCAGACCTATTGGAGGTCTTCAGTTCTGCAGTGGTTGGACATACCGAATTTCCCTCAAGTTGGCGGAGATCTGTTATGCGTCTTATACCTAAGAAGGGAGATCTTCAGTGGCATCGGTTACACACCCGGTATAGTTCTACTGCATTCCAGGTCGTACTATTCACGACAAAATCGCCGTAGCAAAGCATATTTTCGCCTACCACGAAAAGACTGGTTTGCAGATGGAAATGATCTCGTTAGATCAAGAGAAGGCATTTGATAGCGTCTCGCATGAGTATCTACTGAGAGTGCTCGATAAATTTGGGCTTCCGTTCAGATGGATTGAGATCATCAGTGGTCTGTATAGAGATTCAGTGATTCTCATAAAGCATAATGGGCATATATTGTATCCTATTCCGTTTCGTCGGGGTATCAGGCAGGGATGCCTGTTGTCAGGAATGCTTTATGACTTTTCACTGGAGCCGCTGTTAGTGAATCTTCATCAATCGTTGAGACAATATTCAGTCCACTTAGCATACACTAAGATAAGGCCTCTTATTCTAGCGTATGCTGACGACCTGTCTATTTTCGTTTCGAAAGAAGATGCATTTCCAGTCGCTCGTAGGGTTTTCGAACAATATGAGCGATTAACGGAGGCTAGGGTTAACCTAAGCAAGGCCTAATGACCTTAGGCCTATGGTGTGGGAGGTGGTGGAATCGTTCAGATTTTCCCCTCGGCATACAATGGACCAATACTTGCTTGAAGTATTTAGGTGTGTATATCGGGTTCGACGGCAAAACACAAAATCGCCGCATGGCTCTGGAGAAACTTTCCGGAGCAGTGAATTCGTGGCGGACTAGATTGTTCCCCCTTTCGCTGAAAGGACGTGCAGTCGTTGTCAATTACCTGATTACCTCGTCCATCGTACACCTGCTTAAGTCGGAGTGCTTCGAGGAAGGATTCGTTAAACTTTTGCAGGCAAAAATAATTGTCGCATTTTGGAGGGGGGGGGGGGGGGGGAAGAAGATGGGTCGCTGAAAGCACGCTCTGTCGACCAGTAGCGGAGGGTGGATTGGGTCTTACGGATATGGTCGTTAAAACTCGTTGCCTTCAGATCAGAGCATTTCAACGAGTGTTCCAGTCTGAAGACAGCTTGATTTCTCAGCTGTGGGTAAGTTCCTTTGGGGCGTTCCGGCGTAGGAAAGCATTACTATCTGCTTTCAGTCCACCCACCCCATCCGTACGACTGGTCTCAGGAAATGATCTCTACGATCACGACTTGGGGCAGAATAAGATCGGCATTCCATTTGCAATGGGACGAAATTGGGTACGGGCATTTTTAGCTATACCGATCAGGTTAAATACTGAATTAGTGGATTCGGTGCTCAGTAATGCTCGAGGTATAACAGCCGATACAGGACAGCTTACAGTTCTCGGAGATATCGTTGATGCCTCTGGGAACATACTAATACACCCACATACAACACAATTAAACGAGTTGGTTGATACAGCACGAGAGCGTTTCAGCCAACTCAGTACCAGGTCGCCTGGCACTGAGGTGGTGAACGCTTTCGTGGTGAATCAACCACCGCACACGCCATTCAGTACACTCTCAACACGTCGGCTACGCGATCTATTCGCAGATGCGTTACCTGCAGAACACTTAGGTGTTAATAGATGGAGCGCACATCTCGGGCTAGAATTGGGAGTAATCGGAGGGGTGACTAGCAGAGTGGTCTACAGATATCCGTCGAATTATACAGACTCTGATATAGCATTCAAACTGCTACATCATCTAGAATTAACCCTTCTAACCCAGAAGGCGCACTTCACGGGCAGAAGCCCGGAAAATTAACCTATCCACCCGAATATAACAAAATATTGAGGTGAATGAGGCTCCCACACCAGCATGCAAAAACTAATATTAGTACCGAGAAGCACAAAATTAGGAGTGAAACAGGCATAGAGATCCTTGAGCCAAGCCAATGCAACACTTACACAAACCAATACAAAAAAACAAAATCAAAAAAGCCGTACAAAAACGAGTGAGTGCAACAGGATGGCTACAAGTTGTAGAGGCTACTCTTTAATGTAACCTTGTCCACATTAGTACTGAAAACATCACCAACATCATTAGCAAACCTACGCATGCGGTTAATCGGCTCAAACATACCGTAGCTAGTGCGCGAATAAGCTATCCGAAAGTTAGAACGGTTTCGAAGGGAATAGGACAGTTCTCTAGGTATAATTTTGGACGAAAGTTCCTCACTGTCAATCTTCCCCTGAAGAAGCTGGTGTAGAAAAATTATATCAGCAACCCAACGGCGCTTCTCGAGAGTAGTAAGTTGTAGCAGTTCTAATCGCTCTTCATATGGAGGTAGAATAAGAGGGTCACTCCAGGGCAAAGCACGAAGAGCCGCTCTCACAAATCTACGCTGAACGGATTCAATACGTTTAATGTGAGATCTGTAAAATGGAGACCAAACCGGACTAGCATACTCGAGCAATGGTCTAACAAGGGATGAATACAGATGGAGTCTAATGTGAGGGCCAGGAAACTCCCTGGACCAACGAAGGATAAATCCCAGCATAGAATTGGCCCTGGAAGCGATATTATTAATGTGGGGGATGAAGTTAAGTTGTCTATCAAGGTACACGCCCAAGTCCTTCACCCCTTCCACCCGTTGAATACAAGTACCATCAAACTTGTACTCAAAAGTACAGTAGTTGCGGGACCTCGAGAAGGTCATAACCTGACATTTCTCAATGTTTAATTTAAGATTATTATTGCCACACCATCTATAAAATATGTGTAGATCCGACTGCAAGATCTCGCAATCGCCAAAAGATTTAATTGGGAGAAAAATCTTTATATCGTCCGCATAAATAAGAATTTTACTTCTTTGAAGCAAATAAGTAATATCATCAATAGATAAGATGAATAGCAAAGGACCAAGATGACTACCCTGGGGAACGCCTGAAGGAGCTACAAAAGCATCGGAGAGCACGCCCCGAAAACGCACACTATAAGTCCTATTAGATAAATACGACTTAATCCATGCAATGAGTGGGGGCGGGAAACCCATCCTGGCCAATTTGAAAACGATAACAGAGTGAGACAGCTTATCAAATGCCTTACTGAAATCAGTATAAATGCAATCCGTTTGGCAGCCATCCAGAAATCCACCCACACTGCTAGAAACAAACTCCAACAAGTTGGATACCGTGGACCTTCCCTGAAGGAAGCCGTGCTGCCGGCTAGAAATTAAACTCCTACACTCCATGGATAACTGAGATTGGATTATCTGTTCGAAGAGTTTTGGAATGCAAGACAATTTAGCAATTGGTCTGTAGTTAGCAATCTCTCTCCTATTTCCACTCTTAAAAACAGGGACTAAAAATGATGTCTTCCAGAGTGCCGGGAAACGGCCCACCGAGAAAGATTGCCGGAAAAGTAAAAGTAAGGGATGAAACAACGCTGAAGAACACTTCTTTAAGACAACAGCAGGAACCCCGTCAGGACCATACGAAAAGTCACCCGGAAGATTTACAATATATTTGGACAAGATCTCCACCGTGATAGATGGAAGAGGTATGGAGGGTGCATATCTATTCCTAATGTGCGAAAAGTTGCTATTATCTGGACAAAAATCGGATGATTCAAATGCGCCCCTAAAATATTCAGCAAATAAATTACAAATAATCTTAGAATCATTGCTGGAACGTAACCCTAATTCCATAGTCGATGGATAGTTATCAACCCTTCTCCTCATATTGACATAATCAAAAAATGCACGGGGGTCAGAGAATAAGTTACCTCTCAGGTTCTGAAGGTATTCTTCATATAGGGAACGAGAAAGACTAATGAAGTGTTCATGGCAGAGAATAAATTCACGCCTAGAGTCAGCACTGCCCATACGCAGGTACCTTTTCCAGAGTCTATTTTTCCTATTCCTAAGAGTTTTTAATTCCCTATTAAACCAGGGGGGAGCGGACTCTCTACATCTAACCCGGACATAGGGAACAAACCTCACGAACGCTTCGTACAAAACTTCGTAGAAACCAGATACGTTCCTGTCGATATCGTCACTAGACAGACAAGTAAGGAAGTCAAAATTCATAAGATATTCATTCAGAGCCTCAAAATCGGCCATTCTAAAATTAAAGCTATATTCGCATTCGAGATTATCGACACGCACATCCGAGATACTATGAAAAGTGACAAGCAGAGCAGGGTGAAATATATCAAGGTTCGTCAAGGGAATGAGACTGGGTTCAACAAAAGTGAGCATAGAGCTCGTAGAGAACACTAAATCAAGCTGTCTTCCCATATTGTTACTCACATTGCTCATTTGGCACAAACCAATGCTAGCCAAGGTGTCAAGGAACAGTGATTGCCCCTCAGTCAAGTTATGAGGAAGATAGTTATCGTCATCATCATTCACTACCCACCGCACGTTGGGCAAGTTGAAATCCCCCACGAGAATAATTTCATCATTAGAACCCAACTGGTTATGGATATAGTCGATATGCTGAATTAGAATATCATACCGACTCAAACCATTATTATCAACGACATTACCCATATCTGGAGGTATATAACAACAAATTAAAAAGAGGTTGCCCATATCATGACTCGTGCATCCAAATCAGCTGTCGCACATTGACCAGTGCGTTCAAAGAGTCTGCACGGTTTGTGCGGGTGAAGGAACTTTGTTCCACCGATACTTCACATGCCCGGCTTTGTGGGAATTGACGCTACTGGTCCGTCACTTGTGCCGTCACTTATGCCAGGTAATCTGCCCGCGTTTCGGCATTACTAGAACATCGTTTTTACTGGGGTCAAGGACATGCAGCTAGGTGAATTGTTTAATAAGCATTGTTCTTACGCTAGCTAAATCAACAGTTAATTTGTATTGCATGCGGATCGAGCCTGGGCCACTGACACACAGTTACATACACGTGCACTTAAGAGACACTTCGTTCTTAGGCTGAGTAAACGACTCCGTCTCGAGTTCCTGGCAACGAACGCCGACATATTCAACTGTACCTGGCAGCCGCTAGCGTCGGTGCAGAATGGTAGTCTCACTTTTCACTGGTGACAATAGGCCGCAGCCTTGTAGCATCTTGTCCACGGAGCTTCTTTCCGCTTTGGATTTGCCGCAAGTGCTGCGGGCAAGGTGATCCTCCGCTTAGGAGAGAAGAACTGAGAGGGTGATGGGATCAGTTTGCAGATGTCTACGACTCTGCAGACTGGTTCCGGGGGACTCTATCGCGTTCAAAATTTATCGTACGTTCGTCTAGAACACTTGATGCGGAGTGTTCCGGGGGAGTAGAAAAGTGGCGAACGTCGCTGGGGAGAGCGTTTTTGCTTGCACGCAAGCAGAGGTTCTTGATTTAGCGACTTCGCCCGGTGCTGCGTCTATCCCCGGCAACACTCAGTGTTTAGAGTTCTAGTTATTCAAAATTTTCGGTATCGGTTTCGTTTTTTTTTTCGCTAGAACACAAGAAAACCTTACTCACCTAAAAAATTCATAAAAAAACAGTCTTAAAAAGTCAGTTATGGAACAAACAAATACTTAAAAACGAACAATAACATATTTCAAACGAAGAACGAATCACTAGGAACGAATAAAATAAGAACTAAGAACTATTTCTAACGAAGAATGAATAACCAAGAACAAGCAGAATAAGAACTAAGAACAAATGTAAAGAAAAAAGGGCAAAACGCGTAGTATCAAAAGGAATAAAGGGAAATGAAGATCAACAAAAAAATTAGAAAGCCACCCGGTAAGCGGTAGCTCCAAGAAGAGTTCCCTACAATTTTGAAAATATTTTTTTTTATAATTGAACCTAAACTAGCGAAAAAAAACGAAACCGATACCGAAAATTTTGAATAACAAGAACACTGAACACTGAGTGTTGCCGGGGACAGACGCAGCACCGGGCGAAGTCGCTAAATCAAGAACCTCTGCTTGCGTGCAAGCAAAAACGCTCTCCCCAGCGACGTTCGCCACTTTTCTACTCCCCCGGAACACTCCGCATCAAGTGTTCTAGACGAACGTACGATAAATTTTGAACGCGATAGAGTCCCCCGGAACCAGTCTGCAGAGTCGTAGACATCTGCAAACTGATCCCATCACCCTCTCAGTTCTTCTCTCCCAAGGGGAGGATCACCTTGCCCGCAGCACTTGCGGCAAATCCAAAGCGGAAAGAAGCTCCGTGGACAAGATGCTACAAGGCTGCGGCCTATTGTCACCAGTTAAAAGTGAGACTACCATTCTGCACCGACGCTAGCGGCTGCCAGGTACAGTTGAATATGTCGGCGTTCGTTGCCAGGAACTCGAGACCGAGTCGTTTACTCAGCCTAACAACGAAGTGTCTCTTAAGTGCACGTGTATGTTACTGTGTGTCAGTGGCCTGTTGCCCAGGCTCGATCAGCATGCAATACAAATGAACTGTTGATTTAGCTAGCGTAAGAACAATGCTAATTAAACAATTCACCTGGCTGCATTTCCTTGACCCCAGTAAAAACGATGTTCTAGTAATGCCGAAACGCGGGCAGATTACCTGTCCTGTATCGGCTGTTATACTTCGAGCATTACTGAGCACCGAATACACTAATTCAGGATTTAACCTGATCGGTATAGCTAAAAATGCCCGTACCCAATTTCATCCCATTGCAAATGGAGTGCCGATCTTATTCTGCCCCAAGTCGTGATCGTAGAGATCATTTCCTGAGAACAGTCGTACGGATAGGGAGGGCGGACTGAATGCAGATAGTAATGCTTTCCTACGCCGGAAACCCCCAAGGAACTTACCCACAGCTGAGAAATCAAGCTGTCTTCAAACTGGAACAATCCACCCTCCGCTACTGGTCGACAGAGCGTGCTTTCAGCGACCCATCTTCTCCCCCCCCCCCCAAAATGCGACAATGATTTTTGCCTGCAAAAGTTTAACGAATCCTTCCTCGAAGCACTCCGACTTAAGCAGGTGAACGATGGACGAGGTAATCAGGTAATTGACAACGACTGCACGTCCTTTCAGCGAAAGGGGGAACAATCTAGTCCGCCACGAATTCACTGCTCCGGAAAGTTTCTCCAGAGCCATGCGGCGATTTTGTGTTTTACCGTCGAACCCGATATACACACCTAAATACTTCAAGCAAGTATTGATCCATTGTATGCCGAGGGGAAAATCTGAACGATTCCACCACCTCCCACACCATAGGCCTTAGGTCATTAGGCCTTGCTTAGGTTAACCCTAGCCTCCGTTAATCGCTCATATTGTTCGAAAACCCTACGAGCGACTGGAAATGCATCTTCTTTCGAAACGAAAATAGACAGGTCGTCGCATAAACTAGAATAAGTGGCCTTATGGTAGTGTATGCTAAGTGGACTGAATATTGTCTCAACGATTGACGAAGATTCACTAACAGCGGCTCCAGTGAAAAGTCATAAAGCATTACTGACAACAGGCATCCCTGCCTGATACCCCGACGAAACGGAATAGGAGACAATATATGCCCATTATGCTTTATGAGAATCACTGAATCTCTATACAGACCACTGATGATCTCAATCCATCTGAACGGAAGCCCAAATTGATCGAGCACTCTCAGTAGATACTCATGTGAGACGCTATCAAATGCCTTTTCTTGATCTAACGAGATCATGGCCATCTTCGAACCAGTCTTTTCGTGGTAGGCGAAAATATGCTTTGCTACGGCGATGTTGTCGTAAACAGTACGACCTGAAATGCAGTAGGACTATTCCGGGTGTGTAACCGATGCCTCTGAAGATCTCCCTTCTTGGGTATTAGACGCATAACGGATCTCCGCCAACTTGAGGGAAATTCGGTATTTCCAACCACTGCAGAACTGAAGACCTCCAATAGGTCTGGAATCAAAAGATTCCTGAAGCGTAGAAAAAATTCTGGAGTTAGACCATCATAACCAGGAGAGGTGTGACGGCAAAGATCCTACGTTGCGATATGCGTTGCATATCGTCGAGGGTTAATGCTCTGTCCAGGAACTCTCTACTTTCATTAGAGAAAGCAGGAAAGTACTGGAAGAATTCATCCGTGGACGTAGATGTTGGCAACGTCGGTGCAGCATATAGCTGTGTGTAATAGTTTCGGATATAATCCGCAAGCTCGTCTCCGTGTAGGATTTGCCCAGATTCGGCAATAATCGAGTCTACTTCACAAGAAGCGGTATGTCATCGTGTTGTCTGGAAGAAGTAGTTGGTCGAAAACTCGCCCAAACTTTGTTTGTAGTTTTGTACTCTCAGCCGTTCTTTTAATCTCTCGTATTGCGAGAGCAATTCTGGTTTCGCGGGCAGAAGCGTACCAATCCGGGTGACTTCGGTCGTCAAACTCGATGCTATATACCTGCTTCAACAAGTTATTGTTGCAAGTCCAGTAAGCAGTTCGCTTTTCGACCAAAGTGCTAGTCGCCACAACAAGAAGGTGATCACTTAATGAACACACTTCATTAGTGACACTAACGAAAAAGTTGAGAAGGCTAGACGAGACGTAAAATCTGTCTATCCTCGAACCCGAAAAGCTACCCTGGACATTTCGGGAAACCCTTGTGTATGACCCAGTAGTTGGATTAAGCCAACGGTAGACATCCACAAGGTTGCTATGTCTGACTAGGCTCGATAATCGGGAGGCGTTCACCGAGTTGAATTCAACTCTAGAATGTCGATCGATTGAAGAATCTAGTGTGCAGTTGAAGTCACCCCCAAGGATAACCTCACCACTAAAGTTCGTAATATGCGACAGGATTGAGTCCAACATCTGTCTTGCAGTAACCTGGTCATGCGGCAGGTACACGTTTACTACCCTTAGCGTTTTGTCCCCTAAGACGAAATGCAAGGAAGACGCGAAACCTGGGAAGATATCTGTGTATACAGGAGGCATCAGTGTAAAGCTGTGGGACACAGCAATTGCCACACCGGAACCTCTACGGGGTGTTTCTGTGGCAAAGACTGTGTAACCCTTGTGTAGATTTGAATTTTGTTCTAGACGTGTAAATGTGGTTTGTTGAAAATTTGTCTCCTGTATAAGTTCAAAGTCCGTGTTCCATTGTTTTATGTCTTCGAAAATACTGTGTAATCTAGTGGGTGCACTCAAGCCCCCTGCATTGATCGATGTTATCCTACACATTCAAGGAACCGCAAGAACTCAGACAAAGACTGTACGACTCTAATGATGAAGAGTCCTGTCCAGTTCGAGATCCTCAAGGATTCCCGAGACCTTATTGAAGAGGCGCTCACACCTCGACACCTCATTGTACTTGACCTTCTTTTTGGCACCGCCATAAGCAGTTTCAGTTGGGGCAGGATCCTGGCTGGATCTGCAAGCTCACGCCTGAGAAGGGTCAGGATCCTGTCCGAACTTTTCTTATAGTGCAGGCTATCGAGGAACGAGCGCAGCTTGTCTCTCGGGACCTCCACCAAAGCAGGATCCACTTCAAAGCGGCTACTAATCGAAATGCAACTTCCACATGATTCATAGCCGCTTTGAGTTGGACCGGCCATCTCGAGAGCGGCGACAACCTCTACGTCCGAGAGAATTTCAGTGACATCCGTTGGAGTCACTGATCGTACACTCGGTGCGCAAAGTGTAGCCTCTTCCGCCGAGACCCTCCCAGTGCTCACTGCCTTCTTCGGTGGTGGCATAACCTCCTGGTTAGGCTTGCCTTTAGTTTTTCTCTTCATCCTTTTTTTCTTCTTCTTTTGGCTACCACTTGTAGCCTCCTCGTCTGAAGTGTCTGCCTTTTCCCGTGTTGGGGTAGCACCGTTTATAGCCGACGTCGAATTTACCTCAAGGAGTGATTCCTCAGACACCTTAGTGGCAGGTTGCTCCAAGAGAGCAGGCGCAGCACTGGGCGAAGTCACTGTTTTGGGAACTTCTGGAACAGTCGTTTCCTCCACAGTGACTTCAGCCACTTTCCTAAGCCTCTTAGGGCACTCCGCAATAAACTGCCCTGCCTGATGGCAAGCATGGCATTTCACTTCGGTGCTTACCTCAATCCAGGTCATCGATCCAGCAACACTCCAGTAAAAGCCGTCTGGAATCACACAACCCTGGTTCAAAGTGACGTGTGCTTCACGGCTTACATTTAAGATACCGCGGCAGAGTCCCTTGTCCCCGATTCTAAGTGGCACTGCCCGGACCTTGCCATGGATCTTTCCAAACCTTCCTAAGAAGGCCTCAAGATCCTCAGACCTGATCACGTAAATATCGACTTCGTTGGACCACTTACGGCGTCCAGAGACAATCGTTACCTGTTGATTTGTGTGGATCGCTTCACCAGATGGGCAGAGGCAATCCCATTGACAGACATAACAGCAGAAACCGTCGCACGAGCCTTCATTTTGCAATGGATCTTGTTTAGAATATCACATCCTTTACAAATTGTTTATAAATTAAAAGCAGAAATTTGTACCCTACTGTAAATAATTTAACGCAGGTTAAACTCTATGCATTGTTTTCATCTTGCCAGATGTCCAGTACCGTAAATCAAGTAAGAATTGTATTCCCGTTCTTTTGTTGCAAACGGCCACTCGGAATTTAGTTATTGCAGAATAAAGTCGAGTCAAGATCAAGCGCATTTTGTTTATTTTTCCTAAGTGCTGGAAGTTAAAACTACACGGATCTTTCCTGAGTGTCTTAAGAGTTCTAAGTGCTGAACAAATTATTAAGTAGCTGAAACAATCAAGACAGTTTGGTGCAATTTTTTAAGAGATTCAAACGACGGTATTTTTCCATTTTCCAACAAATTATTCAGATCTCTAGATATGGAATTCCGTTACGCATCTCCTCTGACTTAGGTCGTCTATTTGAGAGTTCACTATTACGAGAATTCACGAGATTATTGGGCATAAAGCATCTGAGGACAGCACCATACCACCCTCAGGAAAATGGGTTGGTAGAGAGATGGCACGCATGTAAAAATCTGCAATTCGTTGTCACGATACGGAAAATTGGTGCGACGTTCTGCCTACAATTATGCTAGGACTTCCAGGGACGTATAAGGAAGATATCAAGGCGACAACTTCGGAGCTGGTTTTTGGCACAACATTTAGACTTCCGGGTGAATTCCTCGCTCCTAGACAAGACAACAGAAGCGAAGTGGAGTTCGTAAAAGCTCTGAGGCGCACGATGTCCAAGCTAACCCCCATAAATGCAGCAAGGCACAACAGCGAAAGTATTTTCATCCAACCGAGTTTAAAAGATTGCACAGATGTTTTTATCCGAAACGACGCAACAAGAACCCGACTGCAGTTCATTTATAACGGTCCGTATGAAGTAATAAGCAAAAAATAAAAATACATATTTCACAGTAAAGATCAACGGAAGGACAGCAAAAATCTCCAACGATAGACTCAAGTCGGTATTCTTAGCCAAGACAACAAACGATCTGCTAACAGCATTCGATAGAGAGACAAAATCAGCGACAGACAGTAAACTCGCAAAAGCATGATCTCTTCAGTACACAACGCGACTATACAATTTCATGGCTTAAGGTACTCATACAATTTTATGTCGTAATGTACTTTTATTCAGTTCCAGAATATTCGCGACACTAACGTTTTTCTACACCGCTACAGCTGCTCTTGTATGTATTATGCCATGACAAGAGACATACAATCAGTCTTCAGAGATATTTTTATTTTATTTTTCTACAGTGTGAAAGTTTTGCACGCTCTTACGTAGACTCAGAAAAGTGTCTCTAGTTTCCTTTATTTTAGGCCATTCATGTGTTGGAGATTTCAGCCATTTAGGGCCTGTCCACCATAAGTGATGATTATGTAGATCATTTACGGCTATTCCACGGCTGGCACGGTCCGCAGGATTTTCTTCAGAAGCAACATGTCGCCATGTATTATGTTTTCAGACTTGATGGATTTGAGATATACGGTTCGCAATGAACGTCTCCCAATTGGAGGGATGTTTCCTAAGCCATGACAGAACGATTGTTGAGTCTGTCCATGAGTAAGTTCTAATATTATCCAGTTGCATGTCTTGCTTTACCTGTGTCATTAGTTTAGATAACAACCATGCCCACAGACTTCTAATTTTGACAAAGATATCGTTTTAATGGACACTACTTTCGTTTTTGCAGCCAAAAGATTAACGTCCACTTTCACGTTTCCATCACCTATACGCAAGTAAACAGCTGCAGAAGATGCTTTGATAGATGCGTCGCAAAATCCGTGCATTTGCACTGATGTACAGGGAGTTTCGATTTTAACCCATCGTGGTATGCGAATTTTTTATAGAGAAGGTAAAGATTCACGAAACTTCTTCCATTATTCTTTAATTTTAACTAAAACTCTTTCATCCTAGTCAGGACTTTGTAACCAAAATGGCTGAATCAAAATTTTTGCAGTCACTATAACGGGAGCAAGCCATCCTATAGGCAAAGATTACTCTACTAGATAAACGGCTTCGAACAAACTAGTAAAAAAATTTTGGTTGCTTTTTTATATTTCCCGCATCGGGCAACCCTGCAGTCATAATTAAAAATTTGTTTTCCGGGAGAGTTTGTGGATAAGAGACAAGTATACTTTTTTATGTTTGTTTACAAATGCCAAATGTTCTCACTCATTAAAAGCTCAGAATACATTGACGGTTTGAAAGTCTCTTACGCACACGAGTAACTAGCTCAGTCACGTGCTTCACATGAATTCTTTTTATTTGTGGTACTTTTTACTACATTTCTCTCTTCGACAAGATTTAGCGGTACTTTTTTGACAGAAATATGTGATTCTCTCCGAATGAGAACAGAATTTTGACAGGAATAAGTGATTCTCTCAAATAATTTTGACAGGAATAAATGACTGCACACTACCTGTACTCTTTATTTGCATGTATATTCTTATGACTTTAAAATCTGAATATATTTCGTTTTACTGTGGTGCCAGTGTTACTTTTTCAAAATTAGCTGGGTATTTTAGGGAGCCGGTTATCTAGTAGTAAGTAATCTTTGCTAAAGGGTCAACAAATTTTCCAATTTCCGAAAGTAGTCTTCTCTTTGTAAGGGGTTCCTTCTCAAATTTGTTGCACACAATGAAGGAAAGCGTATCAGTTCTTGGATTCCACAGTAAACCAAGTGCTTTTATTTCATTTGATTCGACTGACAAGGGTAGTTCTGTTTCTCTATGTTCTTCTGGAACTTCATCTAATAATTTGGCGTCGTTTGCCGCCCACTTTAAGTTATGGTCCACCATTGCGAAGGATACCGATGAGTTGCTTTTGTTTAGTTAAAGCATCATGTATCGTGTTTCCGTTCACATAAAGTTCGTTCAATATTGATTCAGCCCCAATTGGGTAGAATATTGACTCCTCCTTCGCTAACTGATGTAATATTCGTGCAGCTTAATAAAGCACACTTTTTGTTCCGAACGTCACTGTTAATAATTGGTAATCACTGATTGGCTGATCTGTAGATTCTCTCTAGACTATTCTTTGATAGTCGGCGTCTTGTGGATGCATTCTTATCTGCCTGTACATTTTCTGGATGTCAGCTGTGTAAATTTTTACTGTTGATGTCAAAGTGTTTTGTAGAACTGGGCTATTTAAAAGTATATTGTTCAATGACTTAACATTACTAGTGCGTCTTGAAGCGTCAAAGACTACTCTAATCTTAGTTCTTGTACTAGAGGGCTTCAGCACTGCATGGTGGGGCAAATAGCAGCATCTATAGACTAAATTGCTTGTTTCAGTTTTGCTTCAGAATGTGGCTTCTGGTGTGTGAGTTTGTTCAATGTGTCCCAATGCTAAGTATTCTCTTATGCAGTTAACATATTCTTCTCTTAAGTCAGGATTATAGCTGCTTGCCTAGAGGAACCTAGTTGTACTTGAGCAATTTGCACAAATGGCAATCTCACTTCACAACTTCCATCTGCACATCTCACATGATTCTCGTTGAAATGTTTTTCACAAAGGATTTCCTCATTAGGTATTTCTTCGATCTCCCAGAATTTTCTCAAATCATCGTCAGCATTAATAATAATATGGAAGGTTCCGACGCGATCAGGTTCCAGAGGTTGCTGACTTGTTTCTCCGGAGAGAATCTAACCGAAGACTGTTCGTTGAGCTACAGGTGTACCCTTGGGCCCCCTTTACACTCCGTCTATGATTATGCTTGAATAGGTGTCTGCTCCAAGGAGAATGTCTATATGTCCTGGAGTGCTAAGAGAAGGGTCTGCCAGTTTTAAACCAGCGATGGCCAAACTCACACTACTTAATGTGAGGAATGCTTAAAAGCTTTAGAAATATTTCGTACTGTTTCTTTAATTTAGAACCTTAAAATGTTTAGAAAAAGTTGTATATTTTAAGATATTGTATAATTGCTTACAAAACTACTTAAATCTGACGATTTTTTAACTTTTGTATGCTTTAACGATGAAAGAACGCAAAAACAGGAAACCGAATACAGCCAAACAAGTAGATATACGAATTTAAAAGCTCAAAAGCTCACTTGCCCGCGGGCGTAGGTTTGGACATCACTGTTTTAAACCATTGATGTGAGTCCTGTTGCTGTATACAATTTCCCAATTTCCAATTCCTTTCGTATGTTTCAGGCACAACGCGACCCGATTGCTAATTTTTCCGGTCGACGCATTACTTAATCCGGTGACATGAGTTTCAACAGATTCTCGAGATAATCGTAGACTCTGAACTACAGATTCTTTAACAAAGGTGACCTGAGACCCATTATGGATGAGAGTACGACATACCTGTTCATAACCCAACTGAGACACCACTGTTACTAACGCTGTGGCCAATAATACTTGTTGAGGTTGTGGAGATTCCTTGACGAAGACATTTTGAGATTGGCTTGATTTATTTACCTAAGCAATTGATGCAAAGCCTCTTTGATTTTCTGGAGTCGATTCTTCCCTGATGATTTAATTTCAGATACTGAGGACACTGACGAATAGAGTGTGAGCCATTACAAAGGCAGCATGAGAATGTCCCTTTTAAGGCTTAAGCTTTGTTCCCATAACTCGTCAGATTCGTATGGAAGCTTTTGGATAATTAAGTGCACTATGATTGGATCCCAATTTGATGTAGTGATTTGTAGATTATTTAATGCTGCAATGCATTCACAAGTTTTGCCCAACAACGGAGATTCGTGCATAATGTTTGGTTGATTAAGTAGTATATCGAGTTGCGTTTTTACTAATACGCGTGTGTTATCATATCTATCAACTAGTGTGTTCCACGCAGGTTCATAACTTGCATCTGAGATCGTCGTGTTACTTAAGAAGTTTAGTGCTTCGCCTGACAAATGAGTCTTAAGGTACTGTAACTTTTGCGCTCCAGAGAGCGAATTATTTTGATGAACGAGAGCTTTAAATAAGTCGTAAAATGTTATCCACGATAAGTAATCTCCCGAAAATGTCGGTAGTGATATTCGCGGTAATTTGATATCTTGGCTTTGTCTAATGACGTTTATTGGTTTTTGTTCATCTTCTTTGGAATTAACTTTAACTATCGGTTCAGGAGAATTGGTATGAAAATCTTTTTCAATTTTCGCGTAAATTTCTATTATGTTTGCATATACATTTTCAGTGATGTATTCATCATATTTTAACTCTTCAGTTCTCTTATTTAGCGTAATTTCTTCGTCGCGTTTCTTGAATGCATTCCAATTATCATTCAGAATTTCTTGTAATTTCTGCATGCATTTTCGAATTTTTCGTTTGTATTATATTGAAGTTTTATCAATCCTTCCACATTTATCCACTACCATATATCTTATAATTATTTAAAGAAAAAATGGAACGAACTCATCAGAATTTTCCAAATTATTTCGATTCACGGCTTATTATATAGTTGATATTTTCGTTGTTTGAATGTATAATATTCCAATGTAGGCACTAATTTTATTCGTTTCTTAAAGTTCACGTTTGTTACGCATTCAAGTCCACATATAATTTCTAGTTCACTTTTCTTGACTTGTGTTTTTGATATCCGACTTCGAAGGACCAAATTTATGTTCGCACAAAGTTTAATATTCAACGATTTCTACACGATTTCATTGGCTTTAATTCAAATTCACAAATTATAATTTTTTCACAATGACTTTTCAAAATCAATCCTTTCAAACAAAATTAAAGATTCACAAAATATGCTTTTAAAATTATGCCACTTATTATTAATTAAAAATTTTTTGTTTAGGTATTCTTGATTTCTTGGATTTCTCGGAATGCATGTATGCAGATGAATTCCCCGCAGATTCATTTCAGCTATGCTTATTAAAAAACGTCAGCTCCTAGACCTATTTTTGATCAAGTTGGCAACAAGACTTGCGCGAATCTTCCTAAGAAGGATGACTAGATCTTTTCGTTTTACGATAGTTGTATTAGTTCAAAGTAGGTAACTATTTGGTTCTCAACAGATTACTCTTGGCAAAATAAGTTTGTTTAACCCCATGGACATTAGTTATGCAGTTCGTAGCATTTTTTTATATATTTCAGATTATTTTACCTGTTGATTCCAATGTCGTTTCCAGAAGCGATGTCTAAGATTGGCAAGAATGTTCTGAGAGACTCAAGCAGTTTTTCATAACTTCCGTGAAATTTTCGCTAAACAGGCTTGGATGTGGAATTATGAGGTATGGCCTTTTCTTCGACAGTGTCGTATACCCTTTTGCACACTTTGACATAACTTCACAGCTCGGTTCGTTGCGAAATGCGTGGAGTATTACGTACGGTATCCCAATGTTACAGTTAAGGGTGGAACATGTATCTACTGTTTTTATCCTGTCTTTTTCTTTTTTTAAATATTTGTAAATGAGCTTTGTTCGAAACCGATAAACGTGCTCACCCTTCAACCCTTGAGTTGTAATGTATTGTGAATGAACGAATTATTCATCACGAGGATTTTCACGCTCTATGGGAAATTGATAGCGTCGAATAAATGAATTTCATTGTTATTGTTAGCAAATAGCTCGATCCGTCTGTTTTTTCATACTTCTACCCAATCCTCTCCAGTTTTCTTCGAATTTTAAAGCAACAATTCCTCTAGCCCTTGAAGAATGGAAACAGTCGTGGCACAGTCTCTTCTCTCCATAACCTTCACTTGTATCGGCCAATGGAAACGAACATACTTCTAAAATGTGAACTTCCGTGTTGCACGCTGCACAAGTGTGAGGCCCACTCGGTTCATCGCCATTAGCACAAGCAACACATCAGCATTTTCTTCTTGGCTTCTGCTTGTTGATGTTTCCATTATTTTCCGTTCGTACTGATCTACTTCCGGAAACCTCGCCACGAAATTGGTCCGAAATGTATTCTGACATGTTTCCATTAAACAGTTGATCTGAAATATTTAGTGTCCTGTTTTCCATGGATGGTTTTTCATCAACAACAGGGGGTTTCGTAAACTCTTATAATAACTCTGATAATATAAGATCTCTCAACTTCTTTTTCCGCAACATCACGTTTCTCGACTTGGACCGCCATTTTCGCATCTGCTTAAAGCATCTTTCCGTTCAAATTTGCCACGTGTTCTTAAAGGAAGCGATCTACCCGTATCTTTCCCAGTTCCATGTCAAGCTTATTCATTTCTCTTTCTACCGGCGCACTTAATGCCGGGATACGCCCGTATCCAAACGAATTTCGATAGATGCAGCTCCACATCGGCAAGTAAACGATATCAACTAAAATATGTGTCGAAAAAGTTTCACAATAATGAGCGTTGGGGAAAAGCCCTTTGACGATCTTTGGTTCGATTTTCTTTACAATGTCAACAACCCAGGTGCTCCATTGACTGCTTCGAAAATTTTCCACTTTTGCTTTTTCTGGTTCGGTCGTAATTTGATCGACTTCGTCCGGTTGTTCTTCTTCGAGTTTCTTGATCAAATCTTGCAATTGCGATTGTCCAGTGATAAGATCCATCAAGTATTTTTTCGTTGGGTTACAAGGTGTTTCCTGCGTTACATCGCCCAATGCCCCTTTTGTTTTATTCATTGAAACGACCAAGCTTCCTCGATAATTTCCCTTGTTGAATCGAAATCTTCACACACAATCAATTTACCAATGACGCCCATATAAAATTTCCTGACCAAATGAGTCGCACGGCAGGCTTTCAAGAAGTTCGCCACATCTATACGTACATAGCAGCTCGGCAGTTTATCCTTGAAAAAAAAATTTCGCAGTTCCCTTCTATCGTCGTATTACCGCAAAAGGTCCGAACAATTGCAGTTTGCAGGGCTCTTGATGCATCAGCGACTGTCTTTGGGAAGAGGCGCTCCTGAACGTATCCACTGCACCATCCAATTTTGTGACGTACTGGTGTCTTGGGTTTCAGTCAACATTTGTGTGACTGACTGACAACTGTCCAGCGGAAGAATTGACTACAGCCAAGTATAAGAAAATGTGCTGGCTGAGAGTTCCGTCAGTTCTTAGTATTTTGGTAACGAGTCCACCTGTAGCATCAATTATCAAACTTGCAATTTCACGTTTGGTATATTTTTCATAAATAATGCTTTGATGATGAGTAAAGTAATGTACATAGAACGGATCGTAACCAATATTTCGTATGGTTAATTTTTCTTCAGTTTGCCCAATGCGTTTCATTTTGGCAATTGCAACTATGGGATCTTTGTCAAGTAGAGATGATTGAAGATGATCATATTTGGCGACGTTCATCACATGAGCTTTCGGCAACTTGGGTGGTTCAGGATCTCTTGGTGTCATTTTCAGGTTGGCTACCTCAATTCGATGACGCTCGGTTGACTTTTGGATCAATGATGCAGCTAATTCCGATCGATAAGGCTAACGTAATGGACGTTTTCCGCACACTCCTATTCGTTCGATAATTGCGCAGTGCATGAGCATGCGTTCTGAAGTTCCTTGGAACTGAACGACGAACTGCAGGACGAGCTGCATTTGCGAATTCCTGCCAAAAAGGAAAGTTAGGAAAAAAACTAGTCGAAAAAATGTTCACAACAGTTCTACTGGAATAAGCATGTTTTTTGAGACATTTTTTCACGACAAATGAGAATCAACTTTTTTATCTTGGCAAGACTTTTGAATTTTTTGAGGTTATACTCAGTGTAACCATATTCAGTATACTTGATACACTGATATCCTTAGTAACATTTCTGTAAGTATTATCTCGCATAAAGACAATATTGAGACATTTTTCAATAAATGAGATTTAAGTTATCAAGCTCTGCACGACTTTTTAATATTTTTTAGGTTATACCACAAATAAGTAAAAATACAGATAACGAATGGAACAGGAAAACACTTCCAATTGCCAAGCTAGGCACTTGTAGATCACAAATTTTGTACGTACTGCTCTGCGTAGTAGTACTGAAATATTTGGGGGCATAAGCAAAGTGTTTTTAAATAGTAAAATTATGTAAATTAATAAAAAATGGTCGGGCAAAGTTATATTATATTAAAAGTGTTAAGAATATATTTGAAAAACACCTAATTTAAAATATTATCAAAATGAGTTGGCCCCTCCTGTATACAAGCATAATTTTACTACTTCCATGTTCGAAACGCACAGATCGCTTGGGTTCTACTACACATAGCAAAATGCTTACATTTTTCCGAATGATGTCCTTTCCTCTAGTTCTTTATTCTAAGGAGTTGGATCAATGCGTTGAGACGCACGACCACCATGTTATGGGCCCCGGGTTCGAGACCAGATGACCCCGTGAGCTTTTATTAAGAAATCAAAATAATCCACTCCGTCTCTGGGCTGTTGTCTAGCTCGCAGCAATGCAAAAACAAGACTCAAGTTTCCTCACTTTCCTTACCCTAATTCCCTTCCGGCCAAAACCATGCTAACGCATCAAAGGGTTGTCCCCTAGGATTTGGCCACATCGTATAAAAAAAAAAAAAAAAAACAAAACAAAAAGGCTTTGCTAATTGCTTCCATTAAAGCATTTCTGCCTTGTTCTTGTTTTAATTTTCCAAAGCCGACGGCAGAAAAATATGAACAGTGGCTTACCGCTTGCAAAGAGTCTATTCCCGAAATTAGAAATAAAAAAAGACCTTATATATGCAATATACATATCGAAGAAAATTGCTTTGGAAAGAAATACTTGAAAAAAGCAGCTGTCTTTGTTCTTATCTTTTATACCTATAGCAGGGGGCAATATCAATCACCGAAAAGATAGTCGCAGAGCTTATGGACGGAAAGATATAGATTCTGATATAGATTTCGAGGAATTAAATAGAGCTTCCGCATTTCTTGCAGTAAAAGAAAACGAGTCTATATTGCCAATTCCATGTGAAGTGTGTGAATAAAAAGTTCGGCATATTAAATTTTTCAATAAGAAAATAAAGAGCTTAAACGCTGAAAATCTCAAATTACTTAAATTCAACCGTAAATTACAGCAAAGTAAGAAACATTTAAAATTGAAATATCGTAAGATCAAAGAAAAATTTAAGAAATTAAGGCATTCTGGTAAGGATATTACATTGCTTTGACAAATGTCAATAAGAATTCTAAAACTTTTTCAAAAATGATTTTAACCAAACCAAGGATTTACTCAGAAAAAGAAAGGACAATTTCTCTATTATAGATCATCTGCAGGATATAACTTTCTACGCAATGGGCTTCAATTTTATTTACCACACACTTCGTCAATGCATAATTGGACAAAAATTAAGCACTTATCTCCTGGTATGAATTCTAATATTTTGAATGAAATTAAAAAGCAAGTACGTAGATAATTTACAACCTAAAGATCGAGAAGTGGCGTTGCTTTTTGACGAAATGTCAATACAGGAGTTTTTGGTATATAACAAATGCCTTGATATAGTTGAAGGATATGAAGATTTTGGCAATGGTAAACGATCGACAAATTTTGCAAAAACTGTACTAGTGTTTATGGTAAGAAGTATTTTGAGTAATATCAAGAATTTTTGGGGTTAAACTTACGCGCTGATACATGCGACCAGGGTCCATTAAATAGAAAATTTTATAAAAGCTAAGGAGTTTCTCATACATCGTCTATCCTTAATTATAATAATAAAAAAAATCTATTTTTGTATGACGTACCTCACTAATTCAAGACTTTTAGAAATAGAATGCTTTCAAGTGACATTATTACGCGCCACTTTATCATTAGCTAGGATGTTGTAATGTATTTATATAATTTACAAAGAGAAAGTTGTACAAATATATGTCCAAAATTGGCCTTCGCACACATTGCTCCAACAGGTTTCCAAAAAATGAGTGTGAAGTTGGCTGTACAAGCAATCAGCCATAGTGTATCGACTGGCATTTCCAGCTTGTTACTTTTAAAAAAATTTTCACCAGAACTTGAAGAAAAAGCAAAATCCACAGCAATTTGTTTTAAAAAACTGAATAGGCTTTTTGATATATTAAATGGTAGACCTCCACTAACCCGCAATTCTGATGACTTTCAATTCTTAAGTGAAAAGTAGTATAGAAAGGGGGATTCTGGGATAGGAGAAAATCGAGCTCAAAATGTGCTATGGGGATTCTGGGACATGAGAAAATCGAGCCGAAAATGTGCTTTGCCGATTCTGACGCAATCTTGGATTTAGGGTATTCGGTCTTGTAGGCTACAATTAAGAGATAAGGAAAAGAGATAAGGATTGTCGGCCATCTTGGATTTTCGGTATTCGGTCTTGGAGGCTACAATTGGTCTTCTTCTTTGGTTTGTGGGGAGGGAGGTAGAAAATGGGCTATGCCGATTCTAGCGCAGATGGAAAATGGTTGATAAAATGTGCGCGAAAAATGTATGAAAAAGTAAGAAGAAGATGCGAAATGACCGCTTTTGTGGTTCGAGCATTTTGTGTCGGCTTGGGTGATAAGGATTTGTAGATTAACCTGGGAAGTCCGGACCTTGGTTCGTGCTGAAGATAAGAGTTTGTTGTTTTGAGTTTTTAATTACGAAGTACAGCTTTATCAGCTAAATGAAATAACATGATGCGAATTTAATTGGAAAACAGAATATTGCGTAATAAAGATTTCACCACTTTGAGTAAATAGATGAAGATTATTTTTTATTTCGTTTGCAAATTCTTATTTCTATGATATCATTTGTTTTCAAGCAAGTTTTAACATGTTTTTCTGGTCGAGCTGTGATTGATAAGCGAGCTGGTGACTGCGTAGAAATTAATAATTTGGCGGCAATGTTAAGGTCGTTGGGTGATAAGGTTTTGTAGATGAACCTGACCTCGTGCTGAAGATAAGAGTTTGTTGTTTTGAGTTTTTAATTACGAAGTACAGCTTTATCAGCTAAATGAAATAACATGATGCGAATTTAATTGGAAAACAGAATATTGCGTTCTTGTATAAATAGCAAGCGTTCTTAGGTAGTCTTTTATTATTCAAAGTGAAGTCAACCAGTGAAATTCTTATAATTAAAATTCGTGCTCTAAGTCAGATTGAAATAATAAAAAACAAAACAAAAAAAATTTCAAATGTATCAGAAACCGATCAACGAAGCAGTCATCGAAGACTGGAGGAGTTAAATTCTGCAAATTTTAAGCCTGCACTCGCTATTAAAGATATGGAAGAGTCGCAGAATTTCAAAATCATAAGCTGCAGAAGAACAACAACAAAATATGGACCCAGGATCCTTTTAGAACTGGAGAGTTACCATGTTTTTATGCCGCCTAGATTCGATGCTAAAATTTCTGATCGTACAATTGAGAAAATGAACGATTGATGCTTCTTTGTTGAAAGGAAAGCAGCAGGTGGCAGCTATTTTAATTTAATGTTTTCTAAGATAGCACCTAGCACTGGCTATTATTTAAATTTATAAATAAATAAATAAAAGTACTTTTATTAAATATATGTTTTTTGTTTCATTTTACCTCCTCCAACTCTCTAGCTAAAATTAAAAAAAGTCCAAAAATTTTGCTTGATTGAGATTTGAATCTGCAAAAAATACTTCAACAAGTCGCCAGCGGTCTAATAATTTCCTAATCTAGCTGCCAAACCGCGAGGGGTCAGTGGAGCACTTTTAAAAGTCACAATTCTTAAGAGATTTTGAATGGATGCTATAAATACCTGTACCTTCATCGAAAAAAACGTCAGTCTAGAAAGATGTTTTGGTCTGAAACCGTAAAGGCAGACAGTAAATTTCGTGTCTGCGAAGGAGGGTGGAACAATTTTAGAATTGTTAATGTAAGAATTTTTAATGATGTTTTAGAAGTATACCTGACTCCAGAAGATGGAAACAGGAGTCTAATATTACGCTTGAGATCTGGCGAGCCGATTTCTTCCACATTTCATTTTGATTTTAATTTTACGCCCTGGCAGCATGTAAAGTTAGAAGTCTACGGTAATTGAATTGGTATAGAATCAAGCAAATATCTCTCCTTATATTGATTTAAGGAGGTGACATTGTATTGGTTGGTGAATCACAAGATCGCACAGTTAGATATAAAGCTACAAATCATTTCCCCAGGAACTGCCCCTTTGGTGATGAGGATGATTGGAATTGGAATCATCCTATGAAAATTAAAATGGAAAATAAAAAAATTGAGGGGGATGCTATAAATATACCAACATCATAAAATTCATTTAGTTCTTGAGTTCAAGTCAACATATTACCATTAAAAATGGCTAGACGTTCAGCAAGTCTTTTGCTTTTATCACTATGCATCTTGCACATCAATAGCTTACAGATCCCGTTAAGTGTAAACCTAATGGATCAAAGTAGTAGCAATTTAGATTTTGCACTAACTCCACCCAATAACGATTCTATACAAATTGGCTTATCTTTTAAATTGATGACTTACAGTAACGCTAGCAATCCCAAAGAAGATGTAGTTTCTACTTCAAATGAAAGTAATGACGAGCAAATTCCTACTACCACATCAAGGATCACTACGAATAATAATCCTAAAAAGAAATTTGTGTCTATTGACGAGGCCATCGAAGGTTTCAGGCAAGAACTATTAAAGAAAGAATTGGATATTGCAGGAATTATTGAGAGCAAAGATATCTTTTATAGGCACTTTAAACTTGAATTCGATGACGAAACTATGCTAACCATTCGTTGTACATATGACAGTAATTACGTAACTCGCTCATTGAAGATATCATGCTATGAATATCGCGAGTTTGAAACTGAAAGAATTCTAAGTAGTGGTGAAGTAGAGATTGTGAAACAAGTTGATGCTAATTATAAAAGCGATGTGGAATTAGTGAATTTGAGAGAAATGAAACAAACATATCAAATGAATATTTCTAAATAAGCAGCTATAAAAGAAAGTCTAATCCGTTTTTTAGTCATTTTAAAATTATTATGGAGTATCTTCATACAAAAATAATTTTGGATAATATTTGCAATTTAATTGAATTAACAGATTATAATAAACTTATTGCTGAATATAAAAAGCGAGATTTATTGACTCCTGCTATCAAAGAGGTTATAAATGTAAGACCAACAACATTTTTCATTTATTTATATATATTATAATTATTTTTTTTTGGTAGAACGAACTTTTGTTTAACGATTATCAAAAGCATGGGAGGTTCTTTCTTAAGATTTCTAAATCTGATTCAGCAGCATATAAAGAATTCAAGGATATTTGTAGGAGTTTGCATCTTCAAGATGTTATGCTTTTGCTACAAAAAGAAGAAGAGAAGGCCAAAGTGGTTGGAGAAAAAGTAGTTCAATTCAATATAATCCCAAAGATACATTTCGTTCCAATATACGATCGTAAGGGTCCCTGGCAAACATTTGCGTTGGACAGATTTCGATTTCAATAGCGAATTCGAAATATGAAGGATATTTTGGACCCCATTTTATTCACCTCGCATAGAAATAAAATTTATAGGTTAAGATTTAAAAATTTCAAATAGAGTTGTAAATTGATACTAAAGTACTTTTAATATAAAATATACATTTGTATAACAATATTATAATACATTATCTTTCTTAATCCAAGAGTTGTGGTTTGATGAAAATCCGAGCTATAAACTTCCCTTTATTGCGGTTCCTTCATGGTCTTCCAAGAGATATGTTACAGGATTCGTTATCTGAATTTTTGTGTACTTGAAGATCTCTGTAGTTAAGTTTGGTGTATACCCCTTTTCAAATACATGTTTATATTTACTAATGCGAACAAAGTCTCCCATTTTAAATTTTGGCAAATGAAACGTCTTTAAAAGATTGTAAACTGTTGATAGCAATTTTTTCTCATTCTGCTTTGTTACATCATGTGGCCTCATTTTTATAGTTCGTTGATTACTTGAGTTATATTTTACGAGTAATCTCTTAACCATATCTATCCATCGGTATGAGCCCTGCATACTAAACTCTTTCCACATCATGCTTTTAATGTTCGATTAAATCGTTCAAATATAGATGCTTTGAAAGGGCTATATGTAGAAAAATGATTAATTCAGGAGTTTTTCATTAAGTTTTGAAATGAGCTATTGAAAAACTCTTTTCCATCATCAGTTTGTAAATTTGTGGGACTCCGACCTTCTTTTAGTATGGATTTCATAGCTTGAGTAACTTCGACACCAGTCTTTCTTTTAATAGGAATTGCCCATGCATATTTAGAAAACCCATCTATTACAGTTAATAAAAAATTATGTCCATTATTGCTTGTAGTATAAGCCCCCATTTCAACTAAGTCGGCTTGCCATAAGTCATCTATTCCCTTAATTACAACACGTCTTCTTATAAAATTTTTTCTGGCTGGTTTATGAAGCTCATTAACTACTTGTGTTTTATTCATTTTGAAATTGTCAGAGATTCTACATTAATTAACGCCTTTAAAGTGTCTTTCATTTCTTGTATATTTAGATCTATATATTTCATCAACTTCTCATTAACATCAACAATTGCTTCATTTGCATATAATTCGGCTGCTCTCTTCAATCGCTCTTGCAGATTCGTAATTGTTTCATTCGTATACAATTGACTACTGTTTTTATCTTTTTCACTTGTTATATTGATTATGTTGTATAACTCCTTTAATTCTCCTTGTAGTACAGCACTTTCCTTATGTATTTGCTCAGTTAGATTGTTGCTGACTAACTGGATTTTTTCATTAACGTAGGAATTACTTAAATGTATGATCTTGTCAGCTACATCGTCAACATATGTTTTATTGGTTGCATCATCCCTTTCTAGAGGGCTCTTAAGGTATTTCAAATTTTTAAAACTTAGGTTGAAATCTCCAATTTCAGTGAGATTAAAGCCCACGTCACTTATACCTTGTATTCCTTGTTCCCCTTGAGGATCAGGTTCGCCCGGTAAGCCACTAGGACCACGCTTGCCAGTAGATCCTAACTTTACCTTTTTAGAATATCTCCCAAACTTGTCGACACTCATTATTACATTAAAACTGAATATGATTAAAGATGTTATTTATACTATAAAGCCGCCTTCTTTTAACTCTTCAATAATTGATATAATTTCATTGTTGTGATTAGTATGCCCAGCACTTTGCGTTGCTATTAAAAGACGAAGCCTATCCACAAGCTCATTAGGATCATTCCAATAAACGTAATCAATATTATTGTTGGGTATATGCATCAAACCCTTACCTTCATGAGAAACCAGTTTACTTATAATTTCTAAGTACTTTAAAGCTCTACTTCCTTTTATTTGACCATCCGG
Organism: Leptarthrus brevirostris; assembly: GCA_964036015.1. NCBI lineage: Eukaryota > Metazoa > Arthropoda > Insecta > Diptera > Asilidae > Leptarthrus > Leptarthrus brevirostris. The sequence continues at coordinate 75,264,831 of OZ038375.1, forward strand.
CCTCTTTTATAGGCGTTAGTTTATTTTAAGATAGCTTGATAATCTTCCAAGTCATCCTTACTATACAAAGTTTTCGCAGGTTGTTTCATAAAAAGCAATTCACATAGATACAGCGTTACTTTATACGATTTCCCGTTAATAAGGAAATAATGTTCCTCAATTGCAACCATTCAATTTCCAATTTTCCATTCGTTATTATCATCTAAATCAACTCCATAAGTGTTGTCAATTGTTGGGCTTTTATTAATACATAGTTCTAAATATTTATCAACTCATCCACTTGATAAATTAAGAGGAGAATCTCTCTTTTCAATCAAAGTTCTAGAGTATGTAGGTCTTGCAAATTCATCGTCTTCCGACATTAAGGAATAATCTGGACGCTTTATAGGTGTGCTTGTCGGCTCCATTTTTGGAAGTTTCATTTTAGGAGTAAGCTTTATATTACCATAATCACCATCATCTCCATATTCATCTTTAATTGTAGACTAATGCTTTGCTTTTGTTTAGAACTCATGAAGTGGTTTTGTTATGGGCTTAAATGTCTCCTCAAGACGAGTTTCAGTTTCAACTCGTCCAGTTGTCACAGCGCGAAATTTCTTCTTAATAGCATTTCTAGTTTTGATAAGATTTTTTAATAGTTCGTCTCTCTTTTTAAGCATCTTTGTAATGAGATTTGAACTGGTCTGTGAACTGGGTTATACTGATCTGAATGGGTCTATGGATGGCTCTTATCAGGTCTGTGAACAGCTTTTGACAGCTCCGTGAACAACTTTACCAGCTCTATAAAACAGCTCAAACGGGTCTATGAACAGCTTTACCAGGTGTATGAACAGCTATATCAGGTCTACTACCAGCTTTAACAGGTCTATTGCCAGCTTTAGCAGGTCTATGAACAGCTTTAACTGATTTTCTTTACTAGATCTTCTAAATTTATAACGAAATCTATGTATCGATTCCTTTTCGATAACGTCCTTTGTTCAACAAACTATCTTTAGCCCTCCAGCAAACACCGCAAATACTACGAAATTTTTCGAAGGTCATGTCTGTATTAACAGGATCATTATATATATGTCTAAGATTCATATCATCTTGTTTAAATAAAATAAGAAAGTTAGCGTTGTCACGTATTAAGTGCTTCGGTATATGGCTTACACCCAGAGATAGAAACTATCAATATTATTATGTCGACCCATACAAAAATAATCACGTATGTTATTTTGGTTCCCACATGCTACATCATCGAAAATAAAAATTGAATTCTGTTTGGCTTCCTGTGGAGGTATAACTTCGCAATTATTAGAAAATGGATAGTATCCAAGACCACTAATGGGGCTTATCAACTGCTCCAGATACTTATATTTAGGTTGATGTAGTGATTTTGAGTAGATCAAAATATTCTCGAACTTAAGTCCATTCGGATGTTCTATAAGCCCAATCATAAGATTGGTTTTACCGCAGTTAGAAGGTCCAACAAGAATACCTCTTATATTGTCAGGTATAAGCGAGTCTTTTGACTTTATTTGCAGATTTAATATCTAGATTTTTTATTGATAAAGAGTCCTTCTGCTTCACTAACTTCATTATTAGAACTAAAATATTTATTACAAAACACTGAACTTTTATATCAGTCATCAACTCAATGTGCTGTTGTGAGGACGTCTAAAAGGTTTATCTTATCAGTTGAATGATTGATCGTTCAAAGAATCAAAATCGTTCTCGCCAACGTAAATGTCGAAGAGGAGGCGGTTTGCTAAATACAGCAATTAGCAATTTACTATTTGAATTTCATTTGCCTGGATATCAGTATTGCGGTCCTTGTACTAAACTACAAAAAAGATTAGCAAGAGGTGACCCTGGAATTAATCCTCTTGACGCAGCTTGTAGAGAACACGATATCGCATATTCTCAACATAAAAATATCGAAGATCGTCATATTGCTGATCGTATATTATCCGGTAAAGCTTGGGAACGAGTGACATCTTCAAACGCATCCCTTGGTGAACGTAGCAACGCCTGGCTTGTAACAAACGCTATGAAGGCGAAAGTAAAATTTGGAATGGGGTTAAGAAAAAAACCTAAAATTCACTCTAGGAAGCCAAAAAGAAAATTAACTCTACAAAAAGGAGTTCATGAAGCAAGAAATATTTTAAAGTTAAAAAAGCCTGATTCCTTAAAAGAAGCTATAGGTCTTGCACTTGCTGCTACTGAAAGTGTATTTAAGCGAAAGAAGAAGGATGTAAGACCACCTCGAATTATTCCGATTCCAAAGGCTGGAGGAGTGCTACCTCTAATTCCTATTTTTGCTGGTCTTTCAGCACTAGGTGCTTTAGTTGGAGGAGTATCAGGTGTCGCAAAGGCTGTTAATGCTGCAACAAATGCTAAAGAGCAGCTAAAAGAGAGCAATCGACATAATAATACGATGGAAGCTATTGCATTAGGAAAAAAGGGAAGCGGCTTATATTTGAAGCCATACAGAAAAGGACTTGGTCTATTCTTAAATCCACCTTCAAAAAACGTATAAAACTGCTACCTAATCGAGCATTAAATGAAATCGATTTATATAAATATGCGAATAATTTACCACATTTTAGAGGTGTTTTTATGCTTGATGCTCTCCCCAAAAAGCCTAGAAAATATGAGTGTGGAATAGTAAATTTGGACTCTATTTCAGGTCCTGGTAGTCATTGGGTAGCATATTACAAAAGTGAATTCGAAAAAGAATACTTTGACAGCTTTGGAAACTTGCAACCACCAAAGGAAATATTAAGCTATATAGGAAAAAACATTGTTTACAATTATAAGTCTTACCAAAATTATAATATGATAAATTGCGGTCATTTATGTTTAGAATTTTTATATAATCATTACAATAATAATAAGTAACTATTAATTTAATAGTATAATTGTATATTGTAAGATAACAACTATAAATAAACTTTACATAAAATAACATCTGCATTTCACTTTGAGCTACTATGTCATTAACACTGACTTTGACTGGGAATTCATCTGTGCTTACAGTTGAATACTTTCCTCCGTTGGACTTAAGTTCAGAATACGTTTGCGGAATTATTGATTTACAGACATATAATTCAATTCCTAACGTGGACAATAGAAATAACTTACTTTATCTGGATGATGATGATGAAATTAAAATTCCAGAAGGCTCCTATGAAATTGATGATATTGCAGGATTTATCAAAACGGAGCTAGCTAAGACGAAAACTAAACCTATAGTGCAAATAACAGCTAATAATAACACCTTGAAAACAGAAGTCAAAAGTTCTACCCGAGTATTTTTGAATAAAAATTACTCTATTGTATCATTATTAGGATTTAGTAAACGCGTTCTACAACCTAATATTTCATATCAATCTGATTTACCAGTAAATATAATAAAAGTTAATGTGATTCGAGTTAAATATAATATAGTATCAGGCTCTTTTATAAATAATCAACAAGTGCATACATTACACGAGTTCTCTCCTACGGTAGGTCCGGGATATAAAATAATTGAAGTTCCCAAGAATGTCATTTATTTGCCACTGAACATCAAACGGATAAGTTCTCTTACGCTGAAGTTCGTGGATCAAGACAGTGATCTAATTAATTTTAGAGGAGAAACGATTACAGTGAGATTGCATTTGAAGCCGCAACATGCTAATATATAATAATACCATTGATAATAAATGCAAACACAAAAGTGTTAAGTCTTCTAGTCAGCCTAAAACCACGCAACAGTCGGGAATAAAGCTAACAGTCGCTAACAAGCAATTCTTAAAAACTCTTAGTCTTAAGTTAAAAAATGAGTGAAATACTCGATATTACTCAAGGTGCTTGCTATGATAATAGTATTACAAAAGTTGAGTATCACAGCTACTCTCCGTTTTTAGCATCATATAAGAATAGCGATGAAGTTCGAATATCATTACAACATCAGGATTTGTATATTTTACCAAGTGAAAGCTCCTTATATATAGAAGGCGCGATAACAAAATCAGATGGGTTGGCCTCAACAACGGCAAAATTAACTTATAACGCCATAGCTTTTCTATTTGACGAAATTTGCTATGAATTAAATGGCGTAGAAATTGATCGCACGAGAAATCTGGGATTTGCTACAACAACAAAAAATTACATATCTTTAAATCAAAATGAAAGCAATGTGTTACTAAATGCTTCCTGGTCTCCAGATAATTCAATATTACCTACAAGAGGATTTTTCAATTTTTGCATTCCTTTAAAGTTGTTGCTCGGCTTTGCTGAAGACTATAAGAAAATTGTTATAAATGCTAAACATGAACTTATATTAATTCGAAGTAGAGGCGATGAAAATGGTTTTATATCGCCATACGATGAAGTTAAAATAGATATTTTCAAACTACAATGATGAAGAAAAACTATCGCTGCTTAAGTTAATCGATACTGGGCGGCCAATACAAATGAGTTTTCGTAGTTGGGATATATACGAATATCCTATATTACCTACAACTGTCGATCATAATTGGACAATTAAAACATCTACTCAGTTAGAAAAACCTCGCTATGTAATTTTAGCACTTCAAACGAATCGAAAAAACGAGAAGAGTAAAGATGCAAGCAAGTTTGATCGTTGCGATCTATCAGATGTGAAGCCTCACTTAATTTCTGAAACATTTCCATATGAAGACTTAAACATTAAATTTGATCGTGAGAGATATGCTTTATTGTATGATATGTATACTAAATTCCAACAATCGTATTATGGGCGGATGCATCAACCGCTGCTTACCCGAGAGAAGTTCAAGGAAAGCGCTCCAATTGCTGTTATCGATTGCTCACATCAAAACGAGGTGATCAAATCAGGACCAGTCGATATTCGTATACAGTTTAAAACACTTAGTAATATTCCCGCAAATACAACCGCTTTTTGTTTGCTTTTGCATGACAGAATAGTCGAATATAGTTCATTGACGAGTGAAGTTAGAAAAATAATTTAAGGCTACCAATGGCTGCAATTGTGGATATCCAAGGATTTAAAGACGATCATAGCAAGTTTATTGTGAAGGAATTGGCAATTTTGACAAACGGAAACCAAATACAACACTTTATTTTTCAACCTCCATTCAGATTTAAGGATTTAACACCTGCAAAGAGAAGAGAAGCGAAATGCCTGCATGATAATTACCACGGATTAAATTGGCACGATGGATATATTCCCTATCATAAATTACATGCTATAGTGACTCCTTTAATAAGAAACAAAGTAGTTTATGTGAAAGGCTGTGAAAAGGTTTGCTGGATCAAAAATACATTTGGTGAAGGTGTAATAGTATATTTAGCTGATGCGTTTATGCAGAAAACAAAAGAGTCGAATTTTTACTAAAATCCTCTTTATTGCACTTAAGAAAAAAACTAATTCTAATTGTAACACCAAATGCTGATACTGCCGACTAAACCGTTCCGTAATCCATACGCGTCTGGCTGTGCTTTTTGATTTCACATCTGGCAGAAGCAATTCGGGTACTGTTTTTGTGTGACGATGATGGTATGCCGTAATTGCGCTGTTGCCAAATCGTTCGCAATGTTTTTGCTTAGATTTGCAGGTTGGCTACAGTATCCCCCTCTTAGATAAAACCTGTAGGTTATTGGTATCGCTTGGGAATGACGACTCTATGCCCGGAACGGGAACGCTTTGTTGACGACTCTGATGCTTGCGCTCAGGGTAATTTGTTGTCCTTTCCCTGACCGTCATTGGTGTTGGCGAGATAAGCTGGCTTCAGCCTATCGATTGAAACCTTGGCTTGTCTTCCGTTGAGGTTTACGGTGAAATATTTCTCGCCTCGTCGAATCACTTCGAAGGGTCCGTCATATGGGTGCGATAAGGATGGGCGAATTGAATCGACTCTCACAAAGACATGACTACAAGTTACGAGATCCTGATGGACGAAAACGTTTTGATTTGAATGCCACGCAGTGTCTGTCGGTTGAATACTTCGCATCGCTTCTCTAAGCTCGATAACGACTTCTGACTCTGTTCTATCCTGAGCGTTTTCGGAGAAAAATTGTGACGGAATTTTCAGTGTTGTACCATAAACTAGTTCGGCGGGTGATGCGTTTATATCTTCTTTAAACGTTGTACGAAGTCCCAGTAAAATTGTCGGCAAACAATTTGTCCACTGATTTGTGGGCTGGCATAAAATAGCTGCTTTCAAGGTGCGATGCCACCTCTCGATGATGCCGTTTGCCTGTGGATGATACGCCGTTGTATGCAAGTGCGTGATACCTAGTGTACGAACCAATTCCTTGAAGAGGGAAGATTCAAACTGTCTTCCTTGGTCGGATGTTATGCGGTTGGGTACACCGAATCGAGCAATCCAGCCATTGATAAGGGCTCTAGCAGCTGTTGGAGCAGACATATCCGGAATCGGAATCGCCTCTGGCCACCGAGTAAAGCGGTCGATAATTGTAAGACAGTAAATATGACCATTGCTGGGTGGAAAGGGTCCAATGATGTCCACGTTGATATGCGCGAATCGTTGTTCTGGCTTCTCATAGGCTCTAATTGGCGAACGTGTATGTCGATTGACTTTTGCGCGTTGACATTGAATGCAGTTGCGGGCGAATTCTGCGCTATCATTGCGTATGCCTGGCCAAACGAACCTCTGCGTCACCAGCTTAGTTGTTCCACGGATACCTGGATGAGAGAGATTATGAGTGCCACCTAAGATTAGTTCCCGAAACTTTTTCGTTATAAACGGTCGGATTTCGTTTGCTGAGTAGTCGCAATACAACTGTTTCGTGCTACCTGGAATAGCAAAAGATTTTAATTTGATAGAATGATTTACAGGATTCTGCTTGAGCATTGCTTGAAGTTCGTCATCGCTTTGCTGGTCATCTGCCAGATCGTTGTAATTAAACGTAGTGGTTGTGGCCTGAACTGTTTGAATGCGCGACAAGAGGTCTGCTGTAACATTTTCACGTCCCTCAACATGTCTGATGTCGGTGGTTATTTGTCCTATGAAGTCTAGTTGACGTGCTTGCCTGTGAGATGCTTTTTCCAGGTTCTGATGAAATGCATAAATAAGTGGCTTATGGTCGGTGTAGATGTGACATTTTCGACCTTCCATTAAATATTTATAGTGATATACGGCCATATACATTTCGGTGAGCTCGGGATCATAAGTGCTATATCTGAGTTGGGCTTTGTCGAATTTCTTGGAAAAAAATCCTAAGGGCTGAACAATATTTGAGGCATCGATCCACAATGACAACTCTGCTTCCTTGGCTGGATGCGCTAGCAATGTTGGATCACAAAGTTGTTGTTTGCATCGTTCAAAGGCTCGCACTGTATCAGTCGTCCACTGCAGCGGTGTACGGTTATTACGTTTATTTCCTGAAATCATCGCAAAGAGCGGTGCCTGATCTTCTATAGCATTGGGTATAAATCGTCTATAGAAATTGATCATGGCTAGAAAGCTTTTAAGCTCCTGTGCAACTGACGGCTGTTTAAAATTGCGAATTATGTTAATTTTTTCAGGCAAAGGATGAATACCTTGAGCGTTGATGAGATGTCCCAGGAAGAGTAACTCATCCTGTCCGAACTAACATTTTCCAACGTTGATTGTCAAATGATGCTGTGATATCCTCTCAAATATCAGACGTAGGTGTTCGCGGTGTTCCTCTGCAGATGTTGAAGCGATACAGATGTCGTCCATGTATGGGAATACGAAGTATAAACCAAGAAGTACCTCACTGATGAGCCTCTGGAACGTTTGTGCCGCATTCCGTAAGCCAAAGGTCATGTAGACGAATTCAAACAAACCGAACGGAGTAGTTTTTGCTGTTTTTGGAATGTCATCCGGGTGAATGGGTACCTGGTGGAAGGCTTTGTGCAGGTCTATTTTTTAAAAGATAGACTTACCGTGCAATATTGTTGTGAAGTCTTGGAGATAAGGTAGTGGATAACGATCTGGAACGGTTATCGCGTTGAGGGCACTATAGTCTCCACACGGACGCCAAGCACCGTTCGCTTTTTTGACCATATGAAGCGGGCTGGCCCAGCTGCTACTAGATGGTCTGCAAATCCCTAGTTTTAGCAGGTATTCGAATTTAGATCGCGCTGCCTGTAGTTTATCCGGAGGAAGTCGCCGTGGTTTGTAATAAACAGGGTTGCCTCGTGTTTCTATCCTATGCACTACTGATGTCCCAACCTGCGGGCTAGGTGGTGATAGGCGGGTAATGGACGCAAATTCCGTCAGTAAATCGGCGTACGGCGCTGCTGTATTAAACGATTTTATCGTGCTATGACGATTTGTGTCTACGCTACAAATAGATTCAAGCGTTGTTGTTTTGTCTATAAGACGCTTGCGCTTCAAGTCGATAAGGAGATCATAATGACAAATAAAATCGGCTCCTATTATACTCGATGTTACATCTGCTACTAAGAAAGTCCATGAAAATTCTCGTCTAAGTCCAAGACTAACTTTTAAGTTTAATTCACCAAATACTTTTATAGGTGTTCCGTTTGCGGCGAACAATTGTATGGAAGTGGGTTTTAGCTTGACTGAGTAAGATCCTTTAGGTATCACAGACACGTCGGCTCCCGTGTCTATTCAAAATTTTGTGTTTGTAATAGTGTCGGATACCTTCAGGCGATAGACTATAGCTGCACTGGATGGTTCGCCAATCTCCGAGGCAGCTTCAGTCAAGTGACCTCAATGGAGATTTTCTTTCGACGGTTTTGGTACTGTACGAAAATTGCAGGGTTGTCTACAATTGCGGGCATTTTTGCCGAATTTACGATGGTACCAGCATAAACTATCCGCTAATTCAGAACCTTGTTGATGATAGTGGTGTCGGTTGTCTCGATTACGAGAGCGAGATCGTCTAAGATTTGTTTTATGTTTGAATGAACATACCTGATCTAAGCGTTTCGATAATACTGCAACCTCTCGTCGAAGGGCAATGCACTCGTCCAGCGGTGACATGTTCGGCGTGCATCCTTTAGCAGTGGCTCGTTCAATGTTTACAGCCTGCATTGTGTTAACGTTGCGAAGATCTAGTAAGTCACAGATCGCATCTGCAATACTCATTTTTTCTGACGCGTCACCTTTTGAAGCGATGACGGCTGCTTGAGCATGCGGTGGCAGGCGCGATGCCCATAGATCGAGCAATACGGGATCGCTAAGTGAATTCCCCGCTACTCGTCTCATCTCGTTAAATAACTGGCTTGGCTTCATGTCTCCTAATGGCATATCTGACAATACTCGCTGCAATCGCCGTTGTCGACTATCTGCAAAATGTTCTGTTAATTTTATTTTTATGTATTTATACTTATTTTGTATAGGGGTTGCATCGATTATTCCTCGGATTTCGATTAGCTTATTCGGAGGAACCTGAGCCATAACTGTGTTATATTTCCTTGCGTCCGATGTTACATTCGAAGCAGCAAACTAAAATTCCAGGGACATCAAGTATGATTCAATATTTGTTCTTACCATGTTTGGAAGCGGCAGTCGGGGGGCAATTGTACAGATGCGTTATTTTTTTCATCCTCATGTATGTCGGTTTCGCTATTGATGTTATCGTTCTCCAGAGACATTATACAGTAAAAAAATGTTTGCAATGTCTTTAGGTTAATTGAAAGTATAATACTTTGTAGACTTTGACCTCGTAAACTCCAAATATCCGTCTGCTCTCGTAACGGTACCTGATTGAACACGTTTCACGAAATGAAAATTTCTCCACGTTTTAATAAAAAGAAAAGCGTTCGCGTGTGTTTTTTAAAGTCGAGGGTCACCAATTTAGCTGAAGCGTTTATGCAGAAAACAAAAGAGTCGAATTTTTACTGAAATCCTCTTTATAAGAAAAAAACTAATTCTAATTGTAACATGAAATGCTGATACTGCCGACTAAACCGTTCCGTAATCCATACGCGTCTGGCTGTGCTTTTTGATTTCACATCTAGCAGAAGCAATTCGGGTACTGTTTTTGTGTGACGATGATGGTATGCCGTAATTGCGATGTTGCCAAATCGATCGCAATGTTTTTGCTTAGATTTGCAGGTTGGCTACATATATAATATGGAAGAAGAATTGCAGTGTCCTAATATAGAATGTTTAAATAGTAACACCCCCTGCTGTTTATGTCATCAGGGACATCGTGCTCAAAAAAATGTGTATCTGTTTAAAAAAATTTTAGATAATAGCAAGAAATAAGAAAGAAATATATAGAATTCATATTAATAAAAAGACTTATTAAAATTAAATATTATTTTTTATTAATTTTATTCCTCAACATCCATTTCATTAATTTAATAATGATTCCAGGCATATGTGGAAATGCCATCATCCCGAATAAATCTTTTATCGTCTAAATAACTTAAGGCTACCTTATTTATAATTTGCGTGTATATATTATGAACTATAGATTTAAAGATATACATATTTCCATATATTATTTTCTTCTTATACAAACAGTCTCTATAATTATTTAAATCAATATTATCTAACGCAGTTTTCTTTACCCCTTTGGCTTTTCTTATTAAATCGCATTTGTCAACATCTATTGAATACATTTTAGCTCTTCGTCCTATAAATTCTTTTATAATTTTGCCATTTACTTCGTCTTTCATATGCCCTACAATTTTTTTGTTTCTTGAAGGTATTTGGTAAGAGTTATCGAGTGCATATTCTGAAGTATCAAAATGTTGGTTAATATCATTTAAAATATCGTTATAAAAGTCATCAGTAAAAATAGTATATATGAAGGAATCAGTATCCATGTAATTTAGCATTACATTTTGTCTGTATTTAGGTTTCACATATCTATAATGAAAATCATACATTTTCAGTTTGGATATCTCTAAAACGCAAAATCCTAAGTAAAGGGGTTTGTTGTAATATGATTTGATTCTATTAAGTTGTATTACGACTAAATCCTCAGTAAAATGAGTAGAGCTATGAAAATTGGGCTTCGCAATAAGAGCTCGTGCCCCCAGTGATCTACCCCTGCTTTCCCATTTCGTTACAAGTCGAACATCCTTTCTTTTATCGACATTTTTCATGGTTTTTCCATATACGGCATTATTTAATAATTTTAAAAAAAAATTTTCAAAGGCATTTTGAGCCTGAGTTCTATAATAAGTATTTTTTGATATATAATTTTTAAGCCAGTCTGATTGACTAAATTGCAATACTCTATGAATCTTTTGAAGCTTTAAGCCATTTTTAAGGCACTGCTGAAAATTTAAGTAATGAATTACATAGCGTGATTTATTATTTAAATCTGCTATTAGTTCAGGAAACTTCGATTTTGGAGGTGTCTTGTTTTCAACACAATAAGGTAATAGAACGAGAAGTAAAAACGCTTGTTTTTCTTCCACAAATAGGAGGTAAAAATTTCTTTGGGATGGTGATCGCTGAAAAATATCAGCACTCAAAGAAAAAATGATGGATGTTTCGACCAAAAGTACAAGCTAGTCATCATCAGCGTGATACTTGTACTTTTTGTGATCCGCTACTCGATCAGAACCTAATTCATAATTACAAATGTCACATATTTCATTTTCTTTTTGCATGCGTATCTCTTCCCTTGTCAAAGATAGCATAGGCTTTGGTTTGTTTATATATTCAAAATAAAGATTTTTTATATCATAAACTAAATATTCCACAAATTGGACTGCAGAATCTTTACCCTTATAAATTTTAAATTTATCTAACTTACTGTCAAACGAACATTTTATATTATATGCAAACGAGCACGGAACATGTTCCTGGATTATAGTTGTTGATGAAGAAAGCGGATCAGGAACACAAGTGGCTACATCTTGTAAGATGCGCTCAAAATCGGCATGAACAACAAAGTTTTTTATGATGACCCTCGAACTTCAATTCAGCTTTCTCCGGAGACGGGAGAATGGAGACAATTTTACTGCACTCAGTTCGGTGAATATCCAGGGATTTTTCCGCATGAAAATATTGTAGACAGGTGTTGCAGAGGTAAATTCGATTCCCTGATAACGTCACTTGATTTCGAATTAATCTAGAAAGTAAAAAAAATTAAGTTTCAAATATAAATATATTAGTAAATGTTTTCTATACAAAAATATCATACCTTGAAATGTTTTTAATCCAAACGTAGTGACTTCGTGTCTCATCTTGAATTAGCAATAAGTTGATGTGCGTAGCCTTCTCTTCCTTCGTGCAATAATATGGTCCCACAATATTATACGAATGTATGTAATTTTGTTCGTACCCAAACACATTTACACTTATTGAGGGATTCAATTCTTCAAAACGCACTAAGTTCGGAAGTCGAAAAGGAAACTCTAGCTGACCAAAATGAAGAGTAACTCCATTTCTCAGGGTTAAGGTGTCAGCGGTGATATTACTAATTCCGTACGATGAGGGATGGTCCTTGCGAAAATTCCCTGGAATCAGTGCCGAGATAATAGCCCATTTAAAGCAGTACTCATCTGAGTTTTTAACATTAATACAAGCGTGTTTGCGTTCAATATAAGTTGGTAATGGTAAGTAATGTCCTCCTTTTATCGGTTTATACTGATTCACATTAACCTCAACATGAACAATCCTTATTAGAGACCAACCGCTATCTCTCTCTTGAAATTCCTCCATTTTGGAAATTATTTTCTCAACCATGTTTTCATAGATTTCTGGCAATAGTTCCCTACTGCGAATTACTTCCATTTTGGATTGGAAAGATTTAATTGACGACACAATATCATATTCATCTTTCTCGTCATCTTTCTCAGTCATTTTAATGTACTCTGCAAACAACTCGAAATTAAATTTATATGCGTTATGTTTGCTAAATAAATAGAGCAAAGCTTCTAGAATTGGGCTTTTCTTCAACTGAAAAAATTGTCTGGTATCTAATAGCATTTCATCTTCATTTTCAAATAAAAACGTTTCAATCCTTTCATTAAAGGAGCTTTTTACAGTTTTACAAGCAGCATTTATAGGCACTGCAACATTCTTCTTATGCTTATTTGTACGAATGTGATATTTCCAATCTTCTGGATGAATTTCTGTTTTACACGTTTCACATTATTTAAATGGAACTTCATCAACTCTAGAGCTACCAGCATCCAATAAATCTTGATAAGAGATACCCGTCGCTGCGTTTGAATTTTGTTTTTCAACTTGACTTTCACTCTGATTTAACAAATTCACTTTTTGTTTTTCATCTTGATTGTGTATACTACCCAAATGCTTCTGAAGACCATCCAAACTTTTAAACAATTCTCCACATATATGACAGAGAAAGCCGTCGCCATGCGTAGCTCTATTATGTCTTTTTAAGGTCGCCAACTTAGCGAAAGCCTTTTCACATAATTCACACACAAATCTATTCATCTTAAGAACCTCGGGGGATAAAATTCCGAACAAAACTGAAATAACTTTTGCTAACTTACCCGTCTTTTATTAGGCGAATTTGTCGCATTCAATTTAAATTCTGAGAACACATCAAATTTAGGAAGCCGCAATATTCTGTTTTCCAATTAAATTCGCATCATGTTATTTCATTTAGCTGATAAAGGTGTACTTCGTAATTAAGAACTCAAAACAACAAACTCTTATCTTCAGCACGAGGTCAGGTTCATCTACAAAACCTTATCACCCAACGACCTTAACATTGCCGCCAAATTATTAATTTCTACGCAGTCACCAGCTCGCTTATCAATCACAGCTCGACCAGAAAAACATGTTAAAACTTGCTTGAAAACAAATGATATCATAGAAATAAGAATTTGCAAACGAAATAAAAAATAATCTTCATCTATTTACTCAAAGTGGTGAAATCTTTATTACGTAATATTCTGTTTTCCAATTAAATTCGCATCATGTTATTTCATTTAGCTGATAAAGCTGTACTTCGTATTTTAAAACGCAAAACAACAAACTCTTATCTTCAGCACGAACCAAGGTCCGGACTTCCCAGGTTACTCTACAAAGCCTTATCACCCAAGCCGACACAAAAAGCTCGAACCACAAAAGCGGTCATTTCGCATATTCTTCTTACTTTTTCATACATTTTTCGCGCACATTTTATCAACCATTTTCCATCTGCGCTAGAATCGGCATAGCCCATTTTCTACCTCCCTCCCCACAAACCAAAGAAGAAGACCAATTGTAGCCTTCAAGACCGAATACCGAAAATCCAAGATGGCCGACAATCCTTATCTCTTTTCCTTATCTCTCAATTGTAGCCTACAAGACCGAATACCCTAAATCCAAGATTGCGTCAGAATCGGCAAAGCACATTTTCGGCTCGATTTTCTCATGTCCCAGAATCCCCATAGCCCATTTTGAGCTCGATTTTCTCCTATCCCAGAATCCCCCTTTCTATACTACTGTGAAATGTTCGAATATTTATTACAAATTGTTATGGTCGCTATGCTTCAACATATCCAGTAGTCCCGTATCACCTGACCACTGAATCAAGTTATGCGCGGAAGACTTCTCTTAGCCCGTTGAGAAGGTGTTGAATTCGGCTATAAGAGCCGAATCCCTGTACTAGGTTTAATCTCAGGATGATATGCCCTTTCACTAACCCCAGTTCTGCTCCAGACCGCATTAGTACCCATAAGATTCGGCTACTATATTCGAATCCACGCCCACCAATGTTTTACCTATCTAAAAAAAAACACCTGCACAAATACTTACGCACAAAAAGGGGAATAATTGGAAGCGGCACGAAATTTCCTTTCTAATGACACCTCAAGCTCTAAAATTGTCGCACGGAGAGCCGAGAAAATAATTTAAATTAATTGAATTATTTTCATAAAATTCCGCGACTCCCGCACAAAATTTGCTTCAAATTTTTCAAAAGTTGCATTTCGACCAGAATGCAACAGTTGCAATAACAGCACCGACAATTAAACCCCGCCTCCCAATAGTAGACATAGCGGCGCTAATAAAGTTGAAATCCACAGCCACACATGAAAATGTACAAAATTCCAACTTAAAATCTGTCGGGCTGCAGAATATCGAAAATAAAACTCAAAGCAACTTTAAGCAAGGAAAGTTGCGATGAAGTTGAACTGAACTGCAACATCCGGCACCAGATCATACGACAAAACCGGTTAATCCGGGTTTATATTTGTGCTGATGATGAGAAATGATATGGAAGCAGCGGGATAGTATGCATGTGTGCGTGACTTGCAAAAGGGGAAAGTGCAAAATCGAATGAAGGGATGAAGTCAGTCGGATTTTAGAGAATCTATAGTGTGGTAGATGGCTTTTCGCGGTCGCGCTTGTCGCGGGTACTACTTCCTATTTGAAAATAGGCAGAAAACTGAAAATTTATCCCGCCGAGATCGTTTGATCCTAAAATTGTGGTAGTTAAGTTGAAGCCGTCTCCGACATCGGAAAGTGAAAACGAAATTTTAGAAAGCCGTGTGTGGTTTGAGTTAAGGGGGTCCTCTACTCTCGCGGTTTCAAAAAATCGATTTTTTTTTTTAAATTTCAATCTATATGTATCTGAGAATACGCCACAGAAAGGATTTCGTGAAAATCACATTCTTTTGCCTGTTTCTGGGAACAGAAAGGTACCCGTCTCCGGCCGTTTCCGAGAAACTAAGCGCGGCGCGCCACGACGGCAGTCCAGTTAAAAATCACTGTCTAAAGAATTTATCGGTCCGTTCTTGTGAAGAATGTGGACAACCAAGAACATCAACGTGATGAGAAAGGAGAATTATACGGCCCCGGTATAGCAGATTAACTCGTAAGTTACTACAATCAAGATATACACCGTAATTTATCATTAAACGCGTTTTCCCGAAAGTACTGTTTTATTAGCTGCCGAGTAAGACTTCTCATAAAAGTATTGGTCCGATTTCAATAATTTTTTTTCAATTGTTCAGAAAACATACCGCTATGCTTTCCCGAATACGATTTGCAAAATTTTATTTTGTTCCATTTTTATAGCCTCTAATAAGTCAAAAATTATGTAAAAATTGGAAATTTTTACAAATTGTTGCATAACTTTTACAAATTTCAAAATAAAAAAAATCTGTCTCGGGGACACATAGCCAACGTAACTATGATTATAAAGAATATCAATTTTTAGATTACAGATTACTCAATTGGCCACAACTTTGCTTAAGCGGGACACATGCAGTTTCAACATCAATGTCATCAATGACGTTTCAAGGTCGCGAGAGTTATTTTTTTTCATCTTCAAAAGTAAAATTGAAAGGTCAAAACATGTATCGTCGAAATAAAAAATTTTTTTTTAAATGTATTCAGTAGATCCTTCGCAATTTATTTCCCAAAGAACCGCTCAATTTCAGGCCTCGAGAGTAGAGGACCCCCTTAAGAGGTTTTGATTTGACAAATTGAAGCCCATTTCGTTTAGAAATTTAGCAGTTTTACAGTTCATGTTAAATTTGTTAATTTGAAAAAGGTGCTAAATCTGCACGGGAAGTGGAAAAGCAAAAACCGTAACCGGACTGGTGAATATTTTTTTGGATTTGCTCGTATTATTCAGTCGCGCGACACGTTTTTTCAGTGTTGTATAAAAGCATAATTCGTTTTTCTAAATACGCAATTTGTGGTGTGCTAAGTAAAACCTTTTAACAATTCCTCGCAGTTAGTGGACTTCTGTTAAAATTTTGGAAAAAGGACGGGAAGGTTGAACGCTACGACAATGCGACACTACTAAAGTGACAATAATTTGAAAAGTGAAGCTACGACAATACAACGTAACCAGAAAGTGAAAAGAATTTAAAATTTAAAGCTACGACAACATAAATGATACTACAAAAGTGAAAGAGCTTGAAAAATTAAAGTGATAGTTAGCAACACGACAACACAACACCGAACTAATAAAGTGAAAATTATTTAAAATTTAAAGCTACGACAACGCGACACGTCTCAAGTGACAAGAATTTCAAAAAGTAAAGCTATGACAACACAACATAACAAGAAAGTGAATAGAATTGAAAAAATTTAAAGCTACGACAACATGAATAAGACTACTAAAGTGAAAATTAATTAAAATTCAAACTACGACATAAAATGTACGAATTCCAAGGACTGTATGATTATATTTCAACCGATTTCAAAAGAATATTATCAAAAAAAATGTTTGTCAAAAAAAACCCCTGCCGTGATCAGGATTTGAACCAAGTCCAAACTACGCCGTGAGCCAAACACTTAACCATTGCACCAAATGTTTCTTAGAAAAATTTTGGGTATAAATTAATAAAATAAACTTGAAGTTCACTTATTTGTATTTCACAAAGAAAATTCTAATTTCACATAAAGTTCTAAAGTTCACTTGAATTTATATTAATTTAGCATTAAAAAATACACTATAATTCAAACGAATAAATACTCCGAAAATGATTTCACTTAAATTTCAAATTAACGAAAGAAAATACACGATTTCAAATTAACTAATTTCGATTAGAAAAAGCTTCCAAAATTTTTATTTTCCCGATTTCAAATCCAACTTGCTTTCACGATTTCCAAAAAACGACTCCCTCTATGACTTTGATTTTAACCATCCAGAACCTAGTCTGGTATATTATTATTACCAAATATGGTCATAAAATAGGATTTGAACGAAATGTTCTCGAATCTTTACCATTTATGGTAGGATTTCAAAACCTATTTCCCCTTAAAATGCTCGATTTTTTATATGCTGTTCTTTTCGTGTTCTTAATTCGCTTCAACTTATCGACCGTATTTTATAGACTTTAATTATTAAAAGTTGGCATTAGTGTTTTTAGTCTGTGATGCAAGTTGTCAAATACGGGAGATTGACCCAAATTTGGTAAGTAAATATTTTGATTTTCTATTTGTGTTTATGTTTTTATTTTTATAGATTTAAGGTGGATTGATTTGTTCTGTGCAAGTTACTGATTTAAATTTGTGTCGTGAAATCATTTTCGTCGTGTAAGTGAAATCTAAGTTGTTTGTTTACATTATTGGTATTTCAAATAAATTAGTTCTATTTACTTTCAGAAACTTACAAAAAGACAAAATATGCCGAAGTATGTAGGAGAAAATTAACAATATTTTTCAGATAAGTATAAATTATTTATAACATATGACAAGGTTCTTTGTTTTGATTTTTTCCAGGTGACGATGACGGTGTTTTGAAGATATGCGAATCCAGTTCCAACATTGTCACCGCCTTGAAACGATAGGTTTCAATAAATGATGTGTAAGCGTTCCAACTGATTGTATACAATTGATGTCTTGATAAAATTGGTTTATAATATAATAGTCTGTAAGGATAATTATCTGGTTTCAGTTTTTTGCATGAGGACTGACTAGTGGAGAAATTTGTAGAGATCATGGTTGGATCATAATGCAGGAAAGAGGGGAATTAATAATATGATTTAGGATTGAATTGAGGCTTGACCGGAATAGTGTATTGGGAGTGGACAAATATTCGTTATGGATCTTTTGAGGATGTTGTGTTGGGTTTTTATAGACACCATTTTATTAAACCATCCTTTCCGGGATGAGTACTAATTATTCTCCCTAGCAACCATTGCGATGGAGGAAGTCTTTCATCCTTCACTAAAACAAGCTCATTCTCCTTAAGATTTGGACGTTGATTCAACCATTTTGGACGTTGTTGGAGGCGATGTAGGTATTCACTGCTCCAACGAGACCAAAAGTTTTGAAATAGTCGTTGAACATAACGATAGCGGTCCAGATAATTGATGTTCATATCAAATGGTGTTGGTTCCGGTGGCA